>CM024961.1:26694151-27894151 GCA_014282245.1 Rhododendron simsii
AACCTGGACACAAAATATATGGACAAGTTCAATTCCGAAACTGAATAGAAATAAACCTTTTAATCTATAACTCTATTTTCATTTTTGCGAGGAACTCGAATAGAAACTTTCGCTTCTAGATTTATCACACAACCCACTGCCCAAAGCTATTCCACCTCGTCCAATACCAATTTAAAATAAATTATGCAGAAGTGGTCATCGGAATGTATGTGCCAGCTGCCAGCCCTTTGCACTATCTAATTACCTTCCAAAAAGACATTTCTGAATTTCAACTACTTCCAAACCAATTTCTCCAACAATTATCTTCCAACTTGTTCAAGTGTCACCTAGGCATCTTCTCTAAACTTTCTACTTCTTCAAACTCGTATTAATAGCTACAATGCTGACCGAACCCTCAAGATAATTATCAGTTTCTCCATACTTCTAGTTTTTTTTTTTTTAAGTGAATGCTTTATTCTGTGAGGTTTCGATAATTAAACCATTGATTTATGATCATCCCAACATAATTACAAAGGACATTCTCACGATGTAGGGCTAACAAGGAATGCATAGGTGAATTCACACTCACACACTTACACGAGTAGTAACGTGACGAAGTGGGCTCTACCATTCAACTTAAAAAGTTCAAAGTGAAAATATCCTTTTCTAAGGTTTTGACAATATATGTAATGCGAAATGATAGTGAAGATGTCTTGTCATACTCTCTCTCTCTCTCGACAGAACTCAAGTAAAATCGACTAAAATTTAACTTTGTTCAAACGTTTTTGAGGAAGCCACCTCTTAAGCAAAGAGAGCTCTGAATTTTTTTAGTGTTAGGAATCAAAAGCCTCAAAGATTTCTTTCCAGAGGAACGTGTCACGATAGCAGCATTCCCAAAATGTCTATGACAGAGATTAAGCAACCAATAATGTCATTCTGCTGATTCAGACTATTTCCCCTTGCTGCCCATCAAATAACGAAAGAGAGGTAGAACAGCAAAGAAAATTGACCATAGTAACTGAATTACTGTTTCTCTCAACTTCCTTGTTATTCATATTTGAATGCTAAACAATGCATTTCGAACTTCCAAGTACCACAAATTTAAAAATTGTCAGTCTATGATTCTAAGCACACTTTCACTGCATTTTTTTAGATCATTGGTGACTATTGGTGATCACCTTGTTAAATCAATCGGCCTTTCCGTTCATCATTTCCTCTCCAAGCCTTGTCCAAAAGTAGGTTTCGACGATCGTCAACTCTCTCTCTCTCTCTCTCTCTCTCTCTCTCTCTCTCCCCCTCAAGAAACAACCTTTTGCAACTCATAAGAACAATATGACTGACAGATTCGAGTGATATTTGCGGAAAAATGGATAGATGAAAAATCCAACAAAAACAAGTGCACATTATTTATGCATATCTTAGAGATCTAAATGAAAATTTCAACATTGTCACGATTTCAGGCAAAAACCTAACAAACTGCAAGTCACAATATCAAACGATATATCGGCCACATCGTACTGAATTCAAATCACGTACCATTTTTCAGCTCCAATCATAGAAACCTAATTTTGAAGCCGAGACCGGATCCGTCGACGTCCAATAAAATAAAACGACGTTACGGTCATCAATTGCGATAATTTCACGACTAAGCGACGAGTGAAGCAGTAATTTCTCGCTCGAATTGTCGGGGAATTGAGAGGGTGAGGGGAGGGAAAGAGGAACACGGCGAGGTTCGTGAACGGACTTTGCTTTCTCCTGAGTTTTCTCGCTCTCTGTCTCTCTCAGTTGCGTTGGTGTCATTTGGTTTGTGGAATGTGGGACTGACATCGTTCGAGAGGGCCTGAAAATTCGGGTCCTTTCTCTCTCTAAATATGTATATCGTATGATATACATATCCATATCCATATCCATATGCGTGTGTGTACAGCTTCTCTCTCTCTCTCTCTCTCTCTCTCTCTCTCTATCGTATGATATACATATCCATATCCATATGCGTGTGTGTACAGCTTCTCTCTCTCTCTCTCTCTCTCTCTCTCTCTCTCTCCTTCTCCCTCTCTCCGTCTCTGCAAAACTCCCGCCATATTGTCGGAGATTCGTGGCTGCTAACGGGTCGTCTGTGTTTCTAAAAGGCTTAATTACATCTTGCCTTGTCAAACTATTCACATTTTTTCAAATTAATCCCTGAACTACAAAATTTTGACACTCAACCATGTTAAACTGTCTAATCCCTTCAAGTTTTCCCTTTATAAGTCTTAGGTGCCGTTCCGCTTTCTTTTTCAACATTTTTTTTCAAAAAGAAGGTGAAAAAAGGTAATTTTAAGCTCAAATATAATGAAAAAGAAAAATATATTTTTTTAATTTTTTACACTATTTAAAAGATCTCAATGAGATCTACAAATAAGATCCATATTGGTAGAAAAATTATTTACATAAACACATGATTTTTAAGCTTGAAATTACCTTTATTTTCTTAAATTTTTTTTTTTTGAAACCAAAATGGGCCCTTAGTTGCCGTCAAAGAGCTTGAAATAGTGATCGAATGTATTTTTTTTTCTTCTCATAAGAATGATATCTATATAAAGTTGTAAATTTGACAAAATTAAAGACCAATCTTTGTCTGAGCAGTCTTCTTTCATTCATCTCTATCCATCGATTTTCTTTTGTTTTATCCCGATTAACATTTCTTTATACCCTTGCATCATCTATCAAGATGCCGTTTTAAAAAAAATAGGCAATAGTTTAGTCCCTGATTTTTTTAGATGTGGAGGTTTATGTATATCATTCTTGACATTCTACCCTATTTGGAGGAAAATAACATTTGAAAACTCTTCTAGGATCTTTAACGAGCATTAAGCGACTGAAGTTTAGTAAGTGGTCCAAGTTGAAAGGTTTAAATAATTTAAGGTGGTCAAGTGTAGAATTTTGCAGTTTATGGGATAATTTGAAAAAAGATGATACTCAAAAGGAGCATGTTGTAATTAAGCCTTTCTAAAACGTAGAAAGAGTTTTTAGCGGGAGTGAATATTACTGGGGACCAGCTATTCGCAGCCAACTATTTTGTCCTATAACCCACTATATTTTGATAAGTGGTTGTTGAAAATCATAAATAACATTTCGGTAACTAGCTGTTGAAAATAAAACTCTCTCACGTGTAATTTACCCTCTTCGTGTAATGAAAATGAAACTCCTTTTAGAAAAAAAGAAATGGGAGGAGTCATACGAAGAGGGTAAATTACACGTGAGAGAGTTTCCATGTGGAAACTCGACCTCGATTCTCTATTTTAGAGGCACAAATTAAGGGTAATACCAGCTTTTATATAAAAAGAGTATTCGGTTACAAATTCAATGTGAATTTTTGATCAAAAAATAGATTTTCGGATATTCGAAGACAGATCGGGGCGGATTGGGGATAGAGATTGAATTCAGGGCAGGGACAGACTTACCTTCGAACCTTCGAATCCGATTCGATTTCCGAAATTTTTTTGAAAAATAAATCCGAATCCATCTCGATATCCGAAAAATCACCAAAAATTCTGATGCGTTCGGGATGGATAATGGATCGGATACAGACAGATCGGCCGAGATGGCCATCCCTATGTGGTTGTCAAGCCATCAACTACGCAATATCCAGTGTTTCCCTAGTTTGGGATCAACCGTGTGCAAGTAATTAACACGCCCTAAACTCAAAGCATGGTATAAGTGGAGTTAACCAATATGCAGATGGAATGAAAATCCAAACCCGTTTCTTATTGCTTGACATTGTAGGATATATACAATACAATACTTCAAACGAGACCCTTCCCCATCGTTTTACCGACAAGTCCGATCAAAAATGGGACAAACAAAACATAGTAGTACAGAATTCCCAGTCCCCTTGAAGAAGGAAAACGTTATTTCATTTGATACTTTCCTTTCCCTCAACACAAGCCTACTTAGAGCTGGTAGCCTGGTATCAAAGACTTCCACACCGTCGATCGAAAATTCATTCCAAGCGGTCGGTGCCTCAGGTCAGGTATACTAGCTTTCCTGGAAACATGAATAGAAGGGAAAAAATGAAACAAAAAAATAAAAAAATTGAAGAATGTCAATTATCACTCTTTAAATTAATGCAACTCTTCTCCTTGAAGTAATATATGTGACATGCCGTGAAGTTAATTTAAATTGGTATACAAATGAGTTAATTTAATTAAACTAGCAAAACCAAGATAGTTCTTTATGTGCATCTGATATATTCGTATGACAACTATATATTTAGACAATTTGTTCGGTTATGAATCATAGCATTGAAGAGCCAAAGCTAGCTTTCCAGATAGATTGAATGTTACAAATAGAAAAAGAGAACCAAAAGAAACCAATAACTCAAGCAAGTTTTTGCACTTAAATTCTGGGTTACATTGTGCAAAAAAAGGGTATACCGTGAAACCAATGCCTGCATGCACAACAACAGTAACAGTATCGATGTGCAATTATATATATAGGTGGGGAGGACTGGAGAAAAAAGAAATAAAGAAACAACCTTGGAAAGACACATACCGATTAGCCCCGAAGTCGCCTCTTCAGTCTATTAAAGTTCACTGCTGTGGTAACATACAACCAATCTGCTACTTCGTCTAAGAACTTGAACCAGGCATATCTTGACACACTGCTAAAGAGAATTGTGCCAAAAATTGCCCAGAATCCACAGGCAAAGCCCACGCCTAGGCTGATATAAAATGCCGGTGTAGTAAATAGAAACTGGTCCTGGTCATCTTCTTCTTGAATTCCTTTCTTGCCGCCTTGTTCTTCCCCTGGACACTCATTTGGAAGTGGAACCCCACAAAGTTGAGCATTCCCAGAATAAACCGAGGCATCGAAACTTTGCAGTTGGGTGCTTGTTGGAATTTTTCCAGACAAGTTGTTGTTCGACAAGTCCAACACGCTTAGAAAATTTAGAGCAGCCAGGGTTGGTGGAATCTTGCCAAAAAGTCTATTTCTAGACAAGTCAAGAGATTCCAACATTTTCATTCGATCAATGTTCTGGACAATTTTACCGGTAAAATCGTTTCTGGACAAGTTCAAGGAGACCACCTCTGCAAGACTAGCGATTTCTTGTGGAATTTCCCCCGAAAATTTGTTGCTAGAAAAGTCAACCATTTTTAAGAGCCTGAGTCTTCTTTGGTACCCCCGTTCTTGTCCTTTCCATTGCACCAATACAATCCCCAGGTAAAAGGTGCTGTAATATGCAAAATCGGCGGTTTCTTTCACTCTATAATCTCTTTGAACCAAAGCAGTAAAATTGTCAAAACACGTTGGCAGCTTTCCTGACAAATCATTCTGAGAGAAATCCAAAACACGGAGGGAGTTAAGGAGGCAAATATCTCGAGGTACGTCTCCATAGAATTTGTTGGAGCGTACACTTAGAATCATTAAATTCGGGATATGTGTCCCCAACCACGGTTGTATTTTTCCGGTGAATTTGTTTCCTCCCAAGTCCATAATTATCAAACGCGGGCAGTTCTTCAAGGACTCAGGCAATTCCCCGGAGAAATTATTGTTGCTTAACTGCAATGTTTTGAGGTCAAAGAAGTTGCCAAATGATCTAGGAAGTTCACCGGATAAAGTGTTGTTGGCCAAACTGATCACGTGTAGTGCATGAAAAGGTTCCCAACAGTTGGGAAGCTCTCCCGATAATTGGTTACTTGAGAGGTCAACATACCAGAACAGAGGGCCGGTAATTGCACATATGAACGAAATGGACCCAGAAAACAAGTTTTTGGATAGATCCAAAGCCGTTAAACTGGAAGGAAGTCGCGGTAGCTGGCCTGTAAAGCTGTTTGAACTTAAATTTATAAAGAACAAGGAAACCGCGGAAGATAAATCAGGCACCGAGCCCTTCATCCGGTTATCAGAGATATCTATTTTAACCAAGTTGGGAGGTAGATCCCAAAACCAACTTGGGACAACATCAGAAATTCCAGCTCCAGAGACATCAAGCTCGGAGAAATTGTTTTGATTTCGAAGCCATTCTGGGAAGTCAGGCCCCAACGTGCACAACTTTAACCGTATAGCATCGAGTTGAAAAGGAGGAATCCAGCTGGAGCTGATGTTGAAAACTAGTGAGTTAAAAGATAAGTCCAAATATTTCAAGCTAGAGAGGTTTGAGAAGTGGCTTTCAGAGATAATGCCTTCAAATGAATTCAGAGAGGTGTCCAAATGTTCCATCTTCGAAAGTTGTCCAATACTTTTGTCAATGGTCCCATTTAAGGAATTGTTCGAAAGATCTAACCGCGTTAGTAATGGAAACGCGGTCAAATCAGGAAGCATCCCAGAAATTTGATTTCCGTAGAATTCTAGGACAACAAGATTCGGAAGCACGTGTCGGAAACTCTTAGGAAAAGCCCCAGTGAGTTTGTTACCACCGAGATAGAGTTCCCTAAGGGATGAAAACCTTGTAAAATCAGGTAAAGTACCACTGAGTTGATTCGAATCAAAATTCAAGATTTGTAACGACTTCTCTGACCGTGACAATTTATCAAGAACTACGGCAACTTGTTCGGTCACATGGGACCATTTCAGTTCCAGCGATTCCAAACGACTCAAATTAGCAAAAGACTTTGGAATTCTACCAACGAAATCATTATAAGCAAGGTTGAGATGCACAAGGGATATCATTTTCCCGAAAGCATCGGGAATCACAGAAGACATTTGATTGTCAGAGAGATCAACGACGGTGAGATACAGAGAAGAATTAAGAGGATGTGTTGGAGGAACTTGATTTGGAAGGTAGCAATTGCTTAAGTTCCAGTATTCCAAGAGAGGGAGATTGTCACTAACTAATTCAAGCCAATTGGTTGCTTCACTTAGGTCAACCGTGCTAAGATCAAGGTGTCTTAACAATGGAAAATAAGAAAGCCATTCAAGATTCCCACCACTCAAGTTATAATTCCCGCCTAGAGAAAGATACTGTAAACTGGAAACGTTTCCAAGATGATGATTAGGAATTGGGGTGTAATCCCCACCAAAGTTATTTCCACTCAAGTCTAGATACTCCAAATGCTGCAATTCAAGGAATGAAGGACTAATCTTACCGGCCAGAGACCATGTACTAAGATTGAGCCCGGCTACATGACCTGTGTGATTGTTGCACTCGACTCCTCTCCATTTGCAACACTCCTTTTCATCGTTTTCGCTGCCCCATGAGGAGAGAGAGTCGCCGTCATCTATAAGAGCTTCTTTGAACTTGAGGAGAGCTTGCTTCTCCTTCTCTATGCATCTGATTTTAGGATTTGAGGTGAGTCCAGAGGAAGTTTTGCTGGATGCCAAAAGCATAACAACAAAAAAACTGAGCATTTTAGCGAAAATGGTGGCCATAATTAGGACCAAAATCAAGCGAAAAAACAAAAGCCAATGAGGGTTTGTGCTTTTTGTTTCCCTTGAGTTCTCTTAGCCATGGCATAACCACTTCATATATATATACACATTTAAAAAGGTGTGTGGGTGTGCAAAACTTGTAACCCGTTTTCTAATAGGTATATGTGATTTTAAAATTTACTCCGTATATAAGACTTAAAGATACCCATTATTTATATGTTTGAAACAAAATACATTGTAGCGAGACACGTGCCCAGGTGGCTACATTCTCCCTCAGCCACTGTATGTATGTATCTATAAATATGTAACATATCGGGTTGGGGACAAAATTTGTTGGTGTTTTAGGTGGAGAGTCCCGGGAGGAAAAAGATTTCAGGATTGGTTGGTAAAACTAGCTATGGAGCTAGCTCTACGTGTAAGTGGAAAATCACTCTCTTTAACGTTAGATTTTTTTAAGGCACCACATATGTAATCTAGATAACGATTTCAAGATTAGTTGGCAGAACTAGCTGTGGACGTAGCACTGAGTGTAAGTGGGAAATCGACTTTGTTCACTTACAAGTTTTAAGAAATTTTTTTTACTCCGTGCACGGTTCTCAATAAATTTCTCTATCTATCTCTTTCCACTTATTACTACTCGTTAATTGCATCAAAAAAATTCCTCAAAATCAAACAAAGTGTCTTCTTTAATGCTAAATTTCTTTAGAATACCACAGACGGATAAAATTTTAGGATTGATTGTTTGTGGCTTAGAGGGCACATGCTCCCTCCGCCACTAAATCCAGGTGAGAATTTTCTTGGTTTTTTTTTTTTTTTTAAGTGGAGATCGAATGGGATTGACTTGTCAAAGAATTCTTCAATATTTTGACCTACTATCTTCTCCACACATTTTCTTTTCTTGGATCCGTGGACTCATTATGCAGAATTCACTTGGCAAGGAAAAATGTGATTACTAGGAAACTCTTAATTACCCATTTTTTTCCAAACGAAGATAATTTTCACACTTGACTTTCTCAGAAATGCACTCTACAATTTATTTTTTTAGTGCTTGTGAGTACGGTTTTAAGTATTGAATGACAAAATTTTAAGGGCATTATAGAAAAAATAAAGTGCAAAAATCGTTACCCCTTTTAGTACGAAAACTGTGTGTAACCACTACATACCCAACATTCCGTTGAAACCCATTTTTCTTTTGACAACTCAGGTTGTTAGTTTACATGCATGCGTATCAACTAATCCTATGAAATTAACCTATTCCAACGTTTATTACGGGAGCTCTTTTCATTAAAACCGGACAAACTTGATGGTTCCTTACAGATTTGCATCTGACGTCGAAGGAGCAAATTCCTTAGTTTAAGTCTTAACAACAAAGATGTTCCAGGAACTCAATGCAACTCAATGTTCTCCATTCACCCTTACATAAGAGAAAGACCAACTTTACCACATCTTATTTTTTCACAAAAAAATCTAGTGCTGACCAACAAACCAACTTCATCCTTTGTGCTACATCTTCGACAAAATAAAAATAGATAAAAGAAAATGGATATGATTTTTTTTTTTTTTTTGTGATTGCCCTAGTCCGAAGGCTGTCCAAGCCCAAGAGTTTGCTGGGCTTACCCCTGGGTAGAACTAGCTGTAAAGCTAGCACTAAGTGTAACTAGGAAATCACTATATATCTTTTAATGCTAAGTTTCTTTAGGCACCACGGATGTAATCCAGATAAAGATTTCAGGATTGGTTGGTAGAACTAATTGCAGAGCTAGCTTTACCTTATAAGTGAAAAATCATCTTTAATACTAAGTTTCTTTAAGGCACCACATACATGACCTTGATAACGATTTCAAGATTGGTTGTCAGAACTAGCCGTGGAGCTAGCACTGAGTGTAAGTGAGAAATCACCGTCTTTAATGCTAAGTTTTTTTAAGGCACCACGGGCAGATAAGATTTTAGGATTGAGTGTTTGTGGCCTAGTGGGCACAAGCTCCCTCCCCCACCGAATCCGGGCGAGAATTTTCTTGGTATTCTTACGTGGAGATCGACCGGCACTTTGTCAAAGAATTCTTCTAAGATTGATTGCGAGAACTACTAGCCGTGGAATACTTAGCAGAAATGGGAGATCAGTATTTTGACGCATCTTCTCTCCACATTTTCTTTCCTTGGGTGCGTGGACTCATTATGTAAAATTGACTTGGGTTGGAATGGCTTGACCCTTTTTTTTTCCTTCTACCGAAGATAATTTTCACACTTTGACTTTCTCATAAATATATTGTTTTAGACTTTTAGTGCTTGTGAGTACAGTTTTAAGCACTGAATGACAAAATTGAAAACGGAAAATAAAAACAAGACTTTCCCATCTGAAACCAACTTTTAAAGAATTTCCCTTTTCTGTAAGATGATGCTATGGTGTCCCCGGTCATTTTTTGGGACACCGTAATTTTTGGCATAATAAAACCATTACGAGCATAACTAAAACCCCTTACAAGCATAACTGAACCCAAACAAGGTATAACCAAGGAATATCCAAAAAATCAATCAAGGCATAACCAAACCCAACCAAGGCATAACAAACAATGTTATGCCTTGCTATGGTTCTGTTATGCTTATAATGGTTTTGGTTATGCTCATAATAGGTTTTGGTTATACTCATAATGGTTTTGTTATGCCAAAAGTTACGGTGTCCCCAAAATGACCGGGGACACCGAAGTCATTCCCTTCTGTAAGAGTTACTCCAATTGAAAGCTTAAATGAAGGAATTGGGCTGAAATCCATCATCAATCACAACTTTAGCCTTAGGGTTGTGAGTCTTGACCGCAACGCGATTTTAAGTCAGCCCACCAAATTTGGGTTCAATTTGAGCTCGTTCGAATTTTGCCAAATCGGATAATTTGCAATTAACGCCTGTTTGGGCTTCCAACGCTTTGACTGGTCCAATTGATCCATAAATTCAGCGCTACTTGTTCTACATCAACTTATTCTTTGGATGCGACTCTGCGCGTCGTTTGTTTGTGGAGGGCGTCACATCTTTGGGTTTGAATTTTACAATAGGGAATCTTGTGTCCGTTCAAGGAATGGTTTTGACCGGTCCAATCGATCCATGAATTCAGCGCTACTTGTTCTACATCAACTTATTCTTTGAATGTGACTCTACGCATCGTTTGTTTGTGGAGGGCGTCACATCTTTGGATTTGAATTTTACAGTAGAGAATCCCGTATCCGTTCAAGGAATGGTTGCTATCATTGACGGGATTCGTGGGGCACTTGATAACTCAAAGTCTCAAACACTCCGTTGAAAAATTGTATAATCCTTTCCTTTTCTTCTTTTGATAACTCAAAGTCTCAAACACTCCGTTGAAAAATTGCATAATCCTTTACTTTTCTTCTTTTGATAACTTGTTTATACCTATTTTTGGCATCAAATCTCGGACTAGTGCTGAAGGGCCATTTAATTAGATACTAATTAAATTGGGCTAAGATTTACAAGTTTCTCGGGCTTAAAATTAATAGGCTACATTAATTTTATGATTTGGAGCAATGCCCGATTAATTAAAATCCAAGTGAGCGAGATACGCCGAATAATTGTTCCATGGAGATTAGTTCGACCCTATTGTCATTTATTTCCCTCCAAAGTTCAAAGGCCAATTGACTGGTCAATTGGCTACATGTCAAGCTAGCACAAAAAGAGGAAGTGGAGAGTTACTTGCCACATCACCCATGATCCTTCAACTGCTGAAAACTGTCCATGATCTTGCATGCACAAAAGAAGGAACCATCATGGGACACTTGACGGCATATGGAGCAAGTAGAAATTCGGATTCAGGCCTGAATCAGCTTACTGTTTTGCCTATATATAGCAGAATCGAAGAAGAAAAATGGGTCCAACACCAATCAAAACCCAGCGCTTCAAAAACTTTCCTACTTTCAGCAAAGTAGACTATCGAATACCTAGTATTCTCCCCATTCGAACTAACTTCTTCAAGTAGTTTGAATTTTACTTTTCTTGTACCACTTTATTATCCCGGAGTAATAAAGTTTATGTTTTACGATTTACGCATTTCCTATACGACTAGAAAATTTTAAGTCCACAACCGTGTGGGAAACCACGAACCTCATTATGATCATTACCCTTTGGATCACATGCAATCGCCTTACAAGTTAGAAGTCACGATTCACGGCAATCGTCATCCGAAGTTAGGCGCTACAAGTCTTGGCACGCCCGCACTCCACCAACCAATGCCTACAAATGCATCCGCACCTTGCTCGGCGTACGTATGTCAAAGACGAGAATTTTCAATAACTCAAGCTATTCTGGCCAGTGAGGATCGTTCCGAGGGAAGGCGAGGAAGACTTGTGCTTTGGCTGCCAAATTTTATGGATCCAAGGACTCTGTAGCGCATCCTGCACTAAAGGGCTGTAGTGTGGTATGTCAACCGTTCGGGATTAAAAATGACTCATTCTCTCCCATTGAAAGAGTCTTTTTAAACCCGGACCATTGAAAACAAGACTGGAAAAAAAATAAGCCCATTATAAACGGGAAAGATTGATTATGTCAACGTAATTACTACTTTTGCCGCTAAAAACGCAGGAAGAGTGATATTCAATTGATACTTTTACGTTCTTGCAACAAACACTACCTTTAGAAATTTAATTTACCTCCCATATTATATGTTCTTTTTTCCCCTTATTTAGATTGATTTACTGTTTACTTTATGTGCTCGTAAAGTATAAAAAATTAATAAAATAGGGAATAAATTATAAAATCTCTCCTCAATATGTCACATCCATTCTTCATTTTGGAGTTTTTGAGATGTTCGTCTTCATTAGTTTTATAGCAACGCAAGAGAAAGAGAGCTTAAACTTGTTAGGCTTGGACTTTCACAAATACGTTTGATGGACCGGTCGGCCCAATACTTTTGGGCCTTAGGCAAACTCTGAGATATTTTGTTTAAATAATTCTTTTTGATAAATTGATTTTCGCACTCTTTTTTCTTCTCAAAATCACACTCTCTTTCTCGTTGTCTTGTAATATGAATATACAAAATTAATCTTTCATTTGTATATTCTTTCACTCTTAGAAAGACAACATTGTAATTTCACATCACAATACTAAAAAAAATGGAGTGTGATTATGAAAAAAGGAGTATGAAATCACTCGTAAAAGGGACAAAAAATTAACAGGTGCAAAAACACACGTGCAACCCACGTGCCAAACCGCTAGTATACATAAGTTTCTTTATCTACGGCATGTTTTAATTCTTCTCTTCACCAAAAAAGTCAACATCCTACTAGTGCAGGCCTTCCACAAAATTAACAGGTGACATAACGTTACTAGTAACTAGAGATTGATAGAAATTTTTGGACAGAATATGAACTAGAATTCAAATGGGTTGAATTTGAATTCTTGTTCAGATTCTGTCCAACATTTCTTCCGGAGAAGATTTTTCCATTCAATATAGTGGGTTCTTTTAACTTTCCATTCAATATAGTGGGTTCTTTTAACTTTCCTATCGCTCAATTCAATGCTCACTGATACGAGTTTGATGATCAATCCTCGATATGATCATCCTTAGTAGTGCGAGTAATAGAAGCAGAGCCCCTGCTCTCAAGTAGCTTCGTCTCAGATATTACTTGTGCCTGTAATGATGAACAGAAAGATGAAATATTGGTGCAATTAATATAGGGCAAATTATACTTTGCCCATTAATAATAATTACGAGCCCTGAAAGTTTTCAAGGCAGAAGAAATCGTGTATACCTGAATGGCATTCTTCCTACGCTCTCTGCGCAAACAATCTTCAAGGTACCTTACTTTCTGATTAGTCTACAAGCCAAAGAGTTACTAAAATATAATTACCTTAAAACAATCTTCAATTAGAAATTGAGCGATCAATTAGAGATCGTGTTTTGTTGTGTACCAGATTATAGAAAGCCTGGATGTACTCTTTAAGTCCCGCAATTTCGCGACGACTTTGCTGATACTTCTCCCATACGACCTACCATCATCGAAGTTTTAATCAAATTTTGCCAAGGGCTGCAAGGCAAGTTGTTATTCTGTAAAAAAATCAACAAAGCTTAATTACCTTACCTGTATATTGGGTGGAAGAGGAAGGCCTTGAGCCATAAAAACCTGATCCACTTCAAGCACATTTAGCAGATGCACTTTTCTAGTGGTTATGATGATTTTACTTCCCAAACCAAACCGACTGCGGTTGCCGACTAAGGCGTACAGTTGGTCGAAATCATCTACATCGTCAAGGATAACAAGAACTCGTTTGTAGCCCAATTTTTCCTTGATCATATCCACTCCTTGGTTAACATCTCTTACTTTTACATTCCCTTCTGATAGGAGGATGTCTGAGAGAAGTTTTTCTTGTAATTGAACCAAGCCATTGGGTTTTCTTGAATTTTGTCCAACATTTTCCAGGAAGCTGCTACCTTCGAAAGTATAAAAGATTTGCTTGTAAATAGCTTCAGCAATGGATGTCTTTCCCATTCCGCTTGGCCCGCATATTCCTACGATGAGGACATAGCCCCGTCCTACTCGCATGAAGAGATTCAGATATTCATCAAGAATATCGTATCGAATTGGGTAGATGGAAATGTGCAGATTCGTCGGAGTCCGTTTGTTCACAATTTCTTCGACAACTTTACCAACTAACATAGATTCAATCCTGAAATTAATACGTCCGTCGTCAATTGGCTAAAAAAAAAAAATTGTACTTAAGCACGAGAGACATCTTTTGTAGAGTCAGAGAAATGTAACTACTTACAAAAATAAAAAATAAAAATTCATCATGTTCGTTGCAACACATATTTTTTTTAATTCGAGCAAACCCACACGGGCCACACCCAACCCGAAAACTATTTGGGTTGAGTCTCGGGTTGAAATCGGATTTGGATGATTCTCCGGTTGAGGAGATTACAGTATTACAAGGTCTGGATAGACCTATACCCATATATGGGTAGACCTATATATAAACCCACCCAACCCATCCGAGTTGCAACCCTGGCCCATTCCTGTTCCATATGGTTTGATTCAAACCGAGAGATTTCAGTGTGTACATGTTATTGTTCAAGATTGATCTTGTGGAGTTAGCGACGGCTCTAGGATTTTTAATCAGGAGATAGTCATCACTTCTTGAACTTGAAATCTATCACTCTATAAAAATGAATTCTAATATCTTAATGTTAACGTATTGACAACACATTGATAATTGCGCTCCACAAATTTTCATACTTTGAAATTGCTGTACAGATAATTGCGTGCTTAAATGGTAATCCATTCGCCCCCATATCCGATATGTTTCCGCATCAATTACTGTATTTATAGTAAGATGATGATTAATTTTGCAACAGAACAGAAAATTAAGAAGAAGAATTGAAATGAATAGTATCATTGTACCGATCATTAGCGCTATGATCCCAGCCACAGAAATTGGCTGCTTGTCCAAGAGCTCTCTTCCACCTTCTGTACCAACAGCCTCCTTTCCTTTGTTTGCTGACTGCTGCGGCGGCATACCCTCTCTGTTTCCTGACATCGGACGGATCCACGTTGTAGAAAATGGGCAGCACGATCAGCCCCCACTTGCTCCGGCAGTCCATGATGACCGCTAGTTCCTCGAGGCACCAGCTGGAGCAAACGTAGCTTCTGGAGAACAGTATTATGGTTATCCTCGACATTGCTATGGCATCCTTCAGCTCTCGTCCCATCTGTACCGAGCCTGATCCCTGTGTTTTGCTTCGCAGCTGATTCTCGTCTATGAAGGTGGGGACTCCGCGACCGGTCAAGGACCTTGATATCATGTCTGTAACGTACTTGCAGGGGTCGTCGTTTTGAACACTTATGTACACATCATGTTTCCGCCCGCTGCTGGACGATAAGGGGGAGGAGGAGGAGGAGTCCATGCTTGCTAATGGACTGTTAATTTGTTGCTATAACAGAAAGAAAGAAAAGCAATAGATTGATGGTCGAGCTGCTAGGCTAGCTACCTGAGTTTCACAATTGCTTGCATATGAGGAAGAAATCACCAGATTCTTTATTCTCACACAAATATGAAATCGCGTTGGCGTTTTCGGATTCTTTTTTTTATAACTCTTTTATATATTCTCTCCATTCCATTTTGATAGTCCATTTTAAAGATTCTAACTTTTTAAGGAAACATAACGATTACATAAAAAAGTGTTTCACTTTCTATGTTATGCCCATGACTTGATTGATAGGCAATAGCACTTCAATTTAAACGCAAGGGTATTAATAATGTTTTACCAAGTTTCTATGTTTTATTTTGGAAAATGAACATGTATTTTTGGATCAAAATGAGATGGAACAATATATAAAAATTTGGGGGTTAATTTGGTCATTTTCACGACATCGCTTGAAACGAACGCAGTTAAGAAAGGAAATTGATATCTATAATTTTTATTTCTCCTCTTACACTCTCTTTTTTTTTGTCTTTATCTAGATAAAACTAATAAAATGCCCCTATACTTCATAATCAGTCAATGACATCTTACAGGGGCATATTAGCAATTTCATCATAATAGGGACAAAAAAAATGTAGGTGGAGAAATGGGGAGACTGGATATCAATTTTCAATTTTCTTAGGAAAAGTCAAGATGCCTATTATTGTAGAGCACTGCTTTCAAGGTTCCGTCCAGCTCGCATGGGGCCGCGACGGTCCACACTGCAGCATACCAATCATTCAATGTGACATGAGACAAAAAGTTTTTAAGTGTTAAGTGGATACTGGTCACGTGGTGCTGAGTACCATCTCAGGTAATGCCCACCTGACACTAAAAACCTTCTCCTCTCATATCACATTGAACGATGAGAATGCTGCAGAGTGAGGCCCGTCCTAGCCCCATGTGAGCTGGACAGAACCTTAAAAGCAGTGCTCTACGATATTGGACATCTTGACTTTTCTTAAGAAAATTGATATCCAATCTCCTCATTAATTTCTCCATCTACGTTTTTTTTTTTGTCTCTATTACGATGAAATTACTAATATGCCCCTGTAAGATGTCATATGCGTGCTAGGCACCACGTAGCCAGTGCCCGCTCGGCACTGAAAAATTTCTCATATGAGAGGGACCTAATTATTTGGTGGGTTTATTTCCCAAGGTTGCCTTATTCACGTCCACAAAAGAGGTTTCTAAGCCACCTCATCTGGATAATCAACGGTCCAGATTTTAAATAAATTATTCGCGCCAATGGTTTAACTATTTAAACTCTTCGCACGAATAGTTTATTTAAAATATGAACCACCTAAAATATTTTTGGACGAAGAAGATTGTTCACCTCCGTTACAATCTTCTTTACGAAGCCTCCGTAAAGAAGTTTTCCCCTCATTTCTCATACCCAAAACTTAACTCCTAAGAGCATCAGCAATGGTAATAATCACAATCAATAACCAAAATGTGTCACGTCAGCATTTGATTATTCATGTAGTCCATAATTAAACTTATCAATATCTACCTCCATATTGGTTATTTTTGCATCCCTAACAAAAAAACCTCACAATGCATAATACACATTTGTCCAATCGCAAACGAGTTCCAATCATGTATTCGACCACACCAAATTATTCGTCTCGATGAGACGATTCTAATGTGAGGTGTTTTTGAGTTATTGAGTTTACTTATTGCGTTTAATTATTGGTAAAAGTTGTTAAGTTTGGTTATGAATTTAGTGAAATTTGATTATTTGTTAAAAACTTATAATTTTGTTTATTACGATGTGGTGTATTTTTTTTAACATTATTGTTAAATTTACTTATCCACATCTATTTATTTATTACAATGGGTATGCTTTAAGTTTCTCCTATTTTTATTTATGTTCATGTCCTAATGCATATTTCTTAGAGCAGTTTTTGTTCACTTTCCCCCAAGGCAACTTTACCCACTTTCAGTGAGTCGATAAGGATCCGAATTGTTCAAAAGTGAAGATCTTGACCTACGGTAGTCAAGATGGCCTTCTTCTATGTACCGTTATACCATACCAATATGCGCAAAATGAAAGGAAAATGTAAATGTAACAACAATATTATTCACATAACGATTCAAACACAACTTCTTATACAACCTCTCATATTTATATAGAACCCACACAGAGTAGTATTTGTAGAGCTCATATGTATGTGAGATGTTATTTTTGATGTTGTGTTTAAATTGTTTTGTGAGTATCATTTTAGAAATTGATTTTGGCACTCCAGTTTTAACCACTGGCATTCCAATTTGTGAAGAAAAGAGAAATGATAAATTATTGATTGTGTTTGAAACATAACCATAGCATGCCTTTGTATAGACTATAATATTCTTGGTCACTAAGAAATATAAACCAAATATGAAACATACATTATAAAGAAATCAACCCAACTTGAAATCATGTAAGAAAATAAAACTAAAAGTGAAGTTTTATTAATTAAAAAATAGAGTGTTAAAATCACTTCTCAATCATTTTTGATGTAGTAAATAAAACCCGGCTCCTTCCGAAAGGAGTGAAGACCCTGTTCGTTACGACGATGACGACCTTGACAACGGAGTCAGATCCTGTCCAGTACCCCTTACCGTCCAGTCCTGTCCAGTTCAGCCTTTTGTGGGCCCTTTCCGGGCCCACAACAATGATCGGAACCGTTCACATTTTAGAGCTCGTCGAGACCAACGATCATACCAAAAATCACGTTGATCGGATATAGTTTGGTATCATTTCAAAATGTATTAAGTTTTCCGAAAATGCGTTGAAGGGTTGTAATCCTGTGTTTCACACCTTTTTTTAGACAACATTAATGCATTCCGAAATGATATCAAACGATATCCGATCAACGTAATTTTTGGTATGGTCGTTGGTCTCGACAAGCTCTAAAATGTGAACGGTTCCGATCATTGTTGTGGGCCCGGAAAGGGCCCACAAAAGGCTGAACTGGACGGGACTGGACGGTAAGGGGTACTGGACGGGATCTGAACCCCACTACTAGAAGGGTACACGCAACGTCATTTTCCTTCTTGTCCACAGCGACGAGGTGCAGGCACGACGTGTTCTTGAGCTTCAGAGGCGAGGATACCCGGTACAACATCACGAGGCAGCTGCACCGCGCCTTGGTGGACGCCGGCATCCCTACTTTCAAAGACGATGTCAATCTCCACAAAGGGGGCGAGATCGCGTCGGAGCTGCTCAAGGCCATCCAGACGTCCAGGATCGCCATCATCGTGTTCTCCAGGAACTACGCAAACTCTGGATGGTGCCTGGATGAGCTTGTCAAGATCGTCGAGTGCAAGAATGAAGGCGGCCAGGTGGTTTTGCCGATATTCTACGACGTTGATCCTTCCGACGTGCGACAACAGACGGGGAGTTTTGCAGACGCGTTTAGGAGGCATCAAGAGAGCGGCCGCGGGGCCACCCAAGACAAGATGGACGCCTGGAAGGCAGCCTTGACGGACGCAGCCAGTCAGCCTGATGGATGGGATATGCATGATGGTGCTGCTGCCACTGCTACTGCTAGTAATTGGTAATTTATCACTCGATCCTATATCTTCTTTCTTTCTTTCTTTATTTTTTGACTCGATTAATTTGCCGGTGGAAAATTAAGAAACCTGTAGATCTATATATGTTTGTTGATTTTTCTTTTTCTAAATTGATTTCCGGAAGGCCTCACACAGACACACACACAAATTAATCAAATAAAGCATTACTCAAATTGATTTCAGGAAGGCCACCCAATTGGATTGGTGATTGATTTTTGAGGTGTTGGTCTTCGATCGGGGTGTGTCTGCGTAGGGGAGTTGCGGAAGGAAGGGGCCGTTCCTTTGTTTTTTGGGGGGAGGGGATCGAGGGGACTGCGGGAGGAGAGAATTTGAATAGACACAAACATTTGCACAAATACACTCACAATAGTGAATGTAATGATATGCAGAGGACCTACACACTATTGTGAGTGTGTTTGTTTCTAGCATTGTTGGTGGGGGAAAGGGGTAAAAGTCATTAACACAAGTCTACGTACACTTATCTTCTCCTTGTCGGACCGCTTTTCCACTATCTCTGCGAAAACCAATTGGTATCAGGAAGGGTTTCAATTAAGTCTTTTATGACATTCGACATCGCACCGCAAGTCTGTTTTTAGGGCGGTCGCAGTGAGTGAAATTGTGTAACCAAATCCATGGTGGCACTCCCAGCCCAACACTTCTTTTTTTATATCGGCAAAAGTAACGTTGTAAATTCATGTGGATAAAGACAAAATAGGGAGTGTGGATTGTTAAAAAAGATCTCATTTCCCATCAGCAATTGATCTAAAAGCTCAAAGAAGGATTATGTGTTTGTCTCAATCATCCACTTGCTTGAAGGACGTTTAGATTAGGAGCATTTCAATTTACATTTTCATATTTGGAGTTCTGCTCTTGGCACGCCCTGCATTTTCCCCCGCACGCCAATTTGCGTTGGGGCTCTGTTTCTCCTGTTTCTTGGAGATAATTGCACCAACAATAATACATAACTAATAATCTAATATATACTTCTTCAATTTATTAGTCTTTGATTTATATGGTTCATTTTAATTAATTAATTAATTAGCAAATTATCACTCTTTGATTATTACAATAATCATTTCATTGATCTTTTGGTCAATCTTCCTCTGGCATGCATGCAGGCTTCAATCAAAATTCATAAAGGAAATTGTACAACATGTTTCGACTAGATATCAAGATGCACACATGACTGTTTCCATTTTCCCACCCACAATGGATGCTGGTAAAGAGTACATAAATCTCTTGTCAAGTGGAATATCAGATGACATTCTAGTCTTAGGCATCTGTGGAGGAATGGACAAAACTGCCATTGCAAGAGATTTGTATAACCGGAATTTTCATAGCTTTGAAGCCAGCAGTTTTCTTGAAGATGTAAGTGTTATTGCACGACAACCCAATGGACTAGTTGCGTTACAAAAGCAGTTCCTTTCGGATATCCTCCCAACGGTTGACGACAATTTAGAAATAGAAATAGACGATGTTAAAAGAGGAACTGACTTGATTAAAGATGTGGTGGGCAAAAAAAAGGTACTTGTAATTCTGGATAATGTGACTGAACTGGACCAAATAAATGCACTTGCTAGGAGCCGTGATTGGTTCGGTTCAGGAAGTAGAATCATCATAACTACTAATACTAGAGATGCAGAGTTGCTAAATGTACTTGAAGTCGATGATATATATGGACCTCAAGGAATAGAGGTAAGTAATTAATCTGCTAATTCGTGTCTTGTTGATGAATTAATTGGGAAGCTAGACGGCCTCATCGATCAAGTCTTTCTATACTAATAAATAGCATGTATGTATAAATGTATATATATATGCATGCATGTAGGTCATTGAGGATAAGTATATGCAGAACCTTAAAATGATTGAAGTCCTAAAGGAGTTCATCGAGACGTCCCTCCATGTGCAGGTAGGTACACTACACCGAACATATATAGACTACTTACGAATTCTCATTTGCAACTTCATTTGTTTGATGTAAATTATTACTTGCTGACATGCAGTCTCTTGAAAAAATGAGGTCCCTTATCACTGAAATAGAAGAAGAACGGAGGAAGAACAATGCTCAGGTATGGGGTGTAAAATGAAACAGCTTGATCGAAAGTATGAAATTGGTGGTGACACTGATCTCAATTTCACTTATTGCTTTTATTTATTAGGAACAAATTATGGCAAGCTTACAGTTACAGCAAAATGTGAATCAAATTAGTTTCCCCTTAAATGCATTAGAGTACTCAACAACAGACGCGGTACTTCTAGATGGAAAAGGGCCCCAAAATTGTGAAGGTTATGAGGCCTTGCTAGATTTCTTGCCCGAGAATGAGAAGATGATCTGGGATAGTGCTATTGCTGGTGATGAGCTAATGGGAAAGAAGCATGTTCTACGTCATGATGTTGGATCCAAGAATTTGGTTGAGGCATTAAGCAGTACTGAATCAGAACTTGGGCCTGAGAATGAAAAGAATTTGATTGCTTAATTGCTAAGCTGTAACAACAGTAACAGATCACCGAGAAACACAACACCACATAATAAGAGATAATTGCACAATTTATATTGAGCAGTAGCTTGGGATTCTCTTTGCCAGCCTAGAAGGGAAGGTGGCCTTGGAATTAGGGGTCCGTTTGGATGGCTATGGATTTCAAACTGCGATTTGATAGTTTACATAGGATTTGTTGTTGTTTTGTTATATCTAATCTTTAGAACATAAACAAAATGCATCAGACGGTTATATTGGGATTCAGATTGACAGGATTATTTTCTTGTGGATGTCCAGCCATCAACTGCGCAATCTCCATTTTGGGATCAACTGTGTCCAAGTAATTAACACCCTAAACTCCAAGCATGATATAAGCGGATCGGTAATTAACCAAAATGCAGATATATGGAATAAAATTCCAAACCCGTTTCTTATTGCTTGAAATTTTAGGATATATACAATACTTCAAACGAGTCCCTCCCCGTCGTTTTACCGACAAGTCCGACCAAAATGGGACAAACAAAACGTAGAACAAAGTTCCGAGTAAGAAGGAAGCGTTATTTCATTATATACTTTCCTTTCCCTCAAAATAGGTCTACTCGGAGCTGGTATCAAAAACTTCTGCACCGTCGATCGAAAATTCATTCCAAGCGGCCGGTGATTTAGGTCAAGTATACTAGCTTTCCTGGAAAACAGGAATAGAAGGGAAAGTAAAGGAAACAACAACAAAAAAAAATTGAGGTATGTCAATTATCACTCTTTAAATACAACACTTCTGCTTGAAGTAACATCTATCTCTATTATAAAACAGAAGGGTGTGGGGACAAATTGTTGAAACGGCTTAGATTCATTTGATCCAAAGGCTGTAGTGCATCCTCCCACTTTCCGGTTATGTGCCTATGATTTTAACCTAAATCACACCACTGCCATCCCCTTCCAACAGGAATGCGTAGTGCCGTAGGCACGGGCTAGCACTAGTATTAATATAAAATAGAGTGGATTGAATCATTGATTCCAACCTGTTAACAAGTCTCATGTCTGTCTATCCGTTTCTGTAATCTAACCTGTTTTCAATAGGTTACAGTCGTTTCTGTCTTCCTCTCTTCTCTCTATTCTCCTTCCATAGTTACGGTCTCTCTCTCTCTCTCTCTCTCTCTCCCCTCGACCCACAACAAAACATTCAGCGCCCACCAACTCATCCGATGTTTCGGGTTGGAGCCCACCCTCAATTCGTCATCGATTGATCGCCACAATCTCTATACACATCTTCTTTATATCCACAAAAAAATCCATGTGGTTCTCTCTCTCCGGTAAGAATCCCCCCATCCTCAATTTCGCACTAGACTAGAGTTTTCCTATATTGCTATTTAATCTTCAAAACAAAGTTTAGATTGTTGATAACATTTGGGACCTCTCCACTCTTTACCAATTGGTTTTGAGATGGATATAAAGTTTCTACATGATATCAGAGCGGGGCCCGTTCCACCCCACATTTTATAAAACTCACAATCCACACCCCACGATGACAGATCAGCAAAAAGGCTGCACGATAATAGGATCCAAAAGTGGCCACACGTGATAGATCTCAAACGCGGCTGCACGTGAGGGGGGGATGTTAAGATAATAGAGTCCGACATTGCTTGGGAGTGGAATGGGTGATCACTTAATAACATTTGAGACCTCTCCACTCTTTGCCAATTGGTTTTGAGAAGGACATAAAGTTTCTACAGTTTAATCCACAAAAAAGTTTAGCGTATTGAAGTTTCAGTCTTTGATTGGTGTATTGATGTGTTAGTTCCAGAGGTTCAATAAAACGATTATCAGGCTTGGTAGTATATGGGTTCTTCATGTCATGGCCTGTGTATAGCCAATTTTTGTAGCTTGGTAGTATATGGGTTCTTAATGTCTAAATCCTGACAAAAAACTTTCATTTTTTCATGTCATGTCCTCTTGGGTATATTAAAAATTTTGATATAAATTTTACTCTTTTTTGTCGAAATGGCTGAAGCAATGACTGAGGAAAAATAAAAGGGAATAGTCGCAAATAAGAAAAACAAAAAAGATAACCACTGCAAGAAAGGGAGAAGAGAATCCATATCCAGTGGTATTTGATAAATAAATAAAAATTAAAAACAAAAATGTTTCCATAAAAAAAGAGAGAGAAACACGGCAATTCAATTAACTCCAGTTGTTTCCATGAACGTGTCGTGTAGTGTTTAGAATGCATTATAAAACAAAATGGTTTTTGTCTACCCATATAAACATGAGCACCTCTACATCCGTTAATTGCCTTCAAGCTAAGATCGTAGCCGTTCAATTAAGAGAATGTTTCCTTAAATTATACTTTCACCTATTGTTGTGGTAATATATACTCTTTCCTTTCCAATTTATTACTTACCTTTTGGTTTTTCCATTTTAAGTTGATATTATTTCAAGAGAGTTGATAATTAACCTGTAAATTATTGCCTTTTCTTTATTTCTTCTCTCTACCTTTTTTTTTCTTCTCTCTACCATGGTATGAGCTTTTTAAAGTGAGGCAAATTGTGGGTAGGTTATATTGGATGGGTAGGGTAAACAACTTATTTAAGTTAGAACTGTTTTTCGTTTGAACATACCTTTAGGCACTGGCATCCGCTAGTACATGACATGCTGTGAAGTCAATTTAAGTTGGTATACAAATATGTTTCGCCACATTAATTACAATCATTGAGTTGTCAAAGGAAGAAAGGGTATCGATTTGAAAAACTAGACTAGCAAAACTAGCATTAAAGAGCCATTTGTTATATATTTAGACCATTTGTTTGGTTATGAATCCTAGCATTGAAGAGCCAAAGCTAGCTTTCAATAGATGAATATTGCGAATAGAAAAAGAGAACCAAAAGAAAGCAAGAACTCAAGCAAGTTTTTGCACTTAAATTGTGGGTTACATTGTGAAAAAAGGGTATACCGTAAAACCAATGCCTGCAGGCACAACAACATCAACAACAGTAACAGTATCGATATGCAATTATATACATAGGGGGGAGGAATGGAGAAAGAAGAAATAAAGAAACAACCTTGGAAAGACACATACCGATTAGCCCCGAAGTCGCCTCTTCAGTCTATTAAAGTTCACTGCTGTGGTAACGTACAACCAATCTGCTACTTTGTCCAAGAACTTGAACCAGGCATATCTTGATACACTGCTAAAGAGAATTGTGCCAAAAATTGCCCAGAATCCACATGCAAAGCCAATGCCCAAGCTGATATAAAAGGCCGGTGTAGTAAACCAGTCCTCATCGTCTCCTTCTTGAATCCCTTTCTTGGCGCCTTGTTCTTCCCCTGGACACTTATCTGGAAGTGGATCCCCACAAAGTTGAGGATTCCCAGAATAAACCGAGGCATCGAAGCTTTGCAGTTGGGTGCTTGTTGGGATTTTTCCAGACAAGTTGTTGTTCGACAAGTCCAACATGCTTAGAAAATTTAGAGCAGACAGGGTTGGAGGAATCTTGCCAAAAAGTCTATTTCTAGACAAGTCAAGAGATTCCAACAATTTCATTCGATCAATGTTCAGGACGATTTTACCGGTAAAATCATTTCTGGACAAGTTCAAGGAGACCAACTCCGCAAGACTAGCGATTTCCTGTGGAATTTCCCCCGAAAATTTGTTGCTAGAAAAGTCAATCAATTTTAGGAGTCCGAGTCTTTTTTGGTACCTGTTTACACCATATTTCACCGCCTGTCGATGATCGACCGAAAGGTGGTAATTATGAGAATGCTTCCTATTCTATTATTATTAAGTATTCGTATTAATATTAATATTAGAACTAGTATTAGTATTTCTTTTATTATTGTTATTTGCATGCAGGACACTTGGCTTGCTCCTACACATGTAGAAGTTAAAAGGACACTTGTCATGCTCCTACACATTTGAAGGGAAGTGGGAAGTTATTTTGACAAGTGGATGCAAATGATTGAATGAAGACTAGTGGAGAAGTTAGGAAGTTATTTCCTATTTTCTATAAATAGTCTTTTAAGACTTCATTGTAATTCCTCTCCAACAAATCAAAGTCTATCTTTATTTGTCTTAATTTTTGGCACTACTAACCCATTCGGGTTATAACTAGGAGTAGGAGTAGAATTTCATATTCTAAGCTTAACTTAGGATCTTCGATGTGTCGCTCACGGTGATAGATCAATCGTTGAAGATTAATGGAAGTCTCTTCCATTCGTCTTCAATTTCGTTCTTAATCTCACATTTGACTCGACTGTCATTTCTCTTCCGGTGAAGTCCTGAAATACGGCGTGGAACCACGAATCCGTCTTGTGGAGACA
Organism: Rhododendron simsii; assembly: GCA_014282245.1. Taxonomy (NCBI): domain Eukaryota; kingdom Viridiplantae; phylum Streptophyta; class Magnoliopsida; order Ericales; family Ericaceae; genus Rhododendron; species Rhododendron simsii. Next base: position 26,719,788 of record CM024961.1, read on the forward strand.
TGGCCGCATTCGCCCTTATTTCTGTTGTTGGCATTATTTCCCGAAATCTCTGTCGATTTCGATTGAGGGAAAAATTGGTAAACAGTACCCCCGTTCTTGTCCTTTCCATTGCACCAATACAATCCCCAGGTAAATGGTGCTATAAAATGCAAAATCGGCGGTTTCTTTCACGCTATAATCTCTTTGAACCAAAGCAGAAAAATTGTCAAAACACCGTGGCAGCTTTCCTGACAAATCATTCTGAGAGAAATCCAAAACACGGAGGGAGTTAAGGAGGCAAATAGCTCGAGGTACGTCTCCATAGAATTTGTTGGAGCGTATACTAAGAATCATTAAATTCGGGATATTTGTCCCCAACCACGGTTGTATTTTTCCGGTGAATTTGTTTCCTCCGAAGTCCATAATTATCAAATACGGGCAGTTCTTCAAGGACTCAGGCAATTCCCCGGAGAAATTATTGTTGCTTAACTGCAATGCTTGTTGGGCTTCACCCACGTGTGATAATTTATCGGGGGGGGGGGGGGGGGGGGGGTTGTGTTTGGTAATTATTCGCATGTTGGTTTTGGTTAGAGAATCAAATCCTATGGCAAGTTGGAGGAGTTCCATAGTTGGCGGTATTACCATGGAAGAGTTTCCTTTTTAGTGTATTTCCTAGTCCGAGTAGGAAAAGGAATTATAAGGCAGTAGGAAGCCTTGGAGGTCAAGGCTTGATACTCTATAAATACCGAGGCGTATTTGAGATTTATGTGTGTGACATAATGTGAGGGAGAGGGTGAGGCAAGCGTGGGGGCCGGTCTGTGGCCTCCCGGAGAGGAATCGGCTTGTGATTCCCAGAGAGTTTTTTCATCTTTATTGTATATTGTGTGAATATATAATCAAAGGGAGTTTTTCTCTGAAATCACTGCGTGTGTTTGTGTGTGTGGTGTCCCTCACGGTCCTAACAATGCTTTGAGGTTAAAGAAGTTACCAAATGATCTAGGAGGTTCCCCGGATAAAGTGTTGTTGGCCAAATTGATGACTTGTGCTACTCCAAAAGGTTCCCAACAGTCGGGAAGCTCTCCCGATAATTGGTTACTTGAGATGTCAACATACCAAAACAGAGGGCCGGTAATTGCAATATGAACGAAATGGACCCCGAAAACAAGTTTTTGGATAGATCCAAAGACGCTAAGCTGGAAGGAAATCGCGGTATTTGGCCTGTAAAGCAGTTTGAACTTAAATTTATTGCAAATAAGGAAACCGCCGAAGATAAATCAGGCACCAAGCCCTTCATCTGGTTATGAGAGATATCTAATTCAACCAAATTGGATGGTAGATCCCAAAACCAATTCGGGACAATACCAGAGATTCCAGTTCCAGAGACATCAAGCTCGGAGAAATTGTTTTGATTTCGAAGCCATTCTGGGAAATCAGGCCCCAACTTGCAAGACCTTAACCATAGAATATCGAGTTGAAAAGGAGGAATCCAGCTGCAGCTAATGTTGAAAATTAGAAGGTTAAGAGAGAAGTCCAAATATTTCAAGCTAGAGAGGTTTGAGAAGTGGCTTTCAGAGATATCACTCTGTTTGGTTCACGATAAGATTGAAATTTTTGAGTTAAAATGTAAAAATATGTGATTGGAAGAGTTATTTTAAAAAAAAGTGGGACCCAATCTAGGACCCGGAACCCTCTCCCTCTTCCAATTACTCCCAACTCACATCTCTGTCAGAAATCATCCCAATCACTCATCTCTTGAAAAATTTTAGACTCTCCATGTACAGCTTTATCTTTTATGGCTGGGGATACAGAGAAGAGAAGGAGTCTCTGCAAAACCTCTGTCCCAACACTCTCCCTCTCTCTCTTCATTTACATCTTCCCAACCATCTCAACCTCATCCAAACAACTTACTATTTAATCTCCTCTTCATAATATCACATTAATATGGGTCATCTCTTATTAACTAATACCCCCTACTATCTTATCTCCCTATTAACTAATACCCCAAATTTTTTCCCCGCATCCAAACAGGCAAGTTTTCGATTAACACCTTGAAAAGCTGGGAAAGGACAGAAGTGATGGGGCCTATTTTACTGTACACCCACGTGATTCAATAGTAAAATTTTAAAGTAAAAAGGCCTTTGCCGGCCTTAGAAATCTCTCTCGGGCCCTACACATCTAAATGGCATTCAAAAACACCTTTTAGAAATAAATTTCAAAATGGGCTGCCGAACACAGTGAATGCCTTTCAATGAATTCAGAGAGGTGTCCAAATGTTCGAGCTTGGAAAGTTGTTCAATTCTTTTGTCAATGGTCCCATTCAAGGAATTGTTCGAAAGATCTAACCACGTTAGTGATGGAAACGCGGTCAAATCTACAAGTATCCCAGAAATTTGATTTCCGTAGAATTCTAGGACAAGAAGATTCGGAAGCATGTGTCGAAAACTCTTGGGAAATGCCCCAGTGAGTTTGTTGTCACCGAGATGAAAAACTCTTGGGAAATGCCCCAGTGAGTTTGTTCCCTAAGCGATGAAAAACTTGTAAAATCAGGTAAAGTACCACTGAGTTGATTCGAATCAAAATTCAAGATTTGTAACGACTTCTCTGACCCCGACAATTTATCAAGAACTACAGCAAATTGTTCGGTCACATGGGACCATTTCAGTTCCAGCGATTCCAAGCGACTCAAATTAGCAAAAGACTAGGGAATTCTACCAACGAAATCATTATAAGCAAGATTGAGATGCACAACGGATATCATTTTCCCAAAAGCATCGGGAATCACAGAAGACATATCATTGTTAGAGAGATCAACGACGGTGAGATACAGAGAAGAATTAAGAGGATGTGTTGGAGGAACTTGATTCGGAAGGTAGCAATCGCTTAAGTTCAAGTATTCCAGGAGAGGGAGATTGTCACTAACTAATTCAAGCCAATTGGTTGCTTCACTAAGGTCAACCCTGCCAAGATCAAGGTGTCTTAACAATGGAAAATAAGAAAGTCATTCAAGATTCCCACCACTCAAGTTATAATTCCCGCCTAGAGAAAGATACTTTAAACTGGAAACGTTTCCAAGATGATTATTAGGAATTGGGATGTAATCCCCTCCAAAGTTATTTCCACTCAAGTCTAGATACTCCAAATGCTGCAATTCAAGGAATGAAGGACTAATCTTACCGGTCAGAGACCATGTACTAAGATTGAGCACGGCTACATGACCTGTGTGATTGTTGCACTCGACCCCTCTCCATTTGCAACACTCCTTTTCATCGTTTTCGCTGCCCCATGAGGAGAGAGAGTCGCGGTCATCTATAAGAGCTTCTTTGAACTTGAGGACAGCTTGCTTCTCCTTCTCTATGCATCTGATTTTAGGATTTGAGGTTAGTCCAGTGGAATTTTTGTTGGATGCCAAAAGCATAACAACAAAAAAACTGAGCATTTTAGCGAAAATGGTGGCCATAATTAGGACCAAAATCTAGCAAAAAAACAAAAGCCAATGAGGGTTTGTGCCTTTTTGTTTCCCTTGAGTTCTCTTAGCCATGGCATAACCACTTCATATATATATATACACACACACACACACACACACTTAAAAAGGGGTGTGGGTGTGCAAAAATCGTAACCCCTTTTCTAATAGGTATATGCGATTTTAAAATTTATATAAGACTTAAAGATACCCATTATTTATGTCTGCAACAAAATACTCCCACAGCCACTGTATGTATGTATCTATGGATGATGCTATGATGTCCCCGGTCATTCTGGGGACATTGTAATTTTTGGCATAACTTTACCATTATGAGTATAACTAAAATCCATTACAAGCACAAGCGAACCCAAACAAGGTATAACTAAGGAATATCCAAAAAATCAATAAAGGCATAACCAAACCCAACCAAGACATAACAAACAAGTTATGCCTTATTATGGTTCTGTTATACTCATAATGGTTTTGATTATGCTCATAATAGGTTTTGGTTATACTCATAATGGTTTTGTTTTGCCAAAAATTATGGTGTCCCCAAAATGACCGGGGATACTGAAGTCATTCCCATGTATCTATTCATATGTAACATATCCGGTTGGGGACAAAATTTGTTGGTGTTTTAGGTGGAGAGTCCTGGGAGGATAAAGATTTCAAGATTGGTTGGTAAAACAAGCTGCGGAGCTTGCTTTACGTGTAAGTGGAAAATCACTATCTTTAACGTTAAGTTTCTTTTAGGCACCACATATGTAATCTGGATAACGATTTCAAGATTAGTTGGCAGAACTAGCTGTGGAGCTAGCACTGAGTGTAAGTGGGAAATTGACTTTGTTCACTTACAAGTTTTAAGAATTTTTTTTACTCCTTGCATGGTTCTTAATAAGTTTCTCTATATATCACTTTTCACTTATTACCACTCGTTCATTGCATCAAAAAATTTTCTCAAAATCAAACAAAGTGTCTTTTTTAATGCTAAGTTTCTTTAGGACACTATGGACGGATAAAATTTTAGGACCGAGTGTATGTGGCTTAGTGGGCACATGCTCCCTCTGCCACTGAATCCAGGTGAGAATTTTCTTGGTTTTTTTTTAAAGTGGAGATCGAATGGGATCGACTTGTCAAAGAATTCTCTCCACATTTTCTTTTCTTGGATCCGTGGAGTCATTATGCAGAATTCACTTGGCAAGGAAAAATGTGATAGGAAACTCTTAATTACCCTTTCTTTTTTCTCAAACGAAGATAATTTTCACACTTGCCTTTCTCATAAATGCACTCTACAATTTATTGTTTTAGTGCTTGTGAGTACGGTTTTAAGTAGAGGTGGCAAACGGGCGGATCCGGACTGGTTTGTGCGGGTTGAAACAGGTCGTGGGTCAAATATGGGCGGGTCGAATATGTGTCCAAAAGTAAACGGGTCGAAACGGGTCGGGTCAAATATGGGTCAAGACAAACCCAAACCCGCCTGACCCAACCCGTTCCAACCCCCTCTTTTTTTTTTTTTTTTTTAAATAAATTTTTTTAAAAACTAATTCCCCTATATTGAAACTCAGACTTGCTAAACAAAAATACCACATCTTTGAACCTTTTAGAATCAATAAGAAAAAAAACCCCAAGTCATGCCTCAAAAAAATACGAAATCGTCTCTGATTTTACTATTAAAATCAATGATCCTTGTATAAGAATATGAGTACAGAATATGATTAGTTTATGTATGGAGAGAGAGAGAGAGAGAGAGAGAGAGAGAGAGAGAGAGAGAGAGAGAGAGAGAGAGACTTACGAAGAGCCGAAGCCGCTGCTTAGATTTAGATTAAAAAGTCAAGTGACTTTTTTTTTTGTCTCTATTCAATATTTTTTTGTTTTTGCTTGTTTTGCGACAAATGTTTTACCCCTTTTAGTTCGTCTCGACGAGATAATCGAAAAAGTAATTATAGTACTATACTAAGGGTGAGTTTGGATTAAAAAGTATGGAGTAACTTTTTGTCTTTATTTAAAAAAAAATTGCATTTGTTAGTTTGTTTCAAATTTTTGAGATTTAGTGGTTCGTCTTGACAAGAGAAATCGAAAAAGTAAAATTTTTTTTTAATCAAAATCATAAAAGATAGCTTATTGACAATTTTTTTTTTTTGTCTCTTTCAAAGAAATTAGAGCAAGAGCCATCGACACGTGTATTTTCCATTTCCCCCATCCCTTCTCTCTCTCTATCTCTCTGTCTCTCTCTCTCAAATTGAAGCTTCTGCCATCGAAAACCAAAAAATTAATTAAATGGCCTGATTTAATTAAGAATCAGGCACTACATTGCCGGACGCAATACATTTGGATGGGAATGGGTCTTTTGCTTTCAACCCATATTAAACTCATTTTTAACCCATCTAAACCCATGTAAATATGGGTTAATATGGGTTCAATTCATATCAACTCATTATGTATATGGGCGGGTTGGGTTGGGTTATAACAGGGCAATTTTGGGCGGGTTAGAAAAATATGGGTTAGAATTGCCACCTCTAGTTTTAAGGATTGAATGACAAATTTTAAGGGCATTATAGAAAAAATAAAGTGCAAAAATCGTTACCCCTTTTAGTACAAAAACTGTGTAACCACTACATACCCAACATTCCGTTGAAACCCTTTATTTTTTGACAACTCATGTTGTTAGTTTACATGCATATCAACTAACCCTATGAAATTAACCTATTCCAACGTTTATTACGGGAGCTCATTTCATTAAAACCGGACAAACTTGATGGTTCCTTAAAGATTTCTATCTGAAGTCGAAGGAGCAAATTCCTTAGTTTAAGTCTTAACAACAAAGATGTTCCAGGAACTCAATGCAACTCAATGTTCTCCACTCAACAAAAAAAATGTTCTCCATTCACCCTTACATAAGAGAAAGAGCAACTTTACCACATCCTATGTTTTCACCAAAAAAATCTAGTGACCAGCAAACCAACTTCATCCTTTGTGCTACATCTTCGACAAAATAAAAATAGATAAAAGAAAATGGACATGAAATTTTTTTTTTGTGATTGCCCTAGTCCAAAGGTTGTCCAAGCCCAAGGGTTTGCTGGGCTTATCGGCCCTTGGGTAGAACTAGCTGTAGAGCTAGCACCAAGTGTAGCTAGGAAATCACTATATATCTCCGAATGCTAAGTTTCTTTAGGCACCACGGATGTAATCCAGATAAAGATTTCAGGATTGGTTGGTAGAACTAATTGCGGAGCTAGCTTTACGTATAAGTGAAAAATCTTCTTTAATACTAAGGCTGTGTTCCAGAAACAAGTTAAGAACTTATTTTTTGTTGAATAAGAAGGGTTGTTCCGGAAAATAAGAAGGGTGGTATTTATTTTGGTAGAATTTATATAGATACCAATGGGCGCCGGGAGGGAAATCGTATCGGCAGCCGCGCCGGGCCGTCTCCGGCCACCGGACGGCAGATCCGAGCCGTCCAAAAAATTTTTTAAAAAAAAACCAAGGGGGCTTGCTCGGAAATCAACGGTATCTGAGGTGTGTAGGGTGCTTGATCCGAGCACCCCTTTTCCGTATATATGGGTGCTCGGATCAAGCACCCTACACACCTCGGATGCCGTCGATTCCTGGGTAAGCCCCCTCGGTTTTTTCTTTTTTTTATAGAATTTTTGGACGGCTTGGATCGGCCGTCCCGTGGCCGGAGACGGCCCGGTGCGGCCGCGGGTACGATTTCCCTCCGCCGGCGCCCATTATCATAGCAACGGTCTTATTTTTTGTATAAGGCAACTTCAAGCTCAAAAATCATGTATTTACGCAAATAATTTTTCTATCACTATAGATCTTGTTTGATAGATCTCATTGAGCTTTTTAATACGTACAAATAAAATTGAATTTTTTTTTTCATTTACATTATTTTTGAATTTGAAAATGTGAAAGGAACTTTTTATTTGGGTTTTATGGAATGACCCTTCTTATTTTTGAATGAGAAGTGACAAAATAAGTACTTATTTTTTAAGAAGATTTTCGGAACGGGGCCTAAGTTTCTTTAAGGCACCGCATACGTGACCTTGATAACAATTTCAAGATTGGTTGTCACAACTAGCCGTGGAGCTAGCACTAAGTGTAAGTGAGAAATCACCGTCTTTAATGCTAAGTTTTTTTAAGACACCACGGACGGATAAGATTTCAGGATTGAGTTTTTGGGATAATGCTACTCACACAACGATTCAAACACAATAATTTACACAACCTCTCACATACATGTGGGGCCCACACATAGTAGTGTGTGTGGAGCCCACATGCATGTGAGAGGTTGTGTAAATTGTTGTGTTTGAATTGTTGTATGAGTATCATTTTTGGAGTTTTTGTGGCCTAGTGGGCACAAACTCCCTCCCCCCACCGAATTCGGGCGAGAATTTTCTTGGTATTCTTACGTGGAGATCGAGCGGCACTTTGTCAAAGAATTCTTCTAAGATTGATCGCGAGAACTACTAGCTGTGGAATACTTAGCAGAAGTGGGAGATCAGTATTTTGACGCATCTTCTCTCCACATTTTCTTTCCTTGGGTGCGTGGACTCATTATGTAAATTTGACTTGGGTTGGTATGGCTTGACCTTTTTTTTCCCCTTCTACCGAAGATAATTTTCACACTTTGACTTTCTCATAAATCTATTGTTTTAGTGCTTGTGAGTACAGTTTTAAGCACTGAATGACAAAATTGAAAACGGAAAATAAAAATAAGACTTTCCCAATTGAAAACAAAAATGATACTTACACAACAATCCAAACACAACAACTTACACAACCTCTCACATACATGTGGGGTCCACACATACTACTATGTGTGGACCCCACATGTATGTGAGAGGTTGTGTAAGTTGTTGTGTTTGGATCGTTGTGTGAGTAGCATTGTCCCACCATCTTCTAAAAAATATTCCGTTAGAGTTACTCCAATTGAAGGCCTAAATGAAGGAATTGGGGCCGAAATCCATCAATCCCAGTCTTAGCCTTAGGGTTGTGAGTCTTGACTGCAACACGATTTTAAGTCAGCCCACCAGGTTTGGATTCGATTCGAACTCGTTCGAATTTTGCCAAATTGGATAATCCACAGTTAATACCTGTTTGGGCTTCAGGTGCTTCGACCGGATCAATTGATCCATGAATTCAGCGCTACTTGTTCTAGATCAACTTATTCTTTGGATGTGACTCTGCGTATCGTTTGTTTGTGGAGGGCGTCACATCTTTGGGTTTGAATTTTACAATAGGGAACCTTGTGTCCGTTCAAGGAATGGTTTTGACCGGTTGAATTCAGCGCTACTTGTTCTACATCAACTTATTCTTTGGATGCGACTCTTCGTGTCGTTTGTTTGTGGAGGGCGTTACATCTTTGGATTGGAATTTTACAGTAGAGAATCCTGTGTCCGTACAAGGAATGGTAGCTAGAATTGACGGGATTCGTGGGGCACTTGATAGGACCATTGTTACTAAAGGAGAATCAGTATGGCGTATTCGGAATAGAGTGGGGTTTGAAGGAGTCCGTGATGGCGTGGAGTGGGGTCTTCAAATTTAATTTTAGTAGCATTCGGAATAATTTTAGAGGTGTCTTTTCAACCTAAACTTGTACTCGTTTGTTTCGATGTAAAATGTTTACAATGTAAAATGTTTTCCATGTTATTTTTTTATTTCAGTAAATTAATTTTAAATTTTTATTTTTTGGTGTTTGGTTAATATTTGAAAAATATTTTCAGAAATCGACAAAATAATGTAGAGAGAGGAGGGGCGTAAACGGTGGAGGGATCTGAGAATGTTAGAATTGAACGAGTGTAAGGGTCATCATCGGGCCGGGCCAGGCCGACCGGGCTTTTTCTTTTTGGCGGGCCGGGCCGGGCCACCTACTATAAATTGAAGCCCAAGCCCGGCCCACGGGCTAGCCCAATTGGCCGGCCGGCGGGCCAAAAGCGGGGCGGGCCAACGGGCGGGCTTATATTTCCTTGGGCAAAACTAAACCAAGGGGAAAAAGAAAGGGTTTTGTGGGATTTTGGGCTAATAGGTTAGCCCGTTGGCGGGCTTTTGGACGGGTACCATGGGCGGGCCGCCGGACGGGCTCACGGGCCGGGCCTACGGGCGGGACAAGTAAAAATTCATAGGCCTGAGCCCGCCCATTACAAACTGCTGGCCGGGCTAGCCCGCCCGTTTTACGGGCTCGGGCCGGGTAAAAGCCCGGCGGGCCGAGCGGGCTTTGGGCGGGTCGCGGGCCTTCGGGCTAAATGATGACTCTTAAACGAGGATTAGGACTAACGATCGAGGAAACTAAGTAGTGAGAATTATAGTAAAAGACAACGGGTTCATTTCGGGAAATAACTTACGGAAGATTTAAGGGTGAGTTATTTTCATCTAATTAATTGAAAATGTTTTACATGTAAAATATTTTCCTTATTTTTTACATAATCAAACACCTAAAAATAGGTAAAATATTTTACCGAAAAACATTTTACGCCCAAACAAAGGGGGCCTAAATTCCAAATTTTCTTCGTGGAAAACTGAGCAAAAACAGGAAATCAAATTTTGACAAATCTTCTCTCCCTTTTCTTTCCATTTCCTTTGGTCGACCTGTTCCACTAAAATTCTTATTTTTTAAGAATTTATTTTTCATTTTATTAGACAGGTCATTCTCTCACAATACATCATCTATAATTCAAAAAATAAGTACTCATTTCCCTTTACGGAACGGGGAGTGCAAAATTGGCATCATTTGAAAAAAAATTGGCTTGGTAGGAAAAAAATGTGATTACAAGGAAAAACTTACCCATTTTTGAAGAACGAAAATTGCTTGCGTAACCTCTATCCACTGCAAGTGGAGTGGAGTGCAGTTGGTGCCTCTCATCCCCCTACCCAAGTTTCCTAGAAAGAAGTAGAGTAGAATTAACAAATGAAAAAAAAAAAAAAACACTCTACCCACCCAACGCCCCGTTGAAAAATTGTATTATATTCCTTTCCTTTTCTTCTTTTGATAACTCAAACATTCCGTCGAAAAATTGCATAATCCTTTACTTTTCTTCTTTTGATAACTCAAGCTATTCTGGCCAGTGAGGCTCGTTCCGAGGGAAGGCGAGGAAGACTTGTGCTTTGGCTGCCAAATTTTATGGATCCGAACACTCTGTAGTGCACCACTGCATTGAAGGGCTGTAGTGTGATATGTCAACCGTTCATTTTGGCAATCAATCGTTCAGAATTAAAATGACTCATCTACATAATAAGGGAGAACAGTTTTTGAATCTTATCTCTCTATAAATCTTAACCATTGATTTGCTCCATATTCTCTCTGTATGTGTTCTATTTTGAAAATTTGAACGACCTCTCGGTGTTACATGAACAAGTTGATACTTTGTTCACGATTACAACGTTGATTTGCATGTGTGCTGATTGTTTGATCCACGTCTTCGCGCACGAGCATGCATTAAAAGAACTCTGTTTGAACCTATAATTATATATATATATATATATATATATATTCCCGTATAAATCAATTTTTTGGCGGGGGTGGTCAATAGTTTCGTAATTCATTTTATAAGTTGTGTTCAAAATGCATTACACCGTGCCTTCATAAACGGGAAAGAGTCTTTTTAAACCCGAACCATTGAAAACAAGACTGAAAAAAATAAGCCCATTAGCAGCTTCCTAGGTGGAATCCATAAAAAAAAAGTTGTAACTTAGGGTGTGAGGTGTTGTGTCATCCAACTTCTCGGTTGGATGCTCTATCGTTCTGTACTTCTATTCCTATGTTTGTTTCCCCTCGATGTACCCCTTTGAGTTTAATAATAAAAAAAATCGTTTGCCGAGCAAAAAAAAAAAAAAAAAGGCCCATTATAAACGGAAAAGATTGATTATGTCAACGTAATTACTACTTTTGCCACTAAAAACGCAGGAAGAGCGATATTCAATTGATACTTTTACGTTCTTGTAACGAACGCTACTTTCAGAAATTTAATTTACCTCCCACATTACACATTTTTTTGCCCCGTATTTAGATTGATTTACTATTTACTTTATGTGCTTTAAAGTATAAAAAGATAATAAAATAGAAAATAAATTATAAAATCTCTCCTCAATATGTCACGTCCAATTTGTATACACCACATAATAAGAGATAATTGCACAATTTATATTGAGCAACTTCTTAGGAGTTTATTATGATATGGTTCTGAGGATTACTCTCATTCTAATAGATCAGTAGCTTGGGATTCTCTTTGCCAGCCTAAAAGGGAAGGTGGCCTTGGAATTAGGGGTCCGTTTGGATGGCTATGGATTTCAAACTGCGATTTGATAGTTTACATAGGATTTGTTGTTGTTTTGTTATATCTAATCTTTAGAACATAAACAAAATGCATCAGACGGTTATATTGGGATTCAGATTGACAGGATTATTTTCTTGTGGATGTCGAGCCATCAACTGCGCAATCTCCATTTTCCCAAGTTTGGGATCAACTGTGTGCAAATAATTAACACCCTAAACTCGAAGCATGATATAAGCGGAGTAATTAACCAAAATGCAGATATTTGGAATAAAATTCCAAACCCGTTTCTTATTGCTTGAAATTGTAGGATATATACAATACTTCACACAAGACCCTCCCCGTCGTTTTACCGACAAGTCTGACCAAAATGGGACAAACAAAACGTAGAACAAAGTTCCCAGTAAGAAGGAAGCGTTATTTCATTATATACTTTCCTTTCCCTCAAAACAGGTCTACTCAGAGCTGGTATCAAAGACTTCTGCACTGTCGATCAAAAATTCATTCCAAGCGGCCGGTGATTTAGGTCAGGTATACTAGCTTTCCTGGAAAACAGGAATCGAAGGGAAAGAAAAGGAAACAACAACAAAAAAAAATTGAGGTATGTCAATTATCACTCTTTAAATACAACTCTTCTGCTTGAAGTAACATATATGACATGCCGTAAAGTCAATTTAAATTGGTATATCTTGTCAAAAAAAAATAAAAATCTAAGTTGGTATATTAATATGTTTCGCTACATTACTATCCTTGAGTTGTCAAAAAGAAGAAAGGGTATCGATTTGAAAAGCATTAAATAGCCATTTCTTTGGTTATGAATCCTAGCATTGAAGAGCCAAAGCAAGCTTTCAATAGACTGAATATTGCGAATAGAAAAAGAGAATCAAAAGAAACCAAGAACTCTTCAAGCAAGTTTTTGCACTTAAATTCTGGGTTACATTGTGAAAAAAGGGTATACAGTGAAACCAATGCCTGCATGCACAACAACAGTAACAGTATCGATATGCAATTATATATATAGGGGGGAGGAATGGAGAAAAAAGAAATAAAGAAACAACCTTGGAAAGACACATACCGATTAGCCCCGAAGTCGCCTCTTCAGTCTATTAAAGTTCACTGCTGTGGTAACGTACAACCAATCTGCTACTTTGTCCAAGAACTTGAACCAGGCATATCTTGACACACTGCTAAAGAGAATTGTGCCAAAAATAGCCCAGAATCCACAGGCATAGCCAACGCCCATGCTGATATAAAATGTCGGTGTAGTAAACAGAAACTGGTCCTCGTCATCTTCTTCTTGAATCCCTTTCTTGCCGCCTTGTTCTTCCCCCGGACACTTATCTGGAAGTGGAACCCCACAAAGTTGAGCATTCCCAGAATAAACCGAGGCATCGAAGCTTTGCAGTTGGGTGCCTGTTGGGATTTTTCCAGACAAGTTGTTGTTCGACAAGTCCAACACGCTTAGAAAATTTAGAGCAGCCAGGGTTGGAGGAATCTTGCCAAAAAGTCTATTTCTAGACAAGTCAAGAGATTCCAACATTTTCATTCGATCAATGTTCTGGAGGATTTTACCAGTAAAATCGTTCCTAGACAAGTTCAAGGAGACCACCTCTGCAAGACTAGCGATTTCCAGTGGAATTTCCCCCGAAAATTTGTTGCTAGAAAAGTCAATCATTTTTAAGAGTCTGAGTCTTCTTTGGTACCCCCGTTCTTGTCCTTTCCACTGCACCAATACATCCCCCAGGTAAATGGTGCTGTAATATGCAAAAGCGGGGGTTTCTTTCATGCTATTATCTCTTTGAACCAAAGCAGAAAAATTGTCAAAACACCGTGGCAGCTTTCCGGACAAATCATTCTGAGAGAAATCCAAAACACGGAGGGAGTTAAGGAGGCAAATATCTCGAGGTATGCCTCCATAGAATCTGTTGAAGCGTATACTAAGAATCATTAAATTCGGGATACGTGTCCCCAACCACGGTTGTATTTTTCCAGTGAATCTGTTTCCTCCCAAGTTAATAATTATCAAATACGAGCAGTTCTTCAAGGACTCAGGCAATTCCCCGGAGAAATTATTGTTGCTTAACTGCAATACTTTGAGGTTAAAGATGGAACCAAATGATCTTGGAAGTTCACCGGATAAAGTGTTGTTGGCCAAATTGAGCATTTGTAGTGATTGAAAAGGTTCCCAACAGTCGGGAAGCCCTCCCGATAATTGGTTACTTGAAAGGTCAACATACCCTAAAAAGGAAACCGCACATATGATCGAAATGGACCCCGAAAACAAGTTTTTGGATAGATCCAACATCGATACATGGGATGGAAGTCGCGGTATTTGGCCTGTAAAGCTGTTTGAACTTAAATTTATATTGAATAAGGAAACTGCGGAAGATAATTCAGGCACCAAGCCCTTCATCTGGTTATTAGAGATATCTATGCTAACCAAGTTGGGAGGTAGATCCCAAAACCAATTCGGGACATCATCAGAAATTCCAGCTCCAGAGACATCAAGCTCGGAGAAATTGTTTTGATTTCGAAGCCATTCTGGGAAGTCAGGCCCCAACTTGCAAGACCTTAACTGTATAACATCGAGTTGAAAAGGAGGAATCCAGCTGGAGCTGATGTTGAAAATTAGTGGGTTATTAGAGAAGTCCAAATATTTCAAGCTAGAGAGGTTTGAGAAGTGGCTTTCAGAGATAATGCCTTCAAATGAATTCATAGAGGCATCCAAATATTCGAGCTTGGAAAGTTTACCAACACTTTTGTTGATGGTCCCGTTTAAGAGATTTTTCGCAAGTTGTAACCCCGTCAGTGACGGAAAAGCGGTCAGATCAGGAAGCATCCCCGCAATTTGATTTCCGCCTAATTGTAGGACAACAAGATTCGGAAGCACGTGTCGAAAACTCTTGGGAAAAGCCCCAGTGAGTTTGTTATCACCGAGATACAGTTCCCTAAGGGACGAAAACCTTGTAAAATCAGGTAAAGTACCGCTGAGTTGATTCGAATCAAAATTCAAGATTTGTAACGACTTCTCTGACCGTGACAATTTATCAAGAACTACGGCAACTTGTTCGGTCACATGGGACCATTTCAGTTCCAGCGATTCTAAACGACTCAAATTAGCAAAAGACTTTGGAATTCTACCAACGAAATCATTATACGCAAGATTGAGATGCACAAGGGATATCATTTTCCCGAAAGCATCAGGAATCAAAGAAGACATATCATTGTTAGAGAGATCAACGATGGTGAGATACAAAGAAGAATTAAGAGGATGTGTTGGAGGAACTTGATTCGGAAGGTAGCAACCGCTTAAGTTCAAGTATTCCAAGAGAGGGAGATTGTCACTAACTACTTCAAGCCAATTGGTTGCTTCCCTTAGGTCAACCGTGCTAAGATCAAGGTGTCTTAACAATGGAAAATAAGAAAACCATTCAAGATTCCCACCACTCAAGTTATAATTCCCGCCTAGAGAAAGATACTGTAGACTGGAAACGTTTCCAAGATGATGATTAGGAATTGGGGTGTAATCCCCTCCAAAGTTATTTCCACTCAAGTCTAGATACTTCATATGCTGCAATTCAAGTAATGAAGGACTAATCTTACCGGTCAGAGACCATGTACTAAGATTGAGCCCGGCTACATGACCTGTGTGATTGTTGCACTTGACTCCTCTCCATTCGCAACACTCCTTTTTATCGTTTTCGCTGCCCCATGAGGAGAGAGAGTCGCCATCATCTCCAAGAGTTTCTTTGAACTTGAGGAGAGCTTGTTTCTCCTTCCCTATGCATCTGATTTTCGGATTTGGCGTGAGTCCAGAGGAATTTTTGTTGAATGCCAAAAGCATAACAACAAACAAAATGAGCATTTTAGTGAACATGGTGGCCATAGTTAGGACCAAAATCAAGCGAAAAAACAAAAGCCAATGAGGATTTGTGCTTATTGTTTCCCTTGAGTTCTCTTAGCCATGGCATAACCACTTCATATATATAGAGAGATTTCAAAGAACTCTTCTAAGATTGGAATACTGAGCAAACGTGGGAGATCAGTATTTTGACATACCATCCTCTCTTCTTTCCTTGTGTTCGTTGACTTATTATGTATAATTGACTTGGGTTTGCTTGGCAAGGAAAAATTTGATTACCAGGAAACTCTTAACCCATTTTTTTTTTCTACGAAAGATAATTTTCACACTTGACTTTCTCATAAATTAATGCACTCTACAATTTGCATTGTTTTAGTGCTTGTGATTTCAGTTCTAAGCACTGAATGATACAATATGTCCATACTGCAAAATTTGTCGCTACGTAAATAGTTAGGAGGAAATATTATTTATTAATCTGGCACTCTCCCACAACTAGTAGATGTGAATCATTCCAATTTACATCCTTGGAAAAAGTGGTTAAGATCCTACGCAGAGCTAGAGACGGAGCCATGATTTTATTCTAGCAGTGGTGAAATAAATATACTAGTAAAAAAATTAAAAAGATGAACTACAATAAAAAAATAAGTCATTGAATCTAGAAAAAATTAAAATTACATAATAAAAACTATAGTAAATGATGTTTGTCATATGCACGTAAAGTATCAAAAAAGACTAATTTTAATTAAATCTATCTACTAAAGTGAGACATCTTAAATTGTGTCTGACGCTCTTTTATGTCGTCAAAAGCATCGATGATAGAATCGGCGTCAAAACTTCTAACTTTGTCTTTTTCAATGTTTGCTATCAAGAAACTTGTCAAAAAATCATCCTCCATCCAATATAGTGTGAAGCTTTTTTTTCTTAATTTAGACCTTATCTTTCTAATACTTCACTTTGGCCTATTGAATTTAATTTTAAAATAATTTTTGGGCCTCCATTCTTGAAAAAAAAAAAAAGAGGATTAAGGACTTGTATATAGCAAAAAATAATGAAAAAAAATTAGCGGGGGCAAGTCTATATAAGTTGGGGATAATTTTTTTTTACATAAAATAATTGCATTTTTTAAAATCAACCAAAAAAAACAGAAATAAAAAGGAAATCATTCCTAAAATCCCTGCTATTCATATTCCTGGCCTTCCTCCTCCTAAACTAGCTTTATTTTTGTGGAAGGTGCTGCATAAGACTATCCCAACTAATAAATTAAGTAGTGTTGTTCAGGAGAGGCATGGCAGGAGACTTGGTCTGTCCGGCGTGTTGATCGGACAACGTGAGGAGACTGTTGAATCATTTATTCTTTGAATGTGACTCTGCTGCATGCGCGTCGTCTGTGGAGGGCGTCACATCTTTGGGTTTGAATTTTACAGTAGCAGGGAATCCTGTTCCGTTCAAGGAATGGTTTCTAGAATTAACGAGCATTGTTATACTGAAGAAATATGTGTGTTATATGGGCTTTTTGGCATATTCGGAATAGAGTGGTGTTGAAGGAGTCAGTGATGGTGTACATGGAGTACTGCATGGGGTCTTCAAATTGCGGTTTCCCTGTGGAATAGTATTTGGTCTTGTTACCACAGCTGTGTCTCTGGCTTGGGCTTCTTTGTCACCTTTGTCTCTTTTGTGCATCTTCAGCCTTATTGGTGGAAGCTGTGGCCGTACGTTCTTTGATGCGTTACGTTGGGCTCATGGGAAAAGATTCACCAAATTGGAAGAGCGTGCTAACGGACTGCTTAGTACTAGTTAGTTCAGGTTTTACGATGTGTGGAGCGCGCTGATTTTTTTGTCAAACCTGTAATTAGGGATTTTCTAGGTTTGGTGTAGAAATTTGATTATGTGGCAATCACTAAAGTTCCTAAATACAATTATGTTTATGTTTTCTCAAAAAATAAAAGAAAACTAAAAGTATGTCATTTAATTTATCACTTTCAATGCAGCACTTAGGCTTGAAGTACTGTAATATATAGCATGCAGTGAAGATAATCAATAGAAACCAATAACTCAAGCAAGATTTTGCACTTAAAACTCCTGGTTACAATGTGAAAAAGGATATAAATGAACCAAAAAAATTAGTAAATGAAGAAATAAACTGAAAAGACACAAAAAATAGACTTTGAATGATGGGCACGAGTACTGAATTCATGACCTTCAAGATGGGAACTTAAAATGCATGGTGCTAACCAACAAACCAACTTCATCCCTTGTTCTACATCCTCGTCAAAATATAAATCTACGGGGCGGTTTCAGGGACCTTTTAAAAAACCCCCCAAGTTTCCAATCAAATTTTGATGATCCGAGCCACTCAATGTAATCAAAACGTGATTTTAAGGGTGTCTGCAAGAAATCAGCAAAAAAAATGACCTGGAAGGGTTTCATCCGAACAGTTTTTCATTGAACTTTATTAAACGGTTCAAAAAAAATTGCTCAAATCAAGCCCTTTCCGGTTAGTTCTTTGCCAGTTTCTTACGGTCACCCTTAAAATCACGTTCTGAACTCATTGAAGGGCTTGGATCATCAAAATTTAATCGGGAACTATGAGATTAAGATTTGGAAATTACTATCTTTAATGCTTTAAGACACCACATATGTAATCCGGATAAAAATTTCTGGATTGGTTGGCGGAACTAGCTATGGAGCTAGCTAGCACTAAGTGTAAGTGGGAAGAGAGAAACTTATTCACGGCGGAGCCATGAGGAAGTTATTTACGGCTCCGCACAATTCAAGCCGTCAGTTTAGGCTTTAGACGGTCCAAATTTAAATAAAGCTTTTCTAGGGAAGAGCATATTAGCATCTGGACCATCCAAAAATACTTTTAGACGGTCTCTATTGGCTCCATAAACAACTATTCACAGTTCCATTGTTAACAAGATTTTCTCAAGTGGGGAATCAACATCTTTAATGCGAAGTTTCTTTAAGACACCCCAGAAGGATAAGATTTCAGGATGGAGTGTTTGTGGCCTAGCGGGCACATGCTTTCTCCACCACTGAAGTGACTGAATCCGGAGGAGAATTTTGCTTGGTGTTCTTACGTGGGAGACTGGGAATTTGTCAAAGAATTCTTCTTAGATTGGTTGCGAGAACTACATACTAGCGGTGAAATACTGAGCAAAATGTTAAAATGTCACCATTTTGACATTTCTTCTCTCCACATTTTCTTCCTTTGGGTCCCTGGACACGTTATGTAGAATTGGCTTGGGTTTGCTCCAGGAGAAATGTGATTAACAGGAAACTCTTACGGCCCGTTTGGATAGAAGATTTGTTTTGAGTGGATATAGAATGAGAGAGGATTTGAAGGTGGATATATAATGATGGGTGGTATATTAAGAAGAGTGGCCCCACCTCTTAAGAATGTTGAATTTGTAATGACGTGTTTGAAAGATTTTTTGAAAAGGAGGATATGAAAGGTATACATGAAAGAATTAGATGTCGAATGACTAAATTGCCCCCCTTGATTTTTGATGCTCAAATGTTGTTTTATTTCAAATTAATTACAATTACTTGATATTTTTCATTTATTCTGAAATAAATTACAATTACTCAATATTTTCCCCCACTGCCACTACCTATTCCCTGTCCCCTTCCCAATTTCCAAAAACCACATTTGAGGGAAGAGGCCTGCTTTTCCCCCCTCCCCTGACACCCCACCTCTCCCGACCCCACACCCCATTTCCACTATTACCCCTCTTCCCCCGCCCTTCTCTTTTCTTTCCAGTTTCCTATTTTTTCCCTCTTTTTTTTTCTCTCTCTTTCTTCCCAGTTAGAATTTTATTTCTTTTTTTTTCCCTTTATTTCCTTTTCTTTTCTTTTTTTCCGGTTAGAATTTTTTTCTTTTTTTCCTCTTTTTTTCCTTTTCTTTCTTTCCATAGAGGAATTGGAGTGGAAATAGAACAATAATATGCAAGATCGTGCATGCATGGCAATCCGTGTGTGATTTTGATCATACAATTGCAATAGCCAACTATGTGGGGATACTTCTAGACCAATACCATATTTATTTTTTAATTTTCAATTCTTTTTTTTAAAGGTGGCAAATGGGCGGATTTGGAAGGATTGAAATAGGTCGCGGGTTGAATATGGGTTAAATAGTAAACGGGTCGAATGGGTCGGGTCGAATATGAGTCAAGTCAAACCCAAACCCGACCCGTTTCCTCTTTTTTGTTTTGTTTTGTTTTGTTTTTTGTTTTTCCTTTTTCCTCTCCTTCCTTTAACTCGCGCAAATAACTATTTTGAACTCTCACTCTTTAGTCCTGATAAATCGTTCGAATTCAGGAGGGAAAAAAAAAAAAAGAAAACTTTGAGGGGAAAAACCCACAAAGTTCGCCCTTATAATCAGGAAAAAAAATAGAGGGTAAAAAGTGTTGAAACAGAGGTAGGAGTAATAGTTGAACAGAGGAATGAACTTGATGAATGTTGATTTATCTATTAATTAACTTTGTTTACTATTTTTAGAACAAAAATCGGTTTGGGTGAGTTTGGATTAAAAAGTATGGAGTAATTTTTTTTCATCTTTATCCAATATTTTTTTGCATTTGTTAGTTTTGCGTCAAATTTTTGTGACTTATTAGTTCGTCTCAACGAGAGTAACAAAAAAAGTATAAATTTTATATCGGAACCTAATTTTTTTTGAAAAAGACAAAAAAATAAGTCAAAGAGACATCTTTTTTACTTACTTTTGGACTTATTGGATCGTCGCAATTCCCTCGGAAAAGGAGAGTCCTGCACAGTAAGGCCATGCGGGATCCCTCATTGGATATATATATATATATATATATATATATATATATGATTAAAATCTGTTGAAATATATAGCTGAAATGGAAAGTCTGTTTTATTTTTTTCCTTTTATTTTTGTCTTTTATAGATTAAAAAATATAGTTCCTGTTCAAACGGATTGAAAATTCGAACACTTATTTTTTTACACCATTTATATATTAAAATATATAGTTCAAAATTAATCCATTTGATTCCGATTGTCTAATGAGTACAATTATTTTTCTAATGAATCCGACAGTCTTTTTTTCCCTAATATTACAAAAAATAGTTAAAAAATAAGTGTTTCAATTTTCAATCCGTTTGAATCGGTGCAAAGATGTTATTTTATGATTATTTCATCCTAAATGGTCATAATAAATTTTTGACTCCAAGACCTTTCAATGGACACCCTAAGAGAGTCTTGAAACTAAATAACGAGTTTTAGAGTGCTTGTTGAGACCTTAGAGCAAAAAATTAATTATGACCATTTAGAATAAAATGATAAAAAAATATGATCTTTGCGCCAGTTCAACTGAATTAAAAATCGGAACATTTAATTTTTGAATTATATTTTTAAATGTAGAAAGCGTGTATTTATAGAAATTAAATAAATAAAATAAAGAAAGAAATTAAAAGGGCGGAAGAGAAAGAGAGGGGGGTAATATTGGAAAAAAAGTGTGGGGTCGGGAGGGGTGTTGTGTCGGGGGGTGGGAAAAGCAATTTACTTCAGGGAAACCCCACCCTTGGGTTTGCAGAAACCATTTTTCCATTTTTCAGAAACCATTTCCTCTTGACTGCTAGAAAATCTGAAATTACCGGCGTTTTCAAAAGGTGGGGAAATGCCCGACAAACGTCGCCTTATAAAAATCCGGCGTTTTTTATTACGCCGACTATAGGTGGGGTCGGCATAAGTTGACAGCATTTTATAAATGCCGTGCTAGAGGAAAGCCGACGTTTTCTTAAACGCCTTCCCAGGATGACGTCATTCTACTTTTTAGGCTTCTGGGGAAGCATTGCTGCAGACTGCAGAGTGCAGACGCGTGCTTTAGACCCATGCTTTTCCCTTTTCCAATTCCAATGTACCCCATCCCAATAAAAATAGCAAATTCTGACAAATTGTGAAATTAACACAAGTCAAATTGCCACTGCTGTCATAAAATATAACATCAAATTACACATAAAAATTAGGGCTGCTCAAAAAATTCGGTGAATCGTGAAATCGGTTCGGAGCGAATCGATCCGTGCCTTTTGAATTTTGTCCGTGAATTAATGGTCCGGACACGGATTGAAAAATTAGAAAATCGTGACTCGCGGTTCGGTCCACGGATTTTCATTACGAAATCGTGGATTAACCGAATCGGACCGTGAGATATTTATTTTATATAAATAATATATATATATATATGTGTGTATTTATATAATAAATTGTTAGTAATGTTAACACTTTTTTCTTCAAATTTTAGTATTTTATCTTAATAATGAGATATAGTGTAGATGTATATAAAATATAGGGAGTAAATCGTAAATTTTTTTTATAAATTACGGGTAACCTAGTTGAGTTTTAGTACGTAATTCGTTTCTTTTTCAATTTTTTTATGTTATGGAACGTACTATATAATAATGAGACAATCCTACTAATGTTTAGATTCTTTTGAATTTGATTTATGAAATAAGCCTTTAGTAGTTTATGCAACAAGTATTTTCAGGTGGTGTTAAACTTAATTCTGAATGTAATTTTCTTCCCTTTTGAAATTTCTAAAGAGATACTAGGAGTACTTATTTCGCTTTACTGGATGACTTCAAACACACCACGAAATCAACCAAAGAACAAAACACCAATCTTACGTGAAAAACCCCAAAATCGGGTAAAAACCACGGGAAGGAATCATGCACTAAAACAAATGTACGATTACAAGCAATCTTAATACTGACTGTGTATCCTCACCACGAGTCCTAAGATTTACCTGCCGAATCCACGTTCATCGTACTCTTGCATGATCGCCGTATCCTGAATTCTCAGGCCTTCCAAAAATCCGTTCCGAAATCTACGAAAGAATGTTGTACAGATGTTGTTGAGTAGGAATTACAAGAAGAAAGCCTCTCGAAGATTAACGTCCAGCAGCACCCAATATTCATGAATCCTCAAGATTGAAAATAAACCTTTGCATCAATGGTATTCCAATATAATAAAATAACTCACGAGAGCTTCTGAGTGGAATATCAACACCAGATCCTCCAACGATCTCTATGCAGCACTCGACCGTCTTATGTCTCTGACGAAAACTAAGAGATCCAAATCAACTACGGTGCTCGGTCCTTTTTTGACCTAATGGGCCGTTCTTTTTAAAAGCCCCAAAAGAGCACAAATATTTATCTTGTTTTTCCAACTCTTTTCTGAACCGGCCCAAAGAAAATTCGACTAACATCTATCGCACTCAAAATAATACAATATAATAATTCCTTTCCACATCCTAAACAGACGCTTCTAAAAATAAAAATAAATAAAAAAAAATTACACCTCGATAAAATGGGGATACATGAAAAGGTGTTATTTGGTCATGAACGTGCCAACCAAAAGGAAGCTCGGCCTCTGGAGCTTCACCTTTTATTGTGGGATATATGCTTGACCTTTATTTTTGCTAAAATCCGTGGACAAAATCGTAACCGATCCACGAGTCACGGATCGGATTGAAACCGGACCGTAGTACTTTTGGTCCGGACACGAATTTCATTTTGTAAAAACCGTGACTAGCGGTTCGGTTCTCGGATTCCTAGAAATCCGAACCGAACCGGACCGCGAGCAGCCCTAATAAAAACCCCGAACTCTTCTCTTGACGTACAAAAAATAAAGTTGAAAAAATATACAAAATAGTTTCCCCTATACTGCAAATCACACAACTCTTTAAATCCACACAAAAGGTCTTCATGTTCGCAAGGTTTGATCAATTGGAAAATCAAAACATCTCCCTCGAGTAATCTGCGAGCAATTGAGAACGCTCTCCATCCACCACTGAGCAAGCTCTTCGCAACGAAATACTGTCTTTGGTATTCTTCTTGATCACTTGCATCCACCAAAACACAAGAAGCAACATGCCTGGACATATGCAAATCAAAAAATGGCCTCGAAAGCTTCTGCAATCAGAGAAACTAGAACATGAAAAACAAAATTGTTCGAACGCCTAATTGAGTGATGGAAACTATTTTGCCTTACCAGTACGAGAAAAGTAGTTTCCAAAAAGCCATTTGAATTCTAGTCCCTGACCTTTTAGGTTGCCCATGACCATAAAAAAACAACCTGCACAACGATATGCCATTGCTAAATCAGTTCAAAACATGAAGACCCAATTTTTGAACATATTACATCTGGATGCATCTCCAATTCGCTTTCTATTCTGCAAATGAAACTGATTGAGCACTATACAAGTTCGAGCTCCATACAAGTTCCCAACGAATACAAAAATCAATCTGCAATGAACCTCAATAAAAGAGAGACAACCTACGTGAAGAATCGATGAGTACGTGTGAGAATTTAGCCCATTAATGAAAACCTTTAGTCCTTAATTTTACCACAACTGTAAAGCCCTTAATTTTTTAAAACATTGCCTAGCCGCCTTATTGTCCACCTAGCTGCTTAGTCCCGCGCCTAATCCACCTAACCAACCTAGATGGTTAATAGCCGGTTAATCAGCCCGGTGCCTAGACAAAGGCCTAGGCCTCTAGTTGCGGCGGCAATTATAGACTACTAATTCTTCTTCTTCAAATAGCAGTGAAGTGTTGGCACTAAAATGGCACTTTAAAATAGATACAATCACTACACAAACTTTAGTCCCACCCATCAAAATATGAGTTACACAACATGGTCTGAACAAGACTTATTATTCAACAACAAAGAAAATGGCCAAAAAAGAGGAGGCAGTTACAAGTAGGGAACCTGTGTATCAAGAAGTTTAATACACTCAGCAGAGATGCGAGGCTCTGGCTCAATGCCAACAGTAAAGTACCTTGCCATTGCTCTGGTTCCTCCAACCGTATCGCAAAAGGCGGCAACATTCCTACATGATAGACAAGCCAGTGTTAATCATACATTTGAAAATGCAGCACAGTTTTCCAACAAAACCACCTTAACACTCCAAAGATCCTACATTTTCTTCCCACAATTTGAAATTCCCTGCTACTTGCTTGCTCTAATAACAAATACTACCAAAGAGTGACAGCATGGATTAGTTACCAGGTGAGGTATCAATTAACGCTATATATGATTTAACCTAATATTGACATACCTAGGGCTGTGACATGGCTCTCGATGATCATCTCGACTACCTTTCGCTATTAGAATCTCCTGCGATTACTTCTGGCGATCAGTCCTTTCATCATTTTCCTAATCAGCGAAGAGTAACGAAGTGGCAATTGGTGCCGTTAGGGATTCAAATTTCATCAGAATTAAGTATTCAAGTCAATCTCATACGTACCTAGGGTTTCAAATTTGCAGAAACCCCACCCACAGTCCACAGATCTGACCTCCCCCAAAGCTTCTCCCATCCGCCGCCGGTCATTCCGTCAGCCGCCGCTGCCGATCATCCCTTCAGCTGAGTTTTTTGGCTGGAAGATCTCTCTCTCTCTCTCTCTCTCTCTGGTCTGGTTTTCAGAAAATGAAAACAAGTCTAAGAAAAGATAAAGCGGGATTTGGAGGGGTAAAATCATCTGAAAACACCCCGGATTTGCCAACGACGGGGTCTGACCTCCCCTTCACAAATCTACCTTCAGCCAGACATGGATCCTCTACAGTGTTTATCTCCCCCTTCCAAAAAACTAAACCAAACACCGAATTTGAGGGAGAGCCAGGGTACAAATCAGGGGGCTCGCATATCCCCTTCATCTCCTCCATCCAAACAGCCCGTTAAACTCTGCCGAATATAATTTTTCACACTTGACTTTCTCATAAATGCACTCTACAATTTATTGTTTTAGTGCTTGTGAGTACGGTTCTAAGCACCGAATGACAAATTTTTTAGTGCGTTTACAAAAAAATAAAGTGTAAAAACCATTACCCTATTTCTAGTACGAAAACATTTTGTTGAAATCCCTTTTTTTCTTTTGTCAACTTAGGTTGTCAGTTTACGTGCATTTCAATCAAACCTATGAGATCCCTATTCCAACATTTATTACGGGAGATCATTTCATTAAAACCGGACAAACTTGATGGTTCCTTGCAGATTTCTATCTGTTCCTCAAAAGATTTTTATGTGACTTTGATGGAGCATAATCCTTAGTTTAACTCTTAACAGCAAAGATGTTCCAGGATCTTCAATAGCTATTCCAAGCTCAAAGGAACAAGCTTTACTACAGTTCTTTACTCACAAGTAGAAGACTGATAGGGCAGAAGACACTTTAAGACAGAAAGAGCTTAAAAAGTGTATTCCTGTCGTCGAGTCGAACCAATAAGTCACAAAAATTTGACGTGAGACTAACAAATGCGATTTTTTTTTTATAACATAAACGACCACAACATGCGATGTACTAACGATAGTTCAAATTTTCTCTATGTTCTTGTTATATCTATGTTGTGTTTGGATGAATTTTTTAGAATTTTTGGGGTAATGAGTGGAGAGTAATAGAGAGAGAAATGAGAATTAATGATCGGAGATAAGAGTAATAATAAGTGGAGAGAGAAATGAGAGCAATGATTGAAAGTAGGGGTAATGATTATTTTTTTAGATATTTTTTTTCCAAAAAGGCAAGCGAACTAATCTTTAGAAAATGAAAACCACCATGCATTAGACGGTTTTATTTGGATTCCCATTGTCAGGATTATATTTGCATTAGACGGTTGTGAAGCCATCAACTGCGCAATCTCCGTTTTCCCAAGTTTGGGATCAACTGTGTGCTAGTAATTAACACCCTAAACTCGAAGCATGATACAAGTGGAGTTAACCAAAATGCTGATGGAATAAAATTCCAAACCCGTTTCTTATTGCTCGACATTAATTGTAGGATATATACAATACAATACTTCAAACGAGATCCTTCCCATCGTTTTACCGACTAGTCCGACCAAAATGGGACGAACAAAACATAGTAGAACAGAGTTCCCAGTCCCCTTGAAGAAGGAAACGTTATTTTCTTTGATACTTTCCTTTCCCTCAACACAGGCCTACTCAGAGCTGGTATCAAAGACTTCCACACTGTCGATCGAAAAATTCATTCCAAGCTGTTGGTGCCTCAGGTCAGGTATACTAGCTTTCCTGGAAATTAAAACAGGGGAAAAAAGTAAACAAAAAAAAATTTGAAGTATATCAATTATCACTTATAAATGCAACTCTTCTGCTTGAAGTAACATATATGACATGCCGTGAAGTTAAGTTATGTTGGTATACAGATGAATGTAGCCAATTAAATTACAATCATTGATTTGTCAAAGGAAGATAGAGTATCGATTCGAAAAACTAAACTAGCAAAACTAGCATTGAAGAGCCATTTGTTTAGACCATTTGGCAACTATATATTTAGACCATTTGTTTGATTATGAATCCCAGCATTGAAGAGCCAAAGACAACTATATATTTAGACCATTTCCAAATAGATCGAATTTTGAGAGTGGAAAAAGAGAACCAAAAGAAACCAAGAACTCAATCAAGTTTTTGCACTCGAATTGTGGGTTACATTGTGAAAAGGGGTATACCATGAAACCAATGCATGCATGCACAATAACATCAACAACAGTAACGATATCGATATGCAATTATATAAGCGGGGAGGACAGGAGAAAAAAGAAATAAAAGAAACAATCTTGGAAGGACACATACCGATTAGCCCCGAAGTCGCCTCTTCAGTCTATTAAAATTCACTGCTGTGGTAACGTACAACCAATCTCCTACTTCGTCCAAGAACTTGAACCAGGCATATCTGGACACACTGCTAAAGAGAATTGTGCCAAAAATTGCCCAGAATCCACATGCAAAGCCAACGCCCAAGCTGATATAAAATGCCGGTGTAGTAAACCAGTCCTCATCATCTTCTTCTTGAATCCCTTTCTTATTTCCAGGAGCACCACCTTGTTCTTCCCCCGGACACTTATCTGGCAGTGGAGCCCTGATAAGTGCTGAAATATTCATATTTTGGCCCTTCAAACTACACTTGTTAGTTATCTATATTTGTTACTTGATATTTATTTTGCTTTTATTTTATTTATAGATTGCTCGAGCTTGTTGTTCGTGATTTGGGATAAAAACAAGAGTTGAAGGAAGCTTGGGGTTATAGTGCATAATGTTCTAAAGTTGAATTGCTAGTCTACAATCACACAAAGTCCAAAGGGCTTTTTATGTAATTAAAGTATCAAACCCTATCTTTTTAAGCAAGACTTCGGCATTCAGTATAGGTTGAACGGGGTTTCGGAATTGGAGGCCATCAGAGGCTGCGAAGACAACTTTCCGATGTCCGGCTAATTCATTTTCTAGGGCGTAGATGAAGCTCGAACTCCTAGTAATATTGTTTATGTTTTGATTGAGATTTTTATTTGAATATGGTTGTATGACTCTCAAGGATTTATTTAGAATATTAATTCTTTCCATTACATCTTGTGTATGAATTCCTAAGTTTTTATGCACGTTCATACAACGGTTCTTAATTAGTTTGTGATAACTGAGTAAGATGGGTTATGCTCCGTAAGACGCGCCGTGTTATTAGACGATTCGTGCAATAGAGACGCATCGTACTAGTAAGACGGTTCGTACTAGGCGGCAATATCCCATGCTATTTGGTGATTCATAAATATCTTTAGGCGATATCGTGAAGGCCCGCGAACCCTAATGATATCCGGATTGATTCGAGTAATTAACCTTTATCATCGCATAAATATTGTTACAACGGGTCGAGTGGATTCGAAACCCTAGATCTTTTCTCTCATAAACTCTCGTTAATTTTGATTGCTTTATATCACTTTAGTTTGCATAATTTAGAAAATCAAACAATCAAATTCTTTCTGAATTAAGTTAGAAATTAATTAGAACAACTGCAATTTAGCCTTCGTAATCCCTGAGGACAAAACTCGGAGTACTTACCGCTGTCTTTTAGGTAGTAGTTATTATTCTATTTTATTAATTATTTTTGATACGGAAACGACACGATCAAGCCCACAAAGTTGAGCATTCCCAGAATAAACCGAGGCATCGAAACTTTGCAGTTGGGTGCCTATTGGGATTTTCCCAGACAAGTTGTTGTTCGACAAGTCCAACACGCTTAGAAAATATAGATGAGCCAGGGTTGGAGGAATCCCGCCAAAAAGTCTATTTCTAGACAAGTCAAGAGATTCCAACATCTTCATTCAATCAATGTTCTGGACGATTTTACCGGTAATATTGTTTCTCGACAGGTTCAAGGAGAGCAACTCAGCAAGACTCGCGATTTCCCGAGGAATTTCCCCGGACAACTTGTTGCTAGAAAGGTCAATGATTTTTAGCAGTCCCAGTTTGTTCCTGTACTCCCTTTCTTGTCCTTTCCATTGCACCAATACATTACCCAGGAAAATGGTGCTGTAATATCCAAAATCGATGGTTTCTTTCATGCTATCATCTCCTTGAACCAGAGCAGAAAAATTGTCAAAACACGGTGGTAGCTCTCCTGACAAATCATTTTGAGAGAAATCCAAAACTTGGATGGAGTTAAGATGGCAAATATGTCGAGGTACGTGTCCATAGAATTTGTTGAAGCGTAAACTAAGAACCAACAATAACGGGAAATGTGTCCCCAACCATGGTTGTATTTTTCCGGTAAATCTGTTCCCTCCCAAGTCAATAATTATCAACCTGTTCGGCTACGAAAATGCTCAAGGACTGAGCGTGCGGGCGTGCCAAGACTTGTCGCGTCTAACGTAAGGACTGGGCGTCCCTTTTCTGACTTCGAATCTGTGAGGGCGATAGTGCTGCAAACCTAAGGGCTAGATTGCAGTGATGGTTCGTGGTTTTGCCTCTACGAGCGAGGACTTAATAATTTCCTAACCGTGTAGGAAAAGAAGTAGCAACGTAGAATAACTTTGATATATCGTAATAACAAAGTTGGGGTATAAGAGAGATATGAATAATTTTATTACGTCGTAGTAATAAAATTGGGATACAAGAGAGATGAAACTCGAACTACTTGGAGAAGTAATTGAGTAAAGGTGAGAAATGAGATAATTGCTTCACTGGGAAGACTTTGGTTGCTTCGCTGGGAAGGCTTTGATTTTAAGCGTTGAGCTTGATTGGTGTGTGGACCTTTTTTTCTTCTTGAGTTCTTCTATTTATAGGCAAGGGTCTTCGGCTTTGCATGCAAATGATTTTCCAGCCTTCACCTTTTGGCGCCATGTGTCCCATGAACTCCCGTGCATAACCGGCCTTTTGCTCCATGATCCGAGATCGTGGGTTTTGTAAGCAGTTAAAACCCACTTAACTGTAAGTAATGGGTATAACTTGCCATGTGCCAATATCCCACCACGTATTCATAACTGCCCAATTCCTATACTTTGGCCCATGAATTCAGCCATGTCCACTTTTATAGGAATTGGTTTTATTCCATGCAATATCAGGAGCACATTTTTGACCGACTTCCACGTGTCCCAAATGAATGCGAGCCTGACTTCCATTCACTGCTCACGTGAGAATAAAAGAAAGTGGGTAATTAATGGCAGTTGATTGTGCCATCCACATGCTTCTTCTTCATTATGGGAGGTTACTGGAGATAATGGGATACCCCATTTTCCCATTTCGTAGAGATTAAAATATACTTGGCCATTTAATTTAACAATTAAATAGCCTATTCAAATGTAAAAAACCACCTCCTTTTTGCAATAGATGCTTCCAGAACCTCAAGTAATCCTCATTCACCATGGGCCTCTTAGAATTCATCCGAATAACTAAGTCTAAAGAGGCCAAGTCCCATATCTCATTAAAATTAAAATTAATCGGGCTTTTTGATACATAGCCCATTAATTTTAACCTATTAAACTCTTAATTCATGGCCCAATTTAATCGAATTTCAATTAAATGGCCCTCCAGCGCTAGCCCAAGATTTGGTGCCAAAAACGGGTGTAAACAATGCCCCCCCATGCCTTGATTCTTAACTTTTAGGATCAAGGCATGTATAAAAAATGAGACTGTTTTTGGCATCCAAACAGTCCTCTGTTGTAGCATATCTTCTTTTGTCTGCCTTGCCTATGGACTTGGTAGGCATTAGGCATTTTTCATGTTCCCTTCAGACCTTTGACAAAATTGTAAATTCAGACCTTGGAAGGAGTCTACCAGCTATCTTTGGACAGGCCTTTCAAAGGCCTCTCTTAGAGATAAAGGACTCAATTTTCATCCTCCAGGGCTTCTTAGGGTGATTGAATGATGCTCGTGCCTTTCTCAGAGGTGAATCTCAATGCTCCCACCTTTATCAGGCCTCATATTGGAAGGACTGAACCTCCACTTTAAGTGCTCATAATAGTGATTCAGTCCTACGGGAAAGGTCTGAACTCGTGTTTGAATCGCTTATAATATTGGCCTGGGCCTAGATAAAGAGCTCAAAGAATCTTCGTACCTGTAGATATGGCTTGTGTCCAGGCCTTGTTGTAGAGAAACCATAAACCCATGAAAGGCCTAAAAAGGACTTGAAGTATGTTGAAAGGCTTAAAAAGCCTTCGCACCTGTAGCAAAAGCCTGTTTACACCAATAGAGTCCTGCGTCCAGGCCTGGTTGTAGAAAAACCATAGAACTTCGAAAAGGCCTGGAAAGGACTGAAAATATATTTGAAGGCCTAAACCTCTGATTTGAACTTTCAGGCGTGTTTAATGAAATGAAAGGCCTCCACCTCTGCCGAAAAGGCCTAGTAAAGCTCTGATAAGGCCTACTCAAGGACTGATAGGCCATGGCCGAACATTTTAGAGGTGCTTGCTCGGCCCATGAAGGACTTTTCTTTGTTTTTAGCCCTTCTTGACACCACTTTGGCGTTTTTGTGTAAGCCAAGTGAATAACACTCGCTTTTGATGTGCCCCACAAATCCAACGTGGGCGCAATTCTACACACTTTAGGCCTAAAATTGGCCTAAGTTGATAATGCCTTTCGGCAGATTGGACAATGCCAAAAAGGCCTTCATGAACCGGGGGAATAGGGGGATCACCAATTACAAATGAATCGGGATCAAGCCCTGGAGTGTTGTCGCTTTCCTCCTCTTCATTCAATTCCTCCTGCTCTGGAATGGGTGCAACTTGCAATTCAGTCCTGCCCATAGGGTTGATGGTAGGTCTGGATTGTTCTTGATTTATATCTGTTGCCTGCTCACTGCTCAGGACTGAATCTGCGTGTGGTAGCTCTTCAGACACTTGAGAAAGCTCTTGAGATGAGAGAATGGGTTGATCTTGCCTCGTAATAGGACTTTCTATATTCTGGCTTATCTCAAGTCTGAGATCTTGTTCCCTTTGCGTTGAAACAGATCTATCTTCTCGCTCCTTCAGGCATGGAAATGGCTTACCATCCAAAAGTTTTTGAAAAACTCCGGAATGTTGTCTGTTGCGCTCAGATCTGAGACTGTTGCCTTGATCATTTTGATGTTTATCACCCAGACCTTGCCGCTGTTCAGGAATCCTCAAAGGGCTGAGCTGAGAACTTTGCCCCCCGAGTGTAGGATTTTTGGAAGCTAAGGGCTGAGAGAAGCTTGGAGGCCTAGTGGGCTTGATGGAAGCTTGCTGAGAACTTTGCCCCCCAAGTTCAATTCTTTGGCTTCCTTGCCCCCCGAGTGCAGGGATTTCAGAAGTTAAGGACTGAGAGAAGCCTGGAGGACTGGAGTACTTGCTAGAAGCTTGTTTAGACACTTTTAGGCCTGAAGTTTGGCCTAAAGTGCTAAATTGTGATATCCGTGGTGGAAGAGGAGTTGATTCCTTATCTTGGAGATTAGCCCTCAATCTTTCAACTTCCTTGTTGGAGTCCTCAAGGGCTTTCTTGGAGTCCTCAACGGCCTTATTGGACTTGATTACCAATTCCTTAATCTCACGCAAAGATGCATGCAAGGGATCTATGAACTCCTGTGAGAGGTCTTCGTTGGATGCAACGGTATAGGACTGAGTGCTCATATTTTCTTCAACTTGACCTCCAAAGGTCTGAGCAGAAGGATCATGAAGCCCACCATTTTGGAATTCATGCTTTTTGGGCAGGTTTGAAGACATGATATGTGAATAGCCATGTGACTTGGCACTAAAGAGATGGTTTACCTCATGACGTAATTGACGATCTTCATTTTCAAGCCTGTCAACTTCATCCTCAAGCCTTCGAATTGCATCGATGTAGGAGTTTAGTGTGTTGATATACCCATACTCCATATGATTAAGCCGGAGTCTTTCCATATCGAGACGGTAGATTTCATCTTCAAGCTCGTTGACTTTATCATCGCGCCAACGAATTTCTTCATTAAGACGCCGAATTTCAACATCCAATTCAACGTATTGAATTGACATGTCAATGAATCGGCGTGATACCCCTTGAAACGATTGGGGTCCCACCGGGCGTGCCAAAAGATGTTCGGCTACGAAAATGCTCAAGGACTGAGCGTGCGGGCGTGCCAAGACTTGTCGCGTCTAACGTAAGGACTGGGCGTCCCTTTTCTGACTTCGAATCTGTGAGGGCGATAGTGCTGCAAACCTAAGGGCTAGATTGCAGTGATGGTTCGTGGTTTTGCCTCTACGAGCGAGGACTTAATAATTTCCTAACCGTGTAGGAAAAGAAGTAGCAACGTAGAATAACTTTGATATATCGTAATAACAAAGTTGGGGTATAAGAGAGATATGAATAATTTTATTACGTCGTAGTAATAAAATTGGGATACAAGAGAGATGAAACTCGAACTACTTGGAGAAGTAATTGAGTAAAGGTGAGAAATGAGATAATTGCTTCACTGGGAAGACTTTGGTTGCTTCGCTGGGAAGGCTTTGATTTTAAGCGTTGAGCTTGATTGGTGTGTGGACCTTTTTTTCTTCTTGAGTTCTTCTATTTATAGGCAAGGGTCTTCGGCTTTGCATGCAAATGATTTTCCAGCCTTCACCTTTTGGCGCCATGTGTCCCATGAACTCCCGTGCATAACCGGCCTTTTGCTCCATGATCCGAGATCGTGGGTTTTGTAAGCAGTTAAAACCCACTTAACTGTAAGTAATGGGTATAACTTGCCATGTGCCAATATCCCACCACGTATTCATAACTGCCCAATTCCTATACTTTGGCCCATGAATTCAGCCATGTCCACTTTTATAGGAATTGGTTTTATTCCATGCAATATCAGGAGCACATTTTTGACCGACTTCCACGTGTCCCAAATGAATGCGAGCCTGACTTCCATTCACTGCTCACGTGAGAATAAAAGAAAGTGGGTAATTAATGGCAGTTGATTGTGCCATCCACATGCTTCTTCTTCATTATGGGAGGTTACTGGAGATAATGGGATACCCCATTTTCCCATTTCGTAGAGATTAAAATATACTTGGCCATTTAATTTAACAATTAAATAGCCTATTCAAATGTAAAAAACCACCTCCTTTTTGCAATAGATGCTTCCAGAACCTCAAGTAATCCTCATTCACCATGGGCCTCTTAGAATTCATCCGAATAACTAAGTCTAAAGAGGCCAAGTCCCATATCTCATTAAAATTAAAATTAATCGGGCTTTTTGATACATAGCCCATTAATTTTAACCTATTAAACTCTTAATTCATGGCCCAATTTAATCGAATTTCAATTAAATGGCCCTCCAGCGCTAGCCCAAGATTTGGTGCCAAAAACGGGTGTAAACAATGCCCCCCCATGCCTTGATTCTTAACTTTTAGGATCAAGGCATGTATAAAAAATGAGACTGTTTTTGGCATCCAAACAGTCCTCTGTTGTAGCATATCTTCTTTTGTCTGCCTTGCCTATGGACTTGGTAGGCATTAGGCATTTTTCATGTTCCCTTCAGACCTTTGACAAAATTGTAAATTCAGACCTTGGAAGGAGTCTACCAGCTATCTTTGGACAGGCCTTTCAAAGGCCTCTCTTAGAGATAAAGGACTCAATTTTCATCCTCCAGGGCTTCTTAGGGTGATTGAATGATGCTCGTGCCTTTCTCAGAGGTGAATCTCAATGCTCCCACCTTTTATCAGGCCTCATATTGGAAGGACTGAACCTCCACTTTAAGTGCTCATAATAGTGATTCAGTCCTACGGGAAAGGTCTGAACTCGTGTTTGAATCGCTTATAATATTGGCCTGGGCCTAGATAAAGAGCTCAAAGAATCTTCGTACCTGTAGATATGGCTTGTGTCCAGGCCTTGTTGTAGAGAAACCATAAACCCATGAAAGGCCTAAAAAGGACTTGAAGTATGTTGAAAGGCTTAAAAAGCCTTCGCACCTGTAGCAAAAGCCTGTTTACACCAATAGAGTCCTGCGTCCAGGCCTGGTTGTAGAAAAACCATAGAACTTCGAAAAGGCCTGGAAAGGACTGAAAATATATTTGAAGGCCTAAACCTCTGATTTGAACTTTCAGGCGTGTTTAATGAAATGAAAGGCCTCCACCTCTGCCGAAAAGGCCTAGTAAAGCTCTGATAAGGCCTACTCAAGGACTGATAGGCCATGGCCGAACATTTTAGAGGTGCTTGCTCGGCCCATGAAGGACTTTTCTTTGTTTTTAGCCCTTCTTGACACCACTTTGGCGTTTTTGTGTAAGCCAAGTGAATAACACTACGCTTTTGATGTGCCCCACAAATCCAACGTGGGCGCAATTCTACACACTTTAGGCCTAAAATTGGCCTAAGTTGATAATGCCTTTCGGCAGATTGGACAATGCCAAAAAGGCCTTCATGAACCGGGGGAATAGGGGGATCACCAATTACAAATGAATCGGGATCAAGCCCTGGAGTGTTGTCGCTTTCCTCCTCTTCATTCAATTCCTCCTGCTCTGGAATGGGTGCAACTTGCAATTCAGTCCTGCCCATAGGGTTGATGGTAGGTCTGGATTGTTCTTGATTTATATCTGTTGCCTGCTCACTGCTCAGGACTGAATCTGCGTGTGGTAGCTCTTCAGACACTTGAGAAAGCTCTTGAGATGAGAGAATGGGTTGATCTTGCCTCGTAATAGGACTTTCTATATTCTGGCTTATCTCAAGTCTGAGATCTTGTTCCCTTTGCGTTGAAACAGATCTATCTTCTCGCTCCTTCAGGCATGGAAATGGCTTACCATCCAAAAGTTTTTGAAAAACTCCGGAATGTTGTCTGTTGCGCTCAGATCTGAGACTGTTGCCTTGATCATTTTGATGTTTATCACCCAGACCTTGCCGCTGTTCAGGAATCCTCAAAGGGCTGAGCTGAGAACTTTGCCCCCCGAGTGTAGGATTTTTGGAAGCTAAGGGCTGAGAGAAGCTTGGAGGCCTAGTGGGCTTGATGGAAGCTTGCTGAGAACTTTGCCCCCCAAGTTCAATTCTTTGGCTTCCTTGCCCCCCGAGTGCAGGGATTTCAGAAGTTAAGGACTGAGAGAAGCCTGGAGGACTGGAGTACTTGCTAGAAGCTTGTTTAGACACTTTTAGGCCTGAAGTTTGGCCTAAAGTGCTAAATTGTGATATCCGTGGTGGAAGAGGAGTTGATTCCTTATCTTGGAGATTAGCCCTCAATCTTTCAACTTCCTTGTTGGAGTCCTCAAGGGCTTTCTTGGAGTCCTCAACGGCCTTATTGGACTTGATTACCAATTCCTTAATCTCACGCAAAGATGCATGCAAGGGATCTATGAACTCCTGTGAGAGGTCTTCGTTGGATGCAACGGTATAGGACTGAGTGCTCATATTTTCTTCAACTTGACCTCCAAAGGTCTGAGCAGAAGGATCATGAAGCCCACCATTTTGGAATTCATGCTTTTTGGGCAGGTTTGAAGACATGATATGTGAATAGCCATGTGACTTGGCACTAAAGAGATGGTTTACCTCATGACGTAATTGACGATCTTCATTTTCAAGCCTGTCAACTTCATCCTCAAGCCTTCGAATTGCATCGATGTAGGAGTTTAGTGTGTTGATATACCCAT
Organism: Rhododendron simsii; assembly: GCA_014282245.1. NCBI lineage: Eukaryota > Viridiplantae > Streptophyta > Magnoliopsida > Ericales > Ericaceae > Rhododendron > Rhododendron simsii. Next base: position 26,756,207 of record CM024961.1, read on the forward strand.
ACTCCATATGATTAAGCCGGAGTCTTTCCATATCGAGACGGTAGATTTCATCTTCAAGCTCGTTGACTTTATCATCGCGCCAACGAATTTCTTCATTAAGACGCCGAATTTCAACATCCAATTCAACGTATTGAATTGACATGTCAATGAATCGGCGTGATACCCCTTGAAACGATTGGGGTCCCACCGGGCGTGCCAAAAGATGTTCGGCTACGAAAATGCTCAAGGACTGAGCGTGCGGGCGTGCCAAGACTTGTCGCGTCTAACGTAAGGACTGGGCGTCCCTTTTCTGACTTCGAATCTGTGAGGGCGATAGTGCTGCAAACCTAAGGGCTAGATTGCAGTGATGGTTCGTGGTTTTGCCTCTACGAGCGAGGACTTAATAATTTCCTAACCGTGTAGGAAAAGAAGTAGCAACGTAGAATAACTTTGATATATCGTAATAACAAAGTTGGGGTATAAGAGAGATATGAATAATTTTATTACGTCGTAGTAATAAAATTGGGATACAAGAGAGATGAAACTCGAACTACTTGGAGAAGTAATTGAGTAAAGGTGAGAAATGAGATAATTGCTTCACTGGGAAGACTTTGGTTGCTTCGCTGGGAAGGCTTTGATTTTAAGCGTTGAGCTTGATTGGTGTGTGGACCTTTTTTTCTTCTTGAGTTCTTCTATTTATAGGCAAGGGTCTTCGGCTTTGCATGCAAATGATTTTCCAGCCTTCACCTTTTGGCGCCATGTGTCCCATGAACTCCCGTGCATAACCGGCCTTTTGCTCCATGATCCGAGATCGTGGGTTTTGTAAGCAGTTAAAACCCACTTAACTGTAAGTAATGGGTATACTTGCCATGTGCCAATATCCCACCACGTATTCATAACTGCCCAATTCCTATACTTTGGCCCATGAATTCAGCCATGTCCACTTTTATAGGAATTGGTTTTATTCCATGCAATATCAGGAGCACATTTTTGACCGACTTCCACGTGTCCCAAATGAATGCGAGCCTGACTTCCATTCACTGCTCACGTGAGAATAAAAGAAAGTGGGTAATTAATGGCAGTTGATTGTGCCATCCACATGCTTCTTCTTCATTATGGGAGGTTACTGGAGATAATGGGATACCCCATTTTCCCATTTCGTAGAGATTAAAATATACTTGGCCATTTAATTTAACAATTAAATAGCCTATTCAAATGTAAAAAACCACCTCCTTTTTGCAATAGATGCTTCCAGAACCTCAAGTAATCCTCATTCACCATGGGCCTCTTAGAATTCATCCGAATAACTAAGTCTAAAGAGGCCAAGTCCCATATCTCATTAAAATTAAAATTAATCGGGCTTTTTGATACATAGCCCATTAATTTTAACCTATTAAACTCTTAATTCATGGCCCAATTTAATCGAATTTCAATTAAATGGCCCTCCAGCGCTAGCCCAAGATTTGGTGCCAAAAACGGGTGTAAACAATGCCCCCCCATGCCTTGATTCTTAACTTTTAGGATCAAGGCATGTATAAAAAATGAGACTGTTTTTGGCATCCAAACAGTCCTCTGTTGTAGCATATCTTCTTTTGTCTGCCTTGCCTATGGACTTGGTAGGCATTAGGCATTTTTCATGTTCCCTTCAGACCTTTGACAAAATTGTAAATTCAGACCTTGGAAGGAGTCTACCAGCTATCTTTGGACAGGCCTTTCAAAGGCCTCTCTTAGAGATAAAGGACTCAATTTTCATCCTCCGGGCTTCTTAGGGTGATTGAATGATGCTCGTGCCTTTCTCAGAGGTGAATCTCAATGCTCCCACCTTTTATCAGGCCTCATATTGGAAGGACTGAACCTCCACTTTAAGTGCTCATAATAGTGATTCAGTCCTACGGGAAAGGTCTGAACTCGTGTTTGAATCGCTTATAATATTGGCCTGGGCCTAGATAAAGAGCTCAAAGAATCTTCGTACCTGTAGATATGGCTTGTGTCCAGGCCTTGTTGTAGAGAAACCATAAACCCATGAAAGGCCTAAAAAGGACTTGAAGTATGTTGAAAGGCTTAAAAAGCCTTCGCACCTGTAGCAAAAGCCTGTTTACACCAATAGAGTCCTGCGTCCAGGCCTGGTTGTAGAAAAACCATAGAACTTCGAAAAGGCCTGGAAAGGACTGAAAATATATTTGAAGGCCTAAACCTCTGATTTGAACTTTCAGGCGTGTTTAATGAAATGAAAGGCCTCCACCTCTGCCGAAAAGGCCTAGTAAAGCTCTGATAAGGCCTACTCAAGGACTGATAGGCCATGGCCGAACATTTTAGAGGTGCTTGCTCGGCCCATGAAGGACTTTTCTTTGTTTTTAGCCCTTCTTGACACCACTTTGGCGTTTTTGTGTAAGCCAAGTGAATAACACTCGCTTTTGGATGTGCCCCACAAATCCAACGTGGGCGCAATTCTACACACTTTAGGCCTAAAATTGGCCTAAGTTGATAATGCCTTTCGGCAGATTGGACAATGCCAAAAAGGCCTTCATGAACCGGGGGAATAGGGGGATCACCAATTACAAATGAATCGGGATCAAGCCCTGGAGTGTTGTCGCTTTCCTCCTCTTCATTCAATTCCTCCTGCTCTGGAATGGGTGCAACTTGCAATTCAGTCCTGCCCATAGGGTTGATGGTAGGTCTGGATTGTTCTTGATTTATATCTGTTGCCTGCTCACTGCTCAGGACTGAATCTGCGTGTGGTAGCTCTTCAGACACTTGAGAAAGCTCTTGAGATGAGAGAATGGGTTGATCTTGCCTCGTAATAGGACTTTCTATATTCTGGCTTATCTCAAGTCTGAGATCTTGTTCCCTTTGCGTTGAAACAGATCTATCTTCTCGCTCCTTCAGGCATGGAAATGGCTTACCATCCAAAAGTTTTTGAAAAACTCCGGAATGTTGTCTGTTGCGCTCAGATCTGAGACTGTTGCCTTGATCATTTTGATGTTTATCACCCAGACCTTGCCGCTGTTCAGGAATCCTCAAAGGGCTGAGCTGAGAACTTTGCCCCCCGAGTGTAGGATTTTTGGAAGCTAAGGGCTGAGAGAAGCTTGGAGGCCTAGTGGGCTTGATGGAAGCTTGCTGAGAACTTTGCCCCCCAAGTTCAATTCTTTGGCTTCCTTGCCCCCCGAGTGCAGGGATTTCAGAAGTTAAGGACTGAGAGAAGCCTGGAGGACTGGAGTACTTGCTAGAAGCTTGTTTAGACACTTTTAGGCCTGAAGTTTGGCCTAAAGTGCTAAATTGTGATATCCGTGGTGGAAGAGGAGTTGATTCCTTATCTTGGAGATTAGCCCTCAATCTTTCAACTTCCTTGTTGGAGTCCTCAAGGGCTTTCTTGGAGTCCTCAACGGCCTTATTGGACTTGATTACCAATTCCTTAATCTCACGCAAAGATGCATGCAAGGGATCTATGAACTCCTGTGAGAGGTCTTCGTTGGATGCAACGGTATAGGACTGAGTGCTCATATTTTCTTCAACTTGACCTCCAAAGGTCTGAGCAGAAGGATCATGAAGCCCACCATTTTGGAATTCATGCTTTTTGGGCAGGTTTGAAGACATGATATGTGAATAGCCATGTGACTTGGCACTAAAGAGATGGTTTACCTCATGACGTAATTGACGATCTTCATTTTCAAGCCTGTCAACTTCATCCTCAAGCCTTCGAATTGCATCGATGTAGGAGTTTAGTGTGTTGATATACCCATACTCCATATGATTAAGCCGGAGTCTTTCCATATCGAGACGGTAGATTTCATCTTCAAGCTCGTTGACTTTATCATCGCGCCAACGAATTTCTTCATTAAGACGCCGAATTTCAACATCCAATTCAACGTATTGAATTGACATGTCAATGAATCGGCGTGATACCCCTTGAAACGATTGGGGTCCCACCGGGCGTGCCAAAAGATGTTCGGCTACGAAAATGCTCAAGGACTGAGCGTGCGGGCGTGCCAAGACTTGTCGCGTCTAACGTAAGGACTGGGCGTCCCTTTTCTGACTTCGAATCTGTGAGGGCGATAGTGCTGCAAACCTAAGGGCTAGATTGCAGTGATGGTTCGTGGTTTTGCCTCTACGAGCGAGGACTTAATAATTTCCTAACCGTGTAGGAAAAGAAGTAGCAACGTAGAATAACTTTGATATATCGTAATAACAAAGTTGGGGTATAAGAGAGATATGAATAATTTTATTACGTCGTAGTAATAAAATTGGGATACAAGAGAGATGAAACTCGAACTACTTGGAGAAGTAATTGAGTAAAGGTGAGAAATGAGATAATTGCTTCACTGGGAAGACTTTGGTTGCTTCGCTGGGAAGGCTTTGATTTTAAGCGTTGAGCTTGATTGGTGTGTGGACCTTTTTTTCTTCTTGAGTTCTTCTATTTATAGGCAAGGGTCTTCGGCTTTGCATGCAAATGATTTTCCAGCCTTCACCTTTTGGCGCCATGTGTCCCATGAACTCCCGTGCATAACCGGCCTTTTGCTCCATGATCCGAGATCGTGGGTTTTGTAAGCAGTTAAAACCCACTTAACTGTAAGTAATGGGTATAACTTGCCATGTGCCAATATCCCACCACGTATTCATAACTGCCCAATTCCTATACTTTGGCCCATGAATTCAGCCATGTCCACTTTTATAGGAATTGGTTTTATTCCATGCAATATCAGGAGCACATTTTTGACCGACTTCCACGTGTCCCAAATGAATGCGAGCCTGACTTCCATTCACTGCTCACGTGAGAATAAAAGAAAGTGGGTAATTAATGGCAGTTGATTGTGCCATCCACATGCTTCTTCTTCATTATGGGAGGTTACTGGAGATAATGGGATACCCCATTTTCCCATTTCGTAGAGATTAAAATATACTTGGCCATTTAATTTAACAATTAAATAGCCTATTCAAATGTAAAAAACCACCTCCTTTTTGCAATAGATGCTTCCAGAACCTCAAGTAATCCTCATTCACCATGGGCCTCTTAGAATTCATCCGAATAACTAAGTCTAAAGAGGCCAAGTCCCATATCTCATTAAAATTAAAATTAATCGGGCTTTTTGATACATAGCCCATTAATTTTAACCTATTAAACTCTTAATTCATGGCCCAATTTAATCGAATTTCAATTAAATGGCCCTCCAGCGCTAGCCCAAGATTTGGTGCCAAAAACGGGTGTAAACACAACCCCTTGAGATTCTTCAAGGACTCAGGCAATTCCCCGGAGAAATTATTGCTGCTTAACTGCAATGCTCCGAGGCTAGTTAAGGAACCCAATGAGATAGGAAGTTCACCGGATAAAGTGTTGTTGGCCAAATTGATCAGTTGGAGTTCCGGAAAATGTTCCCAACAGTCGGGAAGCCCTCCCGATAATTGGTTACTTGAGAGGTCAAGAAAGAAGAACGAGGAGAAAGTCACATTATTTGCACATATGAACGAAATGGACCCCGAAAACAAGTTTTTGGATAGATCCAAAGCCGTTAAACTGGAAGGAAGTGGCGGCATTTGGCCTCTAAAGCAGTTTGAACTTAAATCCAAGTAATATAAAAAAAACATGGAAGATAAATCAGGCACCAAGCCCTTCATCTGGTTATGAGAGGTATTTAAGGATTTCAAATTGGGTGGTAGATCCCAAAACCAATTCGGGACATCATCAGAAATTCCAGCTCCAGAGACATCAAGGCTGGAAAAATTGTTTTGATTTCGAAGCCATTCTGGGAAATCAGGCCCCAACTTGCAACACCTTAACCATAGAATATCGATTTGAAAAGGAGGAATCCAGTTGGAGCTGATGCTGAAAACTAGTGGGTTAAAGAGAGAAGTCCAAACGTTTCAAGCTAGAGAGGTTTGAGAAGTGGCTTTCAGAGATAATGCCTTCAAATGAATTCATAGAGGCATCCAAATATTCGAGCTTGGAAAGTTTACCAAGACTTTTGTTGATGGTCCCGTTTAAGTGATTTTTCTCAAGTCGTAACCGTGTCAGTGACGGAAAAGCGGTCAGATCAGGAAGCATCCCAGAAATTTGATTTCCGTAGATTTCTAGGACAAGAAGATTCGGAAGCACGTGTCGAAAACTCTTAGGAAAAGCCCCAGTGAGTTTGTTATCACCGAGATACAGTTCCCTAAGGGACGAAAACCTTGTAAAATCAGGTAAAGTACCACTAAGTTGATTTGTATCAAAATTCAAGATTTGTAACGACTTCTCTGACCCCGACAATTTATCAAGAACTACAGCAACTTGTTCTGTCACATCGGACCACTGCAGTTTCAGCGATTCCAAACGACTCAAATTAGCAAAAGACTTTGGAATTCCACCAATGAAATAAGTACTCCTAAGATTGAGATGCACAAGAGATCGCATTTTCCCAAAAGCATCGGGATTAAAAGAAGACAGAGAATTGACAGAGAGATCAACAACGGTAAGATACAGAGAAGAATTAAGAGGATGTGTTGGAGGAACTTGATTCGGAAGCTGGCAACTGAATAAGCTCAAGTATTCCAAGAGAGGGAGATTGTCAATAACTAATTCAGGCCAATTGGTTGCTCCACTAAGGTCAACCATGTCAAGATCAAGGTGTCTTAACAATGGAAAATAAGAAAGCCATTCGAGATTCCCACCACTCAACAAATAATTCCCGCCTAGAGAAAGATATTGTAGACTGGAAACGTTTCCAAGATGATGATTAGGAATTGGGGTGTAATTCCCACTAAAGTAATTTCTACTCAAGTCTAGATACTTCAAATGCTGCAATTCAAGTAATGAAGGACTAATCTTACCGGTCAGAGACCATGTACTAAGATTGAGCCCGGCAACATGACCTGTGTGATTGTTGCACTTGACTCCTCTCCATTTGCAACACTCCTTTTTATCGTTTTGGCTCCCCCATGAGGAGAGAGAGTCGGCAACATCTGTGAGAGTTTCTTTGAACTTGAGGAGAGCTTGTTTCTCCTTCTCTGTGCATCTGATTTTAGGGTTCGAGATGAGTCCAGAACAATTTTTGCTAGATGCCAGAAGCATAACAACAAAAATACTGAGCATTTTAGTGAACATGGTGACCAATGAGGATTTGTGCTTATTGTTTTCCTTCAGTTCTCTTAGCCATGGAATAACCACTTCTTATATAGGGAACTGATTTCCATACTCCCTTTTGTGATATCCACACTTCTTTGTTGGTCTTTTAGCAACAAAAAAAAATACGCACTTTCAACGCTAAAATTTAAAAAAAAAAAAAAAAGAGTGCATGATTATCGAAAAGAGATTAAATTTTTTTCACTGGCGGTGGAAAACCTCACTTTTCCACCACCACCTTTTTTGGTCCTACCGCGTGTTTATTATTAATCTGAACTGTTAATCTTGTGGACCCCACATTGTAGTATATCCATGCAAAAAATAAACTTGATCGGAAATCGATAAAGTATCAAAAATTGAATTTTGCTTTGTAAAATGGATAGTTTATCTTTATTATTGACAGAAATCAGATTATCCATTTTATAAACCAAAATTCAAATTTTGATATATCTATCGACTTCTAATCAATTTTTTGCATAGCAATACTATATTGTAGGTCTTAAAATATGAACGGTTCAAATCACAACAATAGATACTCGATGAGACTCATAATAGAGGGTGGTGGAAAAATGGACTTTTACACCGGCGGTGGATAAAATTTATTCTCTATCAAAAAATGGAACGTAGAAATCAATTCCCCTTATATACACTTAAAAAATGCATATTTTTGTTTAAAAGATTGAGCTTTGGAATGCTGAGCCAAAGTGCGAGATCACTTTTCTTTCCGTTCTTCTTGGGTCTGTTTACTCATTGTATAGAATACTCGGGCCGTTAGGCGGAAAAAAAAAAAAAAAAAAGTTGCTTGCAAGGAAACTCTCAACCCATTTTTCCTACCGAAGATAATTTTCACACTACACTTTCTCATAAATGCACTCTAAAATTTATTTATTTTTAACTAGATTTGCGGCGCGGTTTAACGACGGTTATAATTGCTCACCCCAAAGAATCTCGAAAAAAGCTCCCCAACCTAATCAAAAGCTCCCATAGGTATCAGGATTGGTACTCATATAGTCATAAACTAAATTAGGTAGAAAAGAAATTAAAACTAAGCTAAAGAATTACAAAATATTCATGCAAAATTAAGCTAAACATGAGTCTCAATCAAGTACCTTTGCGTGGAGACTGGGAGTGGACAATCACTAATTCACGTCATGAATAGTCGTACTTTTAGTATCTTTTCTACCTAATCTTGTACTATGAGTACCAAATTTTCTTGGTGTTTTTACGTGGAGACTGGGAGTGGACAAAGATTTTTGAAGAATGGTTTGGTAGAGCCGGCTGTGGAAAACTGAGCAAAAACAAGAAATCAACTTTTTGACACATCTTCTCTCCCTTTTCTTTTTCATTCTCTTTGGCCCTGCAAAAATTCAAGTGGATCGAAAATCGATAACTTAGTGAACGAATTACCTGTTTACAGTGTTATTATCAATGTCCAAAATATTATGCCAAAGATTAAGCAAAAAGAGTGATTCGTCCACTAGGTTATCGATGCTCGATCAACTTGATTTTTTGTAGGGCCATAATAAGCAATGAGATCTTTCAAGTAAACATTTCAGATCAAGTTTTCGGGCTCAGAACGATATTGTTTTGACCGGCACAGCAGCCCCCTTCCTCCGTGCAGAATTGACTCGCGTCGTTTGGAAAAAAAGTTAGCTTGGCAAGGAAAAATTGCACAACCCTTTTCTTTTCTTCCTTTGATAACTCAAACTATTCTGGCCAATCAGGCTCGTCCCTAGGGAACCGAGGAAGACTAGCGCCTTGGGCCGCTAAACTTTATTTTATGGATCTTGTGATCCTGTAGTGCACATGCACTAAAGGGTTGTAGTGTGGTATGCCAACCATCTTTCTCAGCATTCAATAGCTTGAAATTAAAAAAGACTCATTTTCTTTCCTTAAAGGGTCCTTTTAAACCCGAACCATTGAAAACACTTTTAGACGCTGGGATCGATGATACACTACAGCCCTGTAGTAGAGGTGCACTACAGGGTCTCCGATTCCAAATTTTATAGCGTGAGATGCTAGGGGTTAAAAAAGCCCATTATGAACGGGAAAGATTGATTATGGCAACGTAATTACTACTTTTGCCAATAAAAATGCATGAAGAGTGATATTTAATTGATACTTTCACGTTCTTGTAACGATGTACTACTTTCGAAAATTTACATTACCTCCCATATTATACTCCCTCCGTCTCATAATATTCCGGGATTGATGGGTTAGAGATGCTATTAAGATGTTCCGGGGTCTTTCAATAGTTTTATTGCAACTCAACGTTCTACAGTAACCTAAACGTAAGAGAAGAGAGCTTAAACTTGTTAGGCTTAGATTTTCACAAAAATGTTTGATGGACAGGTCGGCCCAATACTTTTGGGCCTTAGGCAGACTCTGAGATGTTTTGTTTAAATAATTCTTTTTTGGTAATTAATTTTCACACTCTTTTTTTTTAATCATAATCACGCTCTCTTTCTTCTTGTCTTGTAATGTAAATTTACAAAATTAATCTTTCATTTGTAACTTCGAATCACAATAGTTAGAAAAAATTAGAGTGTGATTATGAAAAAAGGGAGTGTGAAATCACTACCCTTCTTTGTTTCTATGAAAACTCCCTTTCGGAAAATTATGCATTACTCACGGTGTATGCTCCTTCCCCTCACATAACATGTGGGGCCCACGTAGGACCCACATGTTGTGTGAGGGGAGGGAGTATTAAATCTTACGCTTTTATTGGACGAGCTAACCACTTTTTTGGTAACCAAAATTTTGGAGGTGTGTACCATAAGTCGTCTCCATTATTCTAATGCCAAATGCTAATTAAATGCTTAGGAAAGGATTAGAGTTAGGGTTAACCTTATCACAAGACAAAAGCATTGCATTACGCAACAACTAGTGACAAATATCAAATATTACTGAACAAAAAAATCATCACCACACAGGATCCTTATAATTTTGGGATTTAAACATAGTCCTAAAACAACACATTAAGCAACAAGAGATTACTAAAACTTAATGATTCAAGAAACAAACGCCCGCGCCGATATCCAATAACGGGATTTCTATATCCGGGAGCAGTCTATATATATCCGGCGCCTCCCGTATGCCCCTAACGAACAGGCCGCAGTTAAAATACAAACGGAATGATAGCCTTGACACCTTCAGGGAAGTCTTCAAATTTGGAGAGGTACCATCTCCTGGTGCCATAACTCCTTCCCATCAACAGTATGGCTGAGCCTAGGGTGAAGGAGACTGCACTCCATGTCTGAGCAATGCAGGAGACTCCTATGAACCCTAGAATCTCAAAGAGATAGTGTGGGCATATCACCAGATTAAACAAACCCCCCTTGGGAATCTTGTACTCTTTCTTGCCCTCACCCCTCAAGTTAGAAAGGAGGCAATGGTGGTAGAAATTACCAGTCAGTCCCACGAGAAAGATCGCGATTCCGGGATATTTCAGGTCAACCTGGGGCTCCGGGAGGCCCCGGGTGAGGTGTTGGGCGTATATCATAAGTGCGGTGTTGATGAAATAGTTGAGGGAGATCATAGTTGCTATGTCGACGAACATTGGGCCGCTGTAATTGTGAACGAAGAGCACCTACAAAACAAATTATAGCTAGCTATCATCAAACATTTTTCAAAACTTTGTTAGGTTTTTTTTTTTTTTTTTCTGTAACAAAAAGGGATCAGTGCCATGTGCACATATCAAGATTTAAATGTGTCTGAAATCGTGTGATGCATGTGGGCTCTCCATTGTTTTGTAGAGCTATATGTATCGGACAGTTTTAAATACATCTTTGTCCGGATCTGTGCCCCTGATCATCTTTCTATAATTGCTCCTTTTGTAATTTTCTTAAAGAAATTAGCTATGTTTGTGTTCCACGATTAAATCAAGTGCTAAATCCTTGACAAAACAGAATGTCGAAAACACTTTTGCATAACCAATCCCCGTGATTGAGATGCATTTGGTTTGGTTTATAGAATAGTACCAGCAGGATCCTCTCTAATTTCATATAAATAACTGGACCGGTCTAGTTTTGACAGTTGAGGTTTCATTCCAGATCAACTTTTGAGAGCTCATTGAGAACTTTAACCATGCTAAAAATTATATTGATCGGCTATCAATTCATACTTTATTATTTTAAGAAGATATCTATAATGAAACAAACAGTCACATCGAATTATTTGACGATAAATATGATCCGATCTGCTTTTGGTCAATATCTAATCAACGTGATTCTAAGCAGGATTCAAGTTCTCGTGAAGCTTGACAAAATGATAGATCGATTTTGATTATGAAAGAGGGCTTAGGACGAACCCCAAATGTAAAAACTGGACTCGTCTAATCTTTATCAAACTAAAGAGCCACATGTTTTCTTTTTGAATATTGTTTTTTTTTTTTTTTAACTTCTGATGATAATTATTTGCTTTTCTTAATAATCAAATAAATTTAGCCTGGCCAGATTAATTTGAGAAGTAAAAAACTTGGACAAAATTTGAAGAGAAACAGGGCAAATCCAGGATTAGGACTGGGGAAGGAGAGGAAATTGTTGAAAGGAATTTCATGCAAGGCGATATTCAAAAAATAATTTTTTGTTTTATTTTACAGAATAGTTTTAACAATTGGAGAAGTAAATCTTGAGATATATATTATATAGTCGATACCACGTATCAAAACAAATGAGTCATAAAACGCAACTCCGGATACAACTGTATCCGGAGCCATTCGATGCATATGAACCCATGTACATTAAACAGTTCCGGATACGTTAAAGTTATGTATGTAGCATTACTCCTTTCTAAATTCGGTTCATTTTTCTTACTTTTCTGGTTATAAAAATAAATCGAAGTAATAAAGAAAATCGAAAATCCTCTGGAAGAAAAGGTTTCCAGAAAAAATTTTGAAGGTTGATAGCCCAGGATAGGCAGTAGGCACCATGTATTCCTGCGTTGTTGGGTTCTAATCTCACTAAACTATCTACTGACTTTCACCGGGGGAAAAAAATCAATCAACAACGACCACGAGAGAGAGAGAGAGAGAGAGGGAGAGGGAGAGAGGGGTACCTCAAGGGTCCTTTTAAGGAAATGGATGGTAAGTGCAGATTTAACCAAAATAAACCTGAGACCCTGGTTTGGAAAGAGGCAGAAAGAGGCAAGGCCAAAGAGAAATGCTGGGAAATACACCATGAACATGCCTTTCCTTCCCGAAACTTTGAAGGTAGATTTTTGGGACCCAACGTTCCAAAATTTGGAGTACTGCAACTGATTTCCTCTGATTTCAGTTAACCCATTGTTCCCTAAGAATGCTACAATTAGCACAGACATCACCATTACAAACCAAGTGGGTGGGTATATGAATCCTTGCAACATAGAAGTCTCCATGCTCTCTCTCTCTCTCTCTCTCTCTCTCTCTCTCTCTCTCTCTCTCTCTCTCTCTGCATATATGGGCAACTGTGTCAAGGAGTATAGATCATATTTATAGGGTCTGGATCTCTCAGAGGTAGGTGATATTTATTGGGGTTCCGATCTTCTCCTCAAGTTATTCAATGCCCATGCGCGTCACCACGTGTTGCCTCAGATCTCTCCTCAACCGCACATTTTTTGGAGTTCGCGCGAGACTAGTTACGTGTAAAAATCCCACAACAATGTGTGGTGGAAATAAGCTTGAGACACCGCCACGTGATGCCCGGAATGCACTAAATAATCTCTCGGATTCTTTACTCCTTTTTTTATAGCATTGGGGATGCGGTTGGGTCGTGGCAGCAGAGGAGCTCCATCCTCATTTACTAGCTTTCTGCCGTTGCATTTGGCACTCCAATACTGACTCACCATGCCGTATTTAATTTCTATGTCAACTACGGCACAAATTAATGGCATTATTATTTATTAATAGGGCAGCTCTTCCTCTTTTTCGAAGAGAGAGAAGAAAGAAAAACAAAACACTCTCCTGTATACAAAATATCTCTGTTTCCATTCTCGATCTGTATTAATTTTTTGATAGATACTTCGATGCTATATAGTATATACTATATTTTAAGCATACGGGTTTGCGGGAAAGTTTAAGTTGCACACAAATTTTTTCACGGATTGTTTTATCTTGGGAGCGAAACGTCACACAACAGAATTTTAGTGGGAACGTAACTTCTTTTTGGACAGCACTTTAAGCATGACTGATGACTCGATCCACATAAGCTTTCTCTTAGAACGTACTCCTAATTTTTTTTCTTACATAATTATCTCAACATTTTATTTTTGTGGTGTTGTCTCTCGTTATTATAGTTTTTTTTAAAAAAATTTATATAAATAGTCCTCCTAGCCGAACAACCCAAAGTTTTAACTCACCCATGACTTCTCTGCTTAGATAACAGTAATAAATGTGAAGTTAAAAAAAAAAAACAAAAAGAAATAAGTGTTCTGTTGTAGTAAATAATTGATTGGATGGCATCAAGATGACACCTTGATGATATCATCACAATTCCTTAGTAGAAATCGGATGTTGCACTTTTATCCTATTTCAGTTTTAAGAAATAAAATCTCCAACAAAAAACTCTTTTACCATCACCAACACTTACACAATACACATACTCACATTCATCTAGAGGTGTAGTGTATATAGGTCCCAAAACAAATGTGAGTGAGTTTGTTGTGTGTCTGTAGGTGTTTATGATTGTAAATTAATTGCTTTATCAAAACAGATAACATGTTATTTTGTTACACAAATAACCTTATATGTATTATTTTGTCATCCTAATAACAAAGATAAACACATACAGATAACGTTATGTGTGTGGCCCACAAAGCACATAAATAATTTTTGAAGTCGTCATTGTTTGTATATATTATCCCAGAAAGACTATCAGATATGGTTCTTTGCAAAATATTTATTCTATGTTTGGTTTGGTTTTTAAATTTTTTTTTTGAAAAATAGTAAAGGTAATAAGTGGAGAGTGATAAAAAGAGAAATGTTGAAATTAGAGAGAATCTATGGGGTATTTTTTGAAAAATTCTTTTTAAATTGTAAAGAGAACAAAACATTAGTCATTATAATAGCAACAAAATTAATAGATGTGATTATCTGTCAAAATATAAACCACGTATTCATCAGGAGATTTTTCAGTGCCGAGCGGGCATATCATACGTGGTATTCGTTCGGCGCATTCGAACCGTCTGATACATCTTTGGACGGTTCGGATTGAAATTCTCTCTTTCCTCTCATCCCAACATTTTCTTTTTCTTTTCTCTCTCTCCAAATCTAAACTGTTTAAACACAGAATGAACGGCTTGGATGCGTGAGCAGGCATCACATGCTACCGCACGGCACTGAAATTTTTTTCGTATTCATCATGTGACAATTTATTCATGTTCAACGGGCCCAGCCTAACATGGTAGAATCTGAAATGTAGCACTTTGAACTGACCACATGTGCACACGTGGGACCCAATCAATCCAATTTGTAAAGCTGAGAGGTGTTAATCAGCCCCCCGTGTCAGGGGGTGTCTGACGCGGCCCATCACTTTCCGATTTTAACCCCACCTACACCTCTGCATTTTCTCTCTCTCACACCTCAGTCTCTTTTTCTTTTTTTTTATTATAAATTTTTAAATGATAATAACTTTTGTTTCATGTAATTTTTTTAAAAATTGTTGCAATATATAGGCTAACGTTCTATCGAATTGTTGCAATATGCAACAATCCTATCAATGTACCTGCAACCTTGAAGAAATCACCTGCAAGCAACGTTGAAGCAATCACCTGCTTAAGTTGCAGAACCAATTACCTGCAATCTTGAAGCAATCACCTGCAAGAAACAATTACCTTGAAGCAATCACCTGCTTAAGTTGCAGAACCAATTATCCGAGCTTTTTTTTTTGCTTTATTTAATTAATAATGTCTATACTCTTTATTTTGTTCTTTTTTATTTATATAAAATTATTTAAATGTTTCGATTTTCAATCCGGTTGAATCAGTAGAAGATCTTATTTTTTTATTATTTTATCTTCAATGGTCATAATGAATTTTTGGCCTCGCAGAATCAAATATCTCTTAGGATTAATCAACGAGAGTCCTAAAGTCAAAATTTAATTATGGTCATTTAGGATAAAATGATCAGGAAACTAAAATTTTTCCACTGGTTTAAACGAATTGAAATTTAGAACACTTAATTTTTTTTAACCTTTTTAAACAATTTATATATTAAAAATATAGTTAAAATTTAAGTATTCGAAATTTCAATCTGTTTGAACTGGTGGAGAGATTTTAGTTTCCTGATCATTTTATCCTAAATGGCCATAATTAAATTTTGACTTTAAGGCCATAATTAAATTTTGACTTTAAGGCTCTCGTTGATTAATCCTAAGAGATATTTAATTCTACGACTTTCTTAGGCCTAATCAACGAGAGTCTTAGAGTCAAAATTTAATTATGAATATTTAGGATAAAATAATAAAAAAATTAAAATCTTTCCACCAGTTCAAATAGATTGAAATTTGAAACACTTAATTTTTTTAACCTTTTTAGACAGTTTATATATTTAAAAATATAGTTAAAAAGTTAAGTGTTCCAAATTTCAATTCGTTTAAACATGTGGAAAGATTTTAGTTTTTTGATCATTTTATTCTAAATAGCCATAATTAAATTTTGACTCTAGGACTCTTGTTGGTTAGCCCTAAGAGATATTTATTTCTACGAGATCAAAAATTTATTATGACCATTAAAGATAAAATGATAAAAGAAAAAAGATCTTTTCACCGATTCAACCGAATTGAAAATCGAAACACTAAAATAATTTTAAGTAAATAAAAAAGAAAAAAGATACAGATTATAAACATTATTAATTAAATAAAAAATTAACAGAAAATGAGTTCGGATATATTTGGGGCATTTTCGATTTAGGGGTGGTGGGGTCGGGGGTAAAAGGGAGAAGAGGTAACCCGTGTCAGGGGGGTGTCTGACACGGCGGGGCGATTAGTAATTCGCAAAGCTAAAGGATCAGCAAACCATGAATTCTCCGCATGCTTCGCTCGCGCGAGAGAGAAGAGAGAAAGAGAAGGGGCGTCGGGCACGTGCTAGCTAGAGTATAAAGGAGGGGAGGGGTATTTTTTGTCCAATCAAGGATCTCCACTGTAAGTAATACTTTTACATCAATGGACCCTACATCTGATTAAAGTCCCGTTTTCGAAAGGAAAATAAGTATTTATTTTTTAAAATGATAATTTCAAACTTTAAAATTATGTGTTTATGTAAATAAATTTTCAATCAATATAGATTTTATTTGATAGATCTTATTGAGATCTTTAATACGGTGCAAAAAAATTAATAAAATATTTTTTCATTTACATTATTTTTGAGTTTGAAAATGTGAAATAAATATTTATTTTTTAAAAAAGTATTCTGGAACAGGAACGAAAACATAGCCTAAACCAAACGCTCATTTCATTAGGTGCCTACTTTTGGATGTTAAAGACCAATTTTCTGTGAAAAATAAATAAATTTTGTACCCGAATCTTTGTTGCTTATATAATTATATTGAAGATCAACGATTAAAATTTGCTATAGTTTTTTTTTGGTAAGAAGATTTTGCTATAGTTCCTCATAGGAAAGAAACAAGCGTTTTTATCAGCAATTGGATCAATTAAAAAATGTTTCTTCTGTAACTCTGCAATTATAATAATGTTGATAACTACTGACGAGTTACGAGCACCTTTACTATTTCTTGGGACCCATCGTACCAATCACTATATAGCAAGTTACTTATAATAATGTTGATAACTACTGACGAGTTACGAGCACCTTCACTATTTCTTGGGACCCATCGTACCAATCACTATATAGCAAGGGTACTTAAAGTTAGAGCAAAGACAAAGTTCCGCATAAACTGACTGCATAAGACTTTAATGTTCAAATGTGAGACTAAGGGGGTGTTTGCAATAGCTTTTTCTTACATACTTTTTAGATTGTTGATTCTGTTTCAAATTCTATATTTTCAGATTCTAAGTAAACTAGCTATGAACAGTGCTTATTATAGCTTTGAATTTTGGATTAAATGTTTAAGAAGTTGAAGAGTACGTAGTGTTTATTGTAAAAGCTGCAAAATAAGTTTGTTTGGCCGTGAATTAGCCTATTTTTTTCATTGACCATGGGCTAATTGTTAAAATAGCAATCCGTTTCCAAAAAAATTGCAGATTGTGCGCAGATTTTGTTGTGGGGCCTACCACGGGTCTCACACAAACGATTCGAGTCATTCATTAAATGTAAAAGATAGGGTTCCTGCTAAAAATCAGTTCAATCTAATACTTATAGATGTTCGATCCAATCATTTAAATTTTCATTCAGATTTTTGGATAATAAAAAGTTAGATGATTAGATCGAGTACCTATAGGTATTGGATTAAGTTGATTTTTTGCATAGACCCTTGAAAAAATATTTTACATTTAATGAACGAATCGCATCATTTGTGTGGAACTCATAGTGAACCTCACAACAAAAATCTGTGCACAATCTATGCACAGATTATCCGTGTTGACAAATTCATTGATTAGTAGCAAGGAATATTTTTTTCTTTATGCTAATAACAATTTCTCAGAATCTGCAAAAGTATCTAAATCATAGTAGTTTCTAAGAAATCAACTTTTGTTCTTTAAAATAGCTTCAAAAAAGCGGATGCGGGGGCTGCTGCCCATGAGGGAGTGGTAAAAACTACACCGTTTCATGTGTTAGTGGGTAGCACATGGATATAGAGCATTCCATCAGTGAGCTGTCAGCCTATCACAATACCCCCTCAATTCTGCACCTTTCTGTTTTTTTGGTAAGTCAATTTCGGGGACCTCAATTCTTCACCTTTTGAGTCCAAATAAATGATTTTTACACTAAAAAGATGAAAAAATATATATACCAAACTACAATAAGTAATTTCAAACAACCAGCCACAAAATTACTCCAAATCCTTAAGAAAGACAAATCCCGTAGACTCTCAAAAAAATTGTACGAGTTTAGCGATAACAAAAAAATTACACTGTGAATTACATATAAGCCGAATTGGATGGTTGCGAAATACATAACAAATCAAGAAATTAAATTATCATCAAGGAAGAATGGCTCAGACTCGCTTCTATTGTGACTCATTTCATTCATGAAAGTGTGTCCCACTTGCTCAAATGCTATTAATTCCCTATAAAAACTTGAAAATCATATTAGAATAAAAAACGTTAGTTAACTTCGTTCTAAAAATTTATGTACATCAAACACCTGAAAAAACAGGGGACTATAAGAAGCTTGGGAGGATGATGGCGCTATTTTTTTTTTGGAATTATTGCTTCGTCATGACAAAAGCAATTCAAAGAAGTTAAAAAAATTACGATCGAAACTTTATTTTTTTGAATAAGGATAAAAATAAGCCAATTAATAAGCGGCTTGTTTTCTTCTTTATTCAAAAAAATTTGGGTTTCGATACTAATTTTTTATTTTTAAGATTCCTCTATCATAATGAAAAAATAATCTACAAAAATTGCCAAAAAACAAACAAATTCCAAAAAAAATCCAAATAGATTGTTTAGCCAAAAAAAACCCTTAACCCATTCTCCTTAAATTTTTAGCCTTTTTTAGTTTGGTATTTTTGTTCATCTTTTTCGTGTAAAAATCATTTATTTGGACTCAAAAGGTACAGAATTATGGGGGTATTGACAGCTCACTGTTTAAATGCACTATCTCATGGGAGAAACTTTTACATATACCGGGGATACCAAGCCCCATGGTATCCCTTCAGATCCGTTTCTCATTTTTCGGACATTTTTTTTTATCACATTTGAATGATCAATTTTGTTCATTTTGTAGGTTTCGGCAAGAACCTTAATCATATCAAAAATTGTGTTATTCGGACTTTATTTGATATATGATCGACACACGTGAAAATCGCAAAAAAAAAGAAGCAAAATTGGGTTTTAATCTAGTGTGTTTTTGGACTCAGTTTTGATTTTCTTCAATTTTCACATGTGCCGATCATGTATCAAATAAAATCTGATGAACACAATTTTTGGTATGATTAAGGCCGTCGCCGAACTCTACAAAATGAACAAAATCGATCATCCAAATGTGATCAAAAAAATGTCCAAAAAATGAGAAACGGATCGGAGGGGATACCATGGGGCTTCTCCTACTTGCTACCCACAAACACATGAAACGGTGTAGTGTTTAATCACAGCAGCCTTGTCCCATATGGGCAGCACAACAAAAACACCTCCCCCCCCCCCCCCCCCCCCCCCCCCCAACCAACGCGCGCGCGCGCAAAAAAAAAAAAAAAGCTGGTGATTTTTAGAAGTTGGTTCTAGAATCTGCACTTCTTGCAGCAAACATTTTACTCTGCAAATTTTAATTAGAGGCTAGAATCTCGTAATTTGCTCTTACTTCCTCCGTTCTAAAAAGGATACAATATTTGAGACTCGTGTCATTTTTCATTACTTATATCTCTCAATCTAAAATGTTTTTCAAGAGTTTGAAAATTTTGTATAATAGAACTAATCGACAATTGTCAAACAAGATCTATATTACATATTATTTGAGATCTATATTGAAAGATAAAAAGAATTAAAATTGGCACGGATATTAAAAATTGACATTCAATTCGGGACGGAGGGAGGAATATTTTTCGCAAATAGATAATTAATAAAAATATATATGCATATACTTAACTACATATCTATATATGGTGCTGCTGAAAGATCATTTTCTTGCCATGATGGTTGAGCGTTTCTTTTCTCTGTCTAATATCAAGGACTTTTTGGGTGTGGGATTTTTTGTAAGTTGGTAGTTTGTAAGGTTCTAATTCAATGTCATGAATGCGTTAGGAAACCCTTCTCTGTTGAGAAAACAAGAGGCACAGAACTCTGCACGGTAGCTAGAGGCTGGACTTGTCTAGTTCATATTGAAAGCCGAAAGGGACAACACCCCACTTGATTGCAGAGCGCATCAAATTCTAGGGTAACAAGACAGAAGACATGTACACTGCCGAGTCATACTCATGCCATGAGCAGAGCCGCCCCAGGATAAGTCCCACAAGCCGTCGGGCTTGGGCTGTGGAAACTTTATATCCATCTCAAAATCAATTGGCAAAGAGTGGAGAGGTCCCAAATGTTATTAAGTGATCACCCATTCCACTCCCAAGCAATGTGGGACTCTATTATCTTAACATCCCCCCTCACGTGCAGCCGCGTTTGAGGTTTGTCAAGTGTGGCCACTTTTGGGTCCTATCATCGTGCAGCCTTTTTGCTGGTCTGTCATCGTGGGGTGTGGATTGTGAGTTTTATAAAATGTGGGGTGAAACGGGCTCTGCTCTGATACCATGTGGAAACTTTATATCCATCTCAAAACCAATTGGCAATGAGTGGAGAGGTCCCAGATGTTATTAAGTGATCGCTTATTCCACTCCCAAGCAATGTGGGAATCATTTTCTTAACATTCCCCCCAGGTGCAACCGCGTTTGAGGTCTATCACATGTGGCCACTTTTTGGGTCCTATCATCGTGCAGCCTTTTTGCTGGTAACCCCTTGTCATGGGGAAAAAAATTTTTGGAAACCCAACGAAATAAAATTGTCCGAGAATAAAAATTAGGGATATGTGTAGTTCACAACTTGACACTCAAAATTTACTTGATGATCATACGATAAAGTAACGATGACTTTAATTGGAGATCGAGTTTGGTTCAAAAAATGCAAAGAGAAGTTGTTTTGTTGGAATCGTATCTTGCTAATAATAAAAATTATAACTAGGCTTAATTTTTTTTGACGCAATTCAAGCTAAAATTACGATGTAAACTTTTTTACTCCATATTTTTTATTTTTTGACTTGGATGTCCTTTTGTTTTTTATGACTTAATAATAGGTCGGCGATCAAACTTAGAGTCGGACTTCGACAACTCAAACATCAGAGCCGACCGTGACTGTTGAATCAATTCGATCACTAATGAAGGGCTAGCATGTGGGCTATGCTTATACCCCTGGTAATTGAGTCCGAGAGAAACTATATACATTTTATGCGTGCGTAAATGGTTTTCATTGCCCATGAGGTGTGTAAATTCGAATCTCCTTGTCATGAATGGGTAAATAATTGCCCTTCCTCTCACTGTTCTCCATTTTTTTAAAAACTATCACCCAGATTGCTACATACTTCGTGAATTTGAAGACCCCTATAATTGTAGTAATCCGGCTCACTAATATTTTCACGCCAAAAAAAAAAAAAAAGGCTTATGTTAAAGCAACAAACAATTACGGATATTTGTAAACGTTACTACGTTAGGGATACAAACGTCCGTTTATTGATCTAGACACAAATTTCTCATGAACCATCCTGTGGAACCATGTACTTCGTACAACTTCGGACATACTTATGTTTAGAACCATGCATGGACGTTTGTGCAATGCAAGAGACGGACAAACAGAAACATATTGTCACACCCCAAAAATGAGAAGTGACCGGCCGTGAACTATGAGTCTAACCCATGGAACACGCAACCTGAATAAATCAAGGTAACCGAAAGTCAAATGATCCCTTTTTGATTATTAATCAAATCAAAAGCCAAATGTGTCCCAATCATAAACATGGGGTATAACCATCCCATGAATTAAACAATATCCAGTAATCCAACAATAATAAAAAGAATTCATTATCTAACAATTGTTTTGAATGCGGAAGCAATTTACTAAATAAAACTAAGATGAGACACCTAAGGAGGTCAAACAAAAGAATCCCCGAGGTACCGCCAGAGTCCTTGCCTAACTCCCCAACTTGACTGAAGAGAAGTTGGAATAAATTCGTCAGCTGACGAGCTCAGTGAATAGCAAGTATGTATAATAAATAAAGTTGAAAGCAGGGATTAAAATAATTTACCATTAAATCATAATTTGGCATACGAGGTGTCCGGCAGAATAATAAATTAATCAATGAAGCATTTAACCAATAAATATTCTTGGTGGTGATCACAACATTAACTCCATCAACAATGGGGAACCACAATCAAACAGTACCATGGCCAAAATAAATCTCAACAAAATTGGATCCAATATCGAGCGTAGAGTCACCAGGGTTGGCAACCCGTGGTACTTTTCTCTAAGACGATCCGGCAAAAGAAAGCCGTTGAGCATTAGGGTCACCGACCTAACACGGTCTTTTCCCCAATGGCCAGGTTCACCAACACGAGAAGGAATAAGTTTCCTGGACTTCCAAAATAAATGTTCCCATTAATATCCACCAAGTTCTCACCAAAAAGAATATTAACAATTGATCTCAGAAAATTCATCGCATGCCAATTTATAGAACAACTTGTAAACAGTTTTGAGTCTCCAAATAACATTTATATAAATTTCTGAAGAAAATACTTTTAAGGGACACAGGGAACTTTCGAAAATACGTAACATACTTAACTACTCACCTGAGTTCAAAGTAATGCAATCGAACAAGCAAAAATATGCTACCCTGAATAAAAGAACAAAGCACGAAATGACTAACTACACAAATATACACTTTGGAGATACAGAATACCACTTCCTATCAAAATAAAACTTAGCCTAATCCTAACTACTACCCTCTGTAATCACCACCACTAAAACCAAACTCCATGCCTCCAACCACGAGCACACACCACTCTCTAATAGCATTAAAAGAAAATAACTTCTCGTGAAATTAACTTGTACAAAACCAAAACTATCCAAGTCTAATGCCACCATCAATTATTAAAATCATTCCACAGCACGAGCAATTCCCATACCACGACAACAGTGATCAGCACCGATAATATTAACCCGTTGCCGCACACACGACACACACTCTCACCCACCAACTCACTCCATCCATATCAAACCCAATTAATTCTAATACCACAAAGAGATTGTGCAACCCAACAAACTGCCTCTCTCCTCCAAACGGCAGCGGAAAATAATGGAAACATTAAAGACAAGATTACGTACTGTACAAAGCCGAGAGCAAGATCGGGAAAAGGAGTTCGACTGTGATCACACCGGTACCTCGCAACCTCCGGCTACTTCTGCTCTCTCTCTTTCTCTCACCCAAAGTTCTCTCAACTTCTTTCCTCAAACGCTCTGCCCAAATAAAGCCCTACTCCGTGAAAATATCTCCTAACTTTATAAAACTACCCACAACCCCCTATATTATAGCTAATTAGTTAATTAGATTTGTATAGAACGCAACAAAATTTATAAAATTACCATTCGGAACCACCATTTTATCCAAAATCAATCTCATACCCCAAACATTACAATCGTTACATCAATATTCATAGCGTGCACAAAATAATTACTTGGAACCCAACCACAACTCTAATTAATAAACGGCCAATATATTTAATTAAATAAATAAAAATGCTAGGCCGTTACACATATGTCCACATTATTACTATAATTATAAAAAAAAAAAGCCCTAAAACAACACATCAAAACAACAAGAGATTACTAAAAATTCATAATTTAAGCAACATAATTACCCCACAAATAAAAATCCTTTATTTTGATTCGGACCCTCTAGAACACAAATGGAATGACAGCCTTGACACCCTTGGGAAAGTCTTCAAATTTGGAAAGGTACCATTTCCTAGTGCCATAACTCCTCCCCAGCAAGAGCACAGCTGAGCCAACAGTAAAGGAGAATGCATGCAACGTTTGAGCAATGCAAGAGACTCCCACAAACCCTAGAATCTCAAAGAGATAATGTGGGCATATCACCAAGTTGAACAAGCCCCCCTTTGGGATCTTGTACTCTTTGTCACCCTCGCTTCTCAGCCTAGAAAGGAGGCAATGGTGATAGAAATTACCACTTAGCCCCGCAAGGAAAATCGCGATTCCAACGTATGTTAGGTCGACCAGAGGTTCTCGGAGCCCTCGGGTCAGGTGTTGGGCGTATATCATGAGTGCTGTTTGGGTGAAATAGCTGAGAGATATCATAGTTGATACGTCGACAAACATCGAACCGCTGTATTTGTGGACAAAAAGCACCTACAAAACAAATGGATATGTGTTGGAAAAATAATGATAGTTGTTATTATGATTATCATTTTCGTGTGTGTGTGTGAGAGAGAGAGAGAGAGAGGTACCTCAAGGGTCCTCTTAAAGAAATGGATGGTAAGAGCGGATTTAACCAGCATAAACCTGAGACCCTCGCTCGGAAAAAGGAAGAAAGAGGCGAGGCCGAACAGAAACGCTGGCGAATACGCCATGAACATGCCAGTTCTTCCGGAAACCTTGAACGTAGATTTTCGAGGCCCGACGTTCCAGAACTTGGAGTACTGCAATTGTTTTCCTCTCATTTCAGCGATCCCATTGCTCCCTAAGAACGCCAATGTTATCGCAGACATAATCATTACGACCGAAGTCGGTGGGTATGTCAATCCGTGCAACATCGAACTCGCCATGCTCTCTCTCTCTCTCTCTCTCTCTCTCTCTCTCTCTCTCTCTCTCTCTCTCTCTCTCTCAAGATCTCGGGTGTGTATGGTTTGCGTTAAATTTGTCAGTGTTTAAATGGAATGCAAAAGTTTGCATGCTAGAATTGCACGAGTAGTCAGTCAATTTTTTGATTTTTGTAATATTTGATTTACTATTCATTAGTTTTTTTTTTTTTTTTTACATTAATGCTGTTTTCAATGACGTTTGAATTGATGTTAATTTTTGATATATATGGTATACATTAATTGTGAAAGATTCATAGAATCTTCTAATTTTGGTATGGACAAAGTAAATTAATGAGATTATTAAGGGTCATTGGGGGATTATTTGAATGTCAAGGCCCCCGAGGTCAACTTCTAATAAATAGGATAAAAATGTAAGTTTTCATGTAAAATACTCCCTCCGTCCCTTTATAAGTGTCTCACTTCGTAACTCCAACTTATTAAGAAAATATTATCATTACACATTTCACATTAATTTTTACCTCCACTCTCCATCTATGGAGACATCATCATTATATTTTTACTCACTAACTTTTTAAAATGAAATTTACTTTTAGGGGTAAAATGGAAAATGTACTAACTTTTACCTACTAATTTTACAAAATAGACACTTATTAAGGAACAACCAAAAATAAAATACTGGACTTTAAAAAGGAGACGGAGGGAGTAGGACCCTGAATGCCCCTTCTGTAGGGGTGTGTTAGGGATGGCAATCGTGACGTTAGGGGTGGATATGGGAAATTTCGTACCCGATCCCTGAAACCGAATCCCTACCCATGTCTGCCCCAATGCCTGAACGGGGAGAGTAAGAGAAAACCATAACCGAACCATTCGGGGTTCGAGTAATCCCCGAACCATTTGAGTACCCGAACCAAATGACAACTGTTGTGGGCGGATCTAAAAATTTTGTCCGATTTCCAAGTTTTTGGGGTGGGTTTTGATTGATGAGAGAAGGAAAAAGGAGTAACAAAGAGTTCTTGGGGTGGGTTTTGATTGATGAGAGAAGAAAAAAGGAGTAACAAAGAGAGAGAGAGAGAGAGAGAGAGAGAGGAGTACGTATGTTTTGATGTCGCCGAAGCGGCCAATCGCCGAAGCCTTTGATCTGTGTTCGACTGAATATTTTGCTTGACAATATTGGAGAAGGTGGGTGGGTGTAACGACCCGTTATTTTTATAATTAATAATATTATTAAAAAGTATTATTTGTGATAATAAAATTATCATAATAATAATTATCTAATAGATATTTACAAAAAAATTGTTTTAGCCTTAATTATCCTACTTTTAATTATTTAAATTGCATGCATGTAAATCCTACCACCTCTCCCTTTCCTACTCAGTCTCTAATCTTTATTCCTGACTATATTTTCGTTTTAATTTCGTCCATCTCAAAGCCCAAATAATTTGAGTCCTTTTCGAACTCAAATTTGATCAACCTCTTCCCATTCTCCTATATATACATAACCAATCCGACCCTAGGTCAAACCTTTATAATTTTCACGCCCCCTAGTCCAGAAAGAACGAAAAAAATCAGAGAGATTGAAACTCCAATAGTTCATATTGAAAGCCGAAAGGGACAACACCCCACTTGATTGCAGAGCGCATCAAATTCTAGGGTAACAAGACAGAAGACATGTACACTGCCGAGTCATACTCATGCCATGAGCAGAGCCGCCCCGGGATAAGTCCCACAAGCCGTCGGGCTTGGGCTGTGGAAACTTTATATCCATCTCAAAATCAATTGGCAAAGAGTGGAGAGGTCCCAAATGTTATTAAGTGATCACCCATTCCACTCCCAAGCAATGTGGGACTCTATTATCTTAACATCCCCCCTCACGTGCAGCCGCGTTTGAGGTTTGTCAAGTGTGGCCACTTTTGGGTCCTATCATCGTGCAGCCTTTTTGCTGGTCTGTCATCGTGGGGTGTGGATTGTGAGTTTTATAAAATGTGGGGTGGAACGGGCTCCGCTCTGATACCATGTGGAAACTTTATATCCATCTCAAAACCAATTGGCAATGAGTGGAGAGGTCCCAGATGTTATTAAGTGATCGCTTATTCCACTCCCAAGCAATGTGGGAATCATTTTCTTAACATTCCCCCCAGGTGCAACCGCGTTTGAGGTCTATCACATGTGGCCACTTTTTTGGTCCTATCATCGTGCAGCCTTTTTGCTAGTAACCCCTTGTCATGGGGAAAAAAATTTTTGGAAACCCAACGAAATAAAATTGTCCGAGAATAAAAATTAGGGATATGTGTGGTTCACAACTTGACACTCAAAATTTACTTGATTATCATACGATAAAGTAACGATGACTTTAATTGGAGATCGAGTTTGGTTCAAAAAATGCAAAGAGAAGTTGTTTTGTTGGAATCGTATCTTGCTAATAATAAAAATTATAACTAGGCTTAATTTTTTTTGACGCAATTCAAGCTAAAATTACGATGTAAACTTTTTTACTCCATATTTTTTATTTTTTGACTTGGATGTCCTTTTGTTTTTTATGACTTAATAATAGGTCGGCGATCAAACTTAGAGTCGGACTTCGACAACTCAAACATCAGAGCCGACCGTGACTGTTGAATCAATTCGATCACTAATGAAGGGCTAGCATGTGGGCTATGCTTATACCCCTGGTAATTGAGTCCGAGAGAAACTATATACATTTTATGCGTGCGTAAATGGTTTTCATTGCCCATGAGGTGTGTAAATTCGAATCTCCTTGTCATGAATGGGTAAATAATTGCCCTTCCTCTCACTGTTCTCCATTTTTTTAAAAACTATCACCCAGATTGCTACATACTTCGTGAATTTGAAGACCCCTATAATTGTAGTAATCCGGCTCACTAATATTTTCACGCCAAAAAAAAAAAAAAAGGCTTATGTTAAAGCAACAAACAATTACGGATATTTGTAAACGTTACTACGTTAGGGATACAAACGTCCGTTTATTGATCTAGACACAAATTTCTCATGAACCATCCTGTGGAACCATGTACTTCGTACAACTTCGGACATACTTATGTTTAGAACCATGCATGGACGTTTGTGCAATGCAAGAGACGGACAAACAGAAACATATTGTCACACCCCAAAAATGAGAAGTGACCGGCCGTGAACTATGAGTCTAACCCATGGAACACGCAACCTGAATAAATCAAGGTAACCGAAAGTCAAATGATCCCTTTTTGATTATTAATCAAATCAAAAGCCAAATGTGTCCCAATCATAAACATGGGGTATAACCATCCCATGAATTAAACAATATCCAGTAATCCAACAATAATAAAAAGAATTCATTATCTAACAATTGTTTTGAATGCGGAAGCAATTTACTAAATAAAACTAAGATGAGACACCTAAGGAGGTCAAACAAAAGAATCCCCGAGGTACCGCCAGAGTCCTTGCCTAACTCCCCAACTTGACTGAAGAGAAGTTGGAATAAATTCGTCAGCTGACGAGCTCAGTGAATAGCAAGTATGTATAATAAATAAAGTTGAAAGCAGGGATTAAAATAATTTACCATTAAATCATAATTTGGCATACGAGGTGTCCGGCAGAATAATAAATTAATCAATGAAGCATTTAACCAATAAATATTCTTGGTGGTGATCCAACATTAACTCCATCAACAATGGGGAACCACAATCAAACAGTACCATGGCCAAAATAAATCTCAACAAAATTGGATCCAATATCGAGCGTAGAGTCACCAGGGTTGGCAACCCGTGGTACTTTTCTCTAAGACGATCCGGCAAAAGAAAGCCGTTGAGCATTAGGGTCACCGACCTAACACGGTCTTTTCCCCAATGGCCAGGTTCACCAACACGAGAAGGAATAAGTTTCCTGGACTTCCAAAATAAATGTTCCCATTAATATCCACCAAGTTCTCACCAAAAAGAATATTAACAATTGATCTCAGAAAATTCATCGCATGCCAATTTATAGAACAACTTGTAAACAGTTTTGAGTCTCCAAATAACATTTATATAAATTTCTGAAGAAAATACTTTTAAGGGACACAGGGAACTTTCGAAAATACGTAACATACTTAACTACTCACCTGAGTTCAAAGTAATGCAATCGAACAAGCAAAAATATGCTACCCTGAATAAAAGAACAAAGCACGAAATGACTAACTACACAAATATACACTTTGGAGATACAGAATACCACTTCCTATCAAAAAAAACTTAGCCTAATCCTAACTACTACCCTCTGTAATCACCACCACTAAAACCAAACTCCATGCCTCCAACCACGAGCACACACCACTCTCTAATAGCATTAAAAGAAAATAACTTCTCGTGAAATTAACTTGTACAAAACCAAAACTATCCAAGTCTAATGCCACCATCAATTATAAAATCATTCCACAGCACGAGCAATTCCCATACCACGACAACAGTGATCAGCACCGATAATATTAACCCGTTGCCGCACACACGACACACACTCTCACCCACCAACTCACTCCATCCATATCAAACCCAATTAATTCTAATACCACAAAGAGATTGTGCAACCCAACAAACTGCCTCTCTCCTCCAAACGGCAGCGGAAAATAATGGAAACATTAAAGACAAGATTACGTACTGTACAAAGCCGAGAGCAAGATCGGGAAAAGGAGTTCGACTGTGATCACACCGGTACCTCGCAACCTCCGGCTACTTCTGCTCTCTCTCTTTCTCTCACCCAAAGTTCTCTCAACTTCTTTCCTCAAACGCTCTGCCCAAATAAAGCCCTACTCCGTGAAAATATCTCCTAACTTTATAAAACTACCCACAACCCCCTATATTATAGCTAATTAGTTAATTAGATTTGTATAGAACGCAACAAAATTTATAAAATTACCATTCGGAACCACCATTTTATCCAAAATCAATCTCATACCCCAAACATTACAATCGTTACATCAATATTCATAGCGTGCACAAAATAATTACTTGGAACCCAACCACAACTCTAATTAATAAACGGCCAATATATTTAATTAAATAAATAAAAATGCTAGGCCGTTACACATATGTCCACATTATTACTATAATTATAAAAAAAAAAAGCCCTAAAACAACACATCAAAACAACAAGAGATTACTAAAAATTCATAATTTAAGCAACATAATTACCCCACAAATAAAAATCCTTTATTTTGATTCGGACCCTCTAGAACACAAATGGAATGACAGCCTTGACACCCTTGGGAAAGTCTTCAAATTTGGAAAGGTACCATTTCCTAGTGCCATAACTCCTCCCCAGCAAGAGCACAGCTGAGCCAACAGTAAAGGAGAATGCATGCAACGTTTGAGCAATGCAAGAGACTCCCACAAACCCTAGAATCTCAAAGAGATAATGTGGGCATATCACCAAGTTGAACAAGCCCCCCTTTGGGATCTTGTACTCTTTGTCACCCTCGCTTCTCAGCCTAGAAAGGAGGCAATGGTGATAGAAATTACCACTTAGCCCCGCAAGGAAAATCGCGATTCCAACGTATGTTAGGTCGACCAGAGGTTCTCGGAGCCCTCGGGTCAGGTGTTGGGCGTATATCATGAGTGCTGTTTGGGTGAAATAGCTGAGAGATATCATAGTTGATACGTCGACAAACATCGAACCGCTGTATTTGTGGACAAAAAGCACCTACAAAACAAATGGATATGTGTTGGAAAAATAATGATAGTTGTTATTATGATTATCATTTTCGTGTGTGTGTGTGAGAGAGAGAGAGAGAGAGGTACCTCAAGGGTCCTCTTAAAGAAATGGATGGTAAGAGCGGATTTAACCAGCATAAACCTGAGACCCTCGCTCGGAAAAAGGAAGAAAGAGGCGAGGCCGAACAGAAACGCTGGCGAATACGCCATGAACATGCCAGTTCTTCCGGAAACCTTGAACGTAGATTTTCGAGGCCCGACGTTCCAGAACTTGGAGTACTGCAATTGTTTTCCTCTCATTTCAGCGATCCCATTGCTCCCTAAGAACGCCAATGTTATCGCAGACATAATCATTACGACCGAAGTCGGTGGGTATGTCAATCCGTGCAACATCGAACTCGCCATGCTCTCTCTCTCTCTCTCTCTCTCTCTCTCTCTCTCTCTCTCTCTCTCTCTCTCTCTCTCAAGATCTCGGGTGTGTATGGTTTGCGTTAAATTTGTCAGTGTTTAAATGGAATGCAAAAGTTTGCATGCTAGAATTGCACGAGTAGTCAGTCAATTTTTTGATTTTTGTAATATTTGATTTACTATTCATTAGTTTTTTTTTTTTTTTTTACATTAATGCTGTTTTCAATGACGTTTGAATTGATGTTAATTTTGATATATATGGTATACATTAATTGTGAAAGATTCATAGAATCTTCTAATTTTGGTATGGACAAAGTAAATTAATGAGATTATTAAGGGTCATTGGGGGATTATTTGAATGTCAAGGCCCCCGAGGTCAACTTCTAATAAATAGGATAAAAATGTAAGTTTTCATGTAAAATACTCCCTCCGTCCCTTTATAAGTGTCTCACTTCGTAACTCCAACTTATTAAGAAAATATTATCATTACACATTTCACATTAATTTTTACCTCCACTCTCCATCTATGGAGACATCATCATTATATTTTTACTCACTAACTTTTTAAAATGAAATTTACTTTTAGGGGTAAAATGGAAAATGTACTAACTTTTACCTACTAATTTTACAAAATAGACACTTATTAAGGAACAACCAAAAATAAAATACTGGACTTTAAAAAGGAGACGGAGGGAGTAGGACCCTGAATGCCCCTTCTGTAGGGGTGTGTTAGGGATGGCAATCGTGACGTTAGGGGTGGATATGGGAAATTTCGTACCCGATCCCTGAAACCGAATCCCTACCCATGTCTGCCCCAATGCCTGAACGGGGAGAGTAAGAGAAAACCATAACCGAACCATTCGGGGTTCGAGTAATCCCCGAACCATTTGAGTACCCGAACCAAATGACAACTGTTGTGGGCGGATCTAAAAATTTTGTCCGATTTCCAAGTTTTTGGGGTGGGTTTTGATTGATGAGAGAAGGAAAAAGGAGTAACAAAGAGTTCTTGGGGTGGGTTTTGATTGATGAGAGAAGAAAAAAGGAGTAACAAAGAGAGAGAGAGAGAGAGAGAGAGAGAGGAGTACGTATGTTTTGATGTCGCCGAAGCGGCCAATCGCCGAAGCCTTTGATCTGTGTTCGACTGAATATTTTGCTTGACAATATTGGAGAAGGTGGGTGGGTGTAACGACCCGTTATTTTTATAATTAATAATATTATTAAAAAGTATTATTTGTGATAATAAAATTATCATAATAATAATTATCTAATAGATATTTACAAAAAAATTGTTTTAGCCTTAATTATCCTACTTTTAATTATTTAAATTGCATGCATGTAAATCCTACCACCTCTCCCTTTCCTACTCAGTCTCTAATCTTTATTCCTGACTATATTTTCGTTTTAATTTCGTCCATCTCAAAGCCCAAATAATTTGAGTCCTTTTCGAACTCAAATTTGATCAACCTCTTCCCATTCTCCTATATATACATAACCAATCCGACCCTAGGTCAAACCTTTATAATTTTCACGCCCCCTAGTCCAGAAAGAACGAAAAAAATCAGAGAGATTGAAACTCCAATTCATGGAGTTCTAGAGAGAGAAAGAAAGAGAGGGAAAAGTGGGTTTGTGATCAAGACTCGACCGAAATCCAAATTGACCATTCCATACGCTTCCTACAATCCCTAGCATCATCGAACGTCATCCAATTCGGTCCCGAAGTCTCCCGATCGAAGAACCCGAAACCTTCTTTCCAAATTTTCAAGTTTCGATCAAGAACCAATTCGATCCGATTAGAGGTAGTATAATCTTTCCCAACCCTTCCTCTAAGTATATTTATTGTTTTTAAGCATAACCCATCGTCCCGAATGGTCCCATGCATCAAAACCGTAGGAAAAAATCAAAAAAACCGAATCTGGACGCGACCTTGCGGCCGCGACTTTCGGGCCGCAAGAACCAGGCCTGGAGTTTGCGGCTAGCCTCTCAGCCGCAAGGTTGACCCGGTCAAACCTTGCGGCAGGTTCTGTTTCGTTTCGAATGTGTTTTGCGACCTCCCGAACATCGTTTTTGACCCCCGAACTATTTTTCCTAGACTTTTCACACCTCAAAGATCATAACTTGTTAAGGTCATAATTTATTTATTTTATTATCTATTTATTAAATTATTTATTAGTTAACGTTCAAAGTTTACAAACAAAAATTTGTTTCGACCTTTTAATTAATGTTTTAACACTCAATTAAATTTTTCTAGACTCTTTGCATCTCCAATCCAGTAACTTGTCAAATTAAATATTTTTTTTATTTAATTCATTATTTATTGTTATTTTTCAAGTAATTTCAATCAAAATTACTTTACGACCTTATAAACATTATTATTTATGCTCGAATAATTTTATTTAGACTCCTCACTGTCCAAATATGAAATGATGTCAGTCACAACATTTTTTTTTATAATTAGTTATTTATTGTCTATTTACTTCACTTTCGGTCTTCTTAATTAACGTTTTCCTATAATTTAACTCTTCGACCCTCCGGACCCAACTTTTGACATTCGACTGCTTGTATAGGACCTTTAGGACTCTTATTAGGTCATGAGTAATTATTCTAATATTTTTTTATCTAATTAATGCATTTTATTAGCTTTTAATTAATCTTATTAATTAGAAATAATTAATAAGAACCTAGAAAATATTTTATTAAAATTTTTTATAAAAGTTTTACTTCATTATTGACATTGTGACCACACGAGAATAAGGGCAACGGCCCATTCATAAAAAGTTATGTGATTGCATTGCTCGTTAATTGTTTTATTTATTATTTGATTTAATTTTATATTGCTCAAATTCTTGATTTATATGTTAGATTGGACCCTAGAGACATGGGGTGGTTTGCGAATAGAGTTCATAATAGACGATGTTAGGTAATGGATGAAATTGAAAGTTTTTATTTCTAGAATGTCTGCAGGCGAGATTTTGAATGTGATGGGATTTGTGATGAGATTGAAACTGGCGAGAGTCCAGTGATGAATTGATATACTGGCGAGAGTCCAGCGATGAATTGAAACTGGCGAGAGTCCAGTGATGATTGTGAAGTGGTATATAAGATAGGCGAACCCTAGTCATGATTCAGGCATGATAAGCTTACCCCTTGTTGTAGTTATTGGGGTGCACACTCGGTATATAACTTAGGTGTATCTGCGACAGCAAAGGGAAGTGACCTCATGGGACCGAGCATGGCTAGTGGTTGGGGAGGAAAGATTCCGCGGAGGAAATCTTAGACTACACGATAGGTTAAAGGATAGTAATGAATTGAATTATGTGATAATCTCTGTTTTACTTTCTCGTATCATTTATTCATATTATCTTGTTGCCTGCTAGTTGTAAAGTAAGAGGGGTAGTTGGGTTGGATTATGCTTCGGGGTGAACTCTTTCACTCAGGTACGGATTGCCTGGCTTCCGTGCCAGATTTTGCAGAAAATCAGGAAGAAACCCAGAACCCTGAGGGTGAACAATTCTATGCAGAAGAGAACCAAGAGGTGGGAGCTGAGCCAGAATACGCTTGGGATCCATATCAATCCTAGAAGGCGGCTCTGTTATTTTATTTAGTTTTTATCACAAAGACTATTTTCCAGTATTTCAATAAGGTTTGTAATAGACGAATCGTTAGGGAGAATTATCCGTTTTGGATTTTGAGTTTTAATTAATAAGTTTTAGAAATCAATATTTAATACCTCCGATTTTATTTCCGAAAATCGAGGCGTTACAACTTGGTATCAGAGCCTTAGGTTCAACCCTCGGCCTTGGGTAGATTGGGTAGATCACGATAGACTATGCATATTCCCTCAAGATTTAAATAATAGTATTTGAAAAATACAGAAAACTAACGATAAATATATTTTTCCTTGCTTTTATAGATGGACAACCAACCCCCGATTCCTACCCTAGATAGAAGCCGAAACCCTCCCAACACTCCAGAAGAGGATGAGACAGCCAACTTAGTTGCAGAGGTGGAAAGTCTACAAGCTTTCATGATCGACACCCCGGACTTCCCCATGGGAGATGACTATCTAGCAGGGATGTTTCCTGCCCTATTTCGGATGAGACAGGCTCACCAAAATATCAGAACCCTCGTTGACGCCATCACTCGCTCCACTGTTGAAGAGCACAAGAGACGAGAAATGTTAGGCTACATCCTGGGGGTAGAAATGGGAACACGAGAGGGTCCCGAGGAACCGCCTGAGAAGAGAAGATCCCGAGGAACCGCCTGAGGAAGAGGAAGATCCCGAGGAACCGCCTGAGGAAGAGGAAGATCCTGAGGAACCGCCTGAAGAAGAGGAAGATCCTGAGGAGCCACCTGAGGAAGAGGAGGATCCTGAAGAACCCCCTGAGGAAGAAGAGGACCCAGAAGAGCCTCCTTTTCAGGATCAAGATGAAGAGAAGAGATGGCAACGCGGAACCAGAATTGGAAGGAGATGAGGGAAATGGCACTGATAATGAGGATGGATTTTTGGAAGATCTAGAGATGGATGACTATGGCTGGATGTTACCCGTAGACGCACCAAGGGATATGGATGCTGAACTACAGTGGTGGCTCACAAATCAACGGCTCGAGATGCAGGAACCTCCGCCTTCTCCGGCCCCCTTACCAATAGAAGAGTCCGATAATGAGTGCGAAGTCATAGATGCTGACCCTCCACCTCGTCCTAGTATGACTCGACCTGCAGGGATCCCATGGGTAGGACACCATTCCAGCTATGATCCAGGCACTTGGGTCTACTTACAGCTAGAGCCACTATACCCTTGTCCTTTCAAGATCCGATCTCAGTCCGCTTACCTAGGGCCAGTAAGAATCGTGGCCCCATGTTACAATGGATATTATCTCATCGACGTACCTCGAGCATTCCAAGAGCATTACACCGACCGTATCCACTATTCACGAGTCGTAAGGCGCCGTCCCGAACAGGAACATCGCATCATCTCAGAGAATGTCGATTTCACCGATCACGTTACCTATGCAGAGATACCCATCAGCCTAACACCTTATAACAACCCAAACCCCAATGGAGGACAGCAGGGACCACTATGGCGAGTGACCTGGCGTTGTTACGGGCTCACTGAGGACACCGTCGAAAGGCAGAGTCTTCTAGCAGAACATTTCCCTGGGCTCTTCGATTGATCGATTCTTTTAGCACCTATTGGTCACTTCGCACACAACATATTTTCGTTCTTTTCTTCTTTAGGAAACCAATTGTGGTAGTAGGAAATTTCGTGACATTTTTTTTTAGGAGGGCAATTGTGATAGTAGGATTTATCTTGACTTCTGTTAGCTACACATCTAAGTAGTGTGTTTTGGCATGAATGATGTGTTTGATTTGTTTCGTTAATAAAAGAAAAGTTTCTTATGATATTTTGCTTCCACGTATTTAATAATTATACAAATATAGATGTTTTTATAATAAACCCCCCTTACTAAATTATAACATAACGGTATCTAGATGGAGGAAAATAGAGACAACCAGAATGGCGAACAAAATAATGGAGGCCCTCAACCCAATGGCCAAGTTGGGGCTGCTGAGTTATTCCAACTCATGCAAGCATTCATTGCTGCTGCAACTGCAAATAATCAGAACCCACATGGAGCCCCACACGCACATCGAGGCCCAATGACCAGGAGTCAGGCATTGAACGAATTCTGCAAGCGTCGCCCGCCCTACTTTCAGGGAGAGCCTAACCCCACAGCTGCAGAAGCTTGGCTGGCGGAAATTAAGAAAATTCTGGAAACCCTAGACATCCAAGAGGCCAGCAATCGAATTGCCCTTGCTACTTATCAGATGCAGGGTGAAGCTCAGCATTGGTGGGACCTGATGAAAAACACCCATGATGTGGCAGCAATGACTTGGGACAGGTTCGAGGAAATTTTCCTTGACAAATACTTTCCAACCCCTGTCAAACAAGCATTGGCCTCTGAATTCATGAACCTCGAGCAGGGCACAATGACTGTGACTCAGTACGCGGCACGGTTTGAAGAACTGTCTCGCTATGGCGCAAGGATCATACCGACTGATGATGATAAGGCAAGAAAGTTTGAGTGGGGACTCAATGAGACACGCCGAGCGGTAGTGGCGCAGACGCTTCCCACCTACTCACAAGTGGTGCAATGCGCCCTTAAAATGGAGAGAGAAAGCTTGGATTTTAAGACCAGGCGTGAACAGAAGAAGGTGATACCTGCAGTTGGAGGACCTATCCGCACCAACCTTAACAACAGGAGTACCCCAACCTCTCAACCCTACTATCCTCGGCCACAACCTTCACAAACCAACTCAGCCTGGAGGAACCCCAATCTAGGGTTCAATCGAAACCCTAACCTTAACCCGAACCAGATCCAAGTACCGAACCGAGGCCCAAACCCTAACCTTGGACCAAACCGCAACCCTCTTCCCCAAAACCAAAACCTAGACCACCGCTGTTACTATTGCCTAGAGGAGGGACATATCAGGAGGAATTGTCCTAAGTTAAACGGCGCTGGAAACTATGGAGGACCGCCGCCAAATCAGGTCAGGACTGCGGGAATTGGGAATCAGAATCAGAATCAGAACCAAGTTAGGCCGGCTTGGAATGGTAACCAATCCGGAGGACAGAACCAGCCTCGCAGTGGGTGGAATCAACCTCCAACTCAGAGCAGAGGGTCGAACGGGCCAATTCAGCCCAATGCTGGAAGGGTGTTTGCTCTGCAAGGAACAGAAGAGGAGATGGACCCTGCAGTAATCCAAGGTACCCTCACTCTTTATACTACATGCGTTCAAGCATTATTTGATTCTGGAGCTTCGCACTCATTTATATCTGCCGCATGTGTATCTACACTTGGATTAGAAACGGAACCTTTAAAGACAACCATGCATGTGACCTCACCATTAGGAGGTAAGATTCCGATAGTACTAATTTGTAGAGGGTGCGAATTAGAAGTATCGAACCTGCGGTTAACATGCGATTTACGAGTAATCGAAATGACGGACTTTGACGTCATACTTGGGATGGACTGGCTGACGGCACACCGAGCTGTCATAGACTGCCATCGAAAGATGGTGACGGCTTATTCGCCAGATGGGACGTGTTTCAAATTTAAGGGGGATAGACAAGACCCATCTGCACCCTACACGCACAAAACAAAGTGGCATAGGAAGCTCGCTGGATGGTTAGCGAGTCTCAAATTAGAGGAGACGGACCGAATGGAATTGAACCTCCCTCCCGTCGTCTGTGAGTACGAGGACGTATTTCCAGATGAATTACCAGGATTACCACCGCCAAGGGAATTGGATTTCACCATCGAGCTGCAACCCGGCACGGCCCCAATCTCGATGGCCCCGTATCGTATGGCTCCAGCAGAGCTACGAGAGTTAAAGACGCAGCTTCAAGAACTCTTAGAAAAGGGTTTTATCCGACCTAGTACCTCACCATGGGGAGCCCCAGCGCTATTTGTCAAAAAGAAGGAAGGAACACTCCGACTTTGTATCGACTACCGTCAACTCAACAAGGCCACAATCAAGAACCGATACCCGCTACCGAGAATAGATGACTTGTTCGACCAACTGAGAGGGTCGACTTGTTTCTCGAAGATTGATCTAAGGTCTGGATATCACCAATTGCGAATTCGAGATGGTGATATACCAAAGACGGCGTTCCGCACACGTTACGGACACTATGAGTTCGTGGTCATGCCATTTGGTCTAACCAATGCTCCTGCTGTTTTCATGTGCTTGATGAACCAAATTTTCACGCCGTACTTGGACAAATTTGTGGTAGTGTTCATCGATGATATCCTTATATACTCTCCAACGGAGAAAGAACACGGAGACCACTTGAGAATTGTCCTTCAAGTACTTCGAGACAACCATTTGTATGCAAAGGCCAGCAAGTGTGAATTCTGGATGAAAGAAGTCAAATTCCTAGGACACGTGGTGTCAGAAAAAGGAATCGCAGTCGACGACAGCAAAGTAGAGGCAGTCATGGACTGGAAGAGACCTTCTTCGGTGTTCGAGATTAGAAGCTTCTTAGGATTGGCTGGCTACTATAGAAGATTCTTTCAGGATTTCTCCATCTTGGGAAAACCATTGACGCGACTAACCCAAAAGGGAGTTAAGTTTGAATGGAACGAAGCATGTGAGAAATCGTTTCAAGAACTTAAGAAGAGATTGACCAGCGCTCCTATACTGGTCATACCCGAACGAGATGCAGAGTATACTGTATACTGCGACGCATCCAAGGATGGATTGGGAGCTGTACTCATGCAAAATGGAAAAGTTGTTGCTTACGGATCCCAACAGTTAAGGCCGCATGAAAGGAATTATCCAACTCATGACTTGGAACTAGCAGCAGTGGTATTCGCCTTAAAGTCCTGGCGACATTATCTGTATGGAGAGCAGTTTGAGGTATTCACAGACCATAAAAGCTTGAAATACTTGTTTACTCAGAAAGAGCTAAACATGAGGCAAAGGAGATGGGTAGAATACTTAGAGGACTTCAATTTCACGATGTCCTATCATCCTGGAAAAGCAAACGTAGTCGCTGATGCGCTGAGTCGCAAGAACCGAGGACACGTGGCTAGTTTAGCTAGGAGAGAATGGAAGATGATGGAGGATCTCAACAGATTCAAACTGCAACCAACCACAGAAGGCACCGGCGCTTGTCTCTTCGCCGTGGTCGCCACCCCAGACTTACACCGAGAAATCCTTTTAGCCCAAACCTTTGAGCAAGAGTGTGATTTCATCAGATACCAACTCTCAATTGGAAAAGCAGCAGCTGGTTGGGAAATTCACGCTGACAAGAGCCTTCACTTCCAAGAAAGAATTTTTGTACCTAATATCGGTACCCTTCGGGAAGCAGTACTTAAGGAATTCCACCATTCCAATTTCGCCGTACACCCAGGGAGCACCAAAATGTATCAAGACCTCCGCCGACAGTACTGGTGGGCTGGAATCAAGAAAGACGTAGCTGAATACGTTTCAACATGCCTCACCTGCCAACAAGTAAAAGCGGAACACCAGAAGCCCGGTGGAACCTTACAACCATTACCTATACCTGGGTGGAAGTGGGAACATATTGCCATGGATTTCGTGACAGGATTGCCAAGGTCTCTACAATCAAACACCGCCATTTGGGTGATAGTCGATCGTTTAACCAAATCCGCCCACTTTTTACCCATGAAGATGACGGACTCAATGGACTCCCTCAGCAGACTCTACATCCGAGAAATCGTGCGATTACACGGTGTACCAGTATCCATCGTGAGTGATCGAGATTCACGATTTACATCGACCTTTTGGAATAGCCTACAGAAAGCATTGGGAACCGACCTTCGCCTCAGCACCGCATTTCATCCACAGACGGACGGACAATCTGAGAGGACAATCCAAATTTTAGAAGACATGCTCCGTGCCTGTGTTTTGGACTTTAAAGGAAGTTGGGAACGACACCTACCCCTAGTCGAGTTTGCCTATAACAACAGCTACCAATCCAGTATAGACATGGCACCATACGAGGCTTTGTATGGGCGACCTTGTCGATCGCCAGTTTGTTGGGCTGAAGTAGGAGAAACAAGTTTGCTAGGACCAGAGTTAGTTCAAGAGACAACCGAAAAGATCCAAACCATTCGCCAACGGCTCCTGACCGCGCAGAGTCGACAGAAAAGCTACGCTGACAAAAGGACCAGACCCTTGACCTTTCAGATTGGAGAACATGTGTTCTTAAAGATTAGACCACGAAGAGGAGTTATCCGATTTGGAAAGAAAGGGAAACTGTCACCACGATATATTGGCCCTTTTGAAATCCTCGAGAAAATTGGAGAAGTAGCGTACCGTCTAGCACTACCGCCACAACTGGACCGAGTTCACAACGTGTTCCACGTGTCAATGCTCCGAAAGTACATGGCACATCCTTCCCACATCATCAATTGGGAAAACATTGAACTCAACGAGGACGTCACTCTCGAAGAACAACCAGTGGAAATCCAAGACTATAGTGAGAAGTGCATTCGAGGTAAAACCATTCAACTCGTCCGAATCCTTTGGCGACATCGAGGAATTGAGGAATCAACTTGGGAACGAGCGGACACTATGCGCGCGAACTACCCGAATCTGTTTCCTCCTGAAGGTACTCTTTAATTTCGAGGACGAAATTTTGTTAAGGGGGATAGGTTGTAACGACCCGTTATTTTTATAATTAATAATATTATTAAAAAGTATTATTTGTGATAATAAAATTATCATAATAATAATTATCTAATAGATATTTACAAAAAAATTGTTTTAGCCTTAATTATCCTACTTTTAATTATTTAAATTGCATGCATGTAAATCCTACCACCTCTCCCTTTCCTACTCAGTCTCTAATCTTTATTCCTGACTATATTTTCGTTTTAATTTCGTCCATCTCAAAGCCCAAATAATTTGAGTCCTTTTCGAACTCAAATTTGATCAACCTCTTCCCATTCTCCTATATATACATAACCAATCCGACCCTAGGTCAAACCATTATAATTTTCACGCCCCCTAGTCCAGAAAGAACGAAAAAAATCAGAGAGATTGAAACTCCAATCCATGGAGTTCTAGAGAGAGAAAGAAAGAGAGGGAAAAGTGGGTTTGTGATCAAGACTCGACCGAAATCCAAATTGACCATTCCATACGCTTCCTACAATCCCTAGCATCGTCGAACGTCATCCAATTCGGTCCCGAAGTCTCCCGATCGAAGAACCCGAAACCTTCTTTCCAAATTTTCAAGTTTCGATCAAGAACCAATTCGATCCGATTAGAGGTAGTATAATCTTTCCCAACCCTTCCTCTAAGTATATTTATTGTTTTTAAGCATAACCCATCGTCCCGAATGGTCCCATGCATCAAAACCGTAGAAAAAAATCAAAAAAACCGAATCTGGACGCGACCTTGCGGCCGCGACCTTCGGGCCGCAAGAACCAGGCCTGGAGTTTGCGGCTAGCCTCTCAGCCGCAAGGTTGACCCGGTCAAACCTTGCGGCAGGTTCTGTTTCGTTTCGAATGTGTTTTGCGACCTCCCGAACATCGTTTTCGACCCCCGAACTATTTTTCCTAGACTTTTCACATCTCAAAGATCATAACTTGTTAAGGTCATATTTTTTTTATTTTATTATCTATTTATTAAATTATTTATTAGTTATCGTTCAAAGTTTATAAACAAAAATTAGTTTCGACCCTTTAACTAATGTTTTAACACTCAATTAAATTTTTCTAGACTCTTTGCATCTCCAATCCAGTAACT
The DNA here is from genome assembly GCA_014282245.1 of Rhododendron simsii. Classification (NCBI taxonomy): domain Eukaryota; kingdom Viridiplantae; phylum Streptophyta; class Magnoliopsida; order Ericales; family Ericaceae; genus Rhododendron; species Rhododendron simsii. The sequence goes on from CM024961.1 coordinate 26,798,047, forward strand.
TGTCAAATTAAATATTTTTTTTTAATTCATTATTTATTGTTATTTTTCAAGTAATTTCAATCAAAATTACTTTACGACCTTATAAACATTATTATTTATGCTCGAATAATTTTATTTAGACTCCTCACTGTCCAAGTATGAAATGATGTCAGTCACAACATTTTTTTTTTATAATTAGTTATTTATTGTCTATTTACTTCACTTTCGGTCTTTTTAATTAACGTTTTCCTATAATTTAACTCTTCGACCCTCCGGACCCAACTTTTGACATTCGACTGCTTGTATAGGACCTTTAGGACTCTTATTAGGTCATGAGTAATTATTCTAATATTTTTTATCTAATTAATGCATTTTATTAGCTTTTAATTAATCTTTTTAATTAGAAATAATTAATAAGAACCTAGAAAATATTTTATTAAAATTTTTATAAAAGTTTTACTTCATTATTGACATTGTGACCACACGAGAATAAGGGCAACGGCCCATTCATAAAAAGTTATGTGATTGCATTGCTCGTTAATTGTTTTATTTATTATTTGATTTAATTTTATATTACTCCAATTCTTGATTTATATGTTAGATTGGACCCTAGAGACATGGGGTGGTTTGCGAATAGAGTTCATACTAGACAATGTTAGGTAATGGATGAAATTGAAAGTTTTTATTTCTAGAATGCATGCAGGCGAGATTTTGAATGTGATGAGATTTGTGATGAGATTGAAACTGGCGAGAGTCCAGTGATGAATTGATAGACTGGCGAGAGTCCAGTGATGAATTGAAACTGGCGGGAGTCCAGTGATGATTGTGAAGTGGTATATAAGATAGGCGAACCCTAGTCATGATTCAGGCATGATAAGCTTACCCCTTGTTGTAGTTATTGGGGTGCACACTCGGTATATAACTTAGGTGCATCTGCGACAGCAAAGGGAAGTGACCTCATGGGACCGAGCATGGCTAGTGGTTGGGGAGGAGAAAGATCCGCGGAGGAAATCTTAGACTACACGATAGGTTAAAGGATAGTAATGAATTGAATTATGTGATAATCTCTGTTTTACTTTCTCGTATCATTTATTCATATTATCCTGTTGCCTGCTAGTTGTAAAGTAAGAGGGGTAGTTGGGTTGGATTATGCTTCGGGGTGAACTCTTTCACTCAGGTACGGATTGCCTGGCTTCCGTGCCAGATTTTGCAGAAAATCAGGAAGAAACCCAGAACCCTGAGGGTGAACAATTCTATGCAGAAGAGAACCAAGAGGTGGGAGCTGAGCCAGAATACGCTTGGGATCCATATCAATCCTAGAAGGCGGCTCTGTTATTTTATTTAGTTTTTATCACAAAGACTATTTTCCAGTATTTCAATAAGGATTGTAATAGACGAATCGTTAGGGAGAATTATCCGTTTTGGATTTTGAGTTTTAATTAATAAGTTTTAGAAATCAATATTTAATACCTCCGATTTTATTTCCGAAAATCGAGGCGTTACAACTTGGTATCAAAGCCTTAGGTTCAACCCTCGGCCTTGGGTAGATTGGGTAGATCACGATAGACTATGCATATTCCTACAAGATTTAAATAATAGTATTTGAAAAATACAGAAAACTAACGATAAATATATTTTTCCTTGCTTTTATAGATGGACAACCAACCCCCGATTCCTACCCTAGATAGAAGCCGAAACCCTCCCAACACTCCAGAAGAGGATGAGACAGCCAACTTAGTTGCAGAGGTGGAAAGTCTACAAGCTTTCATGATCGACACCCCGGACTTCCCCATGGGAGATGACTATCTAGCAGGGATGTTTCCTGCCCTATTTCGGATGAGACAGGCTCACCAAAATATCAGAACCCTCGTTGACGCCATCACTCGCTCCACTGTTGAAGAGCACAAGAGACGAGAAATGTTAGGCTACATCCTGGGGGTAGAAATGGGAACACGAGAGGGTCCCGAGGAACCGCCTGAGGAAGAGGAAGATCCCGAGGAACCGCCTGAGGAAGAGGAAGATCCCGAGGAACCGCCTGAGGAAGAGGAAGATCCTGAGGAACCGCCTGAAGAAGAGGAAGATCCTGAGGAGCCACCTGAGGAAGAGGAGGATCCTGAAGAACCCCCTGAGGAAGAAGAGGACCCAGAAGAGCCTCCTTTTCAGGATCAAGATGAAGAGATGGGCAACGCGGAACCAGAATTGGAAGGAGATGAGGGAAATGGCACTGATAATGAGGATGGATTTTTGGAAGATCTAGAGATGGATGACTATGGCTGGATGTTACCCGTAGACGCACCAAGGGATATGGATGCTGAACTACAGTGGTGGCTCACAAATCAACGGCTCGAGATGCAGGAACCTCCGCCTTCTCCGGCCCCCTTACCAATAGAGGAGTCCGATAATGAGTGCGAAGTCATAGATGCTGACCCTCCACCTCGTCCTAGTATGACTCGACCTGCAGGGATCCCATGGGTAGGACACCATTCCAGCTATGATCCAGGCACTTGGGTCTACTTACAGCTAGAGCCACTATACCCTTGTCCTTTCAAGATCCGATCTCAGTCCGCTTACCTAGGGCCAGTAAGAATCGTGGCCCCATGTTACAATGGATATTATCTCATCGACGTACCCCGAGCATTCCAAGAGCATTACACCGACCGTATCCACTATTCACGAGTCGCAAGGCGCCGTCCCGAACAGGAACATCGCATCATTCCAGAGAATGTCGATTTCACCGATCACGTTACCTATGCAGAGATACCCATCAGCCTAACACCTTATAACAACCCAAACCCCAATGGAGGACAGCAGGGACCACTATGGCGAGTGACCTGGCGTTGTTACGGGCTCACTGAGGACACCGTCGAAAGGCAGAGTCTTCTAGCGGAACATTTCCCTGGGCTTTTCGATTGATCGATTCTTTTAGCACCTATTGGTCATTTCGCGCACAGCATGTTTTCCGTTCTTTTCTTCTTTTAGGAAACCAATTGTGGTAGTAGGAAATTTTCTTGACATTTTTTTTTAGGAAGACGATTGTGATAGTAGGATTTATCTTGACTTTTGGTAGCTACACATCTAAGTAGTGTGTTTTGGCATGAATGATGTGTTTGTTTTGTTTTGTTAATAAAAGAAAAGTTTCTTATGATATTTTGCTTCCACGTATTTAATAAATATACAAATATAGATGTTTTTATAATAAACCCCCCCTTACTAAATTATAACATAACGGTATCTAGATGGAGGAAAACAGAGACAACCAGAATGGCGAACAAAATAATGGAGGCCCTCAACCCAATGGCCAAGTTGGGGCTACTGAGTTATTCCAACTCATGCAAGCATTCATTGCTGCTGCGACTGCAAATAACCAGAACCCACGTGGAGCCCCACACGCACATCGAGGGCCAATGACCAGGAGTCAGGCATTGAACGAATTCTGCAAGCGTCGCCCGCCCTACTTTCAGGGAGAGCCTAACCCCACAGCTGCAGAAGCTTGGCTGGCTGAAATTAAGAAAATTCTGGAAACCCTAGACATCCAAGAGGCCAGCAATCGAATTGCCCTTGCTACTTATCAGATGCAGGGTGAAGCTCAGCATTGGTGGGACCTGATGAAAAACACCCATGATGTGGCAGCAATGACTTGGGACAGGTTCGAGGAAATTTTCCTTGACAAATACTTTCCAACCCCTGTCAAACAAGCATTGGCCTCTGAATTCATGAACCTCGAGCAGGGCACAATGACTGTGACTCAGTACGCGGCACGGTTTGAAGAACTGTCTCGCTATGGCGCAAGGATCATACCGACTGATGATGATAAGGCAAGAAAGTTTGAGTGGGGACTCAATGAGACACGCCGAGCGGTAGTGGCGCAGACGCTTCCCACCTACTCACAAGTGGTGCAATGCGCACTTAAAATGGAGAGAGAAAGCTTGGATTTTAAGACCAGGCGTGAACAGAAGAAGGTGATACCTGCAGTTGGAGGACCTATCCGCACCAACCCTAACAACAGGAGTACCCAACCTCTCAACCCTACTATCCTCGGCCACAACCTCACAAACCAACTCAGCCTGGAGGAACCCCAATCTAGGGTTCAATCGAAACCCTAACCCTAATCCGAACCAGATCCAAGTACCGAACCGAGGTCCAAACCCTAACCTTGGACCAAACCGCAAACCCTCTTCCCCAAAACCAAAACCCAGACCGCCGCTGTTACTATTGCCTGAAGAAGGACATATCAAAGGAACTGTCCTAAGTTGAATGGAGTTGGAAACCATGGGGGGACCGCCGCCAAATCAAGTCAGGACTGCAGGAATTGGGAATCAGAATCAGAATCAGCTAGACCGGCTTGGAATGGTAACCAACCCGGAGGACCAAACCAGCCTCGTGGTGGGTGGAACCAACCACCAACTCAGAATAAAGGATCGAACGGGCCAATCCAGCCCAATGCTGGAAGGGTGTTTGCACTGCAAGGAACAGAAGAGGAGATGGACCCTGCAGTAATCCAAGGTACCCTCACTCTTTATACTACATGCGTTCAAGCATTATTTGATTCTGGAGCTTCGCACTCATTTATATCTGCCGCATGTGTATCTACGCTTGGATTAGAAACTGAACCTCTTAAGACAACTATGCATGTGACCTCACCATTAGGGGGTAAGATTCCGATAGTACTAATCTGTAGAGGGTGCGAATTAGAAGTATCGAACCTGCGGTTAACATGCGATTTACGAGTAATCGAAATGACGGACTTTGACGTCATACTTGGGATGGACTGGCTGACTGCACACCGAGCTGTCATAGACTGCCATCGAAAGATGGTGACGGCTTATTCGCCAGATGGAGCGTGTTTCAAGTTTAAGGGGGATAGACAAGACCCATCTGCACCCTACGCGCACAAAACAAAGTGGCATAGGAAGCTCGCTGGATGGTTAGCGAGTCTCAAATTAGAGGAGACGGACCGAATGGAATTGAACCTCCCTCCCGTCGTCTGCTAGTACGAGGACGTATTTCCAGATGAATTACCAGGATTACCACCGCCAAGAGAATTGGATTTCACCATCGAGCTGCAACCCGGCACGGCCCCAATCTCGATGGCCCCGTATCGAATGGCTCCAGCAGAGCTACGAGAGTTGAAGACGCAGCTACAAGAACTCTTAGAAAAGGGTTTTATCCGACCTAGTACCTCACCATGGGGAGCCCCAGCGCTATTTGTCAAAAAGAAGGAAGGAACACTCCGACTTTTTATCGACTACCGTCAACTCAACAAGACCACAATCAAGAACCGATACCCGCTATCGAGAATAGATGACTTGTTTCGACCAACTGAGAGGGTCGACTTATTTCTCGAAGATTGATCTAAGGTCTGGATATCACCAATTGCAAATTCGAGATGGTGATATACCAAAGACGGCGTTCCGCACACGTTACGGACACTCTGAGTTCGTGGTCATGCCATTTGGTCTAACCAATGCTCCTGCTGTTTTCATGTGCCTGATGAACCAAATTTTCATGCCATACTTAGACAAATTTATGGTAGTGTTCATCGATGATATCCTTATATACTCTCCAACGGAGAAAGAACACGAAGACCACTTGAGAATTATTAAGAAAATATTATCATTACACATTTCACATTAATTTTTACCTCCACTCTCCATCTATGGAGACATCATCATTATATTTTTACTCACTAACTTTTTAAAATGAAATTTACTTTTAGGGGTAAAATGGAAAATGTACTAACTTTTACCTACTAATTTTACAAAATAGACACTTATTAAGGAACAACCAAAAATAAAATACTGGATTTTAAAAAGGAGACGGAGGGAGTAGGACCCTGAATGCCCCTTCTGTAGGGGTGTGTTAGGGATGGCAATCGTGACGTTAGGGGTGGATATGGGAAATTTCGTACCCGATCCCTGAAACCGAATCCCTACCCATGTCTGCCCCGATGCCTGAACGGGGAGAGTAAGAGAAAACCATAACCGAACCATTCGGGGTTCGAGTAATCCCCGAACCATTTGAGTACCCGAACCAAATGACAACTGTTGTGGGCGGATCTAAAAATTTTGTCCGATTTCCAAGTTTTTGGGGTGGGTTTTGATTGATGAGAGAAGGAAAAAGGAGTAACAAAGAGTTCTTGGGGTGGGTTTTGATTGATGAGAGAAGAAAAAAGGAGTAACAAAGAGAGAGAGAGAGAGAGAGAGAGAGAGAGAGGAGTACGTATGTTTTGATGTCGCCGAAGCGGCCAATCGCCGAAGCCTTTGATCTGTGTTCGACTGAATATTTTGCTTGACAATATTGGAGAAGGTGGGTGGGTGTAACGACCCGTTATTTTTATAATTAATAATATTATTAAAAAGTATTATTTGTGATAATAAATTATCATAATAATAATATCTAATAGATATTTACAAAAAAATTGTTTTTAGCCTTAATTACCCTACTTTTAATTATTTAAATTGCATGCATATAAATCCTACCACCTCTCCCTTTCCTACTCAGCCTCTAATCTTTATTCCTGACTATATTTTCGTTTTAATTTCGTCCATCTCAAAGCCCAAATAATTTGAGTCCTTTTCGAACTCAAATTTGATCAACCTCTTCCCATTCTCCTATATATACATAACCAATCCGACCCTAGGTCAAACCTTTATAATTTTCACGCCCCCTAGTCCAGAAAGAACGAAAAAAATCAGAGAGATTGAAACTCCAATTCATGGAGTTCTAGAGAGAGAAAGAAAGAGAGGGAAAAGTGGGTTTGTGATCAAGACTCGACCGAAATCCAAATTGACCATTCCATACGCTTCCTACAATCCCTAGCATCATCGAACGTCATCCAATTCGGTCCCGAAGTCTCCCGATCGAAGAACCCGAAACCTTCTTTCCAAATTTTCAAGTTTCGATCAAGAACCAATTCGATCCGATTAGAGGTAGTATAATCTTTCCCAACCCTTCCTCTAAGTATATTTATTGTTTTTAAGCATAACCCATCGTCCCGAATGGTCCCATGCATCAAAACCGTAGGAAAAAATCAAAAAAACCGAATCTGGACGCGACCTTGCGGCCGCGACTTTCGGGCCGCAAGAACCAGGCCTGGAGTTTGCGGCTAGCCTCTCAGCCGCAAGGTTGACCCGGTCAAACCTTGCGGCAGGTTCTGTTTCGTTTCGAATGTGTTTTGCGACCTCCCGAACATCGTTTTTGACCCCCGAACTATTTTTCCTAGACTTTTCACACCTCAAAGATCATAACTTGTTAAGGTCATAATTTATTTATTTTATTATCTATTTATTAAATTATTTATTAGTTAACGTTCAAAGTTTACAAACAAAAATTTGTTTCGACCTTTTAATTAATGTTTTAACACTCAATTAAATTTTTCTAGACTCTTTGCATCTCCAATCCAGTAACTTGTCAAATTAAATATTTTTTTTATTTAATTCATTATTTATTGTTATTTTTCAAGTAATTTCAATCAAAATTACTTTACGACCTTATAAACATTATTATTTATGCTCGAATAATTTTATTTAGACTCCTCACTGTCCAAATATGAAATGATGTCAGTCACAACATTTTTTTTTATAATTAGTTATTTATTGTCTATTTACTTCACTTTCGGTCTTCTTAATTAACGTTTTCCTATAATTTAACTCTTCGACCCTCCGGACCCAACTTTTGACATTCGACTGCTTGTATAGGACCTTTAGGACTCTTATTAGGTCATGAGTAATTATTCTAATATTTTTTTATCTAATTAATGCATTTTATTAGCTTTTAATTAATCTTATTAATTAGAAATAATTAATAAGAACCTAGAAAATATTTTATTAAAATTTTTTATAAAAGTTTTACTTCATTATTGACATTGTGACCACACGAGAATAAGGGCAACGGCCCATTCATAAAAAGTTATGTGATTGCATTGCTCGTTAATTGTTTTATTTATTATTTGATTTAATTTTATATTGCTCAAATTCTTGATTTATATGTTAGATTGGACCCTAGAGACATGGGGTGGTTTGCGAATAGAGTTCATAATAGACGATGTTAGGTAATGGATGAAATTGAAAGTTTTTATTTCTAGAATGTCTGCAGGCGAGATTTTGAATGTGATGGGATTTGTGATGAGATTGAAACTGGCGAGAGTCCAGTGATGAATTGATATACTGGCGAGAGTCCAGCGATGAATTGAAACTGGCGAGAGTCCAGTGATGATTGTGAAGTGGTATATAAGATAGGCGAACCCTAGTCATGATTCAGGCATGATAAGCTTACCCCTTGTTGTAGTTATTGGGGTGCACACTCGGTATATAACTTAGGTGTATCTGCGACAGCAAAGGGAAGTGACCTCATGGGACCGAGCATGGCTAGTGGTTGGGGAGGAAAGATTCCGCGGAGGAAATCTTAGACTACACGATAGGTTAAAGGATAGTAATGAATTGAATTATGTGATAATCTCTGTTTTACTTTCTCGTATCATTTATTCATATTATCTTGTTGCCTGCTAGTTGTAAAGTAAGAGGGGTAGTTGGGTTGGATTATGCTTCGGGGTGAACTCTTTCACTCAGGTACGGATTGCCTGGCTTCCGTGCCAGATTTTGCAGAAAATCAGGAAGAAACCCAGAACCCTGAGGGTGAACAATTCTATGCAGAAGAGAACCAAGAGGTGGGAGCTGAGCCAGAATACGCTTGGGATCCATATCAATCCTAGAAGGCGGCTCTGTTATTTTATTTAGTTTTTATCACAAAGACTATTTTCCAGTATTTCAATAAGGTTTGTAATAGACGAATCGTTAGGGAGAATTATCCGTTTTGGATTTTGAGTTTTAATTAATAAGTTTTAGAAATCAATATTTAATACCTCCGATTTTATTTCCGAAAATCGAGGCGTTACAACTTGGTATCAGAGCCTTAGGTTCAACCCTCGGCCTTGGGTAGATTGGGTAGATCACGATAGACTATGCATATTCCCTCAAGATTTAAATAATAGTATTTGAAAAATACAGAAAACTAACGATAAATATATTTTTCCTTGCTTTTATAGATGGACAACCAACCCCCGATTCCTACCCTAGATAGAAGCCGAAACCCTCCCAACACTCCAGAAGAGGATGAGACAGCCAACTTAGTTGCAGAGGTGGAAAGTCTACAAGCTTTCATGATCGACACCCCGGACTTCCCCATGGGAGATGACTATCTAGCAGGGATGTTTCCTGCCCTATTTCGGATGAGACAGGCTCACCAAAATATCAGAAACCTCGTTGACGCCATCACTCGCTCCACTGTTGAAGAGCACAAGAGACGAGAAATGTTAGGCTACATCCTGGGGGTAGAAATGGGAACACGAGAGGGTCCCGAGGAACCGCCTGAGAAGAGAAGATCCCGAGGAACCGCCTGAGGAAGAGGAAGATCCCGAGGAACCGCCTGAGGAAGAGGAAGATCCTGAGGAACCGCCTGAAGAAGAGGAAGATCCTGAGGAGCCACCTGAGGAAGAGGAGGATCCTGAAGAACCCCCTGAGGAAGAAGAGGACCCAGAAGAGCCTCCTTTTCAGGATCAAGATGAAGAGAAGAGATGGCAACGCGGAACCAGAATTGGAAGGAGATGAGGGAAATGGCACTGATAATGAGGATGGATTTTTGGAAGATCTAGAGATGGATGACTATGGCTGGATGTTACCCGTAGACGCACCAAGGGATATGGATGCTGAACTACAGTGGTGGCTCACAAATCAACGGCTCGAGATGCAGGAACCTCCGCCTTCTCCGGCCCCCTTACCAATAGAAGAGTCCGATAATGAGTGCGAAGTCATAGATGCTGACCCTCCACCTCGTCCTAGTATGACTCGACCTGCAGGGATCCCATGGGTAGGACACCATTCCAGCTATGATCCAGGCACTTGGGTCTACTTACAGCTAGAGCCACTATACCCTTGTCCTTTCAAGATCCGATCTCAGTCCGCTTACCTAGGGCCAGTAAGAATCGTGGCCCCATGTTACAATGGATATTATCTCATCGACGTACCTCGAGCATTCCAAGAGCATTACACCGACCGTATCCACTATTCACGAGTCGTAAGGCGCCGTCCCGAACAGGAACATCGCATCATCTCAGAGAATGTCGATTTCACCGATCACGTTACCTATGCAGAGATACCCATCAGCCTAACACCTTATAACAACCCAAACCCCAATGGAGGACAGCAGGGACCACTATGGCGAGTGACCTGGCGTTGTTACGGGCTCACTGAGGACACCGTCGAAAGGCAGAGTCTTCTAGCAGAACATTTCCCTGGGCTCTTCGATTGATCGATTCTTTTAGCACCTATTGGTCACTTCGCACACAACATATTTTCGTTCTTTTCTTCTTTAGGAAACCAATTGTGGTAGTAGGAAATTTCGTGACATTTTTTTTTAGGAGGGCAATTGTGATAGTAGGATTTATCTTGACTTCTGTTAGCTACACATCTAAGTAGTGTGTTTTGGCATGAATGATGTGTTTGATTTGTTTCGTTAATAAAAGAAAAGTTTCTTATGATATTTTGCTTCCACGTATTTAATAATTATACAAATATAGATGTTTTTATAATAAACCCCCCTTACTAAATTATAACATAACGGTATCTAGATGGAGGAAAATAGAGACAACCAGAATGGCGAACAAAATAATGGAGGCCCTCAACCCAATGGCCAAGTTGGGGCTGCTGAGTTATTCCAACTCATGCAAGCATTCATTGCTGCTGCAACTGCAAATAATCAGAACCCACATGGAGCCCCACACGCACATCGAGGCCCAATGACCAGGAGTCAGGCATTGAACGAATTCTGCAAGCGTCGCCCGCCCTACTTTCAGGGAGAGCCTAACCCCACAGCTGCAGAAGCTTGGCTGGCGGAAATTAAGAAAATTCTGGAAACCCTAGACATCCAAGAGGCCAGCAATCGAATTGCCCTTGCTACTTATCAGATGCAGGGTGAAGCTCAGCATTGGTGGGACCTGATGAAAAACACCCATGATGTGGCAGCAATGACTTGGGACAGGTTCGAGGAAATTTTCCTTGACAAATACTTTCCAACCCCTGTCAAACAAGCATTGGCCTCTGAATTCATGAACCTCGAGCAGGGCACAATGACTGTGACTCAGTACGCGGCACGGTTTGAAGAACTGTCTCGCTATGGCGCAAGGATCATACCGACTGATGATGATAAGGCAAGAAAGTTTGAGTGGGGACTCAATGAGACATCATATTATCTTGTTGCCTGCTAGTTGTAAAGTAAGAGGGGTAGTTGGGTTGGATTATGCTTCGGGGTGAACTCTTTCACTCAGGTACGGATTGCCTGGCTTCCGTGCCAGATTTTGCAGAAAATCAGGAAGAAACCCAGAACCCTGAGGGTGAACAATTCTATGCAGAAGAGAACCAAGAGGTGGGAGCTGAGCCAGAATACGCTTGGGATCCATATCAATCCTAGAAGGCGGCTCTGTTATTTTATTTAGTTTTTATCACAAAGACTATTTTCCAGTATTTCAATAAGGTTTGTAATAGACGAATCGTTAGGGAGAATTATCCGTTTTGGATTTTGAGTTTTAATTAATAAGTTTTAGAAATCAATATTTAATACCTCCGATTTTATTTCCGAAAATCGAGGCGTTACAGTGGGAGTGTCTTATGTCATTGTGATTGAAAAAGAGAGAGAAGACGACGACAATGAGCGGCGGTGAGGCCGCGAAGGGTTGTCTGCAACACAGAAGAGAGGGGGGGTGGGTTCGACTGTTTGAGGTATAAATATGTAGCTGTCAATTGTTTGGGAGGCAAATTGTGGATTGTCATCGTGCATTTTCTTATTTTTTTTGTTTGGAAAGTGTATTGTGAGAATGGATTCTCTCGCAATGCATTATGAAAACTACACTTTAGAGGTACAATTTGAGAATCAGCTATGGAGGAACTTTTCTATTCTCATTTTGGATTATCTGTCCAAATTCTTAATCTAAGTTAGGCATTATCCTAAAAATACTCATTCATAATCTATTTTGAGCGAAGATTTTAAAAAAAATTCTATTTTGAGCAAACACTCTATCGGATTCATAATTTATTCTGACAACAATCCAAAATCAACGACTCACAACCTAAAATGGAAAATACAAGGATACCGAACGAACCCTATGAGTCACAGTAATAAACAGTTGAGCTTTTATTTCTCCGTCTGTTAGGAGAAATTTTTGGATGCCGGGTGGGAACTACGTGGTGCCCCCTCGGCGCATCCAGGTCGTTCATTTTGATTTTGGACGGTTTGAATTTAAAGAGAAAAAGAGGAGAGAGAGTGGTGCGGTGAGAGGAGAGGAGAGAAAGAATTTAAATTAAGCCGTCCAATACACTTTTAAACGGCTCGAATGAGATGCGATACCCACGGACGTTGGTACAAAGCTGAAAAGATTGTACATTAAATTCCATGAATGCGTTTGGGGGAACTTTCTATGGTGAAAACGATAAGGCACATAATTAACCACGCTATTCTAGCTGGACCTTGGGACCAGCAGCACCCATAGCAGCGCTGCAAGTTGCGCTCTTTAATCTTGTCCGTCCGTTTCAGCAATTATTGATTTAGATTCTAAAAAAAGTTTTTCTAAAATCTGAACAATTCAAAACAATTTTAAAAAGATGCAACACTGCAAAGTGCAGCGCTTTTGAGTCACTACACCAACCCGCCTTCCATTCTAGCTAGGTAGCTGCTGGACTTGGCTACGGAGTAATAAAATCTTTCATGCAGTGCGGCGCTCAACTCACGCTTTAATATTTAGGCTGTGTTCTTATAAATTTAACTTAAATATGAGAGTTATTATTATTTAAATTTTTTCGCATTTGTTAACTTTACATCAAATTTTTGTAAGTTATTGATTCGTTTCGACGAGATGAATTGGAAAAATAATTTTTTTTTACTTTTACCCACGTATTTTGAGAAATAACCACTTTTTAAGCCAAAAAGTGACTTTTTTTTTTTTGCTAAAAAGTGGTTTTTCTCATAATATTTGGGTAAAAGTAAAAAAAAATTACTTTTCCTATTCCTCTCGTCAAGAACAAATCAATAACGAACAAAAGTTTGACAAATTGGGGTCACATAGCATAGACGTATTCCCTTCCTATAGTGTTTTAATACTTATGTTTTCATTCTGAATTTTTTTTACAAAATCCAAAAAAAAAAAAAAAAAAAAACCCTTGTTTATACAAGGCATAATTTCTATAAAACCTAAACCTAATTAAAACATAAACCTGTTAAAAAAAAAGGTGTGTTGGGGGTCATGTTTTGATAAGGAACCTAACTATAGACACCAACGGGTGCACACCCCGGCAAGCAGGGTCCATTTTGAGTCCCGCACAAAATGGGTTTTTGAAAAACCACCAAAATTGGATGTGTGTAGGTAAAGATTGAATCGATAATTTGCACATATCCTAGCTAATTTTTCACAGGCCACACTCATTTTTTTTTAAAATATTGAAGGGTCCAGGTCATCGATGCAGGACCTGAGTGGGTCCCGTGTGATGGCCGGTGCACCTTTGGTCGGTTCCCATAATATTTTCCTTTGATAAGTCGCTAATTATTTATAATAATGCGAGTACAATTTCACTATAAGAATTATGTATCCACCGTCTTGTGGAATAAGTTATCCAATGAATGTTTGTTTTAATAAAAATAAACCAGCTGTTACAAGAAATATTGGAGTGCACCAGTCTACGGTATGAAACCCTCTAGGCATCCACACTTAATTAAAAATAAATACTAGTAGAATTCAATCTAAAACATGAAGCCTGACGTCCATTTGCAAACCCAGATTCGCTAACCGATCAGCACAGGAATTTCTTTTCGCAAAAACTAAGAGTTACTTGTCGAGTCCAAACGCCGCAAAAGGTGCTTGCAATCCGTCAACAAAAGCACTGAATTGATGGGCGTCTATGCATGGTTTATCAAGCAAAATTGGGTCATGACCATAGAATCTGTCTCAACTTCCAATTTGGAAAATTAATTACTAACAGCCAATTGCAATCCATCCAACAGATACACGCAATCCTCACAAGTCACAAGTTCTACAATTACGCCACTCCCATCTCAATTCAAACCAAGGCCGGATTTGAGCTAAGCTGAATGAGGCCGCCAACTTAAGCCCTGAACTTTAGCTCAAAATTAGGGCCTCAGATAAAAATAGCAAGATATGTAATATAGGAGTATATTCAACATAGTGCTTATATAACAAATAACCTAGCTAGCCCAATGAAAAAAACTTAGTTTTCCTCTTCTCACAATTTCGTCTCAAGCTCCGAGAATCTTAGAGTCCATCCTCTTCAAACCATTAGAATACAAATGGAATGAAAGCCTTGACATCATTGGGAAAGTCTTCAAATTTGGAAAGGTACCATTTCCTAGTTGCATAACTCCTTCCCATCAAGAGCATAGCTGAGCCAAGAGTGTAGGAGAATGCATACAATGTCTGAGCAATGCAGGAGACCCCTACGAACCCTAAGACCTCAAAAAGATAGTGTGGGCATATCACTAGATTAAATAAACCCCCTCTTGGAATCTTGTACCCTTTTTCACCCTCACCCCTGAGTTTGGAGAGGAGGTAATGGTGGTAGAAATTACCACTTAGTCCCACGAGAAATATCAGAATCCCAACAAATTTCAGGTCGACCGGGGGCTCCTGGAGCCCTCGGGTGAGGTGTTGGGCGTATATCATGGTTGCTGTTTGGATGAAATAGCTGAGAGAGATGGTAATTGCGATGTCCAGAAACATTGGGCCGCTGTATTTGTGGACGAATAGCACCTACAAAACAGAGAATTATTGGGTTAGCACTTTTAGTAGTTCACAAAACAAGAAATTTTAATTTGAATCAAAACTGCTTGAGGAAATTGTGAGTGTTTTTTGCTCCTAAAGTTCTGCGTTTTTTTTTTTTTTTTGCGATTTCTGTTAAAAATGTTGTCGTGATCATATACGGGGATATGTTTGCTTTAGGATTGATTTCTGTCGACTGTAGAAGAAACAAGAGACTATTTAGCCATTGTAAATCTGCAACTGGTTGAGGCATTAAAACTTGGTTTTGATGTTGGGTTTTGCACTGTTGGAGGCCTTCAACCAAATGATGGATTAATTAACCTAATATATATGGGCTACTACCAAATTTCGGGCGCCCTAGTTTGGGCTTTAAATCGTTGGGTCCAAAACCAGCTGCATCTTGGGCTTACGCTTAGAGCCGGTACTGCTCAGATACGGAGTACGTGGACACATTTGATTGTTGAATTATTCTTAAGAGTTAGAAAAGCTTTGACTAAAAGGATGGAGATAGAGGAAAATTGTATTAAGTCCAATAAATAATGGAAAATATTATATGAGGTCCTAGCTAGTGATATTAATGTATTTGGTTAGATTATATAGGCAAGATAAAGTCGAAGAAATAATGCATATGACTATATGAACTCTTAACTAGTTACTCCCTCCGTCCCTTATTTATTGTCCGATATTTCATTTTGGACTGTCCCTTAATAAGTGTCCATTTTGTAAAGTTAGTGGGTAAAAGTTGATGAATTGTCTATTTTGTTCCTAAAAGTAGATTCTATTTTGAAAAGTAAGTGAGTAAAAGTGTAATGATGATGGGTAAGTAGAGAAAGTGAAGGAAAAAGTTGATGTGAAAGGTATAATGATGATGTTTTTTTAATAAGTTGGAGTTATAAAGCAGGACACTTAAAAAGAGACGGAGGGAGTATATTGTAGGGAAAATTTCAAAATGACACAGGAACTTTGCACCAAATGTCACAGAGACGCCTGAACTTAAGTTTATATCAATTAAACACCCATACTAACAAAATCCACAAATTTAGACACTTGAACTTAAGTTTATTTCAATTAAATACTTGTACTAACAAAAACCCCAAATTTAGACCCCCGCAGTTATACTCCGTCCTAAAAATTGCTGACATAGCATTTTCAACCCGTTTAAGTTGCCTCATTGCACATGTTACAAACAAGGGACGATGCACCCGAGCGAAACCCATAGGCAAACTTCAGGTCTAGGGTTGAAGTGAAGGAGATGGTGGAACAATAGGCAGACTTCTAGAGAGAGAAATGGAGGGAAATCAATTTAGTTAAGGTCATTTTCCCTCCAAACCATGTTTTTTTGCCCAAACTCAGTTCTTCTTTCTACTCGGCACACTTCTAATGATGGGTTTCGCTTGGGTGTATTGTCCCCTGTTGGAAACATGTGCAATAGGGCAACTTTAACGGGTTGGAGATACCATATCAGCAATTTTTGGGACAGAGTATAACGGCGGAGGTCTAAATTTGGGGATTTTGTTAATACAGGTGTTTAATTGAAATAAACTTAAGTTCAGATGTCTAAATTTGGGGATTTTGTTAGTATAGGTGTTTAATTGAAATAAACTTAAATTCAGGTGTCTCTGTGACATTTGGTACAAAGTTCAGGTGCCATTTTGAAATTTTCCCTATATTGTATTTAGTTAGACCGCTAGAGTATATAGGCAGGATAAAGTAGTTACCAAAAAACATAGATAGGATAAAGGTAAATCAATTATTTTCCATCGTCAGATGAAGAGAGAGATAATCCATGAAGGAAAAAGACTACTTAATACCGCCCATGATATTAGCTAGTTTTATGTGACCATTTTTTCCACAAGGTTGAACGTAGGATTTGTTAACAATGTTGCCCCTTCTAGAGCTGTAAACGAACCGAGCAGCTAGCGAGCTCGGCTCGGCTCGTTAAGGCTCGGTTCAGCTTGGCTCATTTAGTAAACGAGTCAAGCTCGAGCTTGAGTTTTCGATTGGTTTGACAAAAACTCGGTTCATTAAGTATGGCTCGGCTCAATTAAAGAGGCTCGTTTAGTAAATAACTCAGCTCGGCTCATTAAGGCTCAAGCTCGAATTTTGGGCTCGTTTAGTAAATAAGCCGAGCTCTAACTTGACAAAGCTCGACTCGGCTCGTTTACAACCCTATCCCCTCCTAATCAAATTTTCTGGCATGGTCACACTTTCGCCGGCATCCTCGTTAACACCGGTCACCGGGCAGATGGGGGAAGGGTGACATGAATTCAACTTGAAGTAAAAGTGAAACAGTTACAATTAAAAGTAAAAGTATTTACCAAAAAAAAAAAGTAAAAGTAAAAGGACCAAATTGAAATTTCCGCACAGGGGTAATTTGTGTAGTTATCCAACAAATTTACAAGAGGGAATATCAAGAAGAAGAGGAAGAAGACGAAGACATGGGAAGAGCTCAAGATTTCATTTCAGTCACACAAGTACAAGAGCGGCTCTAGAATTTTAGTTTAGCAGTAACAAAAACAAAAAAGGAATTTTGGTACACAGAACACTATATAAAATATTCAAACTCATTTTGTTTGAATGTTTTACCGAGCCTAGTTTATTTTATTTTGTTGAACTATATTTCTATTTATGGACGTATTAAGTGAATTTTTTGATTTACTTTCGCTACAGATGAACTAATCAGTGTGCCAACAATTTTAAAGAAAAACAAGTCGTATTTCCAAAAAAAAAAATTTAGTGCATTATTTTGAACTCAGGCAATTCGGTTGAACCCCTCAACTTAAGGTGGGCGCAGAGAGAGAGAGAGAGAGATTGATTTTACCTCGCATAGCCGTTTGAAGAAGTGGATAGTAAGAGCTAATTTTAGCAACACAAACCGGAGCCCCTCGTTCGGAAATATTCCGAACGAGGCGAGGCCGAAGAGAAACGCGGGCGTATACATCAGTAGCATGCCCATTTTTCCAGGCAACTTGGGAGTAGATTTCTTAGCACCAACGTTCCAGAATTTTGAGTACTGCATCTCTTTCCCCCTGATTTCTGAACTCGCAGCACTGGCCATTGATACGACGGTGACCAGCGCCATGGCCGTGGTGTAGGAAGTAGCTGGTGGTGGTGGGTACATAATCAGTTGCGGAAACATGGTAGTCGCCATTCTCTCTCTCTCTCTCTCTCTCTCTCTCTCTCTCTCGAACGGAATAGCAGTAGAGTATCTTCTTCTCGTTCAAAAAAAATGCACTATACCATGTAAAATTCTCACAAAATTATTGGAGGATTTTATTCAGGGGAAGCAGACAAACCACGTACTTCTTGCTTCTTGCAATTGCAGGACTATGTGAAAGGTGGTCCATTTACAAGTTGGTACGATCTTGAAAGATGCCAAAAACACTTTAAATGTTGAGGGTTCCGCGAGTATACTACTCCCTCCGTCCCCTTTTTAAAATTAAATATTTTATTTTGGACTGTTCTTTAATAAATGTCAATTTTGTAAAATTAGCAGGTAAATATTGGTACATTTTTCATTTTGCCTCTAAAAGTATATTCCATTCGGAAAAATTAGTGAGTAAAAGTGTAATGATGATGCCTCCATAGAGGGTAAGTAGGAAAAGTGGAAATAAAAATTGATGTGAAATGTGTAATGATGATATTTTCTTAATAAGTTGAAATTACAAAGTGAGACACTTAAAAATGGACAGAGGGAATAATATACAATGAGGGCGTTTGAGCCACTCACATAAACTTTGGAATTCCACACAAATGATTGGTATCATTCAATTTGTTTGAAACATGCTTTCAAACACCCCTGTAAGTGCTTGATCAACTTTTGTTCCCGAATTTGCAGGAACAAAAATTGAATGAATCTATCATTTGTGTTGGATCCGAAAAGAAATCTCACACAATTTGGTGTAAATTCAGTGTATGGTCCACTCCACGTACCATGGTATTGGGGGAATCTTCATACGGACCTATGACTGTGGTATGATGAATTGATCCAACAAACGATCATACTATATCAATTATCAGAGAATATTAGCAAAGTAAATTGGCATGGGAAAATGACAGCCAATGACATATTTTGATAATTAATATCCGTCAAAAATATATTGAGAACATTTGTTAATGCTGAAAATGTCCTTAGCGAGTATTAATTATCAAAATACATCCTGAGCCGTCATTTTCCTAATTGGCATTGATATGAGACACAAGCTTTACTCTTCCAAAATCAAATTTGTTTCCATTTGTTTAAATTTTATGGTTAAACGCTATTGGATATAGAAATAGCAATGAAAGAAGGTTCTAATATACATAACATTAGGTACTCACGAGTCACAAGTCATCAATGAATTTCTAACTGATTTCTCCACACACACACACAAAAAAATATATATATATATATTGTCACAAGTCCCAATGAATGAATCTTACGAACAATAACATACTCCCCCTCCCGCAGGTCTCTTCTAAGTGTTTGAAAAAACCGTGTACTTTTTAGATTAAAGATAAAAGGACCATCTGTAACTTTCAAACTTTTTTGCACCAATTTAAATACTACTATCTAATTGAAATCTTTAATTTCTTGCAACGAAGTTGAAAAATCATGAACATAATAGTAGTACTTTTATTATTTCACGTGAAAATTACACATCTTTCCACATGTAACATTTAAAAAAGAACGGAGTGAATAATGAGTATAAAATTGTGTTTCTTAAACGTCATTTCATGTCTCAACCCTTTGAAAGTAAAAGTCAATAAGTTACGACCATTGGATTTAAACACTTTTGAAAGGCTATGATGCACAATACCCCTATAGTACACCCCTGCACTATAGGGGTCCCTGGATCCTTAATCCGTTCTATATTGTTTATTCTAGGCAATATTTCTAGAAAACCTAAACCTAATTAAAACATAAACCTGTTAAAAAAGGAAGGGCGGGAGGGGGGGCGGCCATGTTTTGATAAGGAACCTGGCTATGGACACCAACGGGTGCAAGCATGCGGGGTCCATTCCGAGTCCCGCACAGAGTGGGTTTGTGAAAAACCAGCAAAATTGGATGTGTGTAGGTAAAGATTGGATCGAGTATTTGCACATATCCTATTAAGCTGATTTTTCACAGGCCGCACTCATTTTTTTTTTAAATATTGAAGGGCTCGGGTCATCCATGCAGGACCCGAGTGGGTCCCGCATGACGGTCGGTGCACCTTGGTCGGTTCTCATAACACTTTCGTTTGATAAGTCACTAATTATTTATAATAATGCGAGTACAATTTCGCAATATATCCACCGTCTTCTGGAATAAGTTTTTTTTTTGGAGTACACAAAAAAAAAAACTAACCGATCAGCACAGGAATTTCCTATCGCAAAAACTAAGAGTCACTTGATTAAAACTACAATGTGGCTGGTTAGAAATTCCTACGCAACTTTGTGGTCATTGTGGATGGTTAGAAATTCGTATGTGTTCAACAATGCTACTACAAGTTTTGGAGAAGCGGGTGATTTGATTAAAATTAGAGTTGCAATGTGGGTAAAGGCAAAATTCGACATAAAGGTGTATTCGGTGGAGGATTTTAGGATTTTTCTAGATAAAGTTAGGGTGTTGAAGCTGTAAGTTGGTTTGGATGGTAAGGTGTTTTGCCATCCAATTTTCTGTTGGAGGGCTTTTTGTATTTGGTCCTTTGTATTCTTGTTTTGTTCGAGCATGTCTGTATCTCCATGTTCGAGCCCCTCGATGTAACCGTTTTCGAGGCTTTTATAAAAGTTTTCGTTTTGCCGAGAAAAAACAAAAAAACAAAGAGTCACTTGCCGAGTCCAAATGCCGCAAAAGGTGCTTGCAATCGTTCAACAAAGCACTGAATTGACGGACGTCTACGCATGGTTTATCAAGCAAAATTGGATCATCACCATAGAATCTGTCTCAACTTCCAAATTTGTAAATTACTAACAGCCAATTGCAATCCATCCAACAGATATACGTAATCCTCACAAGTCACAAGTTCTACAATTACGCCACTCCCATCTCAATTCAAACTCAAGCCCGGCTTTGAGCTAAGCCGAATGAGGCCGCCGACTTAAGCCCTGAACTTTAGCTCAAAATTAGGGCCTGAGATAAAAATAGCAAGATATGTAATATAGGAATACACTCAACATAGCGCTTATATAACAAATGACCTAGCTAGCCCAGTGAAAAAAACTTATAATGCTTTGTTTGGTTCATGTTTTGAAAAAAAATTTGAAAAATTGTAGAGGTAATAATTGGAGAGAGATAGAGAGAGAAATGTTAGGAGTAGGGGGAATCTAGGGAGAATCTAGGGGGAATTTTTTGAAAAATTCTTTTTGAATTTGGAAGAGAACAAGGCTAATTTCCTCTCACACTTTCGTCTTAGGCCCCAAGAATCTTAGAGTTGGCCCTCTTCAAACCTTTAGAATACAAATGGAATGAAAGCCTTGACATCCTTGGGAAAGTCTTCAAATTTGGAAAGGTACCATTTCCTAGTGGCATAACTCCTTCCCATCAAGACCATAGCTGAGCCAAGAGTGTAGGAGAATGCATACAATGTCTGAGCAATGCAGGAGACCCCTATGAACCCTAAGATCTCAAAAAGATAGTGTGGGCAAATCAATAGATTAAATAAACCCCCTCTTGGAATCTTGTACCCTTTTTCACCCTCACCCCTGAGTTTGGAGAGGAGGTAATGGTGGTAGAAATTACCACTTAGTCCCACGAGAAATATCGGAATTCCAACAAATTTCAGGTCGATCAGGGGCTCCTGGAGCCCTTGGGTGAGGTGTTGGGCGTATATCATGGTTGCTGCTTGGATGAAATAGCTGAGAGAGATGGCAATTGCGATGTCGAGAAACATTGGGCCGCTGTATTTGTGGACGAATAGCACCTACAAAACAAATAGTTATTGGGTTAGCACTTTTAGTAGTTCACAAAACAAGAAATTTTAATTTGAATCAAAACTGCTTGAGGAAATTGAGAGTGTTTGCTCCAAAAGTTCTGCGCTTTTTTTTTGCGATTTCTGTTAAAAATGTTGTCGTGATCATATAAGGGGATGTGTTTGCTTTAGGATTGTTTTTTGTCGACTGTAGAAGAAACAAGAGACTTTTGCCTCTCTCATTACATGTTTTGGAGGCAAAGTGACGGGGCTCAAATATCTCTTAGGACTAACCAACGAGAGTCTTACAGTCAAAATTTAATTATGACCCTTTAGAATTAAATGATCAGAAAAATAAAATCTCCTCACCCATTCAAACGGATTGAAATTTGGAACAATTAATTTTTCAATCTGTAGTTTATATATTAAAAAAATGGTTAAAAAATTAAGTGTTCCAAATTTCAATTCGTTTGAACCGATAGAAAGATTATAGTTTTCTGATCATTTTATCCTAAATGGTCATAATTAAATTTTGACTATAGGGCTCTCGTTGATTAATCCTAAGAAAATCGTAGAATCAAATATCTCTTAGGACTAACCAACGAGAGTCCTACAGTCAAAATTTAACTATGACCCTCTAGAATTAAATGATCAAAAAAATAAAATCTTCCCACCCATTGAAACGGATTGAAATTCCAATGGGTTAGTTGTTAGCGGTAACAATATGGGTCGAGCACAACAAAGTGGGACGTGTCTCCGTTAACTAATTGTAGTGGAGCGAAATATACGAAGGGCCAGAATGTTCAACTGTTCCACAGGAAACCTTGACACGTCAGTCGTACACGTCATCCGAAGGATAAAGTGTCTTGAGGGGCCTCGCCGAGCTTCCATCGAGTTCCGAAGGAAGAGACCCGTTTGTTCGGATTTGATAGTAGTTAGGTTTCGTTCGTTCGGTGAAATGTGTCAACTATTACTTTTCGTTCCTTCGGACACGAGAACTTCACTCGGAGACCACAGGTCCAGAATCTTCTAGAGGGTTCCACAGAAACGTGGGAAAGCCTCTCTGATAAAGGATGGGACGTCTCTGGATGACATGACCCCCCCTTTATTCTGACTGGGCGGCTCCCCTTTTCCCAACAGGCGGCGTTCAGTTAATGCTCCTGACTCGTGATGTCATCCGAGCGTCATCGAGCACGTGGGTGACAGAAACAACCCTTTCTACACTCTTCCTCTCTCCGCCTATAAATACTGAGGTACCTCCTCCAAGAAGAAGGTAAGCTCTAAACACTCTTTACTCCCCTAACATACATTTTCTTACCAAACTTCTTCCCGGCTCCATTTCTGATTAGATCGTCGGAGCTTTTTCCCGGATGAACAACCCCCTCCGGTTCTGCAGGTACCTGATATCCGGTGCTACGTCACTCGGTTCAGAAGGATCAAGATTGAGGAGAAGAAATCAGCCCCCCACACTATTGGACGGAAAATGGGTGGAGGGGGTTATTTGATGACGGAGTCCAAAGGTCAGGTGGGGAATTTACATTTTTTAAAGCTCAGGTGTTTATGTGACATTGAGTTAAAGGGTCAGGTGTTTTTTTGAAATTTTCCCACAATTAAAAGTAAAAGTAAAAGGGCCAAATTGAAATTTCCGCAAGAGCACAGGAGTAATTTGTGTAGTTATCCAACAAATTTACAAGAGCGAATATCAAGAAGAAGAGGAAGAAGACGATGACATGGGAAGAGCTCAAGATTTCATTTCAGTTACACAAGTACAAGAGCGGCTCTAGAATTTTAGTTTAGCAGTAACAAAAAAAAAAAAAAGGAATTTTGGTATACAAAACGCTATATAAAATATATATACTTATTTTGTTTGAAAGTTTATCGAGCCTAGTTTATTTTATTTTGTTAAGCTATATTTTCTATTTATGGACATATTAAGTGAATTTTTTGACTTACTTTCGCTGCAGATGAACTAATTAATCAGTGTGCCAACAATTTTAAAGAAATACAAGTTGAAAAAAAAAAAACAATTTAGTGCATTATTTTGAACTCAGGCGATTCGGTTGATTCTGTTGAACCCCTCAACTTAAGGCGGGCGCAGGGAGAGATATTGATTTTACCTCGCATAGCCGTTTGAAGAAGTGGATAGTAAGAGCTAATTTTAGCAACACAAACCGGAGCCCCTCGTTCGGAAATATTCCGAACGAGGCGAGGCCGATGAGAAACGCCGGCGTATACATCAGTAGCATGCCCATTTTTCCAGGCAACTTGGGAGTAGATTTCTTAGCACCAACGTTCCAGAACTTAGAGTACTGCAACTGTCTCCCCGTTTCTGAAATCGCAGCACTGGCCATTGATACGACGGTGACCAGCGCCATCGCCGTGGTGTAGGAAGTAGCTGGTGGTGGTGGGTACATAATCAATTGCGGAAAGAGCTCTACTATTCGCAGGGACGATTCGCAGGGAATCACGCAAGGAAAAATGTGCTTGGGCTCATTCTGGGTCTCACAAAAATCTAGAAAAATATCCATAAATTTTTGAATATTAATTTATGAGGCCCTGTAAAAAATCAATTCTAACAGATACCGGTAAGTATTACTTTTGGATTCATACGTATTGAGGGTTCCACAAGTATATCACTCCCTCCTTCCCTTTTTTTAAATTCTGTATTTCATTTTAGATTGTTTCTTAATAAGTATTTATTTTATAAAGTTAATAAGTAAAAATTGGTACATTTTTTATTTTGCCCCTAAAAATATATACCATTTTAAAAAGTTAATGAGTAAAAATGTAATAATGATGCCTTCGTAGAGGATAAGTGAAAAAGTTGAGGTAAAAGTTAATGTGAAATATGTAATAATGATATTTTCTTAATAAGTTGAAATTACGAAGTGATATACTTAAAAATAGACAAAAGGAGTAGTATACAACGAGGGTGTGTGAGCCACTCACATAAACTTTGGTATTCCACACAAATGATCGGTACCGTTCGTTTGAAACATGCTTTTAAACGTCCCTGTAAGTGCTTGATCAACATTTGTTCCTGAATTTGCAGGAACAAAAATTGAATGAATCTATTATCATTTGTGTTGGATCCCAAAAGAAAGCTCACCCAATTTGGTGTAAATTCAGTGTAGGGTCCACTCCACGTACACATGGTGTTGGGGTAATCATGGTGTTGGGGGAATCTTCATACGGACCTATGACTCCGTAGTATGATGAAAACCAATGACCACAAAATTGATCCAACAAACGATCATATCAATTATCAGAGAAATTAGCCAAGTAAATTGGCATAGGAAAATGACGGCCAATGACGTGTTTTGATAATTAATATCCATTAAGAACATGCTAAAAATATTTATTAATCTTAAAAATATCCTTGGCGAATATTAATTATCAAAACACGTCATGAGCCATCATTTCTCCAATTGGCATTGATAAGAGACACAAGCTTTACTCTTCCAAAATCAAATTTGTTTCCATTAGTGCAAATTTTATGGTTAACACTATTGGATATAGAAATAGCAATGAAAGAAGGCTCTAACACTAGGTACTCACAAGTCCCAAGTCATCAATAAATTTCTAACTGATTTCTCCAAAAAAAACAAGAAGTCACAAGTCACAATGAATGTATCTTACGAACAATAACATACTCCCCCTCCCTCAGGTCGCTTCTAAGCGTTCCAAAAAAACGTGCACTATTTAGATTAAAGATAAAGTAAGTGTTCCAAAAAAACGTGGACTATATAGATTAAAGATAAAGTACCATCCGTAACTTTCAAACTTTTTTGCACCAATTTAAATGCTACTATCTAATTGAAATCTTTAATTTAGTGCAACAAAGTTGAAAAATCATAAACACGATAGCACTTTTGTTCTTTCACGTAAAAATTACACATCTTTCTGCATGTAACATTTAAAAAAGAAAAGGGCGAATAATGATTAGAAAATCGTGTTTCTTAAACATCATCTCATGTCTCAACCCTTTGAAAGTAAAAGTCAAAAAGTCACGACAATTGGATCTAAACACTTTTGAAAGATTGTGATGCACAATACCTCTGTAGTGCACCCCTGCACTGTATGGTCCCTGGATCCTTTAATCCCAACTCTATCGTCTATTCTAGGCCAACATCTCAAACTTGAAATAGTTTGGGCCGACATTTCAAGAATGAATTTGCTACAGTAACTGACTATATTTGTTTGAAACCCTTCCACAAATATTCCTACGCATGCACGAAAATATGAAATCCTTGTCTAAGTTACCTCACAAGCGCTTAAATTCACAGCATACATATTTGATATCTCTATCCAATCCTCTACATTACCATTACCATTACCGTTACCGTTACCAATCTACATTCAACTTTCCTAGAGCTTTATAAAATTCGAATTCAGATCAATTCACCAATCCAAAACAGAGCTTTACGGTCGAGAATAGTTGAATACCATCCAGACTGAAAACACGTACTCGCTTCTTTCAATGATATCTGGGAAACCCCAGAAACAGTACCATAATCAAAGCATTGTACAGATCCCCCATTTGACTAATGCATACAGGATTAAACAGAACCGGAGAATCAGACCCAAAAAAAAGAATGATGAAACACAATACCTATACCAACTATACATCGCCCAACCCAAAATCTTATTTATTCAAAAAATTACAAAGGAATTAAAACCAAATTACCATCAATCTAACGGCTTTATCTGAGTCCTCGGGGGAGGGAGGGAGAGAGATGGAGGAAGGTCCAAACTGTGGAGCTACATCGCACATGAAAACTCTGCCACCAACATATTTAAAATTACACAACCAATATATTGAAAGCTAAAACTCACAATATTTCGATGCCGAATTCTTCTGTGCTGCTGCTGCCTTGGTTCATACATCCACATATAACCGCTTGAGGGTTAAATTCAGAGAAGGTGGAGATTCAGCCAGCATTTCCTAATTATAGATTCTCACAGGCTTCTCATATGTGTGCCGATTCTGCAGGAAAAATATGGTCACTACATAATTCTAATGACTACAGAAGACATTTCCAAATTATAGATTCTCACGGGCTACTCGTGTGCCGATTCTACAGGAAAAATATGGTCACTACATAATTCTAATGACTACAGAAGAAGGAATTAACTCTGTCGCATTATAGGGGTACCAAATTAACAATCTGCAAAAGCTGACGTATAAAGTGAAATTAATTCCTACATCATATGCATGCTTGGTAAAGCCCAATCCAGTTAATGATTCCTGATCTTTTTGGAGCACAGTACTTCCCTAACCTTGTTTCTGCAATCTTTTCAAGGAGCCTTTATAGGAGTACCATTTTGGAACTTCTTTTCTTTTAGGTTTTGAACAAGGAATTTATTCACCTGATTGGCTGCATATGACCTTTTAGGAGTATTATCTGAGTGCTCCAATCCGAGATATTGTTCCCACGCACCATAAACATCCCTTCTCTATAATGAAAATGGAGAAAAAAACAAATGGAAGGGAGAAATGTTAACCACCTCAACTAAATAATTTATGCAAGTGCACGTGAGCATGAACAAGTATGTGTGTGCACGAGAGAGAGAGAGAGAGAGAGAGAGAGAGAGAGAGAGAGAGAGAGAGAGAGAGTATTCGTGCACACCTGAAAACGACTAGAAATGATGTCTGACTCCTGAAGGTATTCAGGACGACCCAAAGACAAAAATGCAAACTTCCACTGAGAAAGAGAGGCAAATAGTGATTTTAGAATCGCTACAGTTAATAATTAACCAAACATATGCTGTCAAAGAATGTCTCATCATGTTGAAAGACAAGCCCAAGCAAAATTGAAATTATTGAACCTTTGAGAACTCTTCATCTGGAACCTGCAATTTCTTCTGTATCCGTACTTTAACTTCACCCAATGTCTCACCCTCACGAATGACGAGGAAAAAAGGTTCCCCAAAATTCTGGACCTGCTGTTTAAAGTATAAAGGACAGGAAGAGGATGAGGATAAATGAGACAGCTGTACAACTGGATCTCATCTTATTAGCTAAACAATCATCAATTCATCATACTTTCATACAAGCTACAGTGCTCGGATAATGGCAATATTCCATCCAAACAACTTACCACTTGGTTCTGAGCTGTATCTTTCGTAAAATGATATATGTGAATGAGACGGTCATGAGGACCAAGGTTCTTCTCTTCCTCGGGAATCTGTTACAGGGAGAAATCTATTCAAGAACCTTAACGAAACACAAATAAAAAGAAAGAAGCTTGACGAAACAATTGATATACGAGATTATGTGATGTTGTAAACCCATCTGAACAATAATGAGATTTCTCTGAAACAATCAGAATTTTTTGTTGAACCAGACAACTCAACAAAGCAAAAGCGGTTTGTTTAGCTGGTGATATAATTTATCATAGTGCAGTATCTTAATAAAACCATGCCATATGTAACCTTGTAAAGGGAAATGCGAGAACAGACAAACAGAGACCAATACCACAAATTGAAGGCATAACTTATAGGGTTTCGCCCGCAGAACTTTACAAGCAAGAGATGGTATGCTTATTTGTATCACGGAGTTTCTCAGGGTTCCTTCCAGTCAAGATTTGAAGAGACATGTGTAGTTCCTAGAAATTTATAGCAAACCAAAGGTATAGGTTGCCCAATGGAACTCAGTAATTTCTCGTCCACTAACAGGCCAAACCCTTGTATCAAAAGCATGGGTTCTTTCAGCTCACTTTCAACCAAAAAATCAAGCCCAAAGTAGCGAAAACAAACGACCAAAATGCAGGAAGCACCTTAACATTTCAGCAGAGACAAAAATAAACACAACACACCAAAGTAAATAAATTAAAATCCAGCCTAAGTCGTAAATACAAAATTTTACCTCCTCTGCACGCAATGTCCAGTATTGATCATTGATATTCTCAATCTTCTCATTAAGTGGGAAAATCTGCAAAATATAATGTGGTACAGTAATTACAGGATATGCACCCACATATGTATATTTCTATGTACATGTCTACCCACAGATGCAAAGTTTCAGAGCACGACGCACATCATTTCTTTTGTTCATTAAATTCGTATTAACTAATGCAGCAAACAAGAAAATTTCTAACGCGACCAATTGCCCTTCTCTCGATAACCTCAGCGATAGATCCATTTCTGAAGTAAATTCAGCACCTAACTACTAAAAATCACAACTCAGCAACTAAGATGACCCACAGAAAACAGATCTAAAACAAAAGTACAGCAGTAACAAATATCACCCACTGAAGCTAAGGATGTTTGAGGATTAAAATCGATTTTGAAAATAGTCAGGTTGTATTAAGATCCATAAATCCTTAAGGCCACTATGGGTTTCAAGAAACAGTACATTATTCACTAATGATATTTTCATGCAATGCAGGTCACGGAAAAAAGAAACAAAGAAGTGAGAAAAACTTGCCCACGGGAAAGGAATGACATCAACCACAGACCTCCATTAAGGTGCATTCATTTCAATTATCATTTTTCCATCAGAAAGTAAGAATAACAGCTTCAACATTATCTAGTACCTTGTAGATCTTGTGATAGAAGACTTCAAGCAACCTAAGTTCCGCATTAGGATGGGATAACTCAACCTGTTCCAAAATAAAACACTATTGATGATTGGATTCTTGTCAAAAGCCCAATAAGAGAAATATACCCAAACAAAGCTGAAAAAATACAAGTAAAACTAAAGAGCACAAAACTCTCTAGACATGTCAGATAGCGCAGGCACATCTCAAAACAAGAGATGTGTGAAGTTAAAAAGTAAAGAAAGTTGCAAGAGTTACCTTCGTCTTAAGATCATTGATAACGTCTCCAACGGTGCTTTGTTTGGGCAATCTGATAGTATGGATTACAACCTGAAAATAGTCACATCAAGACAGAATCAGAGACAAAAAGCTAACATGCAATAAAGAAAACACAGACCAATTTTGACACTCACTTCTTCCTTGGTAGCATGATGAAAAGCAACTTTCAGTGTTTTCAGGCCTTGCAGTTCTGGTAGAGGGATATCCAATACTTCATAGTACATGATATCCGTAGTCTGTACAGAAGAGGAACATCAGCCATCAGAAAGCAACACTTGCAACATATGCAAAATGTAAAGATGAAAAGTACCAAGAGGATGGTCCTACAACCTGATTGTAGTGGATCAACATGTCTGATAGATGATCCACTCCTCGATACTTGATTGGCTGAGGTTTAGGTTGCTGGGAGTAGCAGTTATGAGATGTAAGCCTTATTTTAGAAGGATCATCCAGCCCAAGATGGCAGGCAACTCTTTCAACAACATCGTCATAATTGTGCAGTTTTGACCTATAAATTTAAAAAACCATATTTATAAATTTAAAAAACCATATTTTTTAATCTAATATGTAAAACCATATAAAGAAACAAAAAAAGCAATAGAATGGATCAATAAGAATAAACGTATCTAGTAGGAGAGATATAGGAAATTGGAAGAACTTACAACTCGAGACGGAACTCCTCTTCCTTTGGTTTCTCCAAAGAGCGGAAGCGAACAACCTATAAATGACAAGATCTATGAAAAGTGGTACTAAAGGATGCAATAGGAAAGAAAATGAGCAAACAGCTGTACGATCTCACGGAGGCACGAATTAGAATGTCCAGCACTACATTACCAGGGGACGCTGCTACCCTAGCGAATTACATTTTGCTACATGGTACACTTCCATTCCAAAACAGTAAATATAGCAAATCCTAAAAGATCCCCAAATATTTTCCAAAATAATTAAGTTACTACTTATAAATTCTAGAGAGAATGGAATTTTGTGAGAAAAATGTAAAATCTCGATCATTATGTTCCTAGATATGTATTTTGCATGAATAAAATGGAAAATGATACTTTTTTTACTATATGTTTATCCCTTAGAGGATAAGTTTTGATTTTGTTATCTATCGAAGCCTACCTTGGGTTTTAACTCGTGGTATAAAAAACATAACGTAACGGTGTCAATGATACAGTCATATATCGGTCTGTATCAACTGATACGCAAGTAAATAACGGTGTATAAAATCTCATTACATAACGGCTGATACCATACGTAACAATATTTAAAACCCTGAGCCTACCCTTAGTGTTTCATAATTTAGACATGTGGCGTACTGTGTTCCCGTTCCCATTCCTCGTACTGGTACATTACCATGGGACTGTGGTATTATCAATCCGATGAGATAGTATCTCCAGGTCGGACTATATACCCCTTTACGGTTAGTCCTGTCAAACAAATGAGCCCTTAAAAGTTTTGTGATTAGAGCTATGTACTTAAGTCTGGATCACACACGACTATTTTTTCACTATAGTATAAAAGAGTACATCTCAGGAAGCCCTTCTAAGTTCTAACCGATGGTAATGCATTTGATATCAATTCACAAACTGGCTTCCTACAGAAGTACTTCTCTCCGGAAGTGCATCTCCTGAAAGCTACCACTAGTGCTTGTTAAGTTACCAGAGTCCCAAAAGCTTAAGCTATTAGGAAATGGGCCCAACAATGTATATTAAGGTATGTAACACTCTCCCTCACGTGCGACCCCATCTTGCACGTGGAGATACAAATATCCATACTTATTACGATAGAATGCAAAGGGGAACCAAATGCAAATTGAGAGACTTGAACCCAAGACCTCTTGCAACCTGAGCTATGATACCACGTTAAGTTATCAGTAGTCCCAAAAACTTAAGCTATTAGGAAATGGGCAAAACAATGTATATCAAGCTATCTAACAGCGACTTCCTAAATGAATCCCTGCAAAGACAATGGAATGGTTTTAAGTGAAATTATATTGATTCCCATTTTGTCCTCGTTTCAGTTCACTATTCATTGAAACTTGAGAAGCTATAAGTGACTCTATTTTGGGATGGCATTAGTGATGCATATGCACAATTAGATTATCATTTGGTGACTAGAGTCGAATCAAATAGTAGTTTAATATGATATTAGTTGAAATCCAAGAGATAATAAAATTCGTATAAAATACCTAATGCCTGGCTACCTCAGAAAAAAAAAAAAAAACATCTATTACCCCTTTTGTTTTGGTGAAATGACCATAGTTTAATTAGACATGAGTCGAATCAAAAGGTCTCGAACGTTCAGAAATAGTTTTCTTTCATTTTTCCTCGAGAATTCTTATACAAGAAGTTGTAAATCTCGTTGAACATAAATCAAAACATAGAAAAGCATGTTATGTTGAATTCATCTTTTAAAAATTCTTGCTTACGTCATTCAAAATAAACCACGCATTCTCTCAATCCTACGTTCTTGCTATCTTTCTATATTTTCTACAAAGTTCGGAAACCCAGATCAAATCTTTACAATCACCTCTTGGAGAAAGGTAACCTCGATTCACAAGTCAACTTCCACACATATTCAATATTGCCAGCATCAAATCTTTCCACACAAAAAACCAATATCGTATGCAGGTCTCTTTGAAGATTTGTACTCTTATCACAATTCACGTAATCTACGTCAACGATATAGGTTTCCTTTATTTTATTCTCTCAACTTCAATTTCTTTTCTTTTCGTTTTACCTTCTATGTTCGAATCGAAGGTTGAGAATTTATGAATAGTTCCTTATCACAATTGGCTTCAATGCCAATGTGCTGAGGCTCTTATTGTGATTGGCTTCATCTTCATGGGGGCAAAGTCAATCTTCACTCGAATTAATAAGATTGTTATTGGTTTTTCCTTTATCTTTAGCAAGTCTCTTTATTGAAACGGTATCATCTATCCACCAATTTTTGAAGAAAATTTTACGTTTCTTGACAAAGTCTTCTGTGTTTAATGGCAAGTATAGAATTCTCAATTAATTTGTACAAAATTGGAAGCTAGTAGTTACGTAGAAAATCATACCCATATGGATCATGCTTTGAAAGAAATTTGGAAGTCATTTAGAAACATTATGACCTTTCTTTCTTCCTTTGCTTAGATTTTCTAAATTTCCTACAAGAAGGAAATGTGAACCGGGAGAAATTTTCAGGAATTGTACATAATTCAATTATCAATACACCCTTAATGAATATGGTTGATACTAGATACCATTCATTAATTCCCAAGTTTATACAGAGTATAAAAGACTTTGTGGTAATTCCTTCCTTACATTAATATCATATGTGCTACAGCTAGATGAACTTCCTATAACTGAAAACCATGCTAAACAAGGTTCTAGTAGACAAAACACAAAGGCAACCCAACGCGATGGTCTTTTTTTTTTCGGTAAATAAAAACTAACCCCTGGGGCCAACGCGATGGTCTTGCCCCAATTAGATTATTTCCAATCTTTCTTCTTCTTTTCTCAAGAAGACTATTACCCTAAATCCCTAATTGAAAGAAGATCGTAACAACATGGCTCAAAATACTTAATCAAAAATTATTACTAGGAGCCCACGGGGTTCATATTAGTTACTAGTCTTCTGTCCACATCCCAATGTAAAATGGAAATCACCAAGCAAGCACCCATGCATCGAGGCCACCTAAAATATTGGTCCCTCGATGAGGATGAAAAAGCTACCTAGCCATATTTAAATTGTTTTACAGACTAACGCTGAACAATTTCAAGTTCATGTGATGGATGCTTTAGAGAAGTCCAAATGTATCTCATTCAGGTTAACCAATAATGTAGAGCATCTCTCTGTAAACCTGAAGAAACTTTGCATCCAACTCAAGTGCTTGAAGTATTGGAAATTGGGCCGCAAGTTGAAGGATTGTAGTCCACTCTTTGATGAAGAGGACTTAGTACAATGTTGGAATGATGAGGACAACCAAAGTTGTGAGGATCTTCCCCTTTCTTATGAAGAACTTGGAGATGATTATATCTTTCAGGACAGAGATTGCTCACAAGACTTGAAGATGTTTCCCTCTTTGATGAGTTCTCCAATGAAGAGCTTGGAACTGACTTTGAAGACATTCCTGTGTTTGACAAGTTTCTAAAGAAGGATACTGATGATTACGGTGATGGTGATGTTCCTATCTTCTTGATGAGCTCCCGCATGAAGAACTTGAAGATGATCCCGTCTTTGGAACTAGTGGCGATTTAGATGGTGTTCCCATAAATCACAAGTTTGAAGAAGCAATTGGTGGTGATGAAGAAAAAATTATTCTATCAATCAATGAGTCTTTCTTGACACATTGGGAAGATAGTGCACAAGTTTTGGAGGCAAGCCGTCGGATGGAGGAAAGCTATGACTTTGAGATTGCTGATTGCTCTCCACACTTGTCTTCCAAGTTATCCATGGCGCAAAGGATGCAAGATGTTCAAGTTCATGTGTTATTGGTTTCCAAAAAAAAAGTGTCAATCCTACACATTCCCCCGGAGGTACCAAAGGTCAAAAGAAGGCAAGAACTATTTTGGAAAGCTTGAAGATCCTTTACGTATGGTACTTACTCAAACAAGTCTTGGGTATGTGAAGCTGAAAAATCTAGATCCTGCGGTTAATGATTCTTGGGATATTTTGGAACCAAGTGAGTCAGGGCTGATCCATAAGAGGCATGGCCTTTGTTGCATGAAGTGGGAATGGAAGCATGGGAAAGGGGACAAGTAGAAGATCCTATGGTTAGGAGCATTGAAGGGGCATATATATAAAAAAAAATTGTATCTTTTAAATGAGAGTATATATTTCATATATTGAAATTTTCAAAAAATAAAATAAAATAATTGGCACAAAATATTATTACTCCTATCAAAAGCCCAAATACAATACAAAAGCCCAAATATACAAAATATAATTAGACCCAATACCATAACCGTAGTTAAAGGAGCCAAACTATAAACTCATCATTTCTTCTAGTTAATTGAAAAGTCCCAGGTAAAAACCCTATCTTTCCATATCTTCTTCTCCGATCTGTTTTTGTTGCTGCTTGTTCTCCGAATCAGTTCTGGTGTGCTCCTCTGAGTGCTCTGCCACTCTCAAATAGGTTCCCACCTTTGTCAGGATCACGCTGTGTAGAAGGAGTCGTGCTCCCATCGCGAATCTTCCTCTGGAGCACAAATCCGCGCTTCTCTGCTAAGAGCAAGGCCTATTTGCACGATCCCTACTACTAACAGCGTGGCAAATGGTCTTGGGACATAAGCATGGATGCGGTGGATGAAAACAAACGGAAGCTCATATTGAAGATGGGTTATTCCACGAGGATGACATTGACCAACAAAATAAAGGCACGTGCCTAATTGAGAGTTGCATAATAAATAGTTCTACATTTTCTTGGTTTAGTTGTCTTTATTCTGAATTTCCAAAGTACCAAAAAAAAAAAAAAGAAGTATTTGGTCTTGTTGTCCAACTTGAGAAAAAGTTGTTTATTTAGATTGGGAGTCCTAATGCAGTAGAAGTGAGGGTATTTGTTTTATTTTAGCATCCTCTTGAGTCTATAAATAGGTGTAAGGGTCTCTTATTCTGTAATTTTTATCATTTTAAGGAATTGATTTTCGATTTTAGACTCTTTGTATTCCCTTTTAGGGATTTCACTCTCTTAATCAATCCATCTTTTAATTTGGTTGCATCACAATATCGAGTCATAACCCATTCCACACCCAAGCAATGGGGGCCTCACCTATTGTCGCTTTCCCAGTTTGTCAAGTGTAGCCCTTCTTGGGTCTATCATCATACGACCTCATTTTGCGTCTGTCACCGTGGTTGAAGGGTTCTACTCATCTTCTTTCTCCAATAGGGCTTCAATGAATCTAGCTTTTACACCAGGAACAAACTTTCTATCTAACACAAAAGCTCAAGCTATTAGGGGCTATGAAGAATGAATACTTCGAGATGGGAATTGTATTCGCATAGGCTACCGATACTCGTGGGTGGAAACTTGAGGTCACGTATTCGACTTTGATCAAATTGAGGTTGTGGCACCACTACCAAAGTCTTAGACAAAAATTGTTGAGAGTAGGTGAAAGTAAAGATCTCTAGAATGTTGCTTACTTCTTATAGAGGAAGATAGTAGTGAAAATGTAAATAGTATAATCTTCTTGTTCATTAGGCTTCTGAATTGACATCCCTATGGAGTCATAAGTGGTTTCCATTAAAAAAAGATTTCAACAAATAAACAAGTAAACTTGTATACAGTATTTTTCCATATAAGACTTGGTGCAAAAAGTAAATGACATGGGCAAAATAGTCTCGAAATAAAATTACACTTGATAAAGAAACAACATATCCGTAAGACCTCCTGGAAATTAGAAGTAAAGTTTCCCAAATTAGTACCTATTTTCCAACTAGTACTACATAATGTTTTCTCACCATTCTTGTGATTCTGTGAAATACAGTATCCTACCAAGTCATTGGGACATAAGGCTCGGTTTGGTTTGGTTTGGTTTATATGTGCATCTTATTATTTAGAAAAATTCTTAGATTGAAGGTCCAACATTAAGCCGCAACCCAGTCCAATTCCACGCCTTATATTGCACAAGAATAAGCTCGGTCCCATTCCACACCTTGACTCTAACATCAACTATAATGTGTTAATGCTATAACACCTTGAAAATGGACTCAGAAGAAAATCAACGACAAGTACAATAAAATCAGCAGTCAACAACGTTTTGTGATCAAAATGATCAATCAAATCTTAAAAACTATTACTTAAAAAGGTCCACCAAACCAACAAATTCAACAAAATACCCATTTGCCTCTTGGGCGGTAAGGTGGGTGTGTTGGGGGGAAATAGGAGAGAGAGGAGAGGGGCGAGGGGAGCGGGAGGGTGTGGAGGAGGAGAGAGAAGGGAAGGAAAAAGTGAATGTGCAACCTTTAACAAGCCCCTAGCATGGATCATTCTACCAATGGCCTGAGAAATTGTGATGAAAGTAAGCATTGCATAAGCAAATTTGGCAGCTAAAATCACCAAGCCAGCCACTTGTGCAATATGACCACATGACATCCCCATAATTTGTCAAACACTTGCTGCTTATGACACTCATATTAAGAGTCGATGCTCTCAAGTGCCATGAAATGAAAATGCCCACCATCTGGGGTACAAATGGTTTATATAGTTCTTAATCACGGGTATGTCACATATTTCCCTCACTGCCTAACTTTTGAACTTTGCAATTGGTACTTTATACTCAAAACAAACAGATTGCCCATGCCCATTTGAGACTGAAACTTCAAACACCTGACCTAACTCACAAAATTCATACCAATGCCGCATAGTAGGGAAACACTGGGTATAAAGACAACTACCATTCCTCAGTAAAAGAGAAACCGAAAACAGTGCTCACGACTTCATGTGGATAGTAGTTTAAAAGTCGTCGGAGTCACTATCAGAAAGCTCATTTAGGGACTATCAGAAAGCTCATTTATTACCTGTCGATTATGCACATATTCCAGAAATGCAGGAACGTCAGGATAGCGGCATTGTTCACTACTTTCAACTTTAGCAGATTTCTGAAAACATATTATGTCTCCATCTTCAAGCTGCAAAGGTTAGAAGAAGAAATAGGTAAATATCTACTTCCAGCCAATATGGTTTGTATTTATCCAAAACAAAAAGGAAACAATACTAGAAATGGGCATACACATCATTTTACAAGCAGAAATAGCTTGCAATTAATCATGTTCATACCTGACTACCACGAAATGTGACCTTCTTATCAATGTGTTCACACATGACAGTAGGTTCAAATTTTATTTCCTGGACATTAAAGAGGATGTTAGAATGGCTTCCTGAACCAAATCCTAACCTGTGGCCAAGCAAGGAAAATCCCACTATAATGACATCACTCACCTCAAAAAGTTCAATTTCTTCATCAGTAGCGAATCCAGCCAACTCATTTAGCTTTGTCAATACTTCTGCTGGCTTTCCATTGGCCTTCACAAACAGCCGGCCAACATACCTGATAACAGGGAAAGACACCTAGTTAGTGAAAGCAAGAGGGAATCAAAGGCCACTGTATTTACACGCAACACCAATCCAACGAAGCGAATGTTCACCGAAGCTCCTCCTTCAATGGGTCATAACATTTCAGAAAGATAAGAATCTCCTCTTTACTCTTCACGGGTGGAGGGACGGGCTGCAAATCCTGCATAGTTGAACTTATCAAATTCACCATCTAGATCTCCATGTGCATGTTAGAATCTCAAGTGGCGATACCCAAACAAAAGTCTACCAAAATTAACTTGAGCAACCACAGTTAAAAAAGATGGATCCAGATTAAGAAGACGTTACCTGTCCAAATTCCACTTCCAGAAACAATTTTAGTTCTGCATTGTTCGTCTTATTGGATACCTCACGCAATTGTCCAACCTGCAACGAATTAAGGGATATTCAAAGCCACAGTGGTTTTGGTCAAGTTAAATTCACACCGGAAACATATAACTGAACAGATGCAAGGGCATCATAGTTGATTACAGAGAAACAAGGGCGTAGTAAGTGTGTTTATTACCTCCCTTATTTACTCCAGGAATTTAGCCAACACTTAAAACCTGAATTATTTATGGAGAGGTAAAGACTACACAGCAACGTTTTCAAATTAAGTAATAGAGAAATAGACGAAGCTACGCACTGCTTGCCAGCATACACCCCAGTGACCCCACATCCACAATGCAACCATAGATAGCAAGGAAAACAGCAACTCATCCAGACAAAGAGTATGTACATACAAGAACTAAAGTTCCATCATGGCAACCAGCGATATTTGACCGATTTATCAAAGAACTCAACTGGAATATAAACCTTTCAACTTGGACATACAGGTTAACCAGATTATCCTGACAATCCAGTGGTGTAAGTGCAGTCTTGAAAAAATGATGGGGTTTGCAATTTCTGTTTCTATGGAAACAACCCATAAATTTCTACCCAGCTATAATCTGTCACGTATGAGAAATGACCAGCTTTTTGACTGCAGGAAACTTGAATTCAAGTTTGTGGCAGAAGAAAAAAAATTCAAATTGATCAACCTTTAGTAAAAGTACTCGTTAAGACCTTCAGCTGACCCAAGAACATGAGTCCACTAAAACCTGCAACCCCAGCCAAGTACCATTACAGAAATTTTTGCTTAAGGCATTAACTGCTTGATTCAGCACCTAATGTCAAACCTTTAGGCTCCTCACAAATTAGACCATATTTATAAGCACAAAGGACAACAAAGAAACTTGGAAAGAAAAAGACGTGAAACAATACAACAAACTATGAATATTTTGCCAGAAGCTTTTAAAGGAGAAAGCATTAGTTGAACCATTTTGCTCCCAAGAAAGCAGCCATAAGCATCAATAACAAAAAAAGGCAGATAAAGTTGTATCCGTCCTTGTTTACGGACAGACAAACGAGAATGATAGCTTTGCTAATGAATGGCTCTTACAGCCATCCTAAATTCATCTTAACAGAATGACAAGGAAGGTTTCTTCCAATTGTTCATACGAGGAGGCATTTTCAAGAAAGCACAAGATATCAGTGTTCTAAAACAAGGAATTAATCGGCGATTAATCACCGATTAATAGCTGGCGGGGCCTATCCGATTAGGTCCGATAAACAATTAATCGCCGATTACTAATTAATATGCACCGATTAATCGCCGATTAATCCGATTAATTGCTCGAAGGTGGCCGACCGCCTAACTAGCGCCGAGCGACTTTTAGAACATTGCAAGATATAATTCTCAGGAACACCTCACTGGGTCTAAAGACATTCGTTTGCGACAAAGAATTGAGGATCTCTACTTAAGCTGAAAGGTGTAATCTTTGAGCCATAATCATGTCCACCCAAATAAAATTAGGATCTCTAATTAAGCTGAAATGTGCAATACTTGGTTCCAAACCCCTGTCCACACATATAACATGGCCCCTCAGTTTGGATGTGAAGCTTGGCAATGCAAGTCAGAAGCTCAAAAACAAAATATCAGAGAATAGTACTTCATTTTATATGCACCAAACCTGCTTCCGGAAAGGTTGCATACATATCTCTGTCTGTATTTGCATACCAAGTACACATATGAACACGGATAAACAATGTCAGGTACTCAGGTACTCACCATATCCATACCAGAACTTACAAATTGGCCATATCGGTTTGCCCATATTGAGTCACATTATTATCCCTGACCCAACCCCATGCTTCTCAGGTCAGTAGTACAAGTCTAAGGTAATTTAAAATAATTTGAACATACTGTAGAGTTACTAAACTTTTTACAGCAGTATAAAATGTCAAAATTGAGTTATCGTGTACTGTGTAGCTATAACAAAAATCAGATGAATAGCCACAAAAGCAAGGAAGACATGATTCAATCAAGACAGGTAGGTGACACGCACACAAAATAGACAAGGTATCCTGACCGCAGCCCATAGTCATCATTGGTTACTACTGAATTCAACTACCAAAGCAGAATTGAATTGTAGAATATCCTATCCTATCACTCTTAATAATTCCATATAAAGTGCAGAAAGGAAGCCCCCAAGAACAATTGGGAGTGAATCCAAAGCCAATGATCTTCTTCAGAGGACTACAGAATATCTATGGGAGCCATAAAATTAGAGTTTTTCTCCTTAATTATCTCCAATTCAGAACATGGATGCACAAAACACAAGAGCGTGAATATCAAGGAAAATATGCCCTTATTTTCTTCATAGATAATGAAGAGAATGCATCAAAAAGAAGATACAAGAAAAGAGGAGATGAAGCAAGAAGAGATAAAAGGAAACAGAGAGAGGAAAAGGAAACCAAGATAATTAGA
This sequence comes from Rhododendron simsii, assembly GCA_014282245.1. Lineage (NCBI taxonomy): Eukaryota > Viridiplantae > Streptophyta > Magnoliopsida > Ericales > Ericaceae > Rhododendron > Rhododendron simsii. The sequence goes on from CM024961.1 coordinate 26,838,401, forward strand.
AGAAAGACCAAAAAACAACAAACTCCTAAAACCACCGCAACACTAGTTACTCATCTTTACCATCCACCCACCATAATTATAAGAACCTTGAAGCCGTTTCGACTACCTCTCCTGCCTGTGGCTGAGAAACTCTACCTTGACACTTTACTAAATTGGCTTCTTGCCACCTCCTGTTATGAATATTGTCCCACATTTGCCTTTCTTCTTTCTCAAAACCCCCAGATGTAACTCCCAAAGTATTGCAAACAGCAAACAGCCCAGGGACAACAATGAAGCAATACTTCCCCTCACCAACAAGAATAGTTCACTCCATCCTCTATTAAAGCCTTTGAACCACTCTCCTCCAACTAAAAATCCTCTGCGAAAAAGATTTCTTTGCAAACGAAATCATCATAAGTAAAGGCCACAAAGATTGTTGATCCGACCACTAGCTACCTGACCTTCATTCATTCTTACTTCTCCTGACAATGATCTAGAACCCCTCCATTCCACCAAGTCTTCTACACGATCTACTCTATCAACCATTGTCTTTTTCCCAACCAGTTCCTTTTCTCTGTTTCCTTTCTCCTCAAGTACAATAAAGCCCACCAGTTATTATTTTCCAAAAACTGACCCAAGACTCCATCCTCGGACCCCTCTCCTGTATGAAGTGACTACAGAGTTCAAATAGTACGACAGCTCACCTTGCTGAAACTCTTAGACTCTGTATGTTGTGGTGAACAGAAAGAGAAGCATGTAAGACGAAGAAAAAGAGATCAACGAATTCGCAAACTATTGATCAAAGCGAGCGTTATCCTGGGTAATAGCACATAACAACACATGCCATATTGAGTAGTTGTAACTCAAAAAACCAGAGAGAAAGAACAAAATGAAAAAATACACACAGATGCACTATAACAAGAAAATGATGCAAAGTCAGAAGATGTTTACCGATTGAGCTTCCTCTTGTGTTGTCAATGGGCGATTTGGACGGTATGTATGATTTTGACGCTTTGCCCACAGCCAGAAGCGTTGAAATTGCACTGGGATACCAAACTCCTTGGCAACTTCCTCCTGGATAAGAACTCAGAGTAATCAATGCTATAAAGCAAGGTAGCCTTGTCTAAAAGTAGAAGCCATTAAAAATGATCGGTACATTATGACTCAAATCAAAATTGTTTGTTGCACATCCATAAAACCAGGATCACTTGCGAATAATTAATTCACCGAACATTTCATCCTGGGCAAACAATATGTTCATTTTTTTGAAATGGTAAATTTTCAGATTTCCTGCTTAAAAAGTTCTCAGGAAAGGCAAATGCCCATTAAAAACAAGAAAGAGATGAAATTAACTCAAAACCTTATTCTAACTGTTTGGGATCCGCTATTGGTGGCACACAGACTAACATCCACTATCCAGTCTAGGACTTCAAATAGCTTACACAAGTTCATGTTTTCCTACTCCGCGTGAGCTACCCATGTATATTTCCCTCTTCCCTCAAGCAATATTAGGTCAGGTCTTTTCCTTCCAAAAAATTTTCCTCAGAAGTGGACCATTTTACTCTTTGTTAGCGTAATTTCTTTTTCCACTGGTAAGAAAAAACAATCAAATAAACTATGCAAAAAGATTCGGGCAGAGTATCCTCGTCAAAGTACTTTTAAATAGGTTACAATGCTTCTGTCACACACAAACTACCAAAAATACAATCGCCAAGAACAAGTTATGAATAATTCAATTATGCCCCACCATGACCTATTTTGGTCCACAGTCTTTCGTGGGAATGACACGCCATGCCATAGGTTGTCTCGAATTCAGAAACGGCCAAGATGCTAATACACTAAATATGGTGAAATGTTAGGTGGTTGTCCATTTCAAGACATGAAAATATCTTGTACCTTCAAGTCATAAAAATATCGTGAGATAAGACAACTTGATTTAAAAAACAAGAAGCTGAGAAACGAAAAGACACAAAGATTGAAGGCCTGTAAGAGTCAAATCTTTTAAACTCTGGCACGTTTTACCACTGGATGCGATTAAAATCCAGTGAAACATTATAGCGCCTATTTTGAAGAAGATGGGATCTAAACTCATTTTTACATCCGTTGGTATCAACAGAATGTACATGAGAATAAGTATCTAGCTAATGAATTATCACAAGGATGACAATCTAGAGGATGCAGACGTGGGAGACAGATGATATTAGATGTGATGGTCAGGAAGTGATGTTTAGGATTGTCTTACTTGTATTTGATAGTGTTTCTGCTAATAATAAACCGCCCCTTTATCTTCTGATAATACCAACTTTCTCCCATCTGCTTTTCAGGATATAGTTATCAACCCTATTAGCAAACAAGGAAGATGCTGATAGCAAAATTTCCCTAGCAACAACCGAGGCTATGCCAAGACAAGCCTGGGGGAATGGCACTCATTCTCTCTGCCATATGCCCTCAGTGGCATGACTACAGTGCAGCTTTCTTCATGGCTGATAATCTCTTCCTCTGTTGAAGTTACATATGAACAACTCTTTGAAAGAATTTACCATTAACCAAGAACGCAGAAGACAACTAGAGTCAAAGATAATGCCTACCAACAATTAGAAGACCCATATAGAGTGCACACCACAACAACTCCAGACGAATAATATGCCCCTAGAGTACAAAATGCTAATGTCTGTACCAACTGCAACTAGATCCTTTTAGGTCAAGCCGGTAGGGGTCCATATGAAATAGTCCAACACACGAATAATGTCTAAGTGATGAGCTCAACTCGGAAAATCCCACTGGTTTGAAGAGCAGGAAGGAATGTCTCACCAGGAGGTGGCAGAGGTTCCTTCATGGTTGAACTTACCATTGGAGGTATCCATGGAGATCCATGAAGAGACGCTGAGTTAGCTATTGACCTAGAGTCATGGAATGATCGCAGAACCATCCCTCGATTGCGCCTTGTGTAACGAGTTGGTGAAATTTTTTACTGATTCTAGGCAAAATCTTTCAACATACTTAAAGTGAATTATAACCTCCCTATCCTATCTTAAGCCTCTCAAAAAGGGAGTCTGAGGTCTTGAAAGGGGAGTGTGAGAAGCAAAAAATGGAATCTGATTTTTTACTTTATTTTGCACATAAATTACTTCAAACTGCAAAGTTAATTTTTATCAAGAAACAGCTATATGATCAGATACCAAATCCGCCAAGAAGTAGCACTGCAACTAATCAAAACATAACCAACCAACTGCTAGAGAATACCTTAAAAAGGCTGAAAGGCGTCTGTTTCTGAATACGAAAAGTACGAGCTTTGTCATGGTCCACAAGATCAAAATATATATCCCTTCCGATCTGTTGAACAAGGTCCTCATCACGAGCAACCTGAGGCATCAACAAACAGATTTGGTAAACAATGTTCAACAAGCCAAAGAGGCATATTGGGAAAAAAGAAACAACTTTGAGGAGAGGGTTTAGACTGCTATAACCTTTATGATGGTATAAAGATGTGCCTCTGCTTTTTCCTTTCTTTTTTGCTCCTTTTCTTCTTGTTCTTTCTTCAACCTAATCTGGAATTTATTGTCCAAAGAGCCAGTAAAATTTATATGGGTGACCAACATCTGCAACTTACATCAACAAGAACAATTCCGAAAATCTTACCCTAAGGTGTTCTGCTATGTCCTTCTCATCCACATTACATATCACTTTCTCCTTGTCACTTTCCCGTATATACACAAGCATATATGCATTAGAGTACTTTGTAAACTTGAAAGGAGAGTTGTTGAACCCCGGGTTAGTCTGTGGTAGCTGTTGGGTAGAAGCAGAGATCAGTATAGACATTAGTACCATTAAACATCAGGACGTACACCAGAATATATGCGTCAAAAAAGGTGACCTCTTCCTCCCCGCCATACTGCTCCTCCAATGCCCTCTTTATATCTTCTTTTGTTACCCGTTCATCGTCAAATTTAAACCTGTAAGCAACCAACTTGCAGTGAATTTTGGCAGTTAACCCAAAGAAAGCAACAGAAAGATTATGCAACATAACATTAACTTGAAGTCTAAAATTGAAGCAATTGTTACACAATATAGCAGTTGTGAAAACGAATCTTTGAAATGCCAACAAGCATATGCAAATAAGGAAGAGGATAGCACAAAAGGCTTTTTGGTTGTTTAAAAATGTTGGTAGGTGAAGTAGTCCAAGGGCAACCAAAAGGGAGTAAAGTGGGGTTTCGTAATAACAAAATTGTTTTTACAAGTATTTATCCCAAATTGTTCTTCAAAGCTTAGTAGAGCAATGTTAGATAACAATAACATAAATAGACTAGTAAACACCAAAATATAACGAACTGCGTGAAACAAAAACCACGGAAACAAATATGCATACCACTGATCAGAAAGGGTGGGCCTGATGTAAGCATAATAATGTCCTCCATGCACCCCACCACTGTGAACCAAAACACTGCAAACAAGCAATATTGCACTATAAGAATTTCAATAGAGAGAGTTCGAACCAGGTGCCAATATCCATCAACCCACATACTTTTCAAGTTTCGTGCAAAATATGTTTCTGTTGAAATAAGACACTATCTGACTAGAAAACAACCAATTTACGCAAACGAAAAGAAAACTTGGAAAACAATAAAGAAGCAATACAGGATAAGATCAATAAGTTGGAAACAGCAGAGCATCAGTCACAGTACTTGCAGATACAGGTTAGTATACGAGGAGGCATCTAAAGACTGGGGATGAATATACAATTTAATTCCAATGAACTTAATGCATCTCCATTCACATCAACAGAATAAAATTAGAAACCAAATGTAATAGGGGCTTGTAATGCTGGACTGCAAAGAGTATATCCACCTGTTTCCCAAAGAGTGCATAACAAGAATAGGGTATGCCATTTCACTTCCTCTGCAAGAATTGAAGTTTTCCCAGAGGGGAAATGGGGGAAGAAAGTGGGGCAGACTGGAACGACAACTAACAGAATACAGAATCATTAATCCACCTTCTTCCTTTGTTTTCTACAGCGTTCTTATTCCCTTTCCTTTACTAGGTTCGGGGACTCATCGTCTGGTTCTAATGGGTCCATAGAGGCTGCCTCTCCTTGAGGGCTAAACACGGTAATGGTTGAGTCAGTACCATCATCCAGCCACCAAGAAGGAAGACACCTTATTCCCAAAATAAGGAAGACATCTTATTTTTCCCTCCAAATTTTTGCAAATGCGAGACATGGAAAATGTGCTCCGAATACATGCTAAAAGGATTAGGCAGCAAACTAAGGAAGTTTAGCTGAACAAACCACCTGGCATTTCCATATCAATCATCTACATAAAGAGAGCAGATGTCACAAAAAAATGCAGTAAACATATGCATTGAATTAAGTTCAGAAAAAGAAAACTTATCAGAGGCCAGTAGGACAAGATAAAATAACAGATACCTGTGAAGAGTATACAAGTTGCGAACACTCCTATCTGCTTCAGGCGACAAATATTTACCATTCTCTCTATCAAGATCAAGTTGTAGAGGGAACTCATAGCGGTCATTTATCTGTTTGAAAAAAAGAAACGAGTCAATTCAGCAGCACATACTGAGGGAAAAAAAACTTATAGACAACTACAAGAGACAAAACAGTTAGAATAAACATCTTCTTCTACTGTGGGAGGAATGGCCAAGGAAAAAGGTCCATCGTTAAGCAACCCCAATGAAAATGAGGGGAAAACGTCATCAATTCCCCGATAAAACCAACCAATTCTTATATTTGCGTAACCTGCACTGCCCTCCCGGCCACTGATTTGAAGAGTTCAAGAGGAATTGATCGAGACGAGATCTGGACAAATAGGTTTCTGAATCCTGACCCAATCACGTACTCATTTAGTCATTTTACAGAAGTCCTCTTGTGACTCGAAATACAAACAGTGGGTACAAGCTTACAAGCTGACTAGTGGTACTTAAGAGTACTTACCTTCAGACCTGGTGTATATGAGGTTTAAAAAGGTTTTATGATCCATTTTACTTTCACTGTAAGGACCATTAAAACTACTTGAATGAACAGAAAACCTTCAAACTTAAATCCAAATTGTGGTGAAATGATGTGGTCCACATGAATAACCAGCATCATATTCATCGCCAATGGAAAAAGAAAAACAAGAAACACTTCAGTTGAAAAACCATGGTCACCCACCCCCCATCCCATCCACCAATGTTCGAAGATCAGGAAAGAAAATAGTGAAACTTATATAAAAAAATCTTGAGTAATAATCAACTGGTGACACATGCCAATCTGGACCAAGGTTTTTAATTTACTCAATAATTTAAGTCCAGTCAGATAGCCCAGCCTACCCTGACAAATTCTGCAGCACCACACAGCCCCATGTGCCCCACCCTGCTGTGAGGTGGGGATTGGACGGCTTCAAAAGGTATCTAATCCTAGGACACTAGGGAAAGCGGTGCCCGACCAAAACCAATGTGGTGCCGTCCCGCTAATCAGCTTATCATTGAAGCTTACAGCAACTTCGGCAGGCTGGCTATATTTGCTACTCCAGCAGGATTGTACGGCTTCTATAGGAACATTATATAAAAAATAAAAAATAACACAACCTGAAAATTCATTACATAACCAAAACAAAAGAGGAAGCTCTTAGGGAAAGTAACTTCAGTATCTACAACAAGAACCCACTTTGGCAAACCCCGTAGACTTCATAAAAGGAGTTCCCAAACACAAACGGAAGAGAAATTCATGAAAAGCTTAACAGACATCAACTTCATACAGAAATTATGGCAGTTTCACTAATTTATGCTTTCAGTTTTGGTTACCATTCGCATTCATGATTCAAAAATCAACACTCAAACACTTCCACTGAAACATCAGGTAGGAATTTATCTTTGGGTTCAGCCAAGGATGCCCACAAAAGGTTATAAACAAAGAAACATCATGGATTGAAGGGGTTTAGAACCAACTATGGAACATAAATTTGTACTATTTTAACTGAAGCTAAACACGATGGAACCAAGGACTCATCTATGCCTTCCCTCAAACCATTGCTACAAACACAAATAATCCAAAAGTGTCAAATCTTCAAACTAGAAACACAAAAGGAAAATTTGCAACTTTCAAACTATCCTACAAAAGAAAACAAGGCATCACTAAGTTGACATAAATAATTATGTAATATAATGAGAACACATCCCTCATTGCCAAAAAAATTCACCCTTCATATTTATATTTGAGAACATGGTTCTCTCACAAAAAGATGCACTCAAGGCATAAGTTCCAGTAGACTCTTGGTTTTAATTTTGACAAGTAAAGCCCTACATTTTCTGACAGTAAGTGTAAAAGGGTCAGTTATTTTCATAGCAAATGTTCCTAAAAATAGTTATGATTCTCTCAAACATAGTAATTAACTCATAGCAAACGCATACACATCAAGTAGAACATTGACCATGCAGACTGTAAGATAAACAGGTCCAGTTATTTTCAGCTCTACACACTCGGCAAATTTTACCACACTAACACTTCTCAGATTAAACAGAATGCCTACAGTACACATTCACAAGAACACAAGTCATGAAGACAAAAGAAAAAACTATTTTCCATTACTGACCTTTACCATGGTATCCCGCATAAAATCATATTCAAACCGTTTTAACTGAAGTTGAAGGACCGGGGGGAAGTCAATGAACAAGACACCCTTCCTTGCATCCTGGAAAGGTCAAGAAATATAGCATTTCTTCATAAGACAGAACCATAGCACTGCATCTAGCGATTAGGTCCAAATGACACCAAAGTGCATGCCACAGTGGATGATAATAAACCCAGTTGCAGTGAAAATTTAACCTCATTTTACTGAGCATTTAGAGTTTGTTCAGAACAGCATACGGACTGGCACTAGGCAAAGCTCTCTTGGAAAGATTTTCAAGCTTAGAAATCAAATCACCAGGTTTCAAAAGCATCTAACCTGTAACCCATGTTGTTCAGCATGATATTTGTTATCACCCTCAAGACGTTCCACCTCCACATACTTGTCAAAAGAAGCATAAACATCACGACAGCCTTTAACATCTAGCTGAAGATCTACACCCAAAATACATAGGAGTCAGAATGGCCTACAAAATTCTTAAATAACACAGTGTTCACCAAAGTACCATAAAATGATTCCTTTCTTGTGGATTTGTAGTCGACATTGATGCACTCTATATAATTCATATGGTGCCCTTCAAATAACTGCTGTATTGTACCCTCCACAACAGTTCCCTGAGCCAAAAACAACAATCAAGTACAAAAGATCTCCTAGTGCGAATACAAAGAAATAAGCACAAAAAGATGTTACAACCCTTATACCTTCATCTTGTCTTCAAGCTTTTCACAAAGGACTCTGTTTAGTTCTTGCACATCATGCTGCATGAACGAATCATAGGTATCCCATCCAAAAGACTTCGTCAACTCTTTTGTTGCCACACTAGTGTCACTGTGCTGAAGCTTATAGAATAAACTTTGCAAAGCCAAAGGGATGCTCCCTGATGGCATATCATTCTCAGTTGTTGGCATATGATACACAGCCTGAATTCAGTAACTCAAATAAGGTATTTCCGAGTAAACAATAATCAGTCAGACAAACTGAATGAAAATGCAAACCTTTCTGAAATAAGGAATATGGTACAATGTCTGGAGGAGAGAGTTCATGTAGCAAGTAGCTCCTTGGTTTTTAAGACCAACATATCCAGTCTCCTTTTTTGAGTCATGGGACCAGTAATCAACGACTTTACGAACAGCAACATCAGCTTCTACTAAAATCGTATCATTCACCAGATAACCTCTGCTAGGATCGTACAATTCAACAAGAGGCATGAAAGAAGTGAAACCCCAATCACTTTCTCGTGCATTGAACTGGTGTTGTGTGTCTGCAGAATGACAAACAGTCAAATTGCCACCAAAAAAGTAAATTATGTTACATAAAGTCAAAGACTGTTGGATTTATGCCTATAAGGCAACAAAATAGTATAAGATACAAGTATGACAGCCTTGATCTCATATGGAGAAGCATCTAGCAAACTTTTGTGCCAAACCACGATTCAACCTTTTTTTATTGGAAGTTCGTGATTTCCCACAGAAAATTAAGAAATTCTGTTTCAAGTGCCCCCATAGCTCCCCCACCCTACTGTAAGGCAAGGAAACAGATACCATCTCACAAAACAAATAACAATAATAATTGAATAGGATCATGAAAATTAACTTGCTTTGAGCTTGAAACTTGCCAAAAAATCATCAATATGAACTTAAACTTTGCACTGTCACGTGAATAGGGCTCATCACCAAAATTGGCAATGTCCCTGTACACTTAGAGAGATAGACAGCGCACTTGAACTTATGCATTCAAGAATGCAAATATTACATCTTCTCCCACAAGAATTCCCAAACTGCCCTCCCTAACAATGCAGCAACTGTCATTTGTAGAGAATGAAATCCAAAACGCCCTTCTCCCGTTATTAAATATTCAGATTGGCTCCCAAAGTATTATCAGAATCATTCCTTCTGAAAAAAATGCAGATAACATTCAAATTCAACTAGAACAAGGAAAGCCCTCTAAATTTTTAAATGGAAATTTCACAAACACGTACTTCTATATCACAAGGTATATTCGTAAACAATAGTAGAAGGAAAGGATATTGAGTGGCCTTAAAAGTTCAGGACACTTTCATCTCAAATAACCAAAAAGAAACTCATCTTCTCTCCTTTTGGAATACCTACATGCATGCATAAGGCAAAATCTATCGGATTTCTAGAAAGGATAAGTCCCCAGCATTTCCACAGGCCCTTCAAAAACACAATGTCAGTTGGTGACTCAACAGAATCTTCTCATGCATAGCAGTCCATCCAAAATCGACCATCTAAAAAGGGCTTTACCTGTCCAGATGCCACTCTAGTGAAATATTCTTCAGCACTTGACAACACCTTGAAATACAACTAGATTCAAAACCTGCCTGACTTTCAAGGATTCTGCCCATCTGGCCTGCCTAACTAAAGGAAAGGGAAAATGTACGGAGGCAGCAAATTGATGTTTATCTCCTACAATATTGTGGAGTGGAATGACAGCAGCACGCTGTGAACTTGGATCACTTTGCGATACTTTTACTTAAAGTGGGAAATGGATAGAATGAGACTGACTATCCTTTTTGTGACTTCTCTGTCTTAAGCCTAAAATAGACCAACAAAACACCACAAAGATTGCCGTCACTAGGAAAACTTTAATAACCAATTCAACATTTTCTTCTTTACTCCATACCATGGAGCCTTTGTTTGCGCTGCCTTGATAGAAATCTGCTCGCTGCTAATTTGTATTTGATTATGATTGTAATGATATTCCAACATATAGCTTAGAATGCATAAAGTGATTCGAAGGAGCAAACCACCTCATCAGCTCACGCCTCTACGGTGATCATTACAAAAAGAGAAAATAGCAAATAGCAAATCGGTGAACCATCCAACACTCCAAACAGAAAATGGGAAAACCATGAACAAACCCTTCCACTACCTCCACCAATTGATTCCTCTATCTTTGAATCATACATGTTTGTGTTAACCAAGTTTATTACCTCCTCCTCCTAGTTGAACTAGTCACCCCTACTAGTAGTATATCCAACAATTTTTTGCCTCTTTTTTGCTCTAATTTCCATTTCAACTTCAAATCAATGAATCATCATTCTCGCACCCTTCGCAATGACCAAGAGATTAGCCAAGACCTTCCACCCTCGTCAAACTTTATTGTGTTTAACCATATATTGGCCTGTAGTAACCAATCCACTACATCATTATCACTCTCTCTCTTTGCTGACTGCCCTGGCCTCCCTGAAGCCCATCTCTTCTCTCCCTACATTTAGCATCCTCCAATTCGTTCTGGGAAAATCAACCCCCATCCTTATAGAAATCCCTCGAAGGTAGGATTTTACAATTTTGGTGGTTGAATCTTACAACTTTATGGGACCCTGATCCTAGTGATCCAAGATGAACCTTGTTTTTCTTGATATGCCAGTTGTTTGCATTGCATTCTTGCTACTTTTCTTAATATGACCATTTTCCAGAACGTTCAAACCAAACCAATAAAAAAAAGTCATTTTCAATAATAAAAAAATGCCAAGAAAACGCAGATTAGGGAGCCACCATTCATAGATTGCAGCAATTAGAAGAAAAAAAGAAAAAACTACAGAGCTAAAGGAACATGGGTGCAATTTTGAGCATCTTTGGATCCCCCTCTAATCCACTTCAGTTTTCAAGTAAGTCATATTAGATCACTTTTCCAGTAGTTTTTCCACACTAAAGCATAGCCTAAGACTGGCATTAAACAAAAAAAAATGGTTGGAAACATTTTACAGCCCATGGTCTAGTTCTTTATTGTCTCGTCTTTTAACAAAGAAAAAAACTTGGAAATTTTTCAATTTCCTTTTTCTAGCTTAGTGACATACTCTTTTTCTCGTTATTCTAACTGGAATCATTCATTAATGATTAATCTACAAAGGTTTATCAGTCCGATAAGTAACTTTTCTCTTCCTTCATGTATATTTAATGCAAACATAACTCTTCTTCTTTTTTTTCAACATGTTCCAAAGAATCCAAATTGTTTTTTCCAATTTTTCCCATCTAATGACAATCCTTTGCCCATGGTCTAGTATTCTTCACTTTTTCTTCAAACTTCTATCTTTAGTGCTACGTCAAAGCTCTTCTTCCCCACCCTACCTTTCCTCTCTCTTTTTCTGATACAGAGGGTCCATATCCCAAGATTTCCCTCATACTTGTATGTTATTTGTGTAATTCAGGAGTGCACGTAACAGAGACCCTAAGCTCCTCGAGATACTACTATCTATTACTAACCATCACCAGAGAACTTGAGACACAATAAAGACCCTAAGCTCCGCATGATAGTACTATCTATTACTAACCATCGCCAGAAAACTTTTTTTTTTTTTTGATCCGCCATCGCCAGAAAACTTGAGACACGATAATTTCATTCTTTCCAATCAACTCATAATGGAGTTGTCACACGAGAACCACTCTACATATTTTGACAGTTTGGTTGCGGCTGTTAAATTCACATGTTAGAAAGCATTTTCATGATAAGAAGCAACTCTATGCGACTTTCTTCCATTTATACATCTACAATTCTACAATGTCTGCATACATACGACATATGATCTGACTATATACATGGGGAATACATACAAAAGGAAAACAAAAACGGTGTGGATCACTAACAGGATGGGAATCTAGTAATCTATTCTACTAAAGAATGATATTACAAAAGATCACTGGATTAAAATGAATAGCTACCATATAAAATAGAAGTACGGAACAACCGTATTCAGTAGTAACAGTAATATTGTAACATAAAGGAAAAAAAGATGCAAATGAACAACAGCACACAGTTGCCGGCTACCATAAAAGTTATACCAAATACAGAACTCTGTCCCAGCAGTCTAGATAGATAGCTGTATACATACAAGGAACATGGATAGACTTCAAGTAATCTGCATTCAGATTAAACAGGATCGCTACAGTATAAATAACATAAAAGGCATACCTTTCCTCACTGTATACTTGGTTTGAACTTGATTGATCACAGATAAACTGAATTGAGCATATCTACACCAGCCATACGGCAAAGTTGCCGAATCGGCAACATCCAGATACATTGACAAATGCTCCACGTTGTTTCCCTTCGGAAATATAAGCACCCGCCTTTACCACAGAATCCAACAACAGAAAAGAGAACATGTAAGATTGATCCAGAAAAATGTAACAACAACTCTAAGAAGAAGTCAGAGATCAACGTATACCATTTGTATCCTCCGACATAGAAAATCTCAGAGTATAGCTTCTTAGTATTCAACCTCGTAAAATTTTCAATTGTCCACGTGAACCGCGCTGATGGAGTATCATCAACCGACTGGGCATCAACTGGATTGGCAGTTTCCGATGGAGCAACTGACAATCAACGGAAAGTTAGTAAAACCCAAAACCCTTTCGGCTCTGTTCAGTTTTCAAGACTAACGTTCCAGAATCCCATAAAAAGTAATGGGGAAAATAACCATATTCTCGAATGTGCGCTCAACAGAACGAAGAATTTAGCCCAAAAATTAATACAAGGAGTCTAACTGCATATAAAACCAGTCGGGAAAGAAAAAAAGAAAATAAAAAAAAAGATTCCTACAAACTCTTATGTTTTCCTGCAAGATTCCCACACGTTTTTAAAATTGAAAAACAGTCGCTTTCCTTCCCTGTTCCTTACCAGTGAACGGGGACAAAAAAGCTTAATCAAATTGACCCCCAATTGATACATACAAACAAGTACACTAATTTCAGCTGAAACTGAATCATAAAAAATAAACTTTGGCTAATTCTGCACATAAATTTCAAAACAAAAAAGATCGAGGCAATACCTTCCATGGGTTGAGGACCTTCCACGGGGGCGAAATCCGAATGCGGCACGAGCATCTCGTCGTCATCTTGCTGCTGCGAAAAAGAAAAAAAACGAAGCGAGAATGAGCGATTGGATCTAGTGAATTCAGCACAGTTGATGAAACCCAAGCCCTAAAAATTTCAAGCATTGGTACGACGAGATATCGAAATCGAAACTAATTCCGGAATCGAACGGAGGTTGTGGGAGAGAGAGTGTTGAGCAGCAAGAGAGTGTAGCACCAATAGATACAACAAACATATCCATAGATAGTCATACATGGGGGCAAGTTCATATATGTATGTATGTATATGTGTAGAGAGAGAGAGAGAGAGAGAGAGAGAGATTACATCCAAAGGTGAAGGAGTCATGAGAGTCATGGGCGGAGGTGAGTGGCTGAGCGATCAGAGAACGGGAGAGAGTTGCAGGGGGAAATTGTTGAGAGAGAGAGAGAGAGACTCGGCTATGGGGGTCTGGGGAAGAAGAGAAGGGGAGGAAAAAAAAAAACTCGCGTTTATAAAGGAGAGGAGAGCTTATTGGGGATTTGATGAGGTGGTGTTTGGATTTTAAAGGGAAATAAAGTAATGGATTATTGAAATAAAGGAGGGGGGAATTAATGGTTTACCTTGTTTTTTATTTATATAGAAAAAGAAAATTAATTAGTAATGGTGTTTTAAAATGGGAGATTTAAAAATTCGTCCTTATTTTTCTTTTCACTTATGAATTCATCCTGTCTCTTTCAGCAACTTATGATTTCATTTTTCTTATACTTTTAATACCGCTATTGTCCTTTGAGTGTTATTAATTGTATATTTGTGTATATATATATTTTAAACCATATATATAGGCCTGATTTTAAACCATATATGTAATACAAGTTTTTCAATTTCATGGTAAATAATTTGTAGCGTTTATCATAAAATATGTCTGTATGTCTTATCATTTCATAGTTAATTATTTGGACCGTTTATCATGAAACTAGTCTGGCAAAATTTGTTAGGCCACTGTGCGGACCAATTCATATAAAGATAGTTTGGGATTGTTTACATCCTAAAGTATACCAGTATACCACCCAATAAGGAAATTACACGTGCCACCAAATAGTGAATTATCCAATCAAAACACGTTGTGGTTAAGCCTAAGATACAGAAGATCAAAGGATTTAATTACGATGTTATTTTTGTACTATATATATAGTATCATTTAGATTGGAAACGACCACGTTTGGTCATCAAATGATAGGTATTAAGTTGATAATTAAGCACAACCGGCTGATTAACTCTTAAAGCCATCGAACAGTGTCATTAGGGTCTCGTTTCATCAAAAGAAATCGATTATGTTTACAATGAATAATTTGAGTAAACTGTTTTGAAGCACTAATCCATGTTGTACAAAAACAAGAACCCACTACTTAGAAGTTAGCCACGATTCACATCAACAAACGTGGAAGGAGAAGAGTTTTTATGAGAAGACCCAGTCAAGCGATAGTTTGAAGACCTTTGCAACCATTTTGGAGGGAATGAAGGACAGTTTGAATCAAATTTGAACAAAGACGTGGGTGCTAAAATAAAATGTGAATAATGCAAGTTAAAGACAGACCCATCGTCTATAAATAAAAGAGACAATCGAAAAGAAGACCACCGACAAAAATTCATCATCTGACAATCTATACAAAATGGTTGCTCAGAGATCTAAAGTAGTTTAGGACTTAGACTAATTTAGTTATAGTTTAGTATTTTGCAAGTTTGAAGACTTATTTGAATGTAAGCTTACTTTTGATTAAATTCAGGTTATCTTATATCTTTCTATCTTTTTCTTGCCAAAGAGTAGTCAAATATAGGTCTGCTTTGGATTCGATTCAAGCATGCCTATATTTCTGAATTATTCTTGTCAAAATCTTAAGAGTAATTGTATATAAACTTGATTTTGATTAAATTCAAGTTTGTTTATATTAAGTTATATTTTTTGATTGAAGAACGTCAATCTATTATTAATTGATACCTTTAGAAAAATTCTCTTAATTGAGGTAATCGAATGGATAATCACAATTGCCTGATTAAATTAGCTATTTTGAATTAATTTGAAAAGGATAAATTCTATTATTTTCTAGCACGCCTACACACAATTATTTTGTCAAAGGTTGAGCTAATTTAGCCCAAACAGCGATGTACAAATACTTATGTTTACATCCCAAAATTCTTGTCCATCATGAAATATGTCTATATGCTACTATCATTTCATGGTTAATTATTTGGACCATTTACCCTGAAACTATTTCCTTATATGAATTAGTCCACGCAGCGATCTAACAGATTTCGCCGGACTAGTTTCATAGTAAAAGGTCCAAATAATTAACCATGAACCGTTTAGCATGAAACTAATCCGGCGAAATTTGTTAAACCGCTGTGCAAACTAATTCATATAAGGATAGTTTGGGATGTACAAATACTAATGTTTATATCCCAAAATTCTTGTCTGTATAGGCCCAAAATTTTAGGATGTAAACATAAGTAATTAACATCCCAAAATTCTTGGGATTCTTGTCTATATAGGCCAAGAATTTTAGGATGTAAACATAAGTAATATATATCCCAAAATTCTTGTCTATATAGGTCAAGAATTTTAGGATTTAAACATAAGTATTTAACCATGTAATGTTGTCACGCCCTCGATTTTCAACATAAATAAATAATCATTTTCGGAAATAAGACCTTCACATTACATAGATAATACCCAAAAAGAGTTCCAAGTTCCCAATTGTTCATCTTATAATCCAACTCCAAAGTTTAAAAAAATTAACTCATTGGCACTCCGGTCCCAAAATACTTAAGTACAAGTACGACTTAGTTTAGTGATTACAAATATTTCAGTCAAAAGAGAGTAAGAAAGATAAGTTACAAATCCATCTCTGTCAAAACGAAAGTCATTACAAAAATGGCTAAATAACTATCCAAATTAGCTTCCAGAAATATTCTTCATCTTCCAAGCTCACAATGCATGCAGCTATTTCCTGGCGTTCGAACCTGAAAAGGATGATAGATTGAGCTACACTAGTCCAGTAGAAAAATCTTCTTCCAATTCTATATGCAAATATGAAGATACGTGCAATGGAATGAAAGGCATGGAGAATATAATTCAATTGATAGAGAAGCAATCAACTCACGATTCTTTTAACGATAGCATGGTCAGTACATTCTACGGATTCGAGCAATGCCCAAGATGTGAAGTGGATAGATTGTTTAATCCACAATAAGTATGTCAACATTCAATGCGTTTCATTTCATGGTACGACACAATCTCAAATAATCGTATGGTTCATAAGACCTTAAATAACTCTGACATCCACTACACGATGCTCCATCACAAGTCATTTGACTGTATTTTCACCCCTTGCGCTACAGTATAGCACCCCTAGAGTTACTGTATTTTCACAATTTGCGTTACAGTGAACCCTAACGACTTAGATCACCGTATTATCACCCCTTGCATTACAAGACTTGCTTGAGTCTCCGTATTACCATCCATTGCGTTACGACACTCCTTATCTCAACTTCCAACTCACACACTTACTTTCTTATTCAACATGCAAGCTAAGACTTCCCAATAATCCCATTTTTTCATGAAACATCATACGATATGCCAACAATGCTACAAATATGCCACAAACATTTTCAAGTAACCAACCAATCAATAAGTGCATTTCAACGAGGTTTTAATCAAGTAAACTCTTATTTGTTCCTCACTAACGAAAGGCCAACGGAACATTGATAACATTGATTAATCATAGGAAGTCAATTGAACATGTTTGAGATAAGTTAAGAGGTGTCCAAAAGGGTTTAGAAGCGAACAGGGTTCGATATGATCAAGAAAACACAAAACAACAAAATACTGTCCAGAGAGGAGGGGGATTGATCCCCCCTTGACCAAGGATCGATCGCAGTAGCCGCTAGTCCAGAGAGAAAAATGAGGGATCGATCCCCTATGCATGAAGACCAATCCCTACGCAATTTTGGACGATTTTTTTGCAGATTTTGACAGCTTTCAAGAGAGCAAAGGAGGATGATCAAGGCTCAATTTCTACACCTAATCAATATACAAATACATAAAAGGGGCAAAAAAGTCCTTACCTCGCAACAAAGGCCAAGATCCACGCGCTACAAGCGAGCCCTATCCACGAACTTCAAAATCAACAAAAGCTTTCCTCCGAGCTTGACCCAACGAAACTCGGGCTGAAGAACAAGCAAGCAAGGTAGAATGGAGATGGATCTTATGCATTCTTAAGGGATTAAGTGGAGTTTCAAGTGAGAGAGAGAGAGAGATACGAGAGAGACTAAATTATCTCTTACACACCCAAACACTGTATATACTAATACAAAGACAAATCACACATACACTCCCTCTAGTTTCCATTCCATCACTTAAAACCCAAATTCAGACAACCAACACATTATTCGTATTTTTTCCAATTTCAGCATTAATAAAACACTTTGATAATTAATAATTATGCGGGTCTTTACAAATGTCATGGTAATTTAACCATGTAACGGTTTGAGGATGTCACGTTATATATTTTTTTATGGTAATTTAGCTATGTTCTGTTGGCCAACTCGAAGAATTAAGGAAAAAAAATGCAAAGATGTGGTGAACTTATCATGTTATATTCCTAAAAATAATGAAAAGGGTAATAAAAATAATTCACACACTAAAATGATGAAAATATAAGCATGAAAAGGGAGGGATGAATACTTACATGACATGGATAAAGAGGATGAATATTTACATGACATGGATAAAGAGGATGAATATTTAAATATTTTTAAAAATTGAAGAATTGGGAAAGAAAAAGGAAAGAAGTGAGGGAAAAATATAGGAAAATTAATGTTCTTCCTTGTTTATCCATGTGAAGAAGATTAAATGGAAATTTGAATAAAATAGTATTTTGAAAAATAGAACGGCGATGGTAAAAATGTACTATTATTGCAAGTAAATCAAAATTATTAAACAAATGTGAAAGGCTAGCAATTTTGTTGGGCTAATATAAAATGTCATGTGTTCTTGTATTCTAAATATTTTTCTTAATCACACACAAATATGGTTTTGACTGCATATTCGTCAAAATATGAGAGGTGACGGGCTCTATCTCAGTCTAGACCTCTGTTAGATACTCTCTGCTTCCGCTCTCAGTCCCACTCTTCGATACCGACTCATTTGTGGCCCATTACAATCTTCCCACCCTTCTTCCCACTTGGTAGTTTTACGGTCCCATCCATGCATGCACTTTTCAAGAACTATAAGTATGAAAAGAAAAAAGGAAACAAGGAAGAGAACAAATACATAAAAAGGAGAAAAATACGAGACAAAACATAACATAACCTAATTAAATTATAATGCATGCCTAGTGTATTGACTATTGAGAGTTGAGTCACTTGTGAAAAATATATATTTGCCATTTAGAAATACTTTAGTTCGTTGATCGATATCATCTCACTTGAAAGTTAAATGTTATGTTAAGTCTTTGGAAATTTCAAGAAGATTGCTGATAAAAAAAAATCTTAAGAAGATTCTGATTTATTAATTGTCCTTATAACATTAATTACGCTTCTTTACCTAATTCAATTAACTACAAATCTCTCATTTATAAATAAAGCGTAATCACTAATTCAAATGTATGTAAAATTAGACTCCGTTTGTATTTCAAGAACAACTAAACCATTGAAAAGTGTGTATTTACAAAAGTAGATGAAGCCCACTAAAGAATAGATTTCTTTATGCAAATTCTAATGCCATGCCGAAATTTAGTTCTTTTTTTTCTTAAATAAATATTTGGAAACAAACATTTATATACTACTTCTAATTTTGCAGTTTTCAAAATGACCAATCAACTTCGACATTATCTTTAGCTCATGGTTGATAAAACGATACAGTTGGAAGGGAAATTGTTAATAAGGTGTGATTCAAATTACGATTGAGAACGAGTAGAGATTGGTGACGGATGCGTTACTAAAATTACTTGATTTGCATCAAATGCGAAGATGAAGTTCTTAAATAGTGATCGACGATTGCTATTAGCATTTTTGGTCTTATTCCACCCTTTTAACTTAGGAGCACAAGTATTTGAGTTGAGTTTTGTTACCTCCTTTCCTATTGGTTGAAATGGTGTGAATCCCATCATAAAATGATGTCATTCTTACAAAAAAATTTATTGCACAGGTAAGAGCTACATCATTTCAAATAATAAGAAATAGGGTAATGTTTACTCTCTTAAGTGAAGGGTAAACGAAACTAAACTCCAATGTGGTCATGGCATTTACTGTTTTACAACGGAGATGGGCTCATTTTCTAAGCCTTAGTCTGGCCCAAGAAAAATTATACAGAGTAATAATGGGCCCGTAGAATTAGTAGTCAATCCAGGATACAACACCTGCATTAAACAAGGCCCAATCCAGGATACAATACCTAGATTAAACAAGGGCTTATAACAACTTACTACTCCATAGTTATTGATGGGCTCAAAATGGGTGAGGCCTGGGCAGACCTGCATAAAAAATTAAGAACAACGCAAGAAGAAACTTATACAGTTAGAAAGCTCATTGTTTTTCTTATGTTTGAAGCTGATGCTCATTCAATAATTTTCACCTTATTGTATGCTCCCTTCTTCTTTTTTATAAACTCCAAGTGATTATTCAATGTCCCGAGGGCATTGTCGGGTGGTGTCGTAGTCATCTCTTCACAACACATTTTGTGGCGGGGACTCGTGTGATTGAGAGAAAAGTTGGAGCACCACATCGCAATGGGGCATTGAATAAGGACAAGGACTAAGCTCCAATCCAATGTAGCTTTCCTCCGATCCCGGCCAATTTTGTGTTTTTGGGGGGCCCTTTTCAAGCCCACAATAATGATCAAAACTGTTCACTTTTAAAAGCTCGTCAAGAACATCTACCACATCCAATATCACATTGATCGGATATTGTTTGATAAAATTTTAAACGCATTAAGTTTCAGATAAATGTGGTGGTTTGAAGTAGGTGTGGGAGCCATGGGGTTAGTCGTCGGAGCTTTGGTTTGCGTGGTTTTGTTCAGTGATGGCGGTTTCTCTCCTAGAGGTTCCCGGTTGTTGGCCTAATGGCAAGCAGTGATCTGATGGTGGTGACAGCCGGCTGTGGCATTGGTGTTTGGGCTTGGACAGTGGCGGTCGAGTTGGGGTTGGGCGGCAGTTTGTTTGGTGGTTTTTAGGATAGGCTTATCCCAAGAGGTGCTTTTGGGCTTTGGCCCATTAGATGTGAGCTTTATCCCTTTGGATTCCTTAATTGGTATCTTGCCAATTTAGGGTTTTGGTCACAGATTAGGCATAGGATTTTTCTTAGCTTTGTTAGAAATTTGATGCTATCCTCCTTGTTCCTATTGGTCTTTACAACAATTTCAAAAATTAACAATTTTTTTTTGCCGTTAAAAAAAAGCAAAAAAAAAAAAGTCTCAAATAAATGTGTTGCAGGAGTTGCAATCCGGAATTGCACATAATTTTTTATAATACAAGATTAATGCACTTTGACATGATAAATGTCTTCGGCGATTATTAAAAGTGAAAGGTTCACGTATGACCGAAACTGGATGAGACTAGAAGGAGACTACATTGGAAGGTAGCTCAGTCCATTATCTTAGGTCCCGTCCCGATAAGACTAAGGGAAAATTAGTATTTATTTTTTAAATTAAAAATAATATATTATGAATAAAAATCTATATTGTAAAACAAAAAATAAGTATTTAAAGAATAAAATTTTTAAAGCCTTTATTACAGTACTCCTAGACAACTGTTCCCAACTACGGTTCATTAATGTCACGTACATCCGAAACGAAACTAGGAAGTAGAAAGTGAGAGTAGAGAGAAAGTAAAAGAGAGAGACTGGCCAGGAAGAGAGAGAAAATCAGAAAAACCACTGGCCAGTGTCCTCCCTTCGAAGCCAATAAAAGATCTTCGTGCCCGCTTTTCCCCTTTCCCTTCTCTTCAATAAAAACACCAACCAAACCATAACCACCACCAGAAACTCCAATGCCCTCTCCAATGGCTACCAACCTCATCCTCTCTCTCCTCCTCTTCATCTGCACCCTACGCAGCCCCGCATTGGCCCAACGACAACAAACCCAGATCAACTCCAACTCAGTCCTCGTCGCACTCCTCGACTCCCACTACACCGAGCTCGCCGAGCTCGTCGAGAAGGCCCTCCTCCTGCAGACTCTGGAACAGTCCGTCGCCAGCCACAACATCACCATTTTCGCCCCGAAGAACGAGGCCCTCGAGCGCGACCTCGACCCCGAGTTCAAGCGCTTCCTGCTCGAGCCCAGAAACCTCAGGTCCCTCCAGACCCTCCTGCTCCACCACATACTCCCGAGGAAAATCCACTGGCCGGACTCGGACTCACCCGCTGAGCCCACTCGGCATTATACCCTCTCCGACGACTCGGTGGAGGCAGGCGGGGTTAATCCGGAGCTTAGAGTCGTCCGCCCGAACGACGTCGTCCGTGCGGACGGAGTCATCCACGGGATCGAGCGCCTGTTAGTGCCCAAATCCGTGCAGCAGGAGTTCAACAAGCGGCGGAGCTTGGAGTCAATCTCCGCCGTCAAGCCGGAGTCGGCTCCGGCTGTGGACCCCAGAACCCACCGGTTGAAAAAACCCTCCCCGCCGGTTCCAGCCGGTTCGCCTCCGGTTCTCCCAATTTACGACGCGATGGCGCCCGGGCCGTCGCTAGCTCCGGCTCCGGCTCCTGGACCCGGTGGACCCCACCACCACTTCGACGGCGAGGCCCAGGTGAACATGGGCGGCTTTACTAGTGATTTATTGAACACCTGCTTCGAAAATTCACTCGAACTTTAACTTTTCTTTACAATTTCGACACTGTTTCATTCTTGCAGGTGAAGGACTTCATCCAAACCCTCCTCTTATACGGCGGGTACAACGAAATGGCCGACATTATGGTGAATTTGACGAATTTAGCCTCGGAAATGGGAAGACTAGTGTCCGAGGGGTACGTGTTGACGGTTCTAGCGCCGAACGATGAGGCGATGGCGAAGTTGACGGCGGACCGGCTGGCCGAGCCGGGCGCGCCGGAGCAGATCATGTACTACCACATGATCCCCGAGTACCAGACGGAGGAGAGCATGTACAACGCGGTCCGGAGGTTCGGGTCGGTCCGGTACGAGACGCTGCGGCTGGGTCAGAAGGTGGTGGCCACGGAGGCCGACGGGTCGGTCAAGTTCGGAGAAGGCGAGGCGTCGGCGTATTTGTTCGACCCGGACATTTTCACGGATGGGCGGATTTCGGTTCAGGGGATAGACGGGGTTTTGTTTCCGGCGGAGGAGGCGGCGTCGCCAGTGGTGGCGGAGAAGAAGGCGGAGGCCAGGAGTGTTAGGCGTGCTAAACTTGCGGCCAAGCCTAGAAGAGGTATGCTTTACATGTTTTTGTTTTAATAATTCAACTGCCCGGACCAGCTCCCGCGCACTTAACTTATGTTGGGAGTTGCGACCAATAGGCCTCTAGCGGATCGAAAGGCTCCGTTTCGCTAAAAAAAATAATTATACGTATTTGACATTATTTTTTAAATTAAAGGTGATATATTATTAGATAATGACTTGTTTTACTTAAAAAAAGATAGGAGTAATAACCTTAGCGAAACAGTGCTTCGATGTTACTGACTTCAATTGCTTGTTCATTGGAATTTTGAGTTTTCGGTTTCGCCGGATTTCGCCGGAATGGGTATTTTCGCCGGGGATTGGAGAATGCCGGGATGGGTGGTAGGTTGGGGGACTAGTGGGGGAGGATGGTGTTGTCGGTGGGTCTGATATGGAAGGAGGGTAAAATTGTCCATTTGGCGGTATATTTTGTGGGTGCTGTTGTCGGTGGTGTTTGTTGCTTTTTATTTATTCTGTTTTAGGTTCTCAAGCCCATCAGGTTAGGTTAAAGGAATTTTGGGTATAGGCTGATAGCGAAATTGGATTTTACTAGTACAGTGTTTTAGGGGGTCGAAATCGAGTTTATCTTTGGAAATTTTTAGAGTTCATCTTTAGTTTACCAAGTCACGGTGTCCGGCCTTGTTTACGTGCACGTTGACTAATTCTGAAGAACAATTCCACTGGCGAAGAGTTCAATTAAAGTTGGGTTAAAATCCCGATGGACCCGTAAGAGTTGATTAATAGTGACCCGGTAAGTTTTGAACTTAGGATGAGCAAATTCCTACGGTGAGTCTTAAAGCCTTGCCACCAGGTAGTGGTACCATGTCAGCTCCTTCGGTTGTTTTTCTAGGTTTCCTGTCATTTTATGTTACCTTATGAATCCTTCCAGAAACCCTTTTTGATACAGGTTTTTTTTTTATGACTTACGAGGAAGGACCAAGTTTTTTTTTTTTTTTTTTAAAGAAGGATTTTATTACCAAAAAACACACGAAATACAAGAAAAACAGGGGGCATACCCCGGAGAAAACAACCGGCAAAACTGGAACAACCAGAAAACAAAGATTTGGTTGGATGTGCATGTAGTTTCTGTTACGTGGCTTTTGGAAAACTTTTTGTAGCAAAAACAATAATATTATGCCTTAATGTCAATTTTTTGGGCTGTCATTATCATGTGACAATTACTCTCAAAATCATGCAAAGACAAACCTGGGTTAGGTAGATGAAGCAGTTCTTGCAGTAAGAACTAAGACCCATTGAAAGGTGTTTTAATTTAAACTATTGTATTTAGTATTGTGTTTTAGTATGACTTCTGTAGCTATTTAGTGCAAATTACGACTTCCATTTCGAACTGGTCTGAAGAGGTAGACCATATATATACACAATTTCTTACTTAGCCGCGCGTGGGGAGACTATGCTTTCGTAGTCTAACATTTAATGGGTTGAACAATGTTTATGTTTATAATTTGGAATGCTGTTACTATCAAAGTTACCAAAACCGCGCGTCTTTTTTCTCCATTTTATTTATCGGATCGAGATGCGCATGGGACACCATAAGATACGATACCTTCATGAGAGTATAAGTTGAATTATACCCGCAGATGAAATACAATATCTATTCCATATATCTTGGAAAAACTTTGAGGATGCAATGTTTCATGTCTTCAATTATAAAATATGTTGTAATAATAAACGTGGGTATTGTGCAAATATTTACTTACACACAAGATACGCTGAGAGATGCTGTCGATGTTTCTAAACATACTGAATGATTAGATATGTAACGTATTATCGCATATGTTTCAAAAGATTTATTTGGACTAAGACACGTTTAGTAACAGTGTTTGATTGGTCTTCTAAATATTTTGAATCTTGAGATACCGTATCGTGAACTGTAGGATTTCGACAACACTGATCACTACCTTGTGCACTAGAGTAGGTTTCACTTGAGAGCAAAGACACCCTATCCTGACATGGAGTACTAAACAAACAACTCGGGCAGTTGCATTGTTCGTATCATCAAATACAACAGGTTGGAGTCAGGTTTGGTGGGATGTTGCCATTGGAAAACCTAAACCGGCTTCGGCTACAAGTTGAAAGTATTGTAGTTGAGTTGTTATTTTCGAGTTAAGCGACGACAAAGCCAAAAAAGACGTAACTGTAGTTACTGTACAAAGTCCAACCACAACGAGGACAAATTCCGGTTCTGGCATCTTGACTGACTTCCCTTCCTACTACTATGGTCAATACAAGATAATGCCTTAGTTAATTGCGTGTGTGGGACAGCTCGTGTGTGCCTCAACTAAATCTAAGGCTATATATGATGTTAGCGACTGGGTAAACGACCAGCGGCCCAAAAAGTTTTTTTTTGCTGTCGACTAGAGTTGAATATTGAGTACTAATGTTTTCTTCCTCCCTAAGTAAATCGCTTCCTTTACTTCACCTATGGCCACGATTTGTTTTGTTTCCATTATTGTTAGTACTTTAATACTCGGGCTTTTTTCATTGAGAATAAATTCTTTATACCATCGGTGTAAACATTTGTTTCCTCAAAATTAATTACATCGCGCCATGTTGTAAAACAGTGGTCCCAATCAATAAAACATGGCGACGTGGCGCGGTATAATTGATTTGAAAGAAACAAATATTTACACAGGCAGTGTGAAGAATTTAATCTCTTTTTATTATTAGAATGACATTTAAGTATACAAGTACATGATACCATATTGTCGGTTGGACCCAATGTACAGTGCATGAATTGCAACTTCTTATTGAGATCCGAACATTAATAAATTGGTGGAACATGTTCCTGGGACACCTTGCATATATAATAAGATTTGTTCTCTGTGCTAAAATCTTCTTAATTCTAATGGTCAGAACTCATAATAGCATCTGTTCTAAGGGGTGATTTGGCTAAATAAGTGAGCCAGATTATTTTTTTTTCTTATTTAATTTTTTTGGCATTTATTAATTTTGTGTTAATTTTTTGTGGATTATTAGTTTGTTTCGAAGAGAGGAATATAAAATGTAAAAAATTATGAACCAAATTTAAGTTTTTTTGAATAAAGACAAAAAAAAAATTTGTATGTTTTGGTTTATTTTTGTCTTTAGTAAACTTTATAAAAATGCTGATTATAATTTTTTACTCTCTAGATTCCTCTCTTTGAGATGAAACAATAATTCACACAAAATTGACGCAAAACTAATTAATGTGCAAAATAAGTTTGAATAAGCACAAAAAAATATAATCTTATTCTGCCAAAACACCCCTAACCTACAAGGCACATTGTGAAAATATGCAGGGAAGCCTTTACCCATATCTTAATTTTTAATTTCTTTCTAATGTCCAGTTGTACATTAATTAATACCGTCCATGCATGCTTTTAATAATTGATTAATGCCTGCTTATTTTGTTGGAGGGCGGTTGCTTTCATAAATCAACGGAAGTTATTGGGTTGCTCTCTGGTGGTTCATTTATTTTATTATTCCTGATCAAAGATACAGACTGTGTGGACTTAATACTACTATTTTTATTTATTTGTTCTACACATATATGCGTGTGCCTGTAATATTGTACACTGATCAAGAATATTGGACTAATTTATTTGAGATTTTGTAACGAATTTCGCAGGAAAATTGCTTCAAGTAGCATGCCGTATGCTCGGCGCGATAGGGCAAGATTCCCGGTTTACAACATGCCATTGAAGAATGCCAAAAACTTCAAAGTAGAGAAAAGGTATCATTCTCTCTCTCTCTCTCTCTCTACAAATATGTCGGTGTCACCCAAAAACAAGAAATTTCGATGCATGTCATGTCATGTCTATTACTCCTATATTGCTTGCTTTAGTAGATTGATGATCTGATGATCGGGCAAGGGTCCCAACCAGTTAGACTCCCAATCAGTTTGGACCCGTTGTGGACCCTTTTTAGGCCTGCAACAATGATCGGAATCATTCATTTTTTAGAGCTCGTCGAGGTTTCATATGGGGATGTAGTCAGCTGTAAGCTACCTTCGGATTATTTTTCCAGTTTTGGGGGGAAACAAGAAAGATACCTTAGATTAACATCCAAGTCAATTGGGGGAAGAAGTAACATGGGTGATGCAAAGTTCCTTTCATGTTGGTTACCCCTTTCCCTTCAACTTCTTGTGCTAGCTTCAATGAACATAAAGAAAAACACTACCCTACACACACACACGCACAAACTCTGATTGGCGAGTTAACTTCATCGTCATGGATGTTGTATTCGTCTCTCTCGTGTGCAATAGGTTCCTTTTCGTGTTGTAATA
This sequence comes from Rhododendron simsii, assembly GCA_014282245.1. Classification (NCBI taxonomy): domain Eukaryota; kingdom Viridiplantae; phylum Streptophyta; class Magnoliopsida; order Ericales; family Ericaceae; genus Rhododendron; species Rhododendron simsii. Next base: position 26,865,539 of record CM024961.1, read on the forward strand.
GATCCACACAGAAGGTTGAAATCCTTATTATCAATAAAGTTCTTGCTCTTCGCCATAAAAGAAAAAGTCATCTTAGAACAAGATTGGGCCGTAAAAGGAATATTCGATTACTTGATTTTTATGTCAACAGGAGTAGTTCTAAAACCTCTAAAATCAAGGTTTACGAACGAAGAACAACTATAACAATTGGTGATGATAACCTTTACGCACATGTAAAGTTTGCCATGTTTCTTTCCAAACTTATCTTTCCAACTCAAGCATTATCTAAAAAGAAAAAGCAAAAGGTGAGGCATTTACTCATGTTTTAATGGTATCATTAACTGGAGCTCATTATTGGTTATTACCTTTTTATTGCAGGCAAATCACCAGATTGAGCTGCGCAAAAAAAAAAAAAATTGTAAAAAAAAAAAATTCACCGGATCGAGCTATGATTTATATTTCTCTAAATTAGGGTTTATAGTTGTTATCAAAGGAAGGCTGCAGCCATGGATGGGGAAGGGGCTAACTGGTGAAGAATATTGTTATCTGTTGCAGAACTTCCAGGGATGGATTTTGGGGGAAGGAAGAGGTCACATGAACTGTACAAGGGTTTTTTCAATTTTTTTTTTTATTTGTTAGGTTGGATGGTGATGAGCTGTGTGTTTTTTTTTTCCATAAAGCAGTAAAGATTGGGGTGAGGGGATTAATTTTGTATTAGGCGGTGGGTCTCCCACTGAGTAAAAAAAGTAGGGAAAATATTTGTGGGGAGGAGTGAAATAAAATTCTTATTGTATTAGGGGGGGCCATCAGAATAAAGAATAAATTCAAGTTTGTTTGCTGGTCTTACTGCATTCTTGTAGACTTATGAGTTTGAAACTTATTTTCGTACTTTTCGCAATGTTTTGTTTAGCTTTTCGTCGTAATTTTTAGGGTTAATCGTTCGTCTCAATGAAATGATTTGGTAATGTATAAAAATATGGACCGATGTTGAAAAAATTCAAATAAAATTGCACTTTAGACAAATAAAAGAGTTGTTTGATACTTTTTTTCGTCTTTAGTGAATCTTTTTTTTTGCTTTCCGCCATAATTTTATATTTTTTTTATTCTTCTTGTCGAGATGTGCGGTTAATTAAAAAAAATATCACTCGAATCTAAAAAAAATTCAGAAAAAATTGAACAAAACATACAAAACAAAGAAAAAAATTAGAAGAATGGAGCCTTGTCTTTTCTAAGACCAGCTGAAAGTCGAGCGGAGCTCGAACTGTTTGGTTCGTTTACCAGCCCTAGTTGCTTACGTTGACAGTGGAATTAAACTTTGAATTAGTGTCGAGAATCAAATAGCTCCGGTATGGACACATGATAGGACACCAACACTTTGTCTCTCTGATACAGATACATAACTTTTGCAAAACTAGAAGACGTGAAATGTTTAAAAAAATATTTGTATGCATTTTAATTGTGCACTGAATGTGTCTAAATAAAAGAAATAAAATAAAAACAAGACTCTAGCTAGTTTAGTACAAAATCATGAATACATACGGATTACATCATTTCATATATGTCACTCATTATTTACAAAGCCATTCCAGCAAAAAGTGTAGTATATCGCAATTGTTCACAGCATCTCGAGACCATCCTAGCGTATTCCGAGCACGTTAGGAAGTGTCCGGGACTCCAAACGAAAATCGTTGAAATCAAATAGGACACTTCCGACTTGAATTCAGACACGAACGTATCTTACACCAGTACGTTACCTCCACCGAGGTGTCTGGCTTCATAGGCTGCTGAGTGTTAGTTTTCCGTAGCTGACTCGTGGTGCATATGTGAATGCACTTCTCTGCCTCCAATCAGACTGTTCTTGATCCATTGCAACTGAGCTACAACATCACCCATATCCAATCTCTCCCTTGGTAATTCCACTGAACAGGCAACCCCAATTCTGAACACCGAAACCAAGCACTCTTCGATTGTCTTTCTGCTAACATTGTTGTCATTACATTGATCCATTGCGTTTTTGCTTGCCTCCACCACCACCTCCTTCTCCTCCTCCCTTTCATGTTCAAGAAGTATTGGATCTGCGATTTCCTCCACTCTTTCTGGTAGAGCCATTTCAGCAAAGCTATGAAGGCTTACATTGTCCTTAAACATCTCATCAGTGGGTCTTCTTCCAGTGAACATCTCCAACAAGAGAATGCCATAGCTGTAAACATCGCCTTGCGTTGACACCCGACTTCCCATTCCATACTCTGCAATTCACAAATCAAACAGTGTAATGATAATTGTAGATAACTTTTCAAACTTGTAAACAAGAAAACCATAGAACTTTGTGCATTCTTAATCTCAGACCAAACCAAGCTATCTCTACCACTGTGTCAACAAAACTTGGCCTAGATCTATAAAGCATTGAAAGGAAGATGTGCATTTTTGTTTCCTCTCTCCCCTCCCCCTTCTTTAACCCCAAATTCTAATAGTTTATACCAGTTGTTTCCAAATATCAGATGTCATAGCATGTATACTTTAAAAGTTTCAAAAGCCTAGAGAACAGCTTATGCAAAGTAAGAGCTAACAACATACAAAATTTTAATCCGTGAAAGTTGAAATGATGATATGACATTACTACACGTGCTTGTTGGTTTTCTATGTATTTGAAGTATCACAGTTGGGAAAAACCAAAAGGCAAATATCATGTCTCGTTTATTTGTTTCAGAGACAATGTTGGAAATCTTCTTGTGGGTATTTTAGCAGATGAGGGTTAAATGGGGGAATTTGTATCAGAAAACCGCCCTAATAGCAGCATGTCAGAATGTTTTCATTCCTATTTTGCTGCTCAAAATTTCAATAGAAAATTTCTCGCGTCGATGCTATATTTAGTGTCTGCAGAAATATAAATACTATACTTAGACATATGCACTGCTGCAGTGATGCTTGATGTGTCGTGCGAATTGTGATTCACCAAAAAGAGCTGAAAAAAAAAAAGGACACGAAGAAATCACCATATCAAGAGCATATTTACCTGGAGCAGCGTAGCCAACAGATCCTCTAACCCCTACTGAGAGTGTTTGACTATTGGAAGAGTAGCTTCTTTGTTGCAGAACAAATCTTGATAACCCAAAGTCCCCAACATGGGCAGTCATATCAGCATCGAGAAGAACATTGCTTGGCTTGAGATCACAGTGAATTATTGGTGTTTCGCAACCGTGATGAAGATAATCCACCGCACAAGCAACATCAATGGCGATGTTTAGTCTTTGAAGAAAACACAATTTCCTTTCCCTACCTTTTAGATGCAACCACTCCTCTAAATTACCATTTTCCATGAACTCGTAAACCAGAGCCTGGAATTCATTTCTTTGGTGATCAATACTAGAACAAGCTGTGAGTATCTTCACTAGATTTCGGTGCCTAATGTTCCTCAATGCCTCACACTCGGATTTGAAGCTCTTTGATGCTCTAGGTTCATCAACTAGTTTAAGAACTTTGACAGCAACAACCATTCCTCCATTTTGATCATTGATAATTGCTTTATAAACACTCCCGAAACTACCCGAACCAATCAAGTTGGTTGAAGAGAATCCATGAGTTGCTTCAAGGAGATTTTGGTAAGACACCTTCAAAAGTGAATTTTCTCGTGCTATTGGCGAAGGCCTTATTCCTCTTCTTTGAAACCAAACAAATAATAGCAAACATAGAGAGAGTACTATAATTCCTAAGAGAGTAAAGAGTAAAATTATTACAGTAAGACTCAATATAGTAGAGCCTTTGATAATGCATGTGGGGAGGTCTAGTTCTTCGACGCCACCACAGAGCTTTTCATTACCAAGTACTGATATCGCGCTTGTGTTTTCAAAAACACCTTCTGTTGGTACAGAACCCTCAAAGTCATTAAAAGAGAGATTAAGACTTTGCAAGAATTTGAATTCCTCCAGATAATCTGGAATTTCCCCTGACAAATTGTTGCGAGAAAGGTCTAAAAACTGAATACCTCTCAAAGAACTCAAAAGCGAAGGAATTGCTCCAGAAAATAAGTTCCCCTGCATATATAGTCTCTCCACTCGTACACAGCGACTAAGACTGCTAGGGATTTCCCCGGAAAACAAGTTCTCAGAAACATCCAATTTTTCCAGATTGATCAAATTTCCGACTTCCACAGGCAAGGAACCAGTCAAATTGTTTTGAGATACGTTGAAAACAACTAGAGTCGCGATACCAAGAGCTTCAACGGGCAAGGTACCACTAAGTTTGTTTTTAGCAAGTTCCAATCTGGCCAAATTTCGGAAGTTCCCTAGACTTGAAGGAATGCTGCCTTGAAGATTATTTCCGCCAAGATTGAAGTTGATCAACATACTCAAGTTTCCCAGAGAGGAAGGAATGTTTCCAAGTAATTTGTTGTCAGATATATTCAATACCTTCAGCTTATGCAGATTTCCAATGTTATTTGGGATATTGCCACTGAATTGGTTTCCACCCATATTTATAGTCTCCAAGTGAATCAGATTCCCTAGCCCAGCTGGAATGCTTCCAAACATAAAATTCTCGGCCAAATTCATCTTCGAAAGGATAGTTGAAAAATTACCGATTGATTCAGGCAACACCCCTTCTAAGTTGTTTCCATCCACTGCCAATTCCTCTAAACTGGTCGCATTGATCAACGAGGAGAAGAAACTCGAGTCGTCACTTTTCCCGTTTCCTAAATGATTGAGGGACACGACTATCCGGTGAAGCCTAGGCATCTGCCCAAAAACAGGCAATTTCCCAGTAAATTGGTTTCCCGGAACAAAGATACCCACCAAACTTGATACATTGGCTAATGACCTTGGAATGGATCCAGTAAACCTGTTATAACCAAGAGCAAGTGTCTTGAGATTTGGCAAACTGGTGCCCAAATCCATGGGAAGACTCCCTTCAATATCATTATATGATGCATGCAATTCTGCTATAGAAGAAATGTTGAAAATAGTGGCAGGAATACTGTTAGAAAGCCTGTTGAAACCCAGTCCAATGAATGACAAATTTTTTAGTGTACCCAAAGTCTCAGGGATACTTCCAGTGAGGTTATTATACGATAAACGAATCCAACTAACCGAAGATAAGTTCCCTAAGGAAGGCGGGATAGAACCACTGAAATCATTAGAGTCCAAAATTAGTACCTGCAGCCTTGACAAGAATCCGAGCTGAGCCGGAATGTTCCCCACCAACTTGTTAATAGACAAATTGATACCAACGAGGTTAGAACATGCGGATATGTTAACGGGTAGCTCACCGGTGATGGAGTTATTGTGCAACCCCAAAAGCTGGAGTCTCCTCAAGTTTCCAATTTCCATGGGGATTTCAGGACCAAAGGTGTTGTTTTGGAGATACAAGGCCCTGAGAAAGCTCAAGTTCCCTACGTGAGGCGAAATGGGCCCCGCTAGTTTTTTGGACCGGAGGTTGAGCACGGTGACCCTCCTGTGGTGGGTTCCGCACGTGACACCATGCCACAGGCAGAAGTGGGTGGAGTCATTCCATGAGTTGAGAATTCCCAGAGGATCATGGGTTATCTTTGCTTTGATATCAAGCAGGGCTAGTCTGTCTGTTTCATTTCCTGATTGAGCAGAGGCAGATGGGAATCCCATGAACAAGTTGCTGACACAGGAAACGAAAAGTATATGAGGCAGAAGGAGATTCAAAGGTGCCAAAGAATTTCTTAATTTCATGATAAGGCCCAGGTACAACTTGCCAGTGAAATGCGCAGAGATCGGAAACAACACCAACGGCAAAAGTACTCTCCTGGGCCGACACCGAGACTGAGAGACGAAAGCTAGGGGAGCGAGCGGGATTAGAGACCCCAGTAGTCCTAGCCGTAAACGTATAAACGTTGTAGAAGGAGATTCTAAGGTGGCCAAGAATCGCTCAGTTTCATGGTAAGAGAGGCTGCACTATAGGTGAGAAAGGAATGAAAAGAAAAGATATGAGATATCCCACCACATTTAAATTGAAGCAGAACAACAGAAAGTTCTGGCAAGATCATAAACTTGTGATATTTTTTTCTCAGTAGTAAAGAGTTAGACAAGTCTACACAACATTAGAGGTGGGACCCAACATTAGGAATCAAATTTGGTAAAGTATTAGGTGAAGAAAGACTTTATAACATGGAAATATGACCGGATTTGACTAATCTCTCTCTTAACAAATGCACGTGAGAATTGTCTTTCTCTTCAAGAAACTTACGCTATATTCAAATGAATTATCCTAGAAAGTTGAACACACAGTGTGAATGAAGAGAAAGTTGCGTCAAAAACTTCAATTTTATTCAACTGTCCCATTGGTCGAATGCAGTGGCCTCCCCTGGTCTTATCTTGATTTGGCATGCTCCTACTGCATGTCCCTCATCTATCTTGTATAGTTGTATGAGAAGCAAACACAGGATGCTGCCTGGAAAGTTGGAACAGGGAAAATCTGCCTTGAGGTCATGTACCCGAATTTCGGTGCGCCCCTCTATGTTGGTACACTTTTAGTCACAGGATGGCGCAAAGAATAAAGAGGAGAGTTTTGCTTAGAAAAATCTTACTAGTAAAACACAATCTTACGACTAAAAAGGTACCAGAACATGGAGAGATTATTCAGTGCCATTGGACGCTGCCACGTGGTTGTAGTGAGCCGAACCCGGATTCTGGATTGGGCTGAACCCGTCAGGTATTGGTCTCCCAAGGCAGATGGACCACGTCCCAAGACGGGATGAGCGGTAGTGGGCCGTGCCGACAGCCCACCCGTCAAGTGGCCCAGGTCAGAGCTCTTCGGAGCCGGGTCGGTCTCGAGATTCTCGACCGACGGTAAACCCGACCCAGGCGCAAACCCGGGTGTCAGTTGAAGATATTTATGGAGCGCACGAGGACCACTTCACTGCGACGTCGCTAACCGAGGTGGTTACGCGAGACGTTAGGAATGTGTTGTGCACACTTAACTTGGAGAGCAACTACGTACCGTCTACATAAACCAATGGATAAACCCTGGAGAAGGTACGCCATTTGGTAAGTGCCAAAATGTACACGTTTAGGCCGCCTAATATGCATTTGTAATGTCCTATATTATTATTAATTAATGTCTTATGTTGTATTTTTGTGATTGTAGGTCAGAAGAGTGTGTGTATCAAATTTGGCCTTAAATTGGAAATTCTGCAAGAAATGGTGGTGCACTGGTCAACACCTAATTAGTATTTCCTACGTTCTCTGCCGACACCCTCGTCTTTTTCTCCTTCAATTCTCCGCCTAGATATCTAACAATGGCCACCCATGGATTATTCTGCAGAGGACCTATTTCTCCTTATCTCACCGACATCTAAGTCGCAGCCACTTGGTTCATTACTTGCTCCCACATCCTCGTGTCTTCTTTCTTCCATTATTCTACGGTGTTTTGTACATTCAATGGGATCATATGCGTATATAATTTAGAGAGAAAGAAAGTCAGAAATGAGGAGGAGGAGGAGGAGGAGGAACTCGGCAGAAACATAAAAGAGAGAAGGGAGATTTCAGTGACGAATACGTACAAGACTGTCTAGCCTTTCCCGAAATATCAAAACCAATTCCACTCCACGAATGCCCAACTAAACCATCAGCTCCGGGTATAGGTAAGCCCTAACTTACTAACTATGATTTCTCTTATTTTGTAATTCGAGCAATTAAATGTGGTGATTGTATAATTCAGAGATTTTCTCAATAATCGGTTTCATGCCAAATCTCAATCATGTGTTTATTTTGGGCAAATTTCACTCAGACTTTCTGAGGTATCTGACAATGACAAAAGGTACCTTTTAGTTTTTAAAAATGACAGAAATCTTCCATATTTTACAGTTTGGATTTCATTCCGTTAGTGAAATGGACGGAAAATGTACGGAAAATAAAATCTTCAATTTTATTTAGTTCTATAGCTCTTAAAGCTCTTATTGAAAGTCCTAGAGTAAAAAATTAATTTGAACCTTTAGGATAAAATGATCAGAAAAATAAGATTTTCGCACCGATTCAAACGGATTAAAAATTGAAGCACTTAAGTATCTTCTCTTCATTTGGTTCTATGGTTTTCTTAGGACTCTCATTGAAAGCCCTATAGCGAAAAATTAATTATGACACTTTAGGATAAAATAATTAGAAAAATAAGATTTTCACATCGATTCAAATGGATTGAAAATTTGAACACTTAAGTATCTCCTCTTCGTTTAGTTTTACGGCTATCTTAGGGCTCTCATTGCAAATCTTAGAACCAAAAATTAATTATTGCACTTAATGATAAAATAATCAGAAAAATAAGTTCTTTGCACTGATTCAAATGGATTGAAAATTGGAGCATTTAAGTATTTGTTCTTCATTGAAAGCCTTAAAACCAAATGAAGAGCAAAATTTTAAATGCTCCAAATTTTAATCTGTTTGAATCGGTGAGAAAATTTTATTTTTTTAATCATTTTATCATATATGATCATAATTAATTTTTGGCTCTAAGACTTTCAATAAGAGCCCTAAGATAGTTGTAGAACTAAATAAAATTAAAGATTTCATTTTCCATACATTTTCTGTCCATTTCATTAACGGAACTAACGGAATGAAACCCAAACTGTGAAATAGAGGAGGTTTCTATCATTTTTGAAAACTAAAGGGTACCTTCTGTCATTGTCAGATACCTCAGGGGGTCTGAGTGAAATTTGCCCGTTTATTTTCTGTGATTATAAATGCAAAGATTATACAATTGTTTTCATGCCACCTAGTATATATTGTAAGTTAAGACAAACCATGCTTATGAGAAGATGGGTTGTGTCCATGACCCTAGTTAGTGTTCGATTAGCGTGGACAGTCTGTGTCTATCAAAGATGGTTTGTTCATAATTTACATGTACAATGACTTCTTGAAAGATAGTATTTTAACTTGTAGCTAGAATTCATCACTACCATGCCCAAAAAAAAAAAAAAAAAGAATACATCACTACCATATTGATTGACCTAATTATGAGATTAGTAATTTAGTACTACAAAATACCTCAAACCATTGATTATAGAATTAGTGGTGGATCCGATACCCTAAGTCTTCCTTTCATCTGATAAAAATCACACTTCTCTTGTTTTTTTTCCGATTAAATTAAAGTAGCTTATAATCCAAATCACAAATCTTTTCCCTCCAATTATTTTGGAATTGAACTTTGAATTGAAGGTAACTCCTAGTCCCTGTGGATCGACACTCGTATTCCCGTTTTACTACTAAATCCATTTGCATATTTTACAGGTTGAATTTATCTTGATTTTGACACGATCACCATTCCTAATAGTTCTACAGTATTTTCCTCTCCTCCTCCATATACTAACTTGATCATTGGAGTGTCGTCGGGTTGACTCCTGCCCGACAACGCTAATGGTTGTTTTATCTTGCAGAGTAGCGTAGGTGGAAGGAGAGGAAGTTCGAATCTAGCAAGAGACCCAACCCAAACCACCACCCCCACAGTGGGGTCCTAGACACCTTCTCCACCACATGTGTAGTCATGTGGTGTCCTAGACCCTTTTACCATCAGACAATGGACCCATACCACAATGTGCGATGGAAAAAGGAACCGCCACTGAATAATTTTTCTAGAACATGAGTGCGCCCATGTTCCATAAAGAGGACGTCTCCACATACTGCTGCTGAAAATCTTTGGCTTTTAATTAGGGTTGCAAACAAATCAAAGCTCGACCCATTAAGGACTTGACTCGGCTCCATTCATTTAATAATGCTCTAGTTTTAGACTCGTACAGTTAACGACCCATGCTACACTCTAAAGCTTGTCTCAGGAAAAAAAAGCTTGATTCGTTTATTAAAGAAACCGAGCTCCCCTCGTTTGACTAGTCAAGCTCGAACACTACTAGACTTCGCTGGTTCCGTTTACACCCCTAGTTCTAATAGCAAAGTATGGGCTCACCACCCAAAGAAAAAAAAAATGATCATGTCAGTAAAGAACAAAACCTACCCGGGCCCTCGAGGAAGACAATATTATATCCTCTCCCAACTATGGAATTTTCCATGACTGAATTTAGCAAAAGCACCACATTTCGTTTCATGAAATTGAGATTCGGCTGCTGTGCTATCTCTTCTACAATAATAACTGACGATGATCGTTGTTGAGGCCGTGTTACAAGAAATCAAGACAACAATTGAGCGCTGGTTCTCAAAATTTTTTTTTCTCCCTTTGATAAAGAAGTGTAAAAATCCCAACTTTTGTGTTCGAGAAAGTCTACATGTACAACTCTCGACCAAAACTTTGAACACAATTGGGTCCGAAGCTGTTCGATGCATATGAACCCATGTGCATCGAACGGTTCTAAACGCAGGTGTGTCCGAAATTGTGGTTGAGATTTGTCAATGTAGCATTCCTCGTTGAGTTCTCTAATTTTTTTGGCCCGGTTTTTTTTTTATTTCTCGTAATCTTTGGTTAGGCTTTCATCGTCATTTTTGAGATTAAACATTTTTTTTTTTTTGCTCGGCATTTTTGAGATTAAACATTCGTCTCGACACGAGAAATTGTAAAACCATAAAATGTGAGAAATTACAAAACATTCACATAAGATGACACGAAAGACAAAAATACTGTACTTGGTATTGTTTCGTTTTTAGTAATATTTTTTTTTTGCTTTACGTCGATTTTTTTTACCTTTTAGACTCCTTCTGTCAAGACGAAAGATTATTCCAAAAAAAATACTAATAACGTTAATTTAACAAAAAAAATTTTAAAAAAAGAAAAAAAAACGCAAACAGAAATATAAGAACAACGGGTGAGGGTAAGTTTGAGTTGCTCAGGAAATGTGTGAAAAAACTTATCAGAAAATGAGAGAGGCTAGAGTTTGAGCCCTATCTAAGGCGTTTGGAATTCAGACCTATGGATGACCTTTGAAATTTTTTGTGGATTAATCTACTAATACTCCACTAACCCCTTGATGTATAAAAAAAACTTATCATGCATTCTGTTAGAAAGAAAAGTTTTGAAATGATTTGACACAGATTCGGATGTTCCCAATCATTCAAATTCATATATCCTTTAATATATAGGCTTATAGCCCCACTAAAAAACACTCTTTATCTTTATATGATATGAAAAAGTTAAATTCCTAAATTAATGGAGCAAAGAAGTTCCAATTAATGGTTTGCTACACTAGCAGACCAAGGTATGAACATCTGTATTGAAAGTATGAGGCTATGTAGATACCTCACTTGTGTATGTTCTAGATTATCAACAAACACATCAATGTTGACTCTTCTTTTGGTCATTGACTATACATTGTGTGCGAGTCATAGAAAAATAGTAAGAGAATAGAAAGAAAAATCAATTAAGAAGAAATATGTGATGAAAGCGAGGAGAAAAATTTAAGAACAATTTTGCTGAAACTAATAGTTTATTTTAATGTGCTTTATGATGCTTTGAACTATGAATGAAGAAAGTATTGTAATGTGTGTATATAAATTAATTTGGGTCTCTAGGTCTGCGATTTCTAATGCCTTTTGATTTTGATTTAGATGTATGGTCACGCTGCAAAAGAAAAAATTGTTAAAATTAGCAATGTTGGATCAAAAAAGTGCTCACATTGGAATAACTAAACCTAGCAACCTCTTAGAGCATCCACAATGTAATAATCAAAAGTAAATAATCAAAACTTGCCATGTTAGCTTTTGATTATTCATTTAGAGGATTGTTAAAGTTAGCAATGTGAAGTCCTACATTGTTACTTTTGATTATTCAAATGTCCAAATTTGATTATTGGTTAGGATGTTACTAACTTTGATTATTACAATGTGAGCACTTTTTTAAGCACACATTGCTAATTTTAACAATCTTTTGATTTTGATTATTACATTGCAGATGCTCTTAACCACTCATCAAATTCTGGCTCTTCAATAATTAAAGCTAGCAATATTTTGTCAATAACCAAATTTTATTTCTCAATTAAGTACACCAACATTACACAAAAACTCTCTCTCGTCCATTCTCTCTCTCTCAACAAAGTTTTCAAAAAATAATTTTAAAAAACCACAACTTTCTGATTTTTTTTTCTGTTTTTTTGCAGAAACTTTTTTTTTTTTTTACAAAAAACAAATTTCTCAAAAATTTAAAAACTGTAAGTAAATAAAGTGTGTTTTTCAAAAAACTGGTTTTGAAATTTCAAAACTCTTTTATAGAAAACTATTTTTTACACAAAATCTATTTTTAAAAAACTGTATTTATAGTCCTTTAATATATAGGCTTATAGCCCCACTAAAAAACACTCTTTATCTTTATACGATATGAAAAAGTTAAATTCCTAAATTAATGGAGCCAAGAATTGGTGTTAAAAATTCCAATTAATGGTTTGCTACACTAGCAGACCAAGGTATGAACATCTGTATTGAAAGTATGAGGCTATGTAGATACCTCACTTGTGTATGTTCTAGATTATCAACAAACACATCAATGTTGACTCTTCTTTTGGTCATTGACTATAGATTGTGTGCGAGTCATAGAAAAATAGTAAGAGAATAGAAAGAAAAATCAATTAAGAAGAAATATGTGATGAAAGCGAGGAGAAAAATTTAAGAACAATTTTGCTAAAACTAATAGTTTATTTTAATGTGCTTTCTGATGTTTTGGACTATGAATGAAGAAAGCATTGTAATGTGTGTATATAAACTAATTTGAGTCTTTAGGTCTGCGATTTCTGATGCCTTTTGACTTTGATTTAGATGTATGATCACTCTGCAAAACATCCCTTCAACAACTATAAGGTTCTTGGAGGTACAAGAGGGCTACTATTTCTGTACGTATTGCCAAAGGTTGTTTGTCTCCAATCCTCCCCGCCAACCCCAATAATCGGAGATTAAATGAGTTATTGTACTTAAATATTTTTTTCCCCCTTTTTCTACAAATCAAATAGTAATCTTTTCTTTCACTTTAATTCCTTCTTTTTCCGGATAAAGAGTTGCTCTTCCATGTTTCTCAGAAAATTAAATTAGAGATAGTCTTACCAAAAATAAACCAAACCAGCTTTCAGACACTCCTCCTAAATGAAACCCAAAAAAATTTAAAAAACCCCCGATCCAATTGCTTCCACCTAATAAACGGTTGGGATTTGTCCCCCTTGGCCTTCACAACTCGTGTAACATTAGCAAATCTTCCAAGTTCCAAGTACCACGTTCAAAATCAGTTCGCGTTCGGTCCCACTCTCTCTCCAACGCTCCCCAAACCCTTTTTTTTTCTTTTCTATATTTTCCCCCAAATCCCTAATCTCACTTTCTCTCTCTGCCCATTTGCACATTAAAACCCTATTTTTTGCCCTCGCTCTCTCTCCACCGTTCACTTTCTCTCTCTCTCTCCCTCTGCAAATTCCTTGCAATAAGCCGAAGGCTTTTCACCTATGGCGTCGACGGCGGCCGGAGGAAGTACGTCCTATGGAGGCGGCAGCGGCGGAGGAGTAGGAGGAGGGGCGGGAGGCAAGTATCCAAAGGCCAAGAGGCCGTTTAATGGGAGCGCCCGCCCGCCGCCGTACGCTCGCCCCGCCGCCCTGCGAAACCCTAGCACCACCAACGGCTGGCTCTCGAAGCTCGTCGTCGATCCCGCCTCCAAGCTCATCTCGGCCAGCGCCCACCTCTTCTTCTCCTCGTCCCTCTTCCGCAAGCGCCTCCCCCCCGCTCCTCCCCCGCCGCCACATATCCCACCACCTCCAGGTTCAAATTCACGTTCATATATATGTAGATATTCATGTACAAGTACTCGAACTGTATATCGTTTGTTGTTTTTTGAATTGCACTCTGGTTTTTGTTTTACTGTTTTGTTGTCATGGCAATTTGGTTCTTTGGCTTAGTGTATTTTTGAGGGCTGGGTGAGGACTTAGGTTTTTTTCTTTTGTGTTGTGTTGTGTTGTGTTGAGGGGCTCTGTAATCAATTCGTGGCTTATTAGGGTTTCTTGTGCTGTCACCAGTTTGTGGCCTTTATGGTTTCTTTGGTGGGGAACTTTGTCGTGAAAGAAGTGGGAAGATGTTAGTTTGATCCTAACACTAGGGCACTAGAGATGTTATTTGATGTGGAATGGTGTTGGGAAGACTGCAAAGAGACGTTTTTGGTCCTGGTGTTTATAAGTAGTTAAGTGCAGCGAACACTTTGATTTTGTTTAATTTATTTGTTGTGATTGCAATTGGGTTCTTTGGCTTCGTCTGTTGTTAGGGCTGGGTGAGGAATTAGGCTTTTTTGTTTTGTGTTGAGGGGCGGTGTAATTGATTCGTGGCTATTAGGGTTTCTTGCGCTGTCGCCAGTTTGTGGCCTTTAGGGTTTCTTTGGTGGGGAACTTTGTTGTGAAAGAAGTGCTAAGATATTAGTTTGATTCAGTTAAGATAACACTGGGGCACTAGAGATCAAATTCATGTTTATATTTAAAGTAGTTAAGTGCAGCGAACACTTTTTTTTTGTTTTACTGTTTAGTTATGAATCATGATTGCCATTGGGTTCTTTGGCTTTGTGGACTGTTAGGGCTGGGTGGGTTGGTGAGGAATTAGGGTTTTTGGTTTTGTGTCGAGGGGCGCTGTAATCAGTTCGTGGCTTTTAGGGTTTATAGCGCTGTCACCTTTTAGGGTTTCTTTGGTGGGGAACTTTGTTGTGAAGAAGTGGGAAGATGTTAGTTTGATCCAGCTAAGATATTCTCTGGGGCACTAGAGATCAAATTCATGTTTATATTTGTATGAGTACTCAAACTGTCTAAAGTTTGTTGTTTTTTGAATTGGAATCTTTATTTCGTGTAGAATAGTGGGGGGAAGACTACAAAATGACTTTTTTTTTTGGGGGGTCCTGGTGATTAAGTAGTTAAGTGCAGTGAACACTTCGTTTTGTTGAACCTTTTTGTTTTTATTGCGATTAGCTTCTTTGGCTTTTGTATTGTTAGGGCTGGTTGAGGAATTAGGTTTTTTTTTTTTTTTTTTGTGTCAAAGGGTGCCGTAATCAATTTGTGAATTTTTGGGGTTCTTTGGCTGGTAACTTTGTGGTGAACTTGTGTGAAGATATTAGTTTGATTCAGCATAGATATTGATAATGGCACTATAGTAATAGTTCAACTAGGAATCTTATGTTAGGCTTGTTAACAGTGCTGTCACCAATTTGTGGGCTTTAGGGTTTCTTTGGTGGGGAACTTTGTTGTTACGAAGTCATTGAAGTGGGACTATGTTAGTTTGATCCAGCTAAGATATGCATTATGGCGCTAGAGATCAAATTCATGTTTTATATTTATGTAAGTACTCAAACTATTTGTAGTCTTTTGTTTTTTGAATTGTACTCCTTATTTGTTGTAGAATAATGTTGGGGCGACTGCAGAAAACAGTATTTTTGGTCCTGGTGATTAGGTAGTTAAGTCAGCAGACACTTCGTTTTTGTATCATTTTTCTCGTGATTGCGATTAGCTTCTTTGGCTTGGTGTATCACTAGTGCTTGTTGTGGAATTAGGTTTTTTTTTGTGTGTGTCTGTTGAGGGGCGATGCATTCAATTTGTGGCTTGTTAGGGTTATTTTGGTTGGTAAGTTTGTTGTGTGAAGAAGTAGGTAGATGTTAGTTTTATTCAGCATAGATATTGATAATGGCATTAGCCGCATTATATATCAACTAGGAATCTTATGTTAGGTTTTGTTAACAGCGCTGTCCCCAATTTGTGGCCTTCAGGGTTTCTTTGGTGGAACTTTGTTGTAAAGTAGTGAGAAGATGTTAAGTTTTATTCAACATAGATATGGATAATGACACTATACGAACTAGGAATCTAAACGACTTGCAAATTGTTCCCTGCTCTATGAGGTATTTTGTAGGTAGCATAATGTTAGGTTGCGTAAACAGCCCTGTCACCAATTTTTGGACTTAAGGGTTTCTTTGGTGGGGAACTTTGTCATCAGAAAGTGGGAAGGCATTAGTTTTATTCAGCGTAGAAATTGATAATGGCACCATAGATCAACTAGGAATCTTAATGACTTGGAAAACGTTTCCTTGCTCTATGATGATATTTGTAGTCTGCATGATGTTGGGTTATGTTAACAGAGCTGTCACCAAATTTGTGGCTTTTAGGGTTTCTTTGGTGAGGAACTTTGTTGTGAAGAATTGGGAAGATGTTAGTTTTATTCAGTGTAAACATAGATATTGATGACGGCACTATAGATTCAAGTTCAACTAGGAATCACAATGACTTGCGAAATGCTTCCTTGCTCTATGATGATATTTTGTAGGTTGCATAATGTTAGGTTTTGTTAACAGCGCTGTCACCATTTGTGGCCTCTAGGGTTTCTTCGGTGAGACACTTGTGTTTGTGAAGAAGTTGGAAGGTGTTGGTTTGATTTCTTATAGATAAAGATAATGGCTCTATAGATCGACTGGGGATCTTTAATGACTTGCAAAATGTTTGCTTGCTCTATGACAATATTTTTTAGATTTTTTTTTGAACAGACAATATTTTGTAGATTGTATGATAGGTTTTGTTAACAGCTTTTGTGTATCACGATGTAGCACCTGTACTACGATGTAATTGTTAATTTCTGCATAAGTTTCTATGTGAAGTGATATTATGCTTTTCAGCCCGTGCTTATTACCATGTAGTCGTGATTTTGATGTGTAGTGGCATCATTCCTTTCTGATCGAGCTAATGTTCTTTCTTCTCATTTATCCAACAGATTATGACTTGGTCATGAATGCCTTGTTCTCTTTGCTTTTTGAAAAGAATTTTTCAAAAAATTCCCCCTAGATTCCCCCTAGATTCCTCTCACTTCTAATTTTTCTCTCTCTATCTCTCTCCACTTATTACCCCTACTATTTTTCAAAAAACTTTTCAAAACACAAACCAAACAAGGCAGAAGTGTGAGTTACTGAGTTTTATTGGGATCTATTCATCGATGTTTTCCATAGTTGTTACAACGTGTGGATTGTTGTTTATTTGTGGTCTATGATTTAAGGTTTCAGGTTATCGTTACTGGTATTTTCCATGAAGTTAGTTTTTAATTTTCATAATTATGTTATTTATTTGGGATCTTATTTCTTCGTTCGGTGACTTCGGTCCCGGTATATTCTTTAATCATTAGCACTTGTGTAAATGCATATGACTATCTTCATGTTTCTGATTTTAACTCTTTAATTATATTTCATGGCCAGAAGCAAACCAAGAAGCAAGGGATAGGTTCGAAGAGGAAGTTCTTGATGTAAGTCTGAATGTTTATCTTGTGTTGTTAGTTTGAGAAAGCATTTTTGTACGAGCTTGTTTGCGATTTTTCCTTCCATTTGAGAACAGTTTGTCCAAAATAAGAACAGTTTGTTGTTTAAACTTGTACTTTTCTGCTGATTCAAAAAAAAAAAAAAAACTTGTTCTTTTCTGCAATCAAGCATCTCTCTCTCTCTCTCTCTCTCTCTCTCACACACACACACACACACAGAGTTGCGCGCATGTTTTTTCTGAGTCCTGGTTTATGTGCTATGGGCCTATGGCCCACGTGGTCCTATTTTATAATGATGTTGTCAGAGCATGGCCTGATAGGCTGATAAATTATCTTTGCCCATATTTGTGTGAAGAATCCACCTGGAGTACAAAGACCATTCCTCAATGACGGTGGCACATCTACTAATAGCGGCAACAGTTATGGACTTTCGGAACTTGAGCAAATGTTGAAGCAGAAGACCTTCACCAGGTGCACTTAGGCTGGATATTTCATTATTTCATACAATGCCCTTTATGGTGTTTTGGGATAAAGGTGTAACTGTGCATGCAATTGCATGTGTGTCTTCATGTGTGTTTGGGTGAAAATGCAACATAGCATAAATGCTTGTTCTTCAACTTTGTATGACTTTGCTGTGGTGGAATCTTAGAATGTCTCAAACATGGGCTGGGCATTGAGAGGGGGACTTATTGCTCTCACCACATTTCGTTCATGAATAGAGGCGCATGTTGTGACTGTTGGCTCATCACAAAATGATTAAAATGAAATAATTAAGAATCCAGCCTTTATCCTTATTTGAACAGCTTCTCATGCGAATCGAATGGTTCATAAGAGTGCTTTCTTATTTGGGTTTATTTGTATGCCCTTTCTGCGTGGACTTGTGCTAATTACTAATGCGGCTATATGTGCCAGATCTGAGATTGATCGCTTGACAGAACTACTGCATTCAAGAACTGTAGATGCACCCCTGGGGGATGAGGATACAAGGACTGAGTTGAATGTTCCACAACCTTTATCAACTGCTGGGATACGGCATGAACTTACTCGTAGTCCAATGCAAGCAAATGGAATAGAGCCCCACTTGGAGAGCCATAAATTTCATAGACACATTTCAACTCCTGGTGCCAGTTCACTAGTATGCTACCATGCTCTGGTTTCTTGAATGTTTCATTGCATTGAATGTATTTTTGGATGATAGTCATGTAGTTTGCATTATAGCACTCTTTTTCACTTTCTTACAATAAAAGTATCTTCAGGTCCCTGAAGAGGATGTTGCGGCACCTTCTGATCTTGCAAAAGTATACATGGGCAGTAAGTCTTCAATAGTGTCACCATCAAGGTTTGGTTTGTGCAGCCAAGCACTGAGAGAAGATGCAAATGTGCTGAATAATGGACCCTATACTCCAAAGTCACCTGTCATGTCACTTGTATCGAAGCCAGCTGTCCGAATTGGGGTTCCTGAAAATGGTTTTATCACCCCAAGATCACGAGGCAGATCTGCAATATATAGTATGGCCCGTACACAGTATTCCAGGGTTAATCCGACTTCTATCCAAAAGGTTTATGCCCATACATTTCTGCCCAGAGAATTCTCATCTTTGGTTTAAAATTAGTGGCTAGGTTAAAATTTTCATTATCTTTTTGCCCAATCGCAGGGTACTGGTCCCGCATTTGATCGTTATGGTGGACAGTCTCCATCCTCATCTCAGTTTCCATGGGAGCATGATGGGCTATACAGTTCTAAACAATTGGTAATAGTATTGCAGATGATGAAGATTTCTTTTTCAGTATTATGTTTTATGACGAGCAATAACGTCTACATTCTTCCTTTCTTTCAGGCCTTAAAACGTAGGAGTTCTGCATTAGAAGATAATATTGGATCTATTGGTCCCATACGAAGACTTCGACAGAAAACTAATCTCTCAACTCCAAAAAGTTTGAGCTTGCAAGCATCTGGAAGTTCTTTTTCTAGTCGTGGAGCTGGAGTTGGTCCTGATTCTACTGAACTTCATTTATCTTCGGCTCATAAGCTTCATTCATCAGATGATTCTAAGCATAGAACATCCAAAGCACTAGGAGAAAATGAGGATAACAGCATGCCTTGTACAAGCTATACCCCTGTTCCATCTAAGTCTACAGAGATGGCTACAAAAATATTACAGCAGCTTGATAGATTGGTTCCAAAGGAGAAATCGCCAGAAGGGAAGGCAGTTGCTGCAAGGGAGAAATCAACCAGTAAGTCGACAAACTCGACAACAAAGATGGTAAATGGACAGGCTCTTAGAAGCCTGGAGGATGTAGATTCATCAAATCGTATGCGTAACGAGGCGGGTACTCACAAGTTTAAGGACACGGGCGACACATCTTTGTTTGATGCTCGAGATACTTCCTCCCAAAAGCAAGATAAAGTGGAGAATGGCCCCAAAATGCATATGGTCGCTAGTGATGCATTGACCCCTTCAAGGTTTGGGAATGCTCCAGTCTCGTCGAAAGAAGCTGTAGCTGGTTTTATTGTCGAGTCAGTCAGCACACAAAAGTTTGTTACTCAACCATCTCAATCTAAATGGGGGTTTCAAATGAGTGCCCATGAGGTTGGTGCTTCCTTTTTGTTTTAGGTGCATTAAGTTTGGTTGTTTTTTGGCCTGCTGTCTTGTCTTTTTACCAACTCGGTGCCAGTCCTTACATTGCTTCTTGACCTAACGTACAGTTCTTCAGTTAAATATGTCGTTCTCTTATCTCTTTGCTTCTTATTTTATGCCAGAATTTTAACATATGGTTCTGTCATGAAGGATTTTTTGGACCTGGATGATGAGATTCGTTCTAATAAAGCTGCATCTACACTACCGGCTGAAGGGACTAAAAAAGTGGAGACATCTGTGATGGAGAGCAAGGCCTTGTCTTCTGAAGCAGTGACGGTGGACGAAACTTCTCTAGTGTCAGACTCCAAACAACATGCTAATACCGAATTGGGAAAAGCAACTGAGTTAGAAGCTTCTGATGCGACTGTGATTGGTGATAAGAAGACTGGCTTCACTTTCCCTATGGCACTTCCTTCCGGCACAACTTTTCAACTTGTTAGCAAATCAACTTCAGATTTTGATCAGATTGTTCCTCCTAAGGAACCAAATGCACCGGCTCCTTTATTTAGTTTTGGCCCGAAAAGGGTTGGTGAAATTCAATCACCTCTTCCTTATTCATCTTCTATCAGCGATTCTGCGGTCCTAAAATCTAGTGCCCCATTGGAACCACGACCAGAAAGTGCAACCAGGTCAGTGTCTGTTGGTGGTGAAATTTAGGTTCTTTTTCGTCCTCTTGTTATTTTTGAAGTTCTCTCTAAGCATAGATGTATGACGACCACTTCACCTCCTCCACCCAACTTGCACTAGATGGATGTAAAATATATTCCACGGAGGCATCCCTATGGGACATCTCATATTCAAGTGGCACAGCATCTTATAAAACATCACAACGAGAATGTTTTGAAGCAGGGTCATGGATATAGCCATATAGGGTTTTGTCCCCAAGGGCTGGTGTTAGGATGTTGGGTGCTGTTAGAGAACAATGGTTTTTCTGCACTTTTACCTTTTGTGTATGTGTTCTTATGTACTGCTTTAGGGTGTATTGCTCTTAGAGTTTGTATCTTTGGCTGCCGATTTTTGGTTAGGCTTCAATATCATTATCAAGTTGTAAACTGCAAAGTATTATTTACATGTGAGAATGTAAGTTTTTTGGTATGCTTATTAACTATGGAGAATCAAGTTTATTTGTAGAAGTGGGTATATAATAGTTGACAACATGCTGAGGTTCACATCATGAAAGTTTTGAAACTCAAATCAGCCAACTCCAGGCTAAAGTCATTGTTTCTATATACGAAGGAATGTCAGAAATCGTCCATCTAGTGAACTTGATACATGAATCACATTCAGTAGATAAATTAATGAGTTTTGAGATCGGCATTCTTGAATTTGTTTTTGTGTATATGCAGCTTGGCCAATGTTGCTTCTGGAACTGACACCGTACCAGGAATTCCTGAGTTCGATAAAGGCGGTAATAGAAACTTGCAAAAATCTGGAGATACAGTGGGAAAATCAGAAGCTTCAGTGTCTTCTGCTCTTTCAACTTCAAGTGGCAACATTTTCTCCTTCAGCGCCCCACCCAAGAGTACAAGTCTTAATGGTTCACTTGGTTTAAGCTCTTCCATATTTGCTTCACCTTCACCTTCTCCAGCTCTAGCTTCCAGTATTTTGGCGAATAGCTTTACCACTGTGGCTTCTTCCACTTCTACCATGGCTGCCGATGGAACCGCCTCCAATGGCAGTCAGTCTACTTCTGCTGCAGGACCTTTATTTCCGACAGCCCCCATTTTCCAGTTTGGGGCCACATCCGTAGCTCCAACAAATTCAGTTTCAACAGTATCGACCATATCCACTGCTGAACCAATAGATGTGAAGGCCAAGACAGAGAAGAAGGAAACAATCTTTGGCAACCTAACCGGCTCGCCTTTTGGTAGCCCATCTTTTGCAACGGCAAGCACGGGAAGTAACATTTTCGGATTCAGTGCTCCTGCCTCTTCTTCGACTACTGATAATCACTCTCAGGGTTCTCTTTTTGGCACAAGTATTGTATCCATGCCTTTTCAGTTCGGTTCATCTGCTTCATCTACGATATCTGGGACTACAGAGACCCCATCCCTCACATCTAGCACTTCTCGATTTGGTTCTTCAACCTCTAGTGGTTCTCCGTTTGGTTTGCCAGCTCCTAAACCGATTGGTTCAAGCTCTGGTTTTGGTCTGAGCTCTTTGGCGACCAACTCTAATAGCTCCAGTGGTCCCACTTCTAGCTTATCCACTTGGCAACCCCCAAAGTCTTCCATTTTCAGTTCTACCACAGAGTCCCCGGCAACTGTTTTCTCATTTGGTGCATCGTCCGTTTCTGCTGCTGCTACCAACAGTGCACCTGTGGTGTTTGGATCTTCATCAGGTTCCCTTTTCTCATTCACGTCAGCTGCTGCTGCTGCTTCTGCCTCTTCTTCCCAAACGCTGCCTGTATTCGGTAGCGGTGATCAGATGAACATGGAGGATAGTATGGCTGAGGACCAACCCATACAGGCATCCACCCCTACGGTTCCAGTGTTTGGCCAAACTCCTATCTCAAATCCATCTTCCGGATTTGTGTTCAGTTCAGCAGTTCCATCAGCGGGAAATCCCTTTCAATTTGGGGGCCAACAGAATCAAAGCACCCCACAGAACCCATCTCCGTTTCAGACATCTGGCAGTCTGGATTTTGCAGCTGCTGGCAACAGTTTCTCATTGGGTTCTACCGGTGATGACAAGTCTAGTAGGAGGATAGTGAGGGTTAAACACAAACCCAAAAGGAGGTAAAACATTGAATATCAAAGGTGTTTCGTTATTTGGTAATGCTATGTCATATGGGTCAATAATGGGAAGATGGATTTTTTTTTTGGGTTGTAATGGTTGGAGAATACCGGCTGAAGTTTACCGTTGTATCAGTTGATTTGAGTTTGTCAATGTTAATCAGATCCTTCAGGTTTTTGAAGTCTGATGCTTGTGTCTTATTGGCAAAAATGTCACAATTTTGGGTGGTGTCTCTCTAGCGAACCCTAGGTCGGTTGTATTGTATCAGTAGTAGAGTAGTAGTATTAGTTTTCTTTTTTGTACCTTAACAGGGTTATTGGTCTGGAAATTTGCTGTCAACCTTTCGTAGTGTACCCTGGTACTTCTACATAAAAGAGGAATTCCCAAGTGAGTATTTCTGTTGATACTTGATAGCGCACAAGTACTTTCCACTTCCAGCTCTATGCGTACGGATCAGTATATACGTATTGTCTAACGGATATCCATCTGATGGAACTGGTTAATTTTGTTAAAATTGTGCTGAATAGCATTATTTATGGAAGTTCAGAAAGCTGGAGATACCCTGTTGACTGTTGCCTACCTGGCTAGCTCTTCATATTTGCATGGACGTCAGAAAACTTGGAAACGTGTTTTTTCCGGAGGAGGAAGGGATCCCTCGATTCCCTCCTCAGTTATACGCGCGGGCATGTTAGCACATTGATTTGCTTTCATCGTGCAAAACCTGAGTTTTGAAACGTGTTTGAAGCTTTAATTTTCTGGGCTGGTGCTACGAGCAGTCTAAACCACCAATGTTGCTTGGGCAGGTCATTCAAATGAATTTTCTTTATTTGGGCAGAAATGAGTTGCGAAAATGGAACGGGGGGCTGCTATCCCTTAGCGACAATAACATTCAGTAGCATTCAATCGCATTGTCTGTCTCAGCAATCAATGGTTCGGTCTGTTCGGATTTTAAAAGAACTCTTCCGGTGAAGAGTTGGTACTTTAAAATCCGGAATGCCAAAACACTTTTAGACAGAGTTGGAACTTCTTTTAAAATCCGGAATGCCAAAACACTTTTAGACAGTGAAATTTAGCATTGCTGAATGCTGCTGCCTCGCAAGTCGCGTGAAAATTATGTACTATAATAGACAAATCACAGTAAGACGAAGACATGCATGCAATTGGTAGGGTTCTAAAGTTTGGAAAAATAGCATATACCAATGTTTGCATTTGCTAATTACCAAAAGTGGACACTTCCTCAATATTGCTCACACACGTCTACGTACTTTTGAGTCAACGTAAATTTTAATAGCATGCGTACACATCTTTGATTATTGTCCAATTCATGAAATGAAACATAGACCCTCCACTCCTTAATGTGGACTGAACGGACAATCTAAATTTGGATCATTCATTTGTGCAATATTCAATTGTTTCAAATTTGCTCATATCAGGGTACTCTTGCGTAATTTTAACCGGTAAGAGTTTCTCAACAAATCCAAACCATGGATTAATTTTACCAATGTATGGTCCAAATTTAAACTCTCTCTCTCTTTCGGTCCAATCGGAGAGAATCCGAACGCTTGATGAAAAACAGCAGTAAATGGAGTGGGACATCTGCCGCATATTAGTTTGTTTTGCAGCTGTAAAATGGGACCACCATGTTGGTGATTGACGAAGGCCAGACACAACACTGCACTGTGGAGCGATCAATGGCTCATATGCTTTTAAAAACAAGTTTGTTTCCCAAAGAGATCGATGATGAAGAACACGTTTTGGCGTTGAGAATTCATTTTCAGACCAAAATATACTAGTAGTAATAACACAAACAAATGGCCCGGCCCACACCCTGGACAATTGAATTCCCTGTTCATCCACGCTACGATAGCGTGTTTTGGAGAGAGAGAGAGAGAGAGAGAGAGAGAGAGTTTGACTCAATTGATCATGAAATTTGGCCCATGTGGTCAATGCCTTTCACGTTTGTGTGCAGGAGATGTGCACTTGTATTACACTATTTGCTTAGTGATCAATCGATGATTTTAAATATCATGTGATGTGTTATTATTGTATTGATAAAATATAGTATCTCACTTAACGAGGTGAGCGGGTCATTTTGTTAAATTATTTAGTAATTTTTTATTGAATTATTTGTACCAGTTTTGCAATTTGGTTAACTTTTTTTTTTTAATGGCAAAAAAATTTCATTAATCTTGAAATTGTTATAATACTAATAGGAGCAAAAAAACAACAGTTCGGTTAACTTCATGCACGTACTGAAAATTCTCCCTAAATTTTTGGTACCTTTTTGTTTGGTTATTTTCTTTGTCTTTTTTATATTTTATTTAGATTCACATTATAGTTTTTGGATTAATGATCAATCTCGATGAGAGAAGTCTAAAAAGTAAAAAATTATAATAAAAACAAAAAAAAGTTCACTAATAGAAGCTGCTTGCCTGGGGTTTTGGAAGTTTCCAAATTTCCAATTATCTCATAGAGGTTTGGTTTAATTTCTCGTTTGATATATTTTTTCTCATTCTCTTCTGGCCTTCTCTATGATTCAATTTTTTCTTAGTATCTAGAGTTCGCTGCTTCAATTTACTCTTTGTTTAGTTATAATAAAATTTGTTGCCGATAAAAATAAAGGCTCTAAATTATTTAGAACCTAGTTAGTAGTTTCTCTAATGCCTCAATTTTCTAGAATTGATTTTTCAAAAAGTTGATTGTCTGATCATCATTAGATTAACTTAATTGTTTGATCTTCATTTGATTTCCTTAATTAATTATTTATTTTAGAAGTTCAAGGGATCAATTTTGTTTGTACTCTCTATAGCTTTAATTGAGGTTTTTTAATTGCAAAGTGTTGACTTTGTGATGCACCACAACTCCTAAATATTTAAGGCCAAGATACACTTAGACTTCTCTCTCATATTTAATTGAAAATGACCCATTAAACTACTTTAAAATGGATTTGGATCTCCTAATAACTTTAATAATATGGAGTGGATCGCACAACGCTATATTTTAATTTTAAACCCAATGTTTTACGAAAATTTTGACCGAATTGTATATACAGAAAAGCCAAACCCTTATGAAAATAGAAAGCGACATACGTACTAATGAATTGAAATGGGGTAGACGTCCTTTCGAAATCTTACGATTGGCGGTTTGAATTTTACGATTCAGATACGCGTCTCTAAACATATTTAACGTTTCAAAAATCTTAAGATATGCATATGATATACGCATCTTGCAATTCTATATATCTAAGATTAAACATGATGTTGTAAATGAGGTTAGCTATATCAGGTTTAATCTTAAATATTTAGCTTTGTATTATTGTGTATTGAAGTTCTTACTCGATCTTCAACGTACTAGTTAAGGAAATATTCTCGCGACATTTACACGATCATGGATGGCATAGTGATTTAGCTGAAGAAGTGTTTGAATCACCAAAATTTTATTTTTGCAAACCGTGCGATACATTTTGTATTTTACACATCGCGTAAACCTATTTTTTCTACTTAAGAGTAAATATTTCTTGCGATACACGATGCATATATCCCGATAAATATGCTACATAAAATGGAGAGAACCATACGCAATGCATATCTCGTTTTGACAACCTTGCCTTTTCTCCTTATAAAACTTGCTACCTGACTACTTGAACAAGTCAAATTAAAGCTTCACTGACAAATTAATCAAGGACAATAGTGATTGTGATCATTAGCAATACAGGTTTGATCAATTGCTTTCCTCTTTTCCTATCACAAATATCTGAAAACGAATGATTTTATACGAAATTTCCTTTAGTTTGAAACGATGTACCATAAAGCCATAATTGTTGACTGAATAGAAGGTTCTCTCTTGATTTTATTTTCTTAATTACATTTCACATCTATTTGAGCACCAAAAATAACTGGTTTGGAAAAGGACATGTACCGCGCCTTTGGACATAATATGAAGAATCGGAGAGCCTATAGTGCAGGGGTGTATTACAGGGGTGTAGTGCGCAATTAATCCGAGCCATCCACCTTTACAAAACACATTTGAACGGCTCAAATTATGCACTACAGAGTCCCCGAGTTTGCATATGAATGGTAAGTTCTCTTACTCCCAAATTCATAACTTTTTTAATGCACCAAACTAAAGAGTAAAACATTTTTATTCGATCGCGGTCGGGAAATAACTATCCCTTTGATCTAAAATCTCTTTTCGAATGGGGTAAATCTGAAAAGATTATCATAGAATGAAGATGAAACCCTAAAATTTCTAGACTCCAATGAACCCGAGAACCTCATATGATCATCTTGCCATCGTTTAACCCTCTGAACCATTATTCATTACAATTCCTTTAAATCATTTGTTTTCCAGTTCTACTCTACCATTCTATTTATAGAATACGTTTGTGTTCCAATAATAATAATAATATATTTCAAATTATCAATAGGGCCGATCAATATGGACTGACTCCAAAATTATTGAACCATTCATGCTCGTACATTTTCAACTAAGAGGTCAAGCGTGTCGAAACCAAGAATTGATTTTTGTTTCTTGTTTACAGGAGTCTTTGTTTGTTGGTTTATTGGCTATTTGTTGGACTGGTACTGTCTATTAGCCTTGATTCGGTTGTCAACTTGTCATTGGTTAATTTCACATGATTGATTTTAGTGTTATTATTATAACTCTCATGTATTGAGAATGTAGTTTTCAACCGCTTGACATAAAAAAAAAGAAAAAAAGAAAATCTTGAACCATCCAAATTATAATATTCCGGGAGTAACGTCACGTGGTACTCCAGACAACTTAACAACCACACATTCTTGTGGAGTCCATAGTCTTAAAAGGTACTTTTAGGCTTTGTTTCATACACATCGCAGTTATTTGAATAATCTCGAGGTTGTTCTATTTTTTCAAAAAATTACTTTATGAAAAAGAAGGTAAATTTTAAGGTCAAAAATCATGTGTTTACGCAAATAATTTTCCTATCAATATGAATCTTGTTTGATAGATTTCATTGAGATCTTTTAAATGGTGTAAAAAAAAATTAAAAAATTATTTTTTATTTTCGTTATATTTGAATTTGAAATTACCTTTTTTTTTTAAAAAGAAGATTTCTAGAGAAAGCAGAACGGGTCTGAGTCCAAAGAAATAGGAAACGTACAAAGAAAAAAGAAACACACAATAGCATTTTCCTGATCAATAAGAAAAATGTTTTTATATGACTATTATATAATCAAAATAAACAACAAAGTCGGTATTTTTTAATAATTTAGTCGACTCGTATATAACCTGTAATAATATTTCTAAAGGCAAGCTGTCTTTGTCTTGATTATGATTGATCCCCTGATCTCGTTAAAGATCATTCTCACAGGCCGGCAAACCATGAAACAGTTTTTTTTAAGCCCCAAGGTTAGTTCGATCTTAATTGAATTGTACTTCTCACACAACTCATTAGGGTTTGAATCTTGATTCCGGCCGCAAGAAAGTAATTTCTTGTGAATCTCGTGGATGACCTGGTTTTGAACGGATCCAAGAAGGAATTAATTAAAATACGCGTAAACTGGTCCAGACACTTTTGGTGGTCGGAAAAAAAAAAAGTACGAACCATACGCTCATTCTGTTCAGCTGATCTTTTCTCTGGTGTGTACACGTTGACCTTCAATTTCAAGGGGCCTTATTATGACTATTTAATTCGAGTTGGCCTTTTTATTTATTTATTTAACTACTAGTACTATTTTCAGGAGTTTAACATTGGTAGGCAGAATTCAAGGGGGGTTGTAAATCTGCAGGGTCCTTGTTTTGATTTTATCAATTAAATTGGTATATATAGTTTTAAATGGCCGTAAAGATACAAGATGAGCAAGGGCGCCACACGGGCGCCCGGGTGTGGTAATAAATAAGTAAGGGTTCTCGCGTTTGTTCAGTCACATTCTTGTGGTGACAACTACATGATTCCTGATTATTTTATGGTTTCTTAATTTATTTTTGCGATCCCAAAAATGCCCCGAGCCAGCCGCAAACACCAAGCCGCACGTCGATCTGTCGTCGTTTGCCTTCTTTACTATTATGCCTCCTTTTTGAGTGTAACCATTAGCCGCAAGTTTGACTTTATATCGTTCTATATTGCCCTCTAAATCAAGTCGGTCTTCAACACTAATGGGATCTATCCCCATTTAGGCCTAAATACATTGCTACAATGCGGTTCAGTGCAGTTTGTTGGTAGTAAAAATCCCCTCATTAATTCTAAGTCGTTGATGGCTTCCCACTAAGAAGTAATAGATGGAGACAACATTAAATACATTATATCATTATGGTAACTGAAGTTTGCATTTTTATGTCACTCTCTGCTCAAAGTATTAGTACTTTTTATTAAGTTTCATCATTATGAAAGAATGCAAGACAGCAAGGGTATGTTTGGAAGGTGTTGGAATTTGGGGCCAGGTTTGGGATCAGATCGGGTAGCCCATGTGGGCATGACCTGCCATCAAACAGAGTTCTATCTTATGTTGAAGATAAAATAAAAGAATACGAAACCAATTCTTTTTCCTTGGAATATTAAAATTCATCTCCTCTATTTAATTTCTACAGAAATTCATAAAAAGATACTCAGAAAATTAAGAGGAAAAAAGGTTCTCTCCAGTTTTCTCGCTCTGCATTATAGAGCAATTCAAGCTTTTATGCCTTGGAATTAAGGGTGATACTCGAAGCTCATGATTGTTGTTGTGTTTGTGTTTGGAACTCGTGATTCATCTACAAACAATCTAGTTCGGTTTATACTCGATAAGAGATAGTCCAAACCATCGCTTTCACATCCGTTACCTATTGTTTACAGACAAACTACTCCTATATCCTATCCTTATTTCTTGACAAGAACTTGATTAGGATCGATATTATTGCACAATAATAAACGACGCGTATCTGAGAAAATCATCACGAAGATCTCTTTAGAATTTAACTAGATAGATAGTATATTCCCGGCATCAAACACCCATTTAGCTCTACATCATGTGGGTCCTGACCAATGCCATTTTTTTTTGGGAGTAAATGACATACCACAAATTTAAGAGACACACTTTCATATTTCGTACTCCATTTCTGCGCCATTTTTATAAAATATAACACTCTTTCCGTCATCGTAGATATTAACTGTTACAAAAGTAGATTGAATGCTCACTGAAACCAAAATGTCACATTATGAATGAGATGTATATATATATCAAGACATATTGGCAGAATATCGTATCGAAACCTTATTGATATAATTTCTTAATTTGGTGCTATCGAAATTTAAATTCTGATTTCGTCCATGCCCCTGTAAGACAGTAATACCCACTCTCTTGATATCCATCGGTACCCTCGGTAGAATTTTCCTATCATGTTATTGATCTCGTTAGATTACTTTTGTGGGTTTTAATTTCTGTGGTGATTGGTGGGACCGAAGGATTTCTTTATACTGAAATGCGACCTCGTATTTGACTTAAAGGGTTGTTATTCTAAATAAGTCACTTGGCTTATTTTTTTGTCTTTATTTAAATTTTTTTTCACATTTGTTAGTTTTTCATCAATTTTTTGGGAATTATTGTTTCGTCATGACGAGAGGAATCTAAAAAGTAAAAAATTATGATCAAAATCTATTTTTTTTAATAAAGACAAAAATAAGCCCATAAGTCAATTTTTTTTGTCTTTATTCAACAAAAATTGAATTTCGATCATAATTTTTTACTTTTTAGATTTCTTTTGTCATGAATAAGTAATAATCTTTAAAAAATTGACGAAAAACTAATAAATACGAAAAAAATTTGAATAAGGACAAAAAAAATAAGCCAAGTGGCTTATTTAGGAGAATTTAGAAAAAGATGAAAAGCAGAGCACTGCAACACTCTTTAATCCACCACCATAAGAGAAGTTGTAGGTGGTGGGTGGTGTTGTTAGGTTTATACCATAAACACTAGTATTATTTTGGCGGATTTGCTCTCTATATAATTGACTAGAGTTCGAATTTTGGGCCAGGTATCAATTTCATAGTCTTGGCACAGATTGCCTTTCTTTGACCGGATCAAAGATTAATGCTGTGTTTGGTTTGTGTTTTGAAATTTTTTTAAAAAATAGTAGGAATAATAAGTGGAGAGAGATAGAAAGAGAAATGTTGGAAGTATGAAAAATCTAAAAAGAATTTTTTTAAAATTTTTTTTCAAATAGCAAAGAGAACAAAGAATAAATTAGTTAAAGCGCTCGTAAGCAAGTCCGAACACTTCTGACCGCTAATCGAAGAAAAAGACTACTATAAATTGTCCAATTGAATCAATACACATGCTCAAAACTCTTGCTTTTCCCGGGTCAAGTAGTACTACTAATAAAGTCTGGCATGGGAAAGTCTAAAAAGACACACATCCTCTCTCTGCAGTCATATCACTGTGCTGTGTCCTTTTTTGATACTACCTACTACTAGATACTGTAAGAAACACAGTTAAATTAATGGGCTCATTTTTGGCATCATTATACAAGGGACCGGTAAGACAATTACTGTCCACACATGGGTTTGTCCTTCCATTTTCAGAAAAAATGAATTGTGGTTGCCAATTGCCATTAGGGAGACATAAGGCCCTGTTTCGGAACTCAATTTAAGAATTTATTTTTTAAGAAGAAGTTTTAATTTTAAAAATAATGTGTTTATATAAATGATTTTTTTAGCAATATGGATCATGTTTGATAGATCTTATCAAGATCTTTTATACCGTGCCAAAAAATAAAAAATTATTTTTTATTTACATTATTTTTGAGTTTGAAAATGTGAAATAATTACTTATTTTTTAAGAAGGTATTCTGGAGCGGAAAAAACGGAAAATTTTCTTTACTATTAGTTCTAGTTCCGTGGCAAGCTTCTTTTTCTTTCGTTTTCTAGGATTAGAAGGAACCGCTATAATAAACACAGGGCTAAATCTCGTGATTTAGTAGTAGGGTTGGTAAGCTCTTATTAGTTTTAGCATCAGGGTTAAGCATAACTTTGAGGTGGAAACATCTTCCTGAATTTGGTAAACTATATATTTATTTTTTGTTTCTTATAGCTCATGTGTTTAAATCAGGTTAATTATTGAAGTTGGGACAAAATCTCATATAGACTGGTTTATAAGAATTGCTAATACTTAAGAGGTTTCGAACATGAGATTTACGAGTGAGCCAATTCTTAAGTTACATGTCTTGATCACTAGGCCAAAACTCTTGGCGTTTGTATAATTCATAAACTTAATATGGAGCACAAGGGGACATCTTTTTTCATGGTAGGAATATGAAGATTTCATTGTAGCTCAAATGATTGTACCTGTATAGCTCAAGGGGTCGAACGTCAGTGTAATTACCTAAGATGTTAATTGGCCAACGAATTAAAGAAAATACGGAGTATTAGATTAGCGTAGCTGCGTAAGCATTCTTGGACTTTTTATTTGTTGTGCGGGTGTCACTTTCGAAAAAGATAAAAGAGAAAAAAGAAGGAGAGAGAGAGAGGAATAGACATGTATTCTTTGTCTTTATTCAAATTTTTTTGTATCACTTGGTTTATTGTTAATTTTTTGGGGATTATTGCATCTTCATGACAAGAGGAATTTCAAAAGTAAAATTTTTTGACCGAAATCCAATTTTTTTTGAATAAAAACGAAACAATTAGCTTATTTTCGTTTTTTTTGGGTTTGTTTGACTCATTTTTTGTGGGAAATCCATTTGTTTTTTTTAGAAGAACAAGGCCTTAGGCAAGCAGTTAAGCCATGGGCCAAACTGTGAGAGAGAGAGAGAGAGAGAGAGAGAGAGGGGGAATAGACATGTATTTAGGCAAGCAGTAAAGCCATGGGCCAAACTCAAAGCTAGCATGCCTAGCATCCATCATTTTCAGCTTGAGAATCTCCAAAATCAAAGTGGTTAAGATAGTATTTACTATTTAGTGTATCATACTTACCTAAACCATTGACAAATTTGTTGACTATTCATCCTCTTCTCACTATTTGTGAACTTATCTTTGGTGTCGTTCCGTTTTTTTTTTAATCCTTTTTTTTTTGAAAAGAAGATAATTTCAAACTCAAATATAATAAAAATAAAAAATAAATTTTTAATTATTTTTGCACCATTTAGAAGATCTTAATGAAATCTATCAAATAAGATCTATATTAGTAGAAAAATTATTTGTATAAACACATGATTCTTGAAATTACCTTTTTTTTTCTTTCTAAAAGTTTATTTTTTTAGAAATCGGAACGGAGATTTTTTGTCCCTCTAGCCAGTGAAGTTTTTTTTTTTTCTAAGAAAAAGATTTTATTAATTT
Source organism: Rhododendron simsii (assembly GCA_014282245.1). Classification (NCBI taxonomy): domain Eukaryota; kingdom Viridiplantae; phylum Streptophyta; class Magnoliopsida; order Ericales; family Ericaceae; genus Rhododendron; species Rhododendron simsii. The sequence goes on from CM024961.1 coordinate 26,898,364, forward strand.
TTATAAAGAATTACAAAAATTAAATGGAGCAAGGGCACACCCTTGTTAACGTAATTGGTTTTTTTTTCCTTCTTCAAAATCTCCTTCTATTACGGTTCTCAATTCCCACTGGTCAACCTTTTTTATATGTATTTCAGAAATGCCAATTTAGACTTTGACATATCATTCGGGATTCTACTAACTTTGCTTGGCAAATGGTTTTCTTTATGAACCTTCGACTAGCTAGCCTTTTCGTAAAATCCGTGTCAATTTTACTAACATATATACTAGCTAACTGTTTTTTGAAAATCAACTACGAAATGTGAATCTTATTATTACTCATGCGTACGTAAGTTTATTGAAGTTACACAAATTAAGGACACTAGACTGTCATTAATAGCCTTCCACCGTTAATCAAACAAGAACTATTCTAATTAGAATAAATTTTGATTTTAATAGGATGAACAGCGGAGCTACTAAGGGACCTGGGCCCCCAAACTTTTTATTTTTAGATATAATTTCGACTGGATTTAATCTTGAAAAATCACCTAATAATGTTTTTTTCACAGTTCGTCCCCTTCCGATTTTATTTCATGACTTTGCCGCTAATCTTTCATCAGCATGAACTTCTATATGCAATTTCTACAATCTTAATTTTATCTAAACAATCCCCAACGATATGAACTCATTTTGAAGTTGAGGAGAGTTTGTTTAGAAAGTTGGAGTCGATAGGCATAAATTAGACAAAATCAATATCGATAAAATATGGATATCTATATTCTAAGACTCTATTTGTTTCTTATTTTTTTTGATGATTCAGGGCTTGAACCACGGACCTATTAACAAGGTACCTGCTGTTGCAACTGCATCTTTGAACCTCGCGGAATTTGCTTCTGTAAATGAAGAAAAGGAGCTTGAAGTCAGAATTCCTCTCTCCATCCATGGTGACAACATTGAGTGCAGCCCCTCACTTTGTGTGAGTACCCCTCCAATAGGGTTTCAGTTACCCTTATCTTTTCGTATCACACTCTCTTTATTTATCATTTTTTTATTTTATTGAACCAAGTTCGTGCATAATGCAGTTATTGGTAACCATTTTGGAATTGAAGACAACCCAAGAACCCTCGAAGATCGTGCAGAGATCAATAGCACCTCTTCCTCTCTCACCTCGTTCCACTGATGGTTCATCGATGGAGAGAGATGAGGGTTCCCCTCTAAAAGCAGGTTTAAGAAAAGTAAAAGAATTCACTCGAAGAGTGACAAAGACACGTCGTGAAGAAGAAAGCAGTGATGGGAGGAGTTCTGTCCGAAGTGAGGATGCGGAGTACAATTACCCATTTGACACGGAATCACTTGATGATATGGGTGAAGTGGAATCAGAGGAAGAAGTAAAGGAGGATTCTAGGTTTCGGAAGTCGGTCAGTTACGGTTCATTGGCCTATGCAAATTGTGCTGGGGCATCATTTTACTCGAACACAACCAAAAGCGAAGATGAAGACTTGATCTATTACAGTAATCGAAGAACAGATGTGGGTTTGACTGCATCTGTACTGGATCCGTCATTGCAGCTGAGTTTGAAACGCAGTATCCTCCCCTGGAAAAGGAGGAGGTTGAGCTTCAAATCTCCCAAAGCCAAGGGAGAACCTCTACTGAAAAAAGATTGTGGAGAAGAAGGTGGAGATGACATTGATTTTGATCGCCGGCAACTTAGTTCCTCTGATGAATCAACTTTTGGGGTACACTTCCTTTTTATTAATATTTTTATGCTATTTTTATCATTTCTTCCAAAATAAGTTATTTCAAGATTAGCCAGCTTCTAAAGACCATGGGATTAGCCTGGTGGATGAGGCATTCCTTACTCGGTGTGATGCCTGGTTTCAATCTTCCCCTCTATTCCTCTCCTATCCTGTCATGTTTGATCATACCATTATTCCTCTTACCGCTGCATCAACATTTAGCACAACTACCACTCTTAGGAACTCACTTGTTTGAAAACAGATGGTGTGAATTCAGCTCTCTGAATATTAGAAGTCTGCTTTTATCGAAAAGGAACAGTACCCATAATGAGTTGGGTTCTTAGCGATTAACTGAGAAAGAAAGAAGCAGAATTAGTTTTTCCCAGTTTCTATTGTCCCTATGATTGAACAGTATTATCTCATACTCTGAAATTTCCTATCAATCTGGCAGCGGGACAAATTAGAAGATTCATCTGCCAACCGATTGTCAGTCTCTGAATTTGGCAATGACAGTTTCACTGTCGGCAGTTGGGAGAACAAGGAAGTAATAAGCCGTGATGGACACATGAAGCTCCAAACCCAAGTTTTCTTTGCATCGATTGATCAGAGGAGTGAACGTGCCGCGGGCGAGAGCGCGTGTACAGCCCTGGTCGCTGTGATAGCCGATTGGTTCCAGTCCAACCGCGATCAAATGCCCCTCAAGTGCCAACTTGATAGCCTAATCCGAGAAGGTTCACTAGAATGGAGAAATCTCTGTGAAAATGCGACGTACAGGGACCGGTTCCCTGACAAGCACTTTGACCTCGACACGGTCCTGGAGGCCAAAATTCGTCCCCTTTGTGTAGTCCCAGAAAATTCCTTCGTCGGTTTCTTCCATCCAGAAGGACTGGAAGAAGAGGAAGTGGAAGGTTTCGACTTCCTCCATGGAGCTATGTCCTTTGATAGCATTTGGGATGAGATAAGTCGGTTCCAATCAGAAAACCCTAGAAATGGTGATGACCCTGTGGTTTACATTGTGAGCTGGAATGACCATTTCTTTGTATTGAAGGTGGAACACGACGCGTACTACATAATCGACACGTTGGGTGAAAGGCTTTCCGAGGGTTGCAACCAGGCATATGTCCTCAAATTCGATAAAGACACGATAATCCAATCTATTCCTCAAGAGACGACTACTAAATCAGCCGATGAAAGATCAGTGGGTGAAAAAGGGAAGAGCGATGACACCAAGGAGGATTTAAATGAAGGAAAAGAGATTGCCATTTCAAATGATTTGGGTAGTATCGAGGACAAAGAATCGGCTGCATGCAGAGGGAAAGACTGTTGTAAGGAATACATTAAGAGTTTTTTGGCGGCGATTCCTATTAGGGAATTGCAGGTTGATCTCAAGAAGGGTTTGATGGCGTCAACACCACTTCATCACCGGCTGCAAATCGACTTCCACTACACAAGGTTCTTGGAGCCGTCAGCTCAATTTTTGTTGACAGAAGCCACATCTGATGCACTAGCTGCATCTTAGGAGTTGTTTGAGGTGAAAGAAGAAACTGTATAGAGTCTTGTTAATTAATAAACCGAGTGTTGATAGTCTAACCTAATGAGTGGTAATCGAAACTCTTCTAATTTCATACTTTTTGTCTTTGGCCAAGTTTTCTGTTTTGCACGAATGGAGTTTTTTTTCCCCAATTGTTCTTTTGCCATCTCTTTGTTTGGGAATGATGACGATGATGTAATGGATTGTTCGTACTGCTAATGGAGTAGCTGCTCTTTCGTTATCTGTCACTCCCGATTCTTATTTCTTTAGCCGAACTTCAAAATTCAACATACTGGGAAGCTTGTTCGATTTCTTGGCCTTGATTTAGACAGAAAACATACCAAACGCACTTTTTACATGGTTCATCAAAAACGGGTATGTCCGCAGGCATTGGTGGGTCCGCTGGCAGCCGGGCGTCATCCCACAGTAATACTCATATTAATGGATTGTGTTTCGATGATGGATTTGTGTTTGAATTAGTACCAAGAGAAAGGAAATTTTGTAGCGAAACCAATACATAACATTAGCTTCTCCACTTGGTTGTTTCTCTTTACTTCCCAGAAGCCCTCCATAAATCCGTGATCCAACAAACAACCTTAGCACACAAGAGATAGATAAAGAGGAAGAAACTTGGCCTCAAAGAAGACCAAAGAGAGATGCATAATTGGATAATCCGGTGGGTGAACAAAATCGGATACCGTTAGATTAAGGTAGACATCGGAACATGTTGCTGTTGATATTATATAAAGAGGCAGTATCCGAGTTCAAATACTATTAGCTAGCAACAGAAAGAACCAATCTGCGTGGCTTGCACAAAAAAATGAAACTCAAATGCAGTGATTTTATCATAAAAAAGAAGCCCCGTCGTGGCGGGAGAAACTGGACAAGATTAGAATTGCCGATTATTATGGTTTTGACAACTTCGGTTGTTGAACAGAGCTGAGAGACAAGGTTGACCACTTCCCGGATGGGTGCTTCGTTCTGCAAGTAATAACAAAATTACAAATTAGAGTGAATTGGCAGTGAAGATACAGCATTCCCTTGAATCTCTCTCTCTCTCTCTCTCTCTCTCTCTCTCTCTCTCTCTCTCTGAATGAATAGAAGGTAAAGAAGAGAATAACACCGTGAAAACTGAAAAGCGTTAGAACACCCAAGTACATTTATGTGCAAGTACACACGTCTTACTAAGTTACTATGGGCATGAGGTGCCCCTTTTATCAGTCATTCACAGATTTAACAAAAAATTACAAAGTTATTCCCATTTGGGCTTATTTAAAAATCGGCTCTTCTACTGTCCGCCCATTGGGCGGATGATACTTTCTCCACGTGTCAGTTTTTTCTCTCTTGATAGTACTTATTGGTTTCAAATGTCAGGTCCCGGTACTTCTTGGTTTCTAATGTCAGGGATCTTTGCATTTTTACTGAATGTCTACTTTGCCCTTTGGAACCCGAGACTACTTTTTGACTTTTGAGCTTAAAAATTCACGCCCCCGCTCCCTCTGCTGGTTACTGTTCTTGGGATTTTTTTCTTCAAACCGGCCATGTTTCCACCAGCAAAAAGGAAAAAAATCCAAATTTTTTTCCATCTCGTTCACACTAAAAGTAACAAGTTTCAATATTTTACCGTCTCATTCACACTAACAAAAAGTTGTCAACAAAATTTTTTTTGCAACAATAACTTTACTCACAAACTCATTTACAAGTTATTCACTTCTGAAAACATCTAACATTACTTCAATTTTTTTCTCAAAACTTATTAATTAGTGGAAACAGCCCCCGTTATTTATTTTTTTCAGTTCTGCGTCAAACCTTTGTGAATTTGATTTGCCTCGACGAGGAAAATCAGAAAAAAAAAAAAAAGACTTCCATATTTTTTTAGAAATATTCAAGATTTAGTTCAAAAGTTTTAGAAATATTCAAGATTTAGTCCAAAAGATGGGCTTTTGGAGCTAAATTTAGTGAAGGTCGTAATTTTTTTTTTTCCAATTTCTCTCGTCGAGACGAATCAATGATGTACAAAAGTTTGACTTAAAACCAACAAATACGGAAAATAATTGGATAAGGACAAAACAAGAAGGCAAGTTTGGCTTCTTTTTTTTTTTTTTTAAGAAATTAGGCTTGATTATGTACACCTTGCTTTGTGGGGTAACTTCAGGGATCCATAATAATAATCCGAGCAGTTCATAAATTTTAAATTATTTTCTGAGTGGCCTTGTAAAAAATTTGTTACATTACATTTGGATAATTGAAAGTACTTGATTCAATTTTTCAATAGTTAGGTGTTGTAATCCTTAGCTTTTTGTGCTTTTTTGATGTCCTTATTCGATTTTTTTTTTGCGTTTGTTAGTTTTGCATCAAACTTTTATAGTTTATTGATTCATCTCAACGTGACAAATCGAAAGAATAAAAAAGTATTAATTTTTCTCAAGATTTTTTGAAAATATGCAAGAAAAACTCAAATATTCAATTTTTTGCAATATAGTCGGGCGTACAGAGTCCCTAATAATTTTTTTCTTTTGTATCTTTCTTCACTTATTACTCCAAAAACCTCCCTCAAAATCCAACCGAACAAGCCTTGAGTTTTTTCTATTCCTTTCTTGGATCAAATTAATAGTTATTGAAAACATTGGGTATAATTGGGTTCACCGATTTTTATTTCATATTGTTAAACTAGAAAGGATTAATTGTTTGGCTTGATATCACCATGAAAAAATATTTAAGTATAAAAACATGGATTAAGGTTCAGGTCATGTAAAACAATGCTAAAAACATTAAAACTATTGAAAAACTATCTCTTAAATCAATAATTTTCTATTTTATTTATTAAATGAATAGTTAATTCTCAAAAATTGACATGAATTTGATAAACATTTAAGAAAACACGATAAGAGAACACATCAGAAAAATAAATATGGCAAATTTGGTGAGGGAGCTAGGGGAACCGAAAGACATCAGAAAAATACACAATTTTTTTTATAGATTATTTAATGAGCAGTAATTTGTTCCAAAAAAAAAAATGAGGACTAATAAAAATTCTTTGGAGTGAAGGCGTGATTCGGCCCACTTTAGATTGGGGGGAAATAGTGGTAGGGTCAATTTTGTCAATTCCCTTTATAGCATTATCACTTTAACAGAGGGAGAGAAAGGCTGCCAGATGCAGTGAGATTGGCAGTAAGGGACTGGTGCCACTTCCCTACAAAGCGCGTGAAAGGCACCATGGGCCCTTTATAATCAGCCCTTTAGGCTGATTTTAGCTTTTGCCTTTAAAAATTGGAGTGCTAAATTTTGGGGAGTTCATATTCTAGTGCTGTGCAACTTCGGTGATGAATATATTTCTTGGATCCAAAAATAACAAATCATTCAGAGTCCCAGGACCGGCCCTGAGATTTTGGGGGCCTAAGATGGACGTAGCAATGAAACCCTTATTAAAATTTATGAAAATAAAATAATACTTCCTCCGTCCGGATTTAATAGTCATTTTTTAGAGTTCGTGTTATTTTTCAATCGATTATATCTTGTAATTTATAATGTTTTGTATAATTTTGAAAACATTGTGTTATAAAACTTGTTGAGACCTATGAAATAAGATCCATATTGGATATAAAATTTATTACTAATTTAAAGATATAACTCATTTTTTATCCGGTTAAAATTGAACGAGAGACTATTAAATCCAGACGGAAGGAGTAAGTAGATAAATGATTTTTTCAAAGCCAAATACATGTATTCGACAAGGAAAAAAACCGATACAAATACTAATTTCTGATCTTGTTTTCTCTCCTTTGATCTCTAATTCATCATCTTCTTATTTACCAAAAAAAATTCATCTTCTTTTCTATTGTGTGTTCATTAAAGGAGATTTGAACTGTGAGAGTAAAATATACACAAAATTTATCGAGGAACCCACCACATAGGATCATTTTCCAAGGAGCTCCACATGAAGATAGGTCCGCCCGTGTTCTGCATTTTCTTTTTGCTTTTTTGCTCTCTGATTGAGCAACTCATGTTGGGCCAACCATTGGGCTTGTGTACCTTAAGTGTAAAATAGGTGGTTTGGATTTTAAAATGGGCCCTTAGTGTTACCATATCTAAAAAGATTAGACATATATAATGGGTACCCAAAAAATTAGAAGGCCGTAGTTCTTACACATTTTTTGGGGCTTAAGGCGCGGGCCTCTTGGGCCTTCTGACCAAGCGTATTCAACATTTGATACTTAGTAAGTCAAGTCAATCTGTCTTAAAATTAAGATATTAATCCATCCTCCCCAATTTGTTGGGTCTATTTCTTTTTTGGAACCTTACAAAAAATTATTTATATCTCATAATCTATAATGTTTTTTACGATTTCAAAATTTTTGTATAAGAAAATTAATTGAGATCTTAGATCTATCAAATAAGATCCATATTGAATATATAAAATATTATACATTAAAGATATAGACAATTTTTTGAAACGTCGAAAAAGGAAACACGCACAACATTTTGGGACGGAGAGAGCATCAATCAATAGAAAGATAGAGGAGTCAGGTTATACGTGCTTTATCAAATTACACCGTGTGAAATGCTTTGTGGTTAAGTAGCCAGAGAATCCGCTCATTCGTGATTCCTGAAACAGTAATTTACAATGCTAAGCCCAATTACTTGAATTGTGTGTATCCATATCCATCAACATGACCTACTGCACAATATCGGTACTTGATTTTGCACGGACAACATTTGCATCTATGCCTCGAATGCTAAAGCAAATTAACATCGATGTTTTGCCGTTTAGAGTGACAACTATGTGTTTGCAGCTCACGTGACATGGACTTCAATTTTGAGTTCAGGCAAAGGACTTGAATAATCTAGCGAGCTACACCAAGTTTAAAGAACAACTGACAAATGTATACAGCTAAGAATTCCTAAATGTTCATGAGCAATGTTTTTGGACTTACAGAAACCCCACAGCTATTCGTGTTTCATAGTTCAAACCATCGGACATTCCCAAGTCTCCAACGTAATCACCAAGCAAAATTTCTACAATGCTCCGTAGTGGTATGGAGCATGATGCTCCCATTAAATATATATGAATTTTGAACCACTCTAATGAACCTCTAAATTGAAATGTCTCATTCATTTAGTCCTTTAATTTTATGAATTTTGAAGGATGAACCACTAATGACCTAAGTAACAATAAATTTCATGTGGTATTGGTATTAATAATGATACATAAATGTATACCTAATTGTCATACTTATTATAGAATAAAACTACAGATACCACAAAAGTGAAATTTTTTTACCATGAATTAATAGTGTTGACACTTATTACGTTACTGACAGCACTTACCATAGAATAAAAAAAAAACGACTTGGGAGCATCATAGTTGGAGCTGGTCACCAAGAAGCAACACATGCTTTGAACTAACGCGGGATGGGAGACTATGGTGGATTTACCCAGTGCCTTGCCTTGGGAGAGAGGAGAGAGAGGAGAGGAGAGAGAGAACAGAGGGGAAGATGGGAGAGAGAAGCCGTTACTTGACTGAAGGGTCTAGCTTTTCTTCAGTCAAAATTGGTAGATTTAATTGTTCGAATTTTCTAATACATTTTTATCGGTAAGAATATACTCTTATCAGTAGAAGTGCAGTCGGCAAGTTCAGACGTTTAATCTCAGCTAAAGAATTGGAAACATTGTTTAAGAAGGAGAAGGTTGGGAATGTACAGATCAAACCTATGGGAGGGAGGTACGTGATTATTACATTTTCAAGTGAAGAGCGAAGAAACGAAATTTTGAAGGAAAAATGGCTCGAATTGTGGTTTGAAGAGGTTAATCCATGGAACGGAGAATCAGCGAATAACGAAAGATTTGTTTGGGTTGCATGTTATGGAATGCCTCTTAACGCATGGAATGTACCGTCTTTCAAAGATATTGGGAGTATTTGGGGTTGTTTCATTGAAGTAGACAATGACACACTGAGGGAGGTATCTTTTGCTGAAGGCAGAGTTCTTATTGCTACAGAGAATCCCAGCAAGATTGACGGGGAGGTACAATTGATTGTTAAGGGAAGAAAATACAACGTTAGAGTGGAAGAGGAGGACACTTTCAGAACGGTAAACTCGACTTACCTGGTTTCAAATTCTGAAGCTCAGGAAGAAGATGATGAGGCGGACAATACAGAGGATGACAGGGATGCCAGCAAGAAAAAGGAAGAAAACTCAGTGGATGACATGGAACAGCAAAGAAATAAGTATCGGATGACATTGAAAAGAACAAGGAAGAGGAAGCTGAAAAGGGTGAGAATAGTGATATTAATGGTAGCCACCATTCTGGGTTGGAAAAAGAACCAATGAACAATAAGGCCACCTATCCAAGAAAAGACAGTTGGGGTTATGTCAGAAACAAATGAGCATCCTCTCACATTATCAAAGTCGGCTCTTGGGATTCTTGACACTGGTGAGAGAATTAATGAGGAGAGCACTAACTCAACTCATGGGCTGGATTCTATTGTACAGGATTCTCAAAGCCCATTGATTGAAGATTGCTCCGATTCTGTTAATAATAGCAGCCAAGTCCAAAACACAGAAGCTCAAGAAGGTAACAAGCAGAAGCAAGAAAAGGAGAGAGTAACTGAAGTGACTAATAATCCAGTGGCGTGTGACTCCAATATTATTATAAGGGCCTCTCAGGTGCAGGGCATAAATCTTCACGTTGATTTAAATCAAAGCGCCGTTAGAAGAAGCATTAGAAGCCAACAGCTTGAAGCATCATTGAGTACTGAAGGGGATGATTTTGATGGGTACATTATTGCTTCTCAAGAGCAGGAACAGAATGCAATGGACGAGGAGCTGCAGAATACTTTAATAGCAGGTAAAACTCTTGGTATTAAGTTTGGGGATACTGGTATTCTGAGATGAAAAAGATGATAGAAAATGAATCTAATGAAATGAAAGCATCGCTGAAAAACAAGACCTTTGCCCCTCTTATGAGGGACCATTAATTGTAAAACAATGTGGAATAAGTCAGAGGCCTAAGTGAAGATCATTTCTTGGAATATTAGGGGGTTAGGTAGTTCTGTTAAAAAGAGGCTTGTGTCCAAGCTAATTAAAGATAGAAATCCTGATGTCTTACTTCTGCAAGAAACCAAAATTGAGAGCTTTGAGTTGTCTGTTGTTCAATGAACGTGGGGTTCCTCTGATGTTATATATGCTGTTTCTGGGGCTATTGGGCATCCTGGGGGGAATATAAACAGTATGGAATCCAGTTAAGTTCAAACCAAGAGATGTCACCATACATGGGCATTTTTGGAGGGCTAAAAGGTCATCGAGAGCTGGAGTTATTGGATATGAAATCGTAAAGTTGTTGGCTGAAATTCTGCTTCTCCTTCAAATCCACAAATTTAGAGGGCTAAGAGACCTAGATCAGTTTTTGGCCCTCTCTGTTTTGAGGCAATGATGGATTGATCCTGCTCAAACTCCTTTATCATTGGAGCTGCTATCTAAGGGTAGATTTGGAATTCTATTTTTTGGTGCTGCTTTCAAAACAGCCTACAATTGATGAATTTGAGGCTATTTTGCTGGTTCTGTTGGATCTCTTGTCAACTCCTTTTCTTTGGAGGGCTAAGAGATTTAGTTATATCTGTTTTGCTGCCCTGACTTGCTGTTTCCTCTTGTCAACTCCTGAGCCTTTGGAGGGCTAAGAGGAATTTGAGTTTTTAATCTATGTGGGATCTTGTTGCTTAAAGAGTTGGATGTTGCTGGAGGGGGTGAGAAGCCCATCAACTGTGGGGCACATTTATATTCAATGATGCTTGGAATATAAGGGTCGTGCAATTAGTTTCGAATTGTGTTGCTGTTAACGTTGTGGGTTGCTTTTTGCTGCTGCTGAAGCGTTGCTGCAAGCTAGGTGCTGCTGCTGCAGTGTGATACCTTTCAAATGATTGGGCCTTTGGTTTCAGATTCAGCCTTGGAGTTTTGTTATCGAGTTTGGACCAATTCAATGTTTCATTGGATGTATCTTTTCGTTTCTTTTGCCTCTTTTGGCCTCATTTTATGCTTCAATCTATGGGGCTAGTATTTGATCTTCTCTCAATGTACCCTTTTATTGAGTTTTAATAAAACTTTGTTGTCTATAAAAGAAAAGAAAAGAATACCTCTGCTTCTAGTTCTTGAGCTCAAAATACACTTACAAATTCTGGTGGTTGAATGCAGCCCCAGCTCAAGTGCTTCTGGCCCTCATTTGTAGCCCAAAATGGGGCCCCTAAACTTTGGTTGTTCTTATGTACTATTGGTCTGCTACTAATAAATTGCATGGGATTGAAGGCCTACAACTGAATTGGGAGAGAACACAACTAACTAAAAATTAATAAATTTCCTACCCCTCATTACTTGTTTTCTTTTCGTGAGGGAGTCAAAATAGTATTCATTGTTTTAATGTGTTGTCTGCAAGAGACTTCAACTAATTCCTAAACTAGCTCTAGTAGAGTCTCTAAACTCGATCTGCTTCACATTCACCTAAAAATTGATCATAATTTGTTCAGTTGGATGCTTCTTCAAGTTTGGATTTTTTTGCTTGGGGATTGAATTAGACAACAATTAAATTTATGTCTTAGACATATTTGTTAGATCGGCCCTTTTTTTTGAAAGTCTTGAGCCAGCCCTGGTTGAATGACATTTATAGAAATAGGGACCCATTAAAGTTTTATTACGATCTAATGGCAATGTCTATACAAAATCATAAAACTTTTAAACGGCATTTTTAACATGTCATTGATTTATAAGTATACACTGATCACTTAATTGAAGGATCTGAACCATTAATTTTGTAGGACTTAGTTAAGAAGTTTAGGCTTTAAAAAATTATCTTCATTTAATATTTCTAGGTATCTAAAAAAATAAATTTTTGAAAAATACTTTTTTGTATTTATTGATGTCCGACCAAAATGATTATTTCGGTAAGTACATTATTTTTAAGCTTAAAATTGAACATAATTTTGAGAACTAACTTTACAGGGCTAAGGGAGTATTTTTTTTTTTTTGATTTTTTGATAATTGTTATCTTTTGCAATTTATTATTATTTTTTGTCATAATATTTAGGATTAATCATTAGTATCAATGAGATGATTTAGAAAAGTATAAAAATATGGACTACAATTTAAAAAAAGTTCATATGATGCGACAACAATAGCAATTGTTTTGTACTTTTTCGTATCTACTGAACTTTTTTCTTTGGGTCATAATATTTATTTTGTAGTCACGAGAGACAGGTGATTAATTCATACAAAATAACATGATGAATAACAAAAACCAAAAATAAAAAAATCCTCCTACCAAAATGTTGGGAGAATGGGTATTTATCTCGGAGGAGTCTTTTTCGCACTTCCTTTTTTGATATCCACTTCCTTTATGTTTTGTAACATGTCATTGAAAGTGTGTTGTTTTTTTTGTTTTCCTTAAAAAGAATAAAGAAAGTGTGGATATAAAAATGAAGAATTTTAAATTATTTTCCTTTTCTCTGTTCCTTTTATACTTGATACATAAAACTTGATGAATGTTAACAAAAATTAAGGGGGTGTTTTCAGTAGTGAATAAATTTTGATGAAAAAATTTGTAGTAATCAAGTTGTTAGGTATTTCCAGTAGTGAATAAATTATTAAGAAATGTCAAGTTGTTTTCGGAAGTGAATTATAAGTTGTAGATGTGTTTGTGAGTTGAGTTATTGTAGCAAAAAAAGTTTCTATTAACAAGTTGTTAGTTACCGTGAACAAAATGATAAAATACCAAAACTTGTTAATTTATGTAAATAATATGCTAAAAATGTCTACGTTTTTTTTTTTCTCAAATAGAAACATGGCCTAAATAGAGGGAAAAAAAGTAACAAAAAAAATGAAAAGAGGAGCGGGAATAGCAAGGAGTTCAAAATTAAAAGAGGAGAGAGAATAGCAAGAAGATCAAAAATTAACTTCATTGGTTTGTCGTTTGTCTTGGGTAGCTGCCTATCTGGCCATTGAGAATTGTTGATGTGTTAGAATAATGATATAGGACGGATTTTGATTGGTGAGAGGCAACACCCGTAAAAAATGACGTGTTGCCCTTGATTTCTCCTCAATTTCAGACGTACAAATTACATTCATTGCAATTTTTAGGCAAGTCCTCCTATTCCAATTGGGGATAAAATCACGTGTAGAATGAATATGCCTCTATATTGCCACTTTTCTCGGTCTATGAGATCCTTTCAATGATCTATGTTTGTTGAAGAGATATCTACCTGAAATGCCTCTACATCGTCACTTTTCTGGGTCTTCGAAATCCTTTCAATGACCTATGTTTGTTGAAGGGATATCTACCCAATCATCTTTTGTGCCATTGTGCACAAAATAAGGTCAATCAGAAGTCCTTCCGCTAAATTTAGACCTTCAACGTCACAAAAATCTATATAATGGCGCAATGTTCACTTAAATCTCGGGTTTCCCTTCTTCCCTACTTCCCAAAGGAAAGGCAATAGTATATGTCTCTCTCTCTCTCACTCACTCTCCTCTCTCCCTGGACCGCTGCAGGAGCATCCGTATAGGGTACGTATACATGCAGAGGGTTTCTTCACTTCTTTCGGGGATTTCGTATTTGGCAAATGCTAATCGATGTCATCGGGGAGTCTGGCTCATCTCCGAAATCAACTTTTTTTTTAAAAGATGTAGTAACACAAATTTTTCTTTTTCTAATGTTTGCCCTTGATTGTGGGCAAATATCAGAATTGTTCCATTCCTAATCTTCTTATTTCACAAAGATTTTGGAGGGGAAAAAAAAGTAGAAGATGAAGGAACGATTCCCGTCGACGAATGCATAATCTATTGTCCAATGCACATTTTCGTTTTTTTTTTTTTCCTTTACATTTCTGTATGGTTTTTTTTACTCATGTGATCACTTTGTTCTGGATCTATAAGAGGAATTTATTTTCTCTTGTAGAATTTTTCGAAAAATTGAATTCTAAACATCTCAGTTAGTTTATGTGTGCTGTGATATTAGGCTAAAGCAATAACTATGCATGGTTTACATTTTGTTAGTTTGATTGGATATCTGTTATTTGCAAAAAGTATAAGATATACTATGGCAAAATATTTAATTACATGCTAAAATAGCGGAGTAAGTAAGTATATGTATTTTCATTGATGTTGACTTTCTTTTTGGAAAATCGCATTAATAGTTTTGAAATCTTATTGTTGGTTCCATATTTTATGCACATTACCTTGTGCCCTAGGGGCACTTGTTAGCGGGACCGATTTCATCTATTCATTATGAGTAAATCAATAGGATGAAAACATGAACGAATTACGAAACGCTTTATGCATGTGAATATGTGATCATGAAAATTTAGGATCGTTTTTGTCTTTTACATGAAAACTACCATGTAAAAGGGCAAAATAAAATCTACCTTGTGTGGTTTTTTGATATCGGCAATGAATTTGAGCTTCAAAAAAAAAAGTTCAAATTACGCCTGCACAGCAAAAGTGACTAGTGGGCTCAAAGCAACGTCGCTGGTTCCATGGTCTAAACTTAAACGTATTGGTAGTCATTTAATTTGTGTTCCATAGTTTTCATTAATTCCTGTGCATGTGTACAGGTTTAAGGAGAGATATAATGAAGGTTCCAAAGGGTTGCCTCTACAATGTCGTCATGATAGGACTACTAGTCCTTCTGCACGTCGGAGTTTTTTATTTTGAAAGCAAAGGAGACGTGCCTGAAGCTATTTTGGGCTCTATTTGCTGGCTGCTCCTGTTTATCTTATCGATAGTAAACCTAATCCTTAAGCCTCATCATGAGGATGGATTTTGGAACTGCTATAATGCAACGATAATCATCGTCCTGATCGCAATCAATGTCCTCGGGATAGTTTTTGGCCTTTTGAAGAAGATTGACGGGGATTGGTGTATCGTTGTTGAAGTATGTGCAATTCTGGTCGAGGACAGCTTATTTCTCAGGCACCTTTATGTTGCAAACTCAGAATGAACAAATGAGTTAGGGCAACCCCATGGGAACGTTTCAATATTCTATTTGAGGAGATGTACTCCCTATAAATATTGTAAGCTATTGCAATGTATTCATAAAAATAAAAAATAAAAAAAATGAACAAAAAAAATTATCATATATGGGCCTTACATAATTTGCATTGAGCTATTGTTACCAAATGAGGTACTCTTTCATGACAAATACTCCCCTCACGTATGATCTTTAATTAATACTCCCCCGTCACAAATTATTGATCCCTCTTTTTATTTTGGGATGTCCCAAAATGATTGTCCACTTTCAAAAGTGACCCAGAAAAGTTTAAGTACATACCGATATTGCAGTTCCTTTAGTACTCCAGTTGTTTCGAGAAACGATGGGGAAGAAAAACATAAAATTGCATTAGATTTCGAAGGAATAAATTTTTATGTTTTTATCAGCAAAAAGATTATATTATTAGAAACTTGATAAGGAATAAACTTTCAGGCATCCCAATTACAAAGAGTCCGTTAAAAATTTGCACATCAACCATACAAGTTTGCCCCAATATCTTTCACTTCAACCATACAAGTTTGCAATGACAAGGTTGAGATTTTCTGATGACAGTTCTTCAAAAGATTTCTCCACCGCACAAATAAGTTCATCAATTGTTGTGCGTGCTTGTTGATGTTGCAAAGATTGAATTGCTCGAAAATATCTGAGGTCCAACACATTCATATCAGGACTGCTAGGAGGTTGAAATGATAAATGAATGTCGAATCCGTCACCGCACGCAGCCTCAAGAAACTCGGCGTCCAATCCATGAATATGTGGCTTGGCATTAGAGCAAGTTTATCAATTGTTAGGTAAAAATGCCACTCCCTCCGTCCCACTTTAATTGTTACGCCTAGTTTGACTTGCACGAAATTTAAGAAAAGACTACAATTTGATTAACTTTTGATCAATTTTCCATTTTACCCTTTCAGAAAATAGTATTGGAATACTAAAATTTTGTTTAAAAAAAATAATTGAACCCAACAAATCTATACGTACTCCCCTGTCATGTCTGGGGCCAAATCAATTTCTTGCCATCCTTTACTCCATTCCTTTTAAACCATGTTTAAATTTCAAATTTGGGAGGGAGAAAATTTCTCTTTAAGTGTAAAAGAAAATGAGGGTAAAATGGTAAACTTGACATCCAAAAATAGAAAGTTTTGAAATAAGCATATCATTTTGGGACATCCCAAAAAGAAATAAGAGCGAAACAAAGTGGGACGGAGGGAGTAGTGAACAGTGCATTTTTTTATTTTACTTACTCACATCTCTCTCAACACTACACCAATACTATTTATTTAACCTATTCTTTGTTAAAATATTATTACTTTTATTTTCTTTTTCTTTTATGGGGAGAGAGAGAACAATTAATAAAATAATATGCACATGGTGAAGAGTGCTTAGGTATATTTACCTAAGCACTGTTCATAGATGGGTTTTACCTAAGCCTTTACCTAATCTGGTGTAATTGTTACAGCCTATAAATTTTATTTATCTTTTTAGTTATTTTGGGCATTATTAATTGCAAGTGTTATGTTGTGGGTCCCAATTAATTATTTTTTTGCATTCTATGGGTATTGTTGTCGTGGTTATAAATTTTAGAGTATCAGATTGATTTTGGGTAAAACAGTGGTACTGGATGGTAATTCTGTTAGGTTTTTTTATTAGGTTGGATCTGATTATTAATAGATATATTTTTGCTAGTTACTTGCCTAGACTCTAATTAATTAGTAGCTATAATTTAGGGTGCAGCGTGAGTAGTGGGTAGTTTTAAGAGTAATACTTAAAGCTTTATGTTATACGCTGAGTAGGGTTCTACCTTGGAGTTAACGTTCTGAGGAAAAAGAAAAGAAAAGAAATAGCGGCACAGCCGAATCTAAGGAGATCTTCAGAGGTAATTGCTAAATTCTTAATTTGTTTCTTTCTTTTCCGTTGGTCGGCACAGTCATGGAAAACTTGGGTTGGAGAGTACTCTACGTGGCTTTGTGGTGGCGCGTGGTGGTCTAGTGTTGTGCATAGGGATTTATGTGAAGAAGTCGTGAACTAGTGAATTGGTGATTTGAGGAAGGGATTTTGAAGTTTCAGATCAATTGGAGAGAGTTATTAGTTTAATATAATTGTGATACTAATTGCAAAAGAGATTTCGACATTAATGGTTTTGTACTGATATGCCTTACACATAAATTATTGGTGAGCAAAGTTGATCATCAATTTGGATGGCGTAACAGGTGGTGGCGTAAAGTTGTTCTTGGAAATCAAAGAACTTGTTGGGCGGTGTTGTACGTGGATTTCTTTTTGGAGGCTACTGTTGGCTTAGGAATGTTTAGGTTGGGGTAATTTTATAGCAGTAGTGTCCTAGCTTGTGTTGTCAGTAGTATATTTGAATTAGTTAGTTATTCGTATGCTCTATTTTTGTGTACAGGATAGTCTCATTTTGCGTTGTTCGATCGTACTACTTTTGGACCCAGGTGAGTAGTTAAGTATGTTACGTATTTTCGAAAGATCCCTGTGTCCCTTAAAAGTATTTATTTCAGAAATTTGTATAAAAGTTGTTCTCTAAATTGGCATGCGATGAATTTTCTGAGATCAATTGTTAATATTCTTTTTGGTGAGAACTTGGTGGATATTAATGGGAACATTTATTTCGAAAGTCCAGGGAACTTATTCCTTCTCGTGTTGGTGACCCTGGCCATTGGGGAAAAGACCGTGTTAGGCCGGTGACCCTAACGCTCAACGGCTTTCTTTCGCCGGATCGTCTTAGGGAAAAGTACCACGGGCTGCCAACCCTGGTGACTCTAAGTTCGATATTGGATCCAATTTTGTTGAGATTTATTTTGGCCATGGTACTGTTTGATTGTGGTTCCCCATTGTTGATGGGGTTATTGTTGTGATCACCACCAAGAGTATTTATTGGTTAAATGCTTCATTGATTAATTTATTATTTTGCTGGACACCTCGTATGCCAGATTATGTTTAATGGTAAATTATTTTCATCCCCGCTTTCAACTTTATTTAATATGCATACTTGCTATTCACTGAGCTCGTCAGCTGACGGATTTTTTCCAACTTCTCTTTCAGGCAAGTTGGGGGCAAGGACTCTGGCGGCATCTCGGGGATTTATTTTGGTTGACCTCCTTAGGGTGTCTCACTTTAGTTTTATTTTAAAAATCGCTTCCGCATTCAAAACAATTGCTAGATAACAAACTCTTTTTATTATTGTTGGATCACTGGATATTGTTTGGTTCATGGGATGGTTGTGCCCCATGTTTATGATGAGACACATTTGGCTTTTGATTTGATTAATAACGAAAAAATGATCATTTGATTTTCGGTTACCTTGATTTATTCAGGCTGCGTGTTCCATGGATTAGCCTCATGGTTCACGGCCGGTCACTTCTCATTTTTGGGGTGTGACAGTAATGCTCATTTGGAGGTTTTGCTGAGGTAAAATAGCTTAAGCTATTTTATGTCAACTGATAAAGTTGCTCTTATCTTGTTGAACATATATGGCTGTGTTCTCTTGAACTTAACTTAAATTTAAAAATTTTGTTCTTATTTGAATTTTTTTCGCATTTGTTAGTTTTGCGCTAAGCTTTTATGGATTATTGATTCATGTCAACGAAAGGAATAGAAAAAGTAAAAAAAAAAAATTTACTTTTTCCCAAGTATTTTAAGAAATAACCATTTTTTAACCCCAAAAAAAGTGAATTTTTTTTTGTTAAAAAGTTGTTATTTCTCAAAATACTTGGGTAAAAGTGAAAAATATTTACTTTTCCAATTCCTCTCGTCGAGACGAATTAATAACCCACCAAAGTTTGGTGCGAAACTAACCAATGCGAAAAAAATTCAAATAAAGACAAAACTCGCAAATTTAAGTT
Source organism: Rhododendron simsii (assembly GCA_014282245.1). NCBI lineage: Eukaryota > Viridiplantae > Streptophyta > Magnoliopsida > Ericales > Ericaceae > Rhododendron > Rhododendron simsii. The sequence continues at coordinate 26,917,497 of CM024961.1, forward strand.
AAGTTCAAGAGTGTTGGAAAATATTATTGAAATATAATAATTTTATTTTGTTTGAATGTAAATTGATTTGATTTGGAGTTGTATCTTTTGGGTGACACATTTTCATCGTGGACGGACGCGTCTTTTATGAACAAAGGTGCCCCTTCCTTTGGTGATCTTTCGTAGAGTCATCCGTTAGTCCATAAATATCATTCTTCTCATTCATTTGGGGTTATGGATTTTTCCTTTCATTCATGTCCATTCATATGAGAGAGAACAAACACAAGGAGGTTCAATAGACCAATCGATTGCAGTGCTGCTTCTGTGGGGAGTTCAATCAAGTAGCGCTGGGAGATAGGCATTCATGCAAACCGTAAGCACCGTAGCGGGGACGAATCTGTCTTAAGTGCAGAGAGTGACACGATCACTCTCGCCTTGATCATCATTTTGTTGGCATCGGTTTTCAGGTTTTGAGTTCTAATTCTATAGCACTCATATTATTGATTTTCATCACAAATAGTAAGCATATTTTTCCAACAATCTTAAGACTGATTCAGTTTACTTTTTGTGTACATTATGATTTGGAGAACTGATACATGATGGACTTGATATATGGGTTCAGTGATAATAATCTGATCATGTCATAAGTCTTCATGTCAACTGGAATTACATGCTTGTGTTTGATTTCACGCATCGTTCATGGCATAATTATGATGCAATGAAGTCTTAGTTTTATGTTTTCCGTTCCTACAAATCGGGTAGTCCTATGGTACACACCCCTTATTAGATGATGTACCGTGCGCACCATGATTTTAAACCCTTGGATTTGAAAGTGTATAATTCGGATTAAATCAATTAATAAAATGAAAAAAGAGCTTAGCAGTTAATAGGTTGTTCTCTCCTCCTTGACTCTCTCCCCCTCTCCCTCATATGTAAAATACTACGGTACAAATTATAAACATAACCGCAATTGTTATGACAACACAAAAAATTGGCACTTTCTACCATAATGTGTCGTATTAAAAGAAATCAATCAAACGATACCAGATACAGACCAAAATATGTCGTACCACAATCAATAATTATTATACCCAAGCAAGATACATGTCTAAAATATCACAAATTAAATAACATAATCACGATTGGTATGACAACACCAAAATTGACATTTGTTTACCACAACTTTTTTTTGGCTCGGCAAAACGAAGAAATTTATTAGCTCGAACTGTGTTTACCACAACTTGTCGTACCAAAATAAATTAATTCAATTATTCTGTTGCAAGATTAAAATATGTCGTACCACAATTAATGAGCAAGAACTTCATTTTTAGTTCTAAAATATGTCGTACCACAAAATATGTCATACCACAATTAAAATATGCCATACCAAAAATAGACATTTGTCCTACCACAAATTGTAGTTGTATTCGAAAATTTAGATACATACTTTTTGTTGAATTTCTTGGATGAAAATTTTGAGCAAGAACTTCATTTTTAGTTTAAATTATTGAGGTATTGTGTTTGAAAAAAAATTAAAATTTGAAAAAATAGTGTGGAGGGAATTGAAAATGAAGATAATATGGTGGAAATTTTAAAATTTGAAAAAATTATGTGGCGGAAATTGAAAATAATTAGGTTAAACTTTGTACAACACATTGTACTAAGGTAACGACAATATATTGGCGGGATTCATTTTGTATAATTAAATTATATCTCTTAATTCATAAATTCTCAAATTTTCATAACCAAATTATGCAATTCTTCACTCCATAGCTCCTTACATTCAACTAATCAACCATTGTGTAACCTAAATAAAGCAATGAACATACAATTAATTCCCATAAGAAAGTGTTATTCTAGACTAGTCAAAACTTGGCAAGTGGAGTGGAGTGCAGTTGATGCATTCCTTATACTCCAATGCACGTGAGCAGGGTTTGATTTCCGTAAACACACGCACATTCCCCTCCCCAGGTCCCCTAGGATAGAGTAGATTAGATTTAATGAATGACAAAAAAAAAAAAGACTAATCAAAACTTGGTTGCATTATGTAAGTAATAATCATTAATTTAACCCAAAAAAAAAAAAAGGAAAACCCTAGCTAGTGTGTACATTTTGCAGCTCCCTCAAAATTCTATTTGCAAAATGAAAAAAAAATACAAACAACAAACGACATTAATTGCACAATCTATTGGGCCATCATAAGCGGAATGTATAGACAAGTTACCGAGATCAGCGGTCACATGGTGGGAGGCAACGGAGTCAACTAGCCAATTTTGTGGTGGATAGCGGGTGGTGGTTGTGCAATTTGCAACAGCATCATTGGATTGGAATGGCCGAGCACGTGGACAACGTTTAGCAGTGTGACCTTGTTGATCACAAAGTTAGCAAAATCCCTTGTAGCCTCTGCCACCACCTTTATAACCATGGCCTTGAGACTGGGTAAGGGGACGGCGATGATGTGAATTAGAACCATGATTGTTGCGGGGCTGAAAATTTTGGGGATGACTAGGATAGCCATTCCAATTGTTGGTGGAACCTCGTGGATGGGAAAAATTATTTGTCTGATGGGTGGAGTGGGCGGTGATCACCGGAGAGACACTTTGGGGTGCTATCTTTTTTTGTAAGAAAGCTTCATAGTCCAACAAGCTTTGTCATGAAGTTCCTCGAAGCTTATATCGCTCTTGCGAACATGAAATCACCAGCAATGTCCTTGAATTCTTCACCAATTCCATTGAGAATGTAAAGGACAAGATCATCTATATGAACAGGAGCATTAATAAGAGCTATCTCGTCAGAGGTTGCTTTGATATGCTGCAAATACTCGGTTATGGGCTTGGAGGCTCAAGGTTTGCTAAGACGGTCCTTGAGACTCATCACCTGAGGACAAGATCGATTGGCATAAAGTGTGGCTAATTTAGACCAAGCTTCATGCGAGGTTGTAGCGGATGTAAGTAAAGGGATGACTTGTTCCAAAGCGGAGGCGATTACCGCATGCAGCAAAAGCTGATCCTGTCGCCACCAGAAGGTGTACGTAGGATTGGGTTCTTGAAGTGAGCCATCAACATAACCCATGAGATCAAACCCAATGAGAAGGGCATTGAATTGTGCACACCAAGAAGGATAGTTTGTCGAGGTGAGTTTAAGCGGAAGCTGGGCAACGGCATTAATGGAGACTAAGACATTATCAGAGGCAAGGGGTGAGGGAGTTGAAACAATAAGAGGAGGTGTCGATCCTGCGGGATCACCAGAAATTTGCTTTGGGTCGGTAGTCATGAAGGAAGGTTAATAGGATCTCTTTTACTCGTAGGAGTTGAAAATAAGCTCTGATACCATAAAAAATGTTTCTTGATAATATTATTGATCTCTACAAAGGTATTTATAGTTACAGCGAGAGATTTTACAAGTTTAAACTTGAAACCATACTAGTGTTTGCCCGTACCTATGGCATTACGCACCTTGGTAATGCCGTAGGCACGAACATTTTTGTAATATATTTTTATTTTTTATGCAAACGTCAGAAGTCGAGCAGTGGATAAAAGAACCGATGGCATTTTTGTAATATATTTGTAAGAGTGTGGGTGTTTTCTTAAGAGAGTTGGAGAGCACACATCAGCCCTTAGATCAAATGAATCTCAACCATCCTTTCAACTTGTGTTTGTGTGGTCCCCACATCCTTGTGTTTTATTAGGTAGATGTAACAGAAAATACATTCAAACAAAATTCCTAAGTGATGGAGTCATTATCCTTATCATTAACAGTATTAACAGTCTAGAGTTGTTTCATGAGAATAGGTGTCACTTATGGCAATAGACACATGTTTGTTAAATTAAAAGGTTGCGACTGATTATTATGGACCGTTTGGAATAATACATTCTATTGTGGCAAACGGTTTTAACCCTTGGGGGTATTGACAGCACATGATCGTATGAGGTTCGATTATGGAATGAAAAAAAAAATTGAGCCACATATTTTTGCCGCGAGCAAAAAAGGCGACAGTGGTTGTGACTATTCATTGGGTTTCTTTCATCAAAAGAGGTGTGACTCTCGAATATGTCATATTGATCTATATGTGATGATGTGTGATCCTTGGGATTAAACTAATTTAAAGGTGTGACTTCTTGTAGTTAAACTAAAATGTGTGTCCTTTGGGTTTACGTCAAGAGACATGACTGTGAGATTTGAACCAAGAGATGTGACCGTTGCATTTACACCAAGAGACGTGACCCTTGGTAAATAAGTCAGACGACTACTGGTGATTAAGTCACATATTTTTTGACTTTCTGAGTTGTCACTTGAGCCAAATCTATTGGAAACGCCAAACGTGTAAATTCATATTTTGGGTTTTGTAAAATTCAGTTTCAATAGACCTAACGGATTGGGTCACATACTACATTTGATTTGGCATGAAAAGATTTGGAATATTAAAGTTTTCACAATCTTGAGTGTTTGATAGTTATCAAACAATTACGCCCCACGAGATACTTTTTAAATAAAGTAGAATCGATTTATATGCTTTAGAGAGTATGCAGTGAATATGGATATATATATATATATATATATATATGAAATGCATGTTGTACTTTGCATAAAATCTTCTAAGTATGAGTAAAAGTTACTCAATATTGGGTGAGTTAACCAATGTGGGGGTTGTTTCTTGCTAATGTGTTTGGAAACACAAGAGATGAAGAGAAGTTTAGACATTGTTTGTGTCATGTCATAAACTACAAAAATTATTTTGTTGAATTCTAAATTAATTTCAGAATTGTGGGAGAAGCAATATTTATAATTTCCACAAAGTTAAATTATTTGTTGCACTATTGGAGTTGTCCAATTATATTTTTCACACAATAGTTTTGTGATTCGAATATCCAATTTAAAGTTTTAGAATCCAAAGGTGGATTTACTTTTACAATTGGAGTGCAACAGTGAGTTTGAAATCCTCGCTTTCATCTGATCAATTCATTGCATTAGAAAAATGGCTAGTAAGTAGATGGTTATGCCATCTCTTAGAGGATGTTCCAATGATGTACATTTCTATGTCAGAAGTTATAGTATGATGACCATCAGTTGTTGAAAGGCATAGAGGACTATATATTACAGTATGTCTCGATATTTCTGTTCTATACAACTTACCGTTAAAACATTTGTTCCCACTTGAGAATGAAACGTCAAAATATATATTACGGATCCATTGAGTTGAATTTTGACTAGAGAACAAATGATCATCAAGGGGAATGAGATTAAACTATTAGTTAAAAGCCTCTATAACGGCAACCCAATGTAGCTGACTGAAGATCCCAAGATCTAGGTTCAACGAGACAACCGAGTTGTATGAGACTTAGGAGAATCACTAAGGAAATATCTCTCCAACTCATTCCTATGGTGAAACAGTGATGCTTGCAGCGTATTAGGTTAAGCTTTGCTTTTAATGATTCTTATACTGTTGTATAGTAGGATACTCTTAATAAGAGATCACCTATGTGAGTGTGAAGGGGTAGCTTCTGTGAGAATGTCTAAGGCTAAATTCTTTAAAGCACTCTCTGAAATTAGTCGGTGTTCTAGGGCCAAAATGGACACAACTGAACCAACTGTGTTCGAAAAGATTTTGTGTGAATTTTATTGTCTTGGTTTACACAAAACGCTGAACAGTTCAAGGTATCGCGTCCACTGGTTAGCAAGTAAATTTGATAGTCTTTCACAAGGGAAAGTTCAAAGCCAAAAGCTACTTATCTTATGCAGGAAATTTTCATTTGTACTCTCTCAGTCGTTTGCATCGATTATCAAGTCAATTTCATTCATGTGAGGGATTGTTGAAAAATATTATTGGAATACAATATTTTAATTTTGTTTGAATGTAAATTGATTTGATTTGGAGTTGTATCCTTTGGGTGACACCTTTTCATCATGGACAGACGTGTCTCTTATGAACAAAGGTGCCCCTTCCTTTGGTGATCTTTCGTAGAGTCATCAGTTAGTCTATAAATATCATTCTTCTCATTCATTTGGGGTTATAGATTTTTCCCTTTCATTCATGTCCATTCATATGAGAGAGTACAAACACAAGGAGGTTCAACAAACCCATCGATTGTAGTGCTGCTTCTGTGGGGAATTCGATCAAGTAGTGTTGGGAGATAGACGTTCATGCAAATCGTAAGCACCGTAGTGGAGACGAATCTGTCTTAAATACAGAGAGTGACATAATCACTCTCGCCTTGAAAATCATTTTGTTATCATCGGTTTCTAGGTTTTGAGTTCTAATTCTATAGCACTTATATTATTGGTTTTCATCACAAACAGTAAGCATATTTTTCCAACAAAGAGAACGCAGCCTAGTCTCCGTTTCATTGAAACACGGCCATTTAGCTCGGATTGCCGATAAAGCTTTGTCAATCAAATATGAACGACTGATATCTTTGGTCACGGAAATTATTGCCTTCGTCTCCAATGTACCCACAGCCCGATTCTTACCGCTGCGTTTTGCGGGTTCCTTGGGCCGCTGTCAAACAGGTACTTCGATCGATATCTCAACATACCCTGCACTTTGGCCTTCTCTTTTTGCGAACCTCTCCCCTTCGTTTACAGGCGTATTCTGATGCCGATTGGGCTGGATGTATAGATGATCGACGATCGACGGGTGGGTTTGCCATTTACTTGGGCAATAATCTTGCGTCTTGGTGCTCCCGCAAACAGAGGACAGTAGCTCGGTCTTCTACCGAATCCGAGTACAAAGCTGTTGCCGATACCACTGCCAAGCGCTCCTGGATTCAATCCTTGCTGTATGAACTTGGTATTTGTCTCCCTTCAGCCCCTATACTATGGTGTGATAATGTTGGTGCCACTTACCTCACAGCAAATCCAGTTTTCCATGCCAGGACGAAACATGTGGAAATCGATTTTCATTTCGTCCGCGACAAAGTGGCCCGCAAGGATTTACAAGTTCAGTTCATATCGTCCAAGGATCAAATTGCTGACATCATGACTAAGGGCTTGTCTTCTACGCAATTCCAGTTTCTACGGGACAAACTGACCCTCACTCCTCGACCCGCGTCAGTTTGAGGGGGTGTATTAGATAAACATTATCCTATTGATCACCTCTATCTCCAATTCTGTTGTATCTTAGGTTTGTATTTATCTTGGTTTGAGTTTGAATCACACTTGTAACTACTTCATCTATATATTGAAAGCTTACCCACGGTTTGTGGTGTGCATCCAAAATACCATTCTAGATTCTAAGTTTAACCCCGCTTATCGTAATCACATGCTGCTATCACCTGGGGTGGTCCAAAAATATTGTTAGACTGTATGTAAAATCCCTCGAAGTTCTAGGGGAGTGAGTAAATTTCTCCTTCCTTATTTCAGTTTCCTGATTTGACGAGTCGTCTAGGTTTAAAAAGTGTGGATACTGTAGCGATTGTTTATAGTGAACGATCAAAGCTGTATGAACTTGTCTGCTAGCGCTAACCATTTCTGAAAGCCTCAAATTCATTACACCTTTCTTTTACTAGCTTCAGCGGGTTCGCGATGGATAACCATGACGGTACACATATCTTAGCAATGGATTTAAGTACCATACAACAATGAGCACTCAAGTGTTGCATTTTCCCAGTCGCTTTGTATTTGATGGCATAAGCCATGCAGTTCGTGTGTTTTGCCTTAGCGTACTCTATAGTGCAAGGGATAAAGCCAACCACTTGCGTCACCGCACCAAACCATCCCAGAGTTGTTGAGGGGAGTAGGGGCAACCAGACAATCAGAATAATATACGTGAGAGATACCCATCCCCTTCTCCCCATATATATTGCCGGTGATTTCCGAATGGCATCGATACACAATACAGTCAATCAAAGTGAATTTGCAAATATAGGTAGGCAGGAGTTTCCTATATAGTAAAATACTGGGAAACGAATGCCTTGATTAACTTCATGTAGTCTTCTTCAGTTGAATCTATTAAAAGCCCCGTTAATGGTCTGTATCAGTTACTCCTACTTCAGCGTTAAATAAACAAAACGACTAATTAATATTGTTTGTCGGCCACCAGAGATTCTCTCTAGTCCATTATTCATATTTTGAAACCTATTAGGTCCACCCAATTACTATTTTGAAACCAACGAGGGCCCCTCTCTCTCTCTCTCTCTACAACATTCTAAACCCTAGGTGCAGCTTCTCCCCCCCCCAACCCCCCAACAAGGTTTTTACCCTAAACGGGGCGGCGGGAGGAGGGCTCTTTCCTCCCCACTCGGGCATTCTCTCCATCACTTTGATCGGAGATCTATCTCCTCCCTTCACCGTCCTCCACCCTCGCCCTACCTGTAGCCCTACGCCTCCAACCGCCTCGTCCCTTTCGTCTTCTCCACCCCCGCAACGCCGCACCGGCTCCGTCAACTCTTTTACGGAGTCGTCGGTGTTTACTGGGGTGTGTCTCGGATTTGTGGATTAGCTTGTGAATGTGGTTGCCGGAGTCCGTTTGTGCTCGCTTGGTACACCAGAGTAGGAGTGCTAGATTGGTCGAGATTGTGAGTTCTTTTTCTTTTTCTTTTGCTTTTCATTTTTATCTTTTTTGGGACTCTCTTCCCTACTTGGGACTCTCTCACCCGTTGTTTGACTTTCGTTTCTTCTTAGGGATATCTTCTACCATTTCAAAGACCAATATCTATTCCTCTATTCCGTTGGAGGTCGAGATGGATTTTGTGAAGAGAAGTATTGGTTGTAAAATTTGGGAGTTTGGTCCTTTTTATGTCTTCTATCTCCCTTCCATGGGAATGGATGCCCGTTTTGATATTTTTCGTTGCTATCATTTATAAAATCTAATCTTATTGTTTGACCCAAAAAAAAATAAAAACACTATTTTGAAGCCCACTAGGTTCACCTTGAAAATAATACATTTACATTAATAAAAAATATTTATCCCTCCCGCCACATCATCGCCGAAAAATTGGTTGAAGAAGTGGCCTGTGCTGGTGTGGGGGGCTGAAATCACCCTTGACCCTTCTTCCCCTTATGGACTGGTGAGGGTGCTCGTCGAGTCTGAAGAGGTTTCTACCCAGCCCGGGAAGGTTTCCACCGAGCCTGGGGAGGTTGCTGCCGAGCTTGGGAGGTTGCAATCGAGCTTGGGAAGGTCGCCGCCAAGCTTGGGAAGGTTGCCGTCGAGCTTGGGAAGGTTGCCCCCGAGTTTGGGAAGGTCACCACCAAGCTTGGGAAGGTTGCCGCCGAGCTATGGAGAGGAGCTTGCCGAGCCTGAGAGATCTCTATCGAGTCTGGGAGGTCTCTACCGAGCTTGGGGAGGTCTCCACCGAGGTAGGGAGGTCTCTACTGAGGCTAGGAGGTCTCTACTGAGTTTGGCCACCGAACTTGGTACCTACAAACTGGAGGGGGATGTTCCTCCGAGGAGAAGCTCCGACAAACAAGTCAGTAAGTGGAGAAAGGAGAAGTTTAGTACGAAAGTATGGAGAGAGAGAGAGAGAGAGAGAGAGAGAGAGAGAGAGAGAGAGAATGAGAGGCATGTTGATCCTTTTCTCTTTTTTCAGACCCTTTCATATGAGGGGGTGGTCTTGCATTTATAGTCAAGGCTTGGAGTGTTGAACCGGTAGGCGGTACACCCACGTGCATCGTACTATTCGCATGACGTCACATGTCAAGAGACTAGGGTTTGCCCGTGCTTGAAGGCACGACGCAACGCATTTTGAACACAACTAAAATGAATTATGAAACTATTGACCACCTATCAACAAAGCTAATTTATACGGGAAGATTTTTTCTTAAATTAGGTTCAAATAGAGTTCTTGTAGTGCATCCCCATGCTCGAAGGTACGGCTTGAACAATCACCTAAATTCTTGCAAACATAGTTCTTGCAAACACCTAAACTCTGCTACTGAAAAAGAAGGGAAATAACTTACAGTTATGAGTCCTGTCTCTCCTCTGATTCTGGGCAAATTTTGGATGGGGAAACCGAATCAAAAAGTCCAAGAAAAAGTCAAATTTTTAAGCGAAAACGGTGCCTTGAAACTCTGTTTTACAGGTCATAGAGGCAGAGAATTAACACGCGTCTTGAACAATTAGCACACTCTCAAACAATCGACACACATAACTTAATACTAAGCTCCGTGCAATATTTCAACCCTTGCCAAGCAATTCCAACTATGCAAAAAGGGAAAAATTCAAAATACCCCCCAACCTATACACCCAAATTCAATTAGACTCCCAACCTTTTAAAAACTTCAATTTTACTCCCAACGTTATATTCCGTTATCAAAATGCCCCCTTCCGTCCAAATTACTAACGGATTCCGTTAAAGGCTCAGTTAAATAGTATTTTGATCGAATTTCGATGATCCGAGCCGCTCAATGTGTTTAAAACGTGATTTTAAGGGTACTTGCAAGAAATCAACAAAAAAAATGACCGGGAAGGGCTTCATCTGAACAATTTTTTATTGAACTATTCAATAAAAAATTGTTCAGATGAAGCCCTTCCCGGTCATTTTTTTTTGTTGATTTCTTGAAGGTACCCTTAAAATTGCGTTTTAAACACATTGAGCGGCTCGGATCATCAAAATTCGATTGGAAAAGGGGAGATGTGGATCGATCCCGATTTTATTCAAGTATGGACGTCCGAATTTTGCTTCGGTTTGTACCTCCCCTTTTCCGATCGAATTTCGATGATCTGAGCCGCTCAATGTGATTAGAATGTGATTTTAAGGGTACTCGCGAGAAATCAGAAAAAAAAAATGATCGGAAAGGCTTCATCTGAACAGTTTTTTATTGAATGGTTCAATAAAAAACTATTCAGATGAAGCCCTTCCCGATCATTTTTTTTGCTGATATCTTGCGAGTACCCTTAAAATCACGTTTTGAACACATTGAGCGGCTCGGATCATCGAAATTCGATCAAAATACTATTTAACGGAGCCTTTAACGGAATCCGTTAGTAATTTGGACGGAAGGGGGCATTTTGATAACGGAATATAACGTTGGGAGTAAAATTGAAGTTTTTAAAAGGTTGGGAGTCTAATTGAATTTGGGTGTATAGGTTGGGGGGTATTTTGAATTTTTCCCATGCAAAAAATAAAAGCACATGTCTGTACCTTTGAACAACAAACTGCTTTAACCCAAATCGTCTGATCTCAAAATTCATATTTTCAAGCAAGCTTCATCAACTAATTGTCTTTTCTAAAGGCACGATGTAATATAATCTCGACGAAATATAATCTCAAGGAATATAAAATCAATTATCCTCTATTACTATTGACCATGACCCTACTTTTTTCAATATTCATCTAACAAAATTTGTGAAAAAAGAAAACCAAATATGTGTTTAGTAAGTGTCTATAATTAAATTGATCATGAAACAAATTTTTAATTTCCTTAAATTTCCTTTCTTTTTTTCATGATTACTCCAACTAATGTCCCTTTTCGCCAGCATTTCTTGGTTAATTCGTAGGCAACTAAAAAAAATTGAGGAAACCTTAAAAATTATAGATTCTTCAATTTGCAACCTCTTCATTTGACCCCCCAAAACCTACAAAAGTAGGATTTTAGCAAGATGCCAAGCCATAAAAATTATTATAGTATAGTTCTTCAATTGCAAACATAGAACTTTCCTTTTAAAGATAAACGGTCGAGATATATAAGGATCATTTTAAAGAATTGTCAAAGTTTTAGGATTTATATTTTTGAATGTTCTATCACAGCCGTGAATTACGAATGATAATATAGCAACATCTAGCTTTAATTTCTTCATCAAGTTTAGTAAAAGGAAAACGAAAAGGCAAGACATAATAAGCCTATAAAAATGTAATCTCGCTTATACTGAAATACTGAATCATTGATAACAAAGTTGTAAATTTTCTAAGCCTTCAAGCTGTAACCAACTCGGTATCTGTAACTGGCTAACCGATGCAACCTCTCAGAAAAGGGATGGGGATTCAATTCTTGCTTAGCCTCCGAACCTCGCCTTCGAATAAGGTTGAGAAAAACCCCAAGCGTAGGGCTAGGTCGTCGATAGCATAATAACCGGAAATTCCGGGATCGTACCCACAGAGAATCGAAATATAGCTTAATCGGATTGTAGGTTTTATGGTAGAGTGCGGCGTTCAAGGCGGCCAACTTGGTTTAGCTTCGAAATGGAAAACTAAAGAAAAGACTAGAAAAGAGCTTTATAAACTAAAGAGGCAAGTCTAAGGATCGTCTATCCCTTGACAAAGGCCGCTATCGGTTCTCGATTATAACTCAAGCGAGAGTCACGACCGCGTGCTCACGCCCGGAAGATTTAGCTTTAATGACTACATTTATTGAAAGATGTGATTAAACAGAACTAAATCAACCTATTTTCGCTAATGTATCTAACACATAAGAGGACGCGAGCCCTCAATATGCCGTTTGCCAAGACCGCTTGACTAAACAACATACCAAGGAGTTAACACCCCTCGCTTAGACCAAAATGGCTAGGTTAATCCAATTCTGAAAACCATGATTTTAAGCCCGAAGGTTTGAGAACCAAATAACCACCTAAATCATCGGGAAAGATTAGCCCAAGACTTAGCCAAAAGACTACTCACACATAACTAAAAGACTAGACATGGTAATAAAATGGAGCGAAAGATTTAACCAATAAAAACGTAAATAAACTTGATTTATGCAAAGATCCAAAGCGTAGCTACAACATTAATAAACGAGAAATTAACATAAGATAAATACTTACATGAGTTCTTGAAGAAATTAGCTAAGAAAGCTTGAAAGCAACAATGGAGTTCTCCTAGAAAGCAAAAAAAGACTAAGGCCTAAAAAGACTAGAAAATGGCCATCTTCTATAAAAGGCATACAAGCCTATTTATAGGGCTCTAAAGTTAAATTACAAAGGACCAAAAAGTCCCCAAAATAACCCAAAAACATTCCATAAGTGGAAACTTTCCATAAATGGAAGGTAGAAAAAGGTAGCAAAAATCGGCAGATTTTTCCAGGCAGTACCGGTACTAGGAAACTCCCAGTACCGATACCAGGCTTCAACGGGCTAGAAAATTGATCTCTGGACACCCAGTACCGGTACTGGGAATTGCCCAGTACCGGTACCCACTTGACAGATTTTTGGGCAAACTTTGTAGTCTCGCTTCGGACACTCCCGAACTCGGATTTGGGCGTTCTTTGGACCGTTGGAAAGCTCGTTGAGTCTACTTTCTAACCCAAGTGGTTTGGATCAAAAGTAATTTGTATATCAAAAGTTATGTCAATTCTACCCTCAGCTGGTCGGAAGATGAGTGGTTTTGGTAAAATCCTCACTTTCTCCTTCAATTCCCTTAACCCTTGGGCGACCCGAGCAATCCTTAAACCATCTTTTGAGCACCACAATGGGGTGGCGCATGGCCTTGAGTACTTGGTTGCACCCGGAGCATTCCTTGGCGTTCAAACGCGCCTTATTTATACGAATTACCTGAAATACACAAAAACTTACCTTACGTGCAATATCATTATAAAAGCTAAATAAACGCAAGTTAAACCAACATACTACAGGACTAGTCGCACCAAATATCTACAATATTGGGTGCTCATCAATTCTCAGCTAGCAACAAAATTTAATGTCATACTAAATACGTTGGTAAGATTCTGAAAAGCATCATTATACTCAAATCATGTTTGTTTCCATTAAGCAAAGATTGAAACTAAAAAATTGCAGTAAGATAAAAATATTACAGAAGACGCAATTCATGTATCCTCAGTCGAATTATATGGTCAGCTTAAAATGAGACATTTTAATCAAAGTCTACTACAAAAAGTTTGTTGTCATTCAGAAAAGAAACTCTCTCTCTCTCTCTCTCTCTCTCTCTCTCTCTCTCTCTCTCTCGATCGATCGATCGATCGATCGATCGAGAGAGAGAGAGAGAGAGAGAGAGAGAGAGAGAGAGAGAGAGAGAGAATTTACCAAGTTCGCTAGTCAATGTGGTTTCGCTGAAACGTTAAAATCTCATTAGAGGTCTGTAAGAAAACGTTTGCAAATAAGCCAAGATTCCAACAGCCCATGTTAATAGACCGAAATACGAATGACAATTAGGTGCCGTTCCACATTTTAAGAAAAGGAAGTTTTAGAAAAAGAAGGCAATTTCAAGATCAAAAATCATGTGTTTACGTAAATAATTTTCTTACCAATATAGATCTTGTTTGATAGATCTCATTGAGATCTTTTAAACGGTGCAAAAATAAAATTGAAAAATTATTTTCTATTTTCGTTATATTTGAGTTTGAAGTTACCTTCTTTTAGAAAAAGAAGGTTTAGAAAGAAAACGGAAGGGGGTCTTATACCTTATGCATTTTCTTTTCAGGGCCATTACGTATTGGTTTTTGAGGCGGAAGTTGAATCAAAGAATTGTAAGGAAAAAAATTCATACCCTCTCAATTGCTATCTTCTCACACCAAAACATGGAGTGATATGTCACTGAATCATTTCATCGAACATTATGATTTTTTTACATTCACCCCTTGAAGTCCGACTTTGGACTGATGCGTTCATTATGCGTAAAAAGAGCCACGAACAAAGAAGTAAAGAAACATATCATGTTGATGAAAATGACCTATTGTCAAGGGTTTGAGCCCCGGTACCCCCACTCTCTCACCAAAAAAAAAAAAGAAGAAGCAAAGATCGCAAAGAAGCTAAAATTAGATTTTGTTCGAAACAACACTTTTCCAAAATTGAATTTCTCAAAAAAAAAAAATTATCATGCTTTTAAATAACTATATGCACTAATGATTGGGTCCATAGGCTTATGACTTGCCTCATCAATTACCAATTCCACCATCGACTCATGCCCAAATAAAACTCAAATGATAATGTAAATGGAGCAAATGATAATGTAAACTGAATCTCCTCCCACGCGGAAAAAAAAAAAAAAAACGGTTTACCCACTGTATGCAAATCCCTAGTTTTTTTCTTCTCGTTTTGTGCTTAAACTCTTTCAAAGATATCATGACAGTAGAGATGGGGGTTTAGAAAATTATGGTTCACAAAAAACTTACTTCGTCAATAACAAATTGGAGGGGAGCGAGAGATGCCCGAGTCGGAGGATCTTTGGGAGGAGGGCTAGAGTTGGTATAGGGGCTTTACCTGGAAGGATGGAGAGAGAGAGAGAGAGAGAGAGAGAGAGAGGATTTTGGAAACGCATAGTAGCATTGTTTAGGGAATTGCTTTATTTCTAGCAAAAATTCGGCAATCCTAGAAATCATTACCAAAAATTCATGTCATCTACATAGTATAATTGTATTCTCTTTCAACGTACAGTAGTCAAAGAAATGATTACCAAAAATTGTTCACCAGCACTAGCAAAAATTCGGCAATCCTAGAAATCATTACCTAAAATTCATGTCATTATATTCTCTTTCAGCGGCAATCCTAGAAATCATTAACAAAAATTCAAAATAAATTATTACCAAAAATTGAAAAAATCATTAATCACCATTTAAAAACTCTCAACTATCGGATGAAATCAATTTGAGCCAATGGTTGAATCAAGGGTGGAGATATGTGAATGTAAATCAACGGTCAAAATTTATGTAGAAAAATATGTGGACCCCACACCGTCGCGATTTGTATTATAGATTTGCTTTATCACACCTGTCCTCCACCTATTCACAGAAGCTTCCAGAAGCTTCTAAACCGACCTTTGGATATTTGTTAGATCCTTAGGGAGCAAAATTCAGCTGAATGTTAAGGAAATGATCGCCTAACGTTAGGGACATGACCATCGAATATTAGGGAAACGACCTCCGAACGTTAGGGAAATGTCAGCCGACCGTCAGGAATGTTAGGGAAACGACCTCTGAACATTAGGGAAACAACCTCCGAACGTTAGAACGTTAGGGAAAAGACATCCGAACGCTAGGGAAATGTTAGCCGAACGTTACGCCTCCTGTAGCTCTCGATGCGAATGGGTCCACAGAGTGACGTGTCCATAGCAAATACTGAATTGGTTCACGACCCCTTTAGATGTTCCAAAATTGTGGATTTTTTGGCCCACTACAACTGGAAAGTTTGCTAGAAAGTTCATCTATGCCTCGCTATCACTTTTTTTGTTGGGAGATTTAGAGGCCGGCCCAGAAAATTAGGCTCGGACTGAAATCAACCATGTACAATTATTTGCGTGTTTGAAATAGTCCTGAAATGATCATTACTCCAAATATGCCCCAATGAACTCCCTCACGCGCATGCGCACCGCGCATCTAAATATTAGAAAGTTATCCAATGCTCATGGAGCATTGTCATATGGTGCACCATTAATGTATGATTGGTTAATGTTAGAAACCTTTTACTTTTTATTTATTTATTTGAGCAACAAGTTAATATGCGGCATGTGACGAATGGTTGGAACAATACTTCAAGATATCTCAAAACCATTGAATAATTTCTTGTATTCATTAGGAGTACTTTTTTCCCTCCTGACTTTGACGTCTTACAAATGAAGAGACACGTGTATCATATCCATCCATGTAAGTAATTAATACATTCTTCAAATTTCAAATTATAATATCTTTTATTGTAGATATTCAATTTTTTAAAAATTTACATTTTTAGAATTTAATCGGCGAGATCTTTCTAACAAGATCCATATTGAATATGAAATTACGTAAGGATAAAAAAAAAGTTATTTGAAGTGGATTATATCATTTGACTATGAGAACTGCCTATGAGAACTATTTATCATGAAATTTGTATCTATGAGAATTGTCGTGTTTATGATAATTGTCTATGAGAACTGCTATAAAAACTGCCTCTATGAGAACTATTTATGAAAACTGACTAATATACAATTCTCATAGAAAATACACAGTTCTCATAGACAATACACAGCTCTTATAGAAAAATACACAGTTTCCGTAGAAAATACACAGCTCTCATCTAAAATACACAATTCTTATAGACAGTTCTCATAGAAAATTGACTATGAGAACTGTCTTGTCTATGAAAACTATCTCTATGAGAACTGCCTTGTCTATGAAAACTATATCTGTGAGAACTGTCAATGAAAATTGGCTAATACACAGTTTTCATAAAAAAAATACACAATTCTCATAGAAAAATAAACAGTTCTCATAAACAGTTCTCATAGAAAATACACAATTCTCATAGAAAATCGTCTATGAGAACTAGGCTATGTGAATCAGAAAAGAAAATATGCAGTTCACATAACCTCAACTATAACACCGCAAAATCGAAATCTATATAATCTCAAGGAAATTAAGGTGTTACCATACTCTCATCAAACTAGCTAGATTTAATAGCCACTTCCACTCTTATAATTTGACTATGAGAACTGTTTATTATGAGAACTGTCTATATGAGAATTGTCTATAAGAACTGTCTTGTCTATGAGATTTGTTTATGAGAACTGCTATAAGAACTGTCTCTATGAAAACTGTCTTATCTATGAGAACTGGCACACAGTTCGCATAGAAAATACACAATTCTCATAAACAGTTCTCATGGACAATACACAATTCTCATAGAAAAATACATAGTTCTTATAGAAAATATACAACTCTCATAAAAAATATACAATTCTCATAGACAGTTCTCATAGAAAATTGACTATGAGAACTGTCTTGTCTATGAAAACTCTCTATGAGAACTATCTTGTTTATGAGAACTGTCTATGAAAATTAGCTAATACATAGTTCTAATAGAAAAATACATAATTTTCATGGATAATACACAGTTCTCATAGAAATTTACACAATTCCCATAGAAAATACACAGTTCTCATAAATAGTTATCATAGAAAAATACACAATTCT
This sequence comes from Rhododendron simsii, assembly GCA_014282245.1. NCBI lineage: Eukaryota > Viridiplantae > Streptophyta > Magnoliopsida > Ericales > Ericaceae > Rhododendron > Rhododendron simsii. Next base: position 26,935,245 of record CM024961.1, read on the forward strand.
TATAGAAAATTGTCTATAAGAACTGTCTCTATGAGAATTAGGTTATGTGAACTGAAAAATACGCAATTCACATAACCTCACCTATAAAAACCCAAAACCAAATTCCATATAATCTCAAGGAAATACACAGTTTTCATAGAAAAATACACAGTTTTCATAGACAGTTTTCATAGAAAATACACAGTTCTTATATAAAATACACAATTCTCATTGACAATTCTTACAGAAAATATACAATTCTCATAGAAAATACACAGTTCTTATAAACAAATACACAAATCTCATAGAAAGTACACAGTTCTCATAAGAAAAAACACAGTTCTCATAGAAAATACACATGCGAACAAAAATTGAACAATTTTCTAAAGTACCAAAAAATTGAATAAATTCGTAGCACTCAGATAAAATCCAACCAAGTGTAGAAGTGTGGGTACATACTTCACGACACACTAAAATAAACAATTCTCATATGCAGTTCTCATAGTCCACCGCACAGTTCACATAACCTCACGAGACACTAAAATAAATAATTTGCATATATAGTTCTCATACCCACCGCACAATTCACATAGCATCACTATACACTAAAATAAACAGACTATGAGAATTTTTTCTTTGAGGTACAATTATCTCTATGAGAATTGTTTTTTTTTTTTTTGAAAAATCTATGAGAACTGGGGCTATGTGAACTGAATATTTTTCAGTTCACATAGCCTCGTCACACACTAAAATATACAGTTTATATAGCCCTAATACACATAGTTCACATAGTCGATTACACAGTTCATATAATTGAAAATACACAGTTCACATAGTTTTACCGCACACTAAAATACACAGTTCATGTAGACCCTACACACAGTTTACATAGTCTATTACATAGTTCACATAATCGAAAATACACAATTCACATAACCTTAACACATACTAAAATACACAGTTCACATAGCCCCAAAAAATACAGTTCACATAAACTCAACACACAGTTCACATAACCCATCACATAATTCACATAGCCCAAATACACCAAAATACATAGTTCACATAAAAAAATCATTACAAATTTTCCAAATTATGTAATGATTAAGACAGATTTTGAACACAAAATTCACTCCATATAACCACATAAATTACTTCCTCCACATATACACATCTATATACATATCTACTGTACGAAGAGGAGCTTCAACGGGCAATGGTTGCAGTCAATCCTCCGTAGAAGGTGAAGGCCGACTCGTCGGAGAGGTCGACGGCGACGTCAATTTGGCGCTGGGCATTGGCGATGCCCGGGGGTTTCGCTCAGGGGGTGGGTGGCGAGAGATGACAGGCATTTAGAGAGGGGGTCCATTTGGCTTTGGGGTAGAAATGTCAGCACGTACCATTACCAAGCCTATATAGATTCGGAAATAAAATTCAAGGTTGGAATCAAACCGAACCTAGAAAGGAGGACCGGCCTCTAATTTTCTATTTTTTGTTTTTTTGGTAAGGTGTCTCGCTATCACGTACCACTCCTTATCTTTAAAACCGATCCAGGAGACCCCTCCATCTATCATTTTTTATCGCTTAACGCTCTTCCGTCATTATTTTGTCCAATATTGAGACGGAAAGTGGTCGCATGACCCATGTGACTTAAAAATGCACACAACACATATAACGAAGAAGCACATTTTGTATATTTTCACTTTGCCTTCAGCTGCATCCACGACATTCTTAAATTAATATTTTTTTCCTTGGTCAGGACCTTGTTTAGTGTTCCGACTTCTTCATACTTCCAAAGCAGGTTCTGGTTTTTCATTTGGAGGGACTCATTCTTGGCGTTTAACTCTTTTTTCTCTAGGAGGTGGGTCAATCAACTAGAAATAACTGCATGCACCTTGTTTCTGCAAAAATTTCCCATCATTGTGCATGGACGGAATATTGATGGAGGGTGTTAAGTGAAAGTAGACGATAGTTAGAGGGGTCTCCTTGACCGGTTTTAAAGATAAGAGGTGTTAAGTGATAGCGAGGCATAGATGCTTGGGTGTTTCTGCTTTTACCCTTAATTTAAGTTATGGTGAAAGTACATAAACACCTCATCAACTATCACTTTTTCTTATAAATACCCACTCACATTTAAAAACACCCATGAAGACCCCCTGAACTTCTCCCGTTACCCAAGTTACACTTTTCCGTCTCAAAACCGTTTTTTGGAAGGTCACATTGGCTTTTTTTTTTTGTTGTACAAAAATGCTCTTTTACAACTCTCGCTCTCTCTCTCTCTGTAACTCCCCACTCTCGCCTTCCTCCTCCTTCTCTCAACCACCGCCTCAACCCTCCCTCCATCACCATCATGCTACCAAGACCAAACTCACCTCCTTTTCGGCCTCGTCCTCTCCTCCCTCGGCTTTAGAAATTTCACCACCGCCGCTCCCTCCCTCTCCAACTCCACCGTCTGACGCAGCCCCGTCACCTTCTTCGCCCCCTCCGACTCCTCCCTCCTCACTTGCGTTGTTGTTTAAGGCATTGGCGTTGTACATCGGAGGGAGTGTTGAGGCGGTGGTGGAAAGCAATTTTCTTTGCTGTTGTTGTTGGCATTGAATCTGGAGAATATTGGATAGTTTCTGAAAGGATTTGGGTGTTTTTTGTGGGGTTTGGATTTGGCTATGTCAGAGAAAGGGGTGTGTTCGGTCAGGAGAGGGAGAGAGACGCCAATATGAGATGTAAAAAGGGTATATTGGTCATTTCATTCATTCTATTAACGGAGTTAGCGATTAATTCAATTTCCAATAGTTGAGGGCGTCTCCATGGGACCCGGGGGCTCTGCTGCCCACCTGGGCCCAGCAGCCCCTACCCACTCTACCCACTAGCAAAAACGTTACCGTTTTGCTAAGGGAAAAAAATCTTTACCATCTATTTGTAATCCTATAAAACAGAAACGTAATTATGAGAGGTCTAAAGACAAAATTTGATTATGTCTCTTTAGAATAATATGATCAGAATAATAAGATTTTCACATTTGTTCAAACGGCTTAAAAATTGAAGCACTTAATTTTTTAACCATATTTTTTAATATATAAACGGTCTCAAAAAATTAAGTGCTCAAATTTTCACCCCGTTTGAATCGGTGCAAAGATCTTGTTATTTTGATCATATTATTCTAAATGGTCATAATTAATTTTTGTCTATAGGGCTCTCATAATCACATTTTTGCTCCACAAGGTCCTAAATAAAGAGCATATATTTAATATAAGAGCTCTAAAGATAAAAATTAATTACGGCCCTTTAGAATAATATGATCAAAATAATAAGATCTTTGCACCGATTCAAACCGAGTGAAAATTTGAGTACTTAATTTTTTGAGACCTTTTATATATTAAAAAATATGGTTAAAAAATTAAGTGTTTCAATTTTTAATCCGTTTGAATGGGTGTAAAGATCTTATTGTTCTAATCATTTAATTCTAAAGAGACATAGTCAAATTTTATCTTTAGAGCGCTCATAATCACGTTTCTGTTTCATAGGATTGCAAATAGGTGGTAAAGTTTTTTTTCCTTAGCAAAACGGTAATGTTTTTGCTAGTGGGTAGAGTGGGTAGGGGCCATTGCGCCCAGGCGGATAGCAGAGCCCCCGGGTCTGTCTCCATGGGCGCTTTTAAATGTGAGGGGGTGTTTATGAGAAAAAGTGATAATTGATAGGATGTTTATGTACTTTTTCCTTTAATTACATCAGAAAAAATTGCAAGAAACAGTAATGAGATCAAGATGAAAGACACATCTCGACTAGGTACGCACTTACATGTATGCGAATCACATGACAATCAGAACGCCACTGTTTGCTGTTAGTTTCACACACTGTCGACAAAGAATTATTTCGAGTATTGGAATGTGAATTATTTCGAGTACTGGAATGAAGATCAATGGACGAGAATAAGGATTATGCTCGACAAAACTCCCGAGTCCTTCGCTGGCCTTACCTTATCACTGGACCAAGACAATTGGGCATTTTAACTCTATGGATGTCAAAGCTCTCAAAAGTTGCCGAGACGATGGAAGTGAAATTGAAGACATTTTACTCCAGCATAAATGTGGATAGAATTCCGTATGTTATTTTCAAATTAACTCTGGTTGTACTGTTACATAAAGGTCCCAACCGATAAGGGATTGACGTTGTCCATTTAATTGAAAGGAAAAGATCAATTTCACCTATCTTTTTTACTAGTTTGGCAAACTTAACAAAGCTCCAACTATATTGACTGTCCATACTGGAAATAGTTTTATTTCTTTTCCTAGCTCTGAGTCTCTGACTAGTGATCTTTCTTTGTCTTCTATGTTTCAGATAATTACATTTCGTCTCCATAATCATTCCTCTCCAAGTGTGATTTTATACTTCAAGGGATAACAATAACAACGAATCCATTCCCAGAACTGATCCGGGAAGGTTAGAAAATAATTCATGAATGCAAGCAGCATGATAAAAGAGAGAAAGAATTCAAACACTAAACTTCCACCTAGTGATACGGTCACTCATAGCCAAATTGCTGAACTTCTCTACGTCTGAGAAGAACACACCCGATAAAAGGCGATATCCTTTTCTTTCTTTTTTTAATTGGCAAAAGCAACACTTTATTAAGGAAATGGGAAAGAGGGATTCCAACCAATGGTTGGAAAATACATCTGAATGGGATAAAGCTGAAACATACCTTAGGGACAAAGCCCAAACACCTAAAGACCTACAAAGCCCAAATATTACAAATAAAGCCAAAACATCAGATGGCCTACATGCCCAGATCTTACAACTAAGCATATAAAAGAAACCTAACCCACCAAAGTGGGCTAGGCCTAGCCAAAGGCCAACCCAACAGCAATTGCGGCGGGAGACCGCGCCATCCAACCAATTGCCACTGTAGACCACCAAGCTGTTAGGCATAAGCCCGGTAAACCCGACAGAAAACCACCACCACAATTAAGCATATACAGGAACCTAACCCACCAAAGTGGGCTAGGCCTAGCCAAAGGCCACCCTAAACCTAACCACACTGAAGCAGAACTCCTTCCAGCCCTCTGCCGGCCACCCCTAACCACTAGAATCAGACAGCAACCGCCAAGACCAAACGTCGGATCACAGCCTGCTAGCACCACCACATACACACCCCAGGAGGACACAAAACGACGACCACCACCCACTGCCGCGGAAGCTCACCTTAGCCGTTAGGCAAAAACAGTAACCACCTAGCAGCAATTGCAGCGGGAGACCACGCCATCCAACCAACCGCCGCCGCAGACCACCAAGCCACTAGGCATAAGCCCGGTAAACCCAACAGAAAACCGAAAGGGGGAAACAAACGGAGGGATCGGCAGAATGAGATCCAGGGAGGAACTGAGGAGAAAGAGGACGAGGGAAGAAGGAGCAAGGACCAGTGTGAAAGGGAGTTGGAAAAAAAAGGGAGAAGGAGAGAGACAAAGGAACCAGAAAGCCTTCCCAACGTCGCTCTTGTTGCCATCCGGTGTCCCCACAGATGACCGCCAGGTAACCGCTAAATCGGCATCAAGATGGCTGGAAGACTGATTAACAAAAAGTAAAAACACGGAGCCTAGAAAAGCCTCATCAAAAAATCCTCCATCTTCATCACTTCATCATGAAGAGCTCGCACATTAAGCCTATCCCATGTCAACCTACTAATCACATCCGCTATTTGCCCCAGTTTTCTGAAATAATTTCGGTGTCTGACTCCTCAGCATTAGTATCTTGATTACGCTTGCGATGGGACCTTGTTTGAGATGAATTTCCACTAGAGGATGCTGCCTGTTTCCCAACATCCATGACTTTAGATATGCCTTCAATGATAAAGAAAAAGTACCCGCTTTCCAATACTACTATTAGTAACAGAGAAGAACCAATCTATGTCGCTTGCACAGATAGAAAATCAAATGCAGTGAACTTCTCTTAAAAAGCACCGTCGTGGTGAGAAAGAATGGACATGGTATGGGAACTTCTTTAGAATCTCTCATTAGAATAATTTAACTTCTTCAGGTTGAACAGAGCTGAGAAACGAGGTTGACTACTCCCCGCATGGGCGCATCATTCTGCAAATAACAAAATAATCGGTTAGAGTGTAACAAAGAATTCCCTCGGATGAATACCAAATACAAGGGTTACGTGCGACATCTATTATATGCCCCCTTGTATAACAGATTACCAGAATTAAATAACTATTTCTATCTGGCTTATTAAAAATTGAAGTGCTAAATTTTGAGTGCTGAATTTATAGATGGGAGACTTTTAAGATGAGTATATTTGTTGGAAACAAAAATGAAAAATCATTTCAATCGATTAAGTGCATTCAACATTTGATGCTCAGTTAAGTAGGCCTGTCTTAAAATTAGGCCAGTTTCAATCAATACAAAGGCAGTAGTGTCAGGTTATACACATTATCAAACAAATTGTTCAGCTTTCAGCTTTAAGCACTTGATTAAATTATCAACACCTGAGGATGTATATTCCGCGTACATGATCACTTTCATAGGAACATTCATTAGTGTATTACACTGGTGAAGATGGTGAGAACTGTTAACCACAAACGACTTTTCCACAAGTTCTACGAAATGGAGGAAATGATACAAGAAATGGCCAATATTACAATGTGTTGCACTTACCAGATACACAACGTCAAATGCTTTGCGGTAACTCTCAAGAGAATCTGCAACATTGCGATTCCTGAAACAACAGTTTCGATGTTATGCACAATATTTCTTGACGTGTGTATTTTCAGCTTTTTATTTGATCCTCTTGCTAAACAATGAAAACATATGCTCAGTCTAGTGTCCATGGGTTTCCAGGAATCTGCAACATTGCGATTCCTGAATCAGCTTTTTTTGGGACGAATTTGCACTAGAGTCTGCTGACTGTTTCCCTGCATATATGCCTTCAATGTCAATGTCATCATCCAAATGTGTTGGCTAGGAGGATTGTTGTATACCACCACCATATTGCGGCTACAAGGAGAAAAATCAAAAATGGAAGTCCGGTCATTATGTCGACAGACGTTAGCTGCATAACTTGAACAGGAAGGGAGCATGCACCAGAAAGTTCTATTTTTCGTTCTGCTTTATTTCTGTTTGATGTATGCTCCCATTCCCGACCCCATTTACTCATTTTAATTCCTGTTCATGTTACACAATCAACGTGTCAGCGCAGAGACCGCACTTGGGGACCACCCATGTTTGATTTTTCTCCTGGTAGCCGCAGTACAGTACCGGAGGAATACAACCACCCTCCAAGTCAACACACTTGGATGATGACATCGCCATTGAATAGGATGTTGGGAAACCGTTGGCATTCTCTTGGTGCCTCTATTCCGTCCGACTAGCACCTTGCGGCTTTTAGACCATTGAATACGATACAAACTACATTTTCAAAAGGCAACCTCAAAGGAAAACTATTCTGGAGAGAGAGTGGCTAGGTTGGGTCTTGCCTCTTCATAGAAACAAATTGCACAACACGGTGCAATTAGGTATGACTTTATTGAGAGGGTTGCGTGTTTGATAGCGTACGATCATGTGTGGTCGATTTTGGAAAACCCAAAATACGGATGAGTCCGATGACCAAGGGCTTTTGACCCGACAACAAGTGGAATCGAGTGAAATGAGGCGAAAGCCGACTAAAAGAGAATCACTTTAACGGCTACCAAATCTAGATGACTGAAGATCCCAGTAACTGGATTCAACGGGACAACGTAATTAATTTGCGACTCGTCGAGATCACAACGGAGTTTACAGCTTCTTCTGCATACAAAGTTTTGCTTTTAATGATTCTTATATTGTGCAATATGACGCAATTTTTAAAGAAAACATTTTCTGATGTGCCTTGAAGGTTGAAACCATTTGTTTCCCTACTTTTATCCATTTCCATCAAATATACAGAATTTGCACCATGGATTAATCTTTGTACTTCATTCCCCGATTAATAAAATCTCTTCTTTTGATTGTTCAAAAAATCATACGGAATTCCAACAAGAAGTGTTGAGCGAGACATGGAATTTGATGATCATCTTCCAATTTTTGTTTTGGAAGAAATCGGCAGGCACACTTCTACTGGAGCTTCGCATGCATGATCGCAAGTACGAAAATGTTACAAAAAGTAGTGCAATATCTATTTGTGCATATTTGTTAGAAAAACAGATCTCAAGAAAACGAGGGGTCTTATAAAGAGTGCATCGATCTCCCCCTCTCTTTTTCCCTAATGTATTAAGAGTCGCCTTGGTTGTTTAAAGTGAATGATCAAAGCTGTATGAACTTGTTTGCTATTCAGAACACCTTTCTTTTATTAGCTTCATCGGGCTCGCAAAGGACAACCAACGCGGTATGCATGCCTCATCAACGGATCTAACTTCCGCACAGCAATCAGCACTCTAGACGTTCCGTTTTCCTTCTCGTATAGGATACGATGGCATTGCCCAATCATTTCCTCTTGGAAAATGCATGCATTTTGCAAGGGATCAAGCCAAGCACCGACAATACCCATGCCATAGTGTTTGAGGGAAGCAGGGGAACCCAGACGATTAGGATAATATTCACGAGAGATACCCATCCCGCCTTCCCATCTTGCCGTTGATTCCCCTGTGGCATTGATGTTACTGCGATGCGCAAGTCGATCAAAGCGAAGTCGCAAACATTGTTAGGCAGGAGTTTCCAATATAGCAGGAAGATTGAGTAGAATACTGGGAAACTAGTTCATTAACTTCATGTGGTCTTCTTCAGGTGAATCTATTAAAGACCCATTAAAAATGGTCTGTGTATCAGTTACTACAATGTAAATTAATAAACAAATTACAAAAATGACTAATACTACTGTTTGTAGAAAAATGAAAAGAGAAGAAGAAGCTAGAGAGCTATAATTAGAGTGTTGCAGGGCCAATACCGAGCACTGATCGATGCAGTAGCATACCCGAACAATTGCCGAGACAAGGATTACGCTCGCTCAACCGCGCATATAGTGCCGGCCCAACCCTCAAGGCCCAATCCCAAAAATTTCAAATTTTCGGGGCACTCCAATATTTTTACTACTTGAATTTGAGTAGGACTCTTTTTAAGCCCAATAGAATGAAAAAAAATGCCCAATTGGAGAAAATAAATTAGCCCAATCTACCATCCCATAAGTCCAAATGCCCAGCCCAGCATCCCATAACCTAGCCCAAGTGCCGAACTCACTAAATCTCCAAAATCATTTCCCCCAAACCACCACATAATACCTCTCCAAGTTGACTATACCAGTTAGTGTTGCCACGGGAGAAAGAAACTTTTCAAAGTTGAAATTGATCAAAAATTATCTTCGATCAACCATGTCACAAGAAAGACAAATAAGTTATCCATATTATCAATTGTAAATGACTTGGTAAGAGAGGTGGATTATACAAATTTAATTGATACTTTTGCTCCTAGAAATGCAACTCGAGTAAAATTCAAGTGATACTCATGCGTTCTTGAGATAATATGTATTTGTCTATTTGGAGACTTTGTATTTTGTAAGTATTCGTATGTAATAATTAGTAAAATTTTATATTGGTTTGGCTTTCTCGTATTGTGATTGTTGCTGTAAAAAAATTTTAAGTATTAACTTTTCAAGGGCGGATAAAAAAAAAAAAAAAACTCTTTAAGGGCACACTCTTTTTATTAGGCCTTAGGCACTAAAATCTATTGAGCCGGCCCTGTGCTCATTGTGCGCATAGTCCTTAGCATGTTGTTTTTCTCTGTCTTCTGAAGAGGCTATCTTGACATCTACTCCACGACCTTACCTTAACTTATCACTGGACCAAGACAATTGGGCATTTAAACTCTATGGATGTCAAAGACTCTCAAAAGTTGCCGAGACAAAGTGAAATTGAAGGCATTTTATAGTGTCTTTTGAAAGTTAGCAGCATAAATGTGGATTGTATTCCGTTTTTTATTTTCAAATTAACTCTGTTCATACTGTTACGTAAAGGTTTGCCTTCCAACCGATAAGGATTAGAGTTTTGCAATTAATGGAAAGAAAAAGCTCAATTTCACCTCTTGATCCTGGTTCTCGTCAATGATGATGAAAGATGGCTGGAAGATTGATGAACATATTTGATGAACATAGCAAATATGTTGACTAGGAGGGTTGCTGTATGCCGCCATGTACTGCGGCTACGAAGAGAGAAATCAAAGACGGGAGGTCCGGAAGTCCAGTCTTCATGTCGAAGACGTAACTGCATAACTTGAACAAGAAGTAATGCCAGTAAAGGTAGCCCGGGAAGGGAGCATGCATCAGAAAGTCCTGTTTTTGTTCCCATTCCCGACCCATTTACTCATTTTGATTCCTGTTCACGTTACACAATTAACATCGTCAGCACAGAGACCGGACTTGGAGACCGCCCGTGTTTGATTTTTCTTCTGATAGCCGTAGTACACAGCGGAATACAACAACCTTCCAAGTCAAAACACTTGGATGACGACATCGCCATTGAATATCACTAAAGGCAAGGATGCTGGGAAACCGTCAACATTCTCTTGGCGCCTCTATTCCGTTTGACTAGCGCCTAGCGATATTTAAACCATTGAATACGATACAAGCTACATTTTCAACAGACAACCTTGAAGGAAAACTATTCTGGAGAGAGAGAGAGAGAGAGAGAGAGAGAGATTTGTGAGGTGAAGTAGAGTGATGATCAGGGTGAGCAAACCTTAGGACATTATATAGGGACTTAGGGGTAATGCATGTGGGTCTGGTTTAAACCGGCGGTTTCGGGGGAAAAGCCGGGCAGTTTTGCCGGTGGCATACTCTGAATTTTGACACGTAAGGTATAGGAATTGGTCACGCCAGACTTTCGGAAAAGGTGAGGCTGATCTCCAATAATTGTATTCAAGGGTTTAAAATATATTTTTGTCAATTTTTCCGGACAACTATAGTAGAAAATTCACTTCCTTTTTTTTTTTTTTCCCTTCTGAAAACGACCAAATTCGGGAATTGTTTTGTTTGTTTGTTTGTTGTTCTTTTGGTAATTCAAGGTGTCTAGGCCAGCTTACGAACACCACCACCAATTTTTGGTACCTAACCTCGTGTCATCTATTATGGAAGAGTCAGGCGAAAGTTGGGACAAAACTCTATATGGACTGATCCCGTAAAAATTGATAGCACCTAAGAAATTCCGAACCTTTGATCGGTCTCGTTGAGAAAAATGTTTGTCAAAAAAAAATTCATGAAAATTAAAAAGAATATTACTGGATGTCGATTGTATTTCAAGAATATAAAGACAAAGATGTATTTTGAATACCATCACAAATTACAAATTCCTGATCCAAATACAACTTCAACGTTCACATGGCATTTTTAGCGCGAGAGAGAGACATCGTAATAGACGGTCTTGATTGAAGAGTGAAAAAGATTTGGAAAAAGATCAAAACCATCCTCGTCAAATAGCAATGCTCATTCCACAAAACACAAGGTAGTCAGTCGTCTGGGCATATGAAAACCCCAGGATCAAGAGCTATAGATTGTGTTCCAATCATGGATTTGTGTTTGAATTACTAAGAGAAAAATAAGATTATAGCAAAGCGTCAGAGATGCTATTCAGTCTTTGGAGGAATGCGAAGGCGAAGCAAGAGAACATAGACATTTGCTAATACAAATGAATGTTGAACATTGAAAAATCTCCATAGGAGCAAGACAGACATCGGAACCAAATTACAATTGCTGTTGATACTCCTTTAAGTACCCGCCTTCCAATACTACTAGTACTAGTAACAGAAGAACCAATCTGTGTCGCTTGCACAGAAAACGAAAATCAAATGCAGTGAAATCCTCTTAAAAAGCACCGGCGTGGTGAGAGAAAATGGACACGTGATATGGGAGCTTCTTCAGAATCTCTCATTAGTATAATTTAACAACTTCAGGTTGAACAGAGCTGAGAGACAAGGTTGACTACTCCCCGCATGGGCGCATCATTCTGCAAATAACAAAATAATGGATTAGAGTGTAACAGCGAATTCCCTCCGATGAACAGAAGGTACATGAGCACCATGGTGAAAACCGTTTGAATACCCAAATGCAAGGGTTATGTGCAACATACGTCTTACTATTATGTGCCCCTATTATCACAGATTAACAGAATTAACTAACTATTTACCGTTTATTAAAAATTGAAGTGCTAAATTTTGAGTGCCTTAATATTTTAGTGCTGAATTTATAGATGAGATACTTTTAAGATGAGTACATTTGTTGGAAACAAAAATGAAAAATCATTTTGATTAAGGGCATTCAACATTTGATGCTCAGTCAAGTCAGTCTGTCTTAAAATTAGGACAGTTAAAATCAATACAGAGGCAGCAGTGTTAGGTTATATGAGTTATCAAACAATTTGTTCAGCTTTAAGCACTTGATTACATTATCAAGCAGGGTCACCTGAGAATGTATATACACTGGTGCAGGTGGTAAAGAATTGTTAACCATAAATGACTTTTCCACAAGCTCTACGAAATGGAAGAAATGATACAAGAAACGCCCAATATTACAATGTGTTGCACTTACCAGATGCACAACATCAAATGCATAGCGGTAACTCTCAAGAGAATCTGCAACATTGTGATTCCTGAAACAGTAGTTTCAATGTTATGCACAATATTTCTTGATGTGTGTATTTTCAGCTTTCTATTTGATCTTCTTGCTAAACAATGAAAACATATGCTCAGTGTAGTGTCCATGGGTTTCCAGGAATCAGGCAAGAAAAGGCTTAGCCCAATGGACACTGGCTGCATACACCGTTGACCGTAGCCTCAGTGGAGCAGAGGTTTCAAACTTTCAACCCCAAGTTAGAAGGGAATGCCTATCGATCAGCCAGATCCGGGGTCTATCTGTCCTCTTTGGCATGGGAAGGGGCTCACGTGGTCATGGTCATGGTCAAGACAGAGTTCCTTTAACTGCCCATAATGAGGCCCAACTTGACGAAACATCGATTTCAACTTCACAATAGTAAGCCGTTTAGGCATTTTGCGGATCAAAAAATTAATAGTAATAACTTCACAACAGTAATGATGTTTGATCATTCATTCGTACATATCCAACAACATGACATACTGCACATTGGTGGCTATTTGCATGATTTTGCACAAACAGCAACCTACGCGTGAATTGGCCTTGCATATTACAGCAAATTAACACTGATATTTAGCCATTTAGAGTGAGAACCTTATGTCTTTGTAGCTCACATGACATAAACTCCATTTTGAGTTCAGACAAAGGTCTTGTATAATCTAATGAACAACACCAAATTTAAAGACCAACTGACGAAATGTATACAGCTAGGAATTTATAAATATTCAGCAAAGTTCGTAGACTTACAGAAACCCCACAGATATTCGTGTTTCATAGTTCAAACCATCGGACATTCTCAAGTCTCCAATGTGATCACCAAGAAGCAGCACGCTAGTTCTCTTCTTCACCGAGGCATTGTCGTCAACGGGCCCATTAGTATCACCCAAATGATCATGAACAGGGGCAGCCATATCAAGTGCATGCTCATTCTTGTTTAAAACATGAATTGTCTTCCCTGAAATAAGAACAATATTCTTGATAATGCAGCGAACTATACAAGATGTCAAAATCAGATTTTTAAAGAAAACATGGCACCAAATAACTTGTGTTTAGATATCAAGCGCTAGGTCAACAACTGTATATGTCTTCCCCACAGAACTATTCTTATTAGCAAACCACTTGACGTTCAAAAGGTGTCCAGAAATTGTTGGAAGCTTATGTAAAAATAGCAGGAACGAACAATTCTGTCATCAGGTGAACAAAGGTACCTTTAAAAGATACTAGTTGACCACTGAGATTGAATACCATGCGATTTGAAACAATCTTTACATTTTTAAAAGATCTGTGCAATTTCTGCCGGAGGACCTGCAAATTGATTCAAAGTACCACCCACACCACCATAAATGGTGCAACTTAGAGTTGTAAATACTAAATAGTAGAAAATCTAGTTCTTGGGGAGTATGGCCTCCACAAAAATTTCTGTAAGACTAACCTCTTCAATGATATCTGCAAGCCCTGCAGAAAATATAAGTACAGGAACCTCTCTCTCCTGCAGGTTACAGCAACATAGAAAAATGAGGCTAAACTGCAAATATGTGGTTTAGTCACAGTTTCTCCCCTTAAAGGCCCTGAGGCCCCTGTTTTACTCACTATCTTAAGGCGATCACTTGCGGGCTGTTTCACAAACAAAAACGTAACACCATTACAACAGCAAAAACTTCAGTAATCGTATTTAAAAATTGAATATACAAAGATCAGTTTGTATGTCCAGACAAAACCATGATACCATCATCGAGTAACGGAGTAAGCATGCATAACATATAGTGATAAACAACGTATTAGATAATCAGGACTGAGATCCTCTTTCATGTTCATCTTGGCACGAAGGACAAAAAAAGGAAGGGAAGGTGAGGTGAGGGATGGAAAGGTATTTCAAGCGAAAGAAGCTACCAATACCTCCTCTTTGTTGTTAAGGGGTAAGAAAATAGGAAAGAATAGAAAAGATTTATGTATGGTTTGCATCTACGCAGTCTATTTTACATGAAAGAGAAGTGATTTTTTTAAAAGGCAAACTAGAAGAGAGCAAGAGAATCCTTCCATTTCTCTTTCTCTCTTACTTTTGAGGGGAAAGTTTTGTTACTCTGGCATAGAATTCAATCCCACAAGATAGTTGTTGAGGTGAGGGCACCCTTGCAGTCCCAAAAAGATCGTTTGAATCCAGGCAATGACTTCTCTTCACACCCTCCCTTGCGTGCACCATGCACACTTGACGGCACCTACCGCGAGCAAGCAGGAACACGCACCCTATCCATCACAGTATTGCAGGTCTAATATCATGTTACTAGATCTTCGGTAGAACTCAACCCAAAATCTAATATTGGAGTGCCTTCTTGCATATATACTTTAATTTACTTACATCTCAGTTTCAACTACTCCATTAGTTAATACTATGTCCATCAAAACCACCATAGGAAGTCTTAAACGGTCTTGAGTAGAACTCCATCCAAAAAAATAAATTATTGAGTTGTCAGTACCCTCACGGTTATTAGTGGTGCATGAGTTTCTTGCACATGCAATGTGACTCTTGACTTCACCCCCTCCCTTCACTCACGAGGTGCTCGCTCCATGCCAATTGTACAATGCAAGCAAGGCACATGCACCCTACCATGCCTAGATACTTTTGCCACCATGTTACACGGTATTGAGTAAAACTCAACCCCAAAAGCTAGCCATTAAGGTAAGGTGCTCTCGTGCTCATATACTTCATGGTTTCTTCACACCCAAGCTATGTAGGACTTCGCTTCACTGGAACTCTTCAATATTTTGTTAATTGAATTCACACCTAAATAACAAATCTAACCCATAAATTCAGCACCTTATAATCAAACTTAGAGAAACCTGGAAACACAGCTTTACAAGGAAGAGTTTTATAGTTCCACAAGAAAGGAGACCAAGGGAGAGAAAGATAAATTTCCCACCAATGGCAGATCTGAACATAGATACCACAACGTATTTGTTACCACAGCTTGTTCTAAAACTTACTTTAAACATTCACTCGAAACTATCCAATATTGCTATTTGCATTATTAGTTGCTCCTCGCACTAAGAACCGAAAAAATGCATGGGATTGGTAGTCATAATTAGCGGTCACATTACATCTACCAAAGTATGCCTAAAAGCATAATAGAGAACAACAAAATTTACCTCCAAAAGCTCGAAAAGTTCAACAACTCCCTCACGAAATGCAATTGTGGCATTAGCCACAGAACTTTTTATCGCATCATAGGTAAGGCCTCCCTCAATAAGAAGGGCATGAGTTTTCTCCCACCTGAATGAACGTACCAAGAGACTTCAGGTTATTACTGCTAAAAGCAAGTATTCATGATTGCAATGGCATTTGATATAGTGTGCTGAAGTGGAAATTTTGAATTCCTACAAACTTCCATGTGAAAAACGAAAGTCATCCTGTTTTTAGATGCTTTTAGGCTACAACAGCGTCCATCATAACAAGGTACCAGTTCACTATAGGTTCGACAAAACAAATGATCATTTGTTATCAAAACTCAAACCACATACCACTCTTCCATGAGCTTCGCTTTCTCGTCAAGGGGAATTGTTGGGTTGAATTCCAAGGGATGGTAATATTCCGCCAATTCTCGCCTCTTGACGTCATACTTAGAATTCTCCTGTTGCAAAAGGCCATGACTGCCTACACTTTTATTAGGGAGTACCGAACCTAGATAACGGAAAAAAAATTAAGGACGAGGATAACAGTAATACCACAACAACTTACTCTGCCCTCGATGGCCATTGATCCAGTACTTTGTTAGTGTTCCATCAAAATCTGCAATTACCTAATATGTGAAGCAAAGTTGCATGAATATCAATGGAGACGTAAAAACCAAGCATGACAACAAAACTAAAGGTGGAAGGGTTACTACATAAGAAAGGATATTCAAAAGAAAACATTTGTAAATTGTAATCGGATACAATTATGTAAAGTAGTAGCACAAAAAGAATGAGTAGGTCTTGACTTGGTAAGTGCTTTCCCGACGACCTTTATTAACCCGACAAGCAAATCTTTTAACTGGGTTTTAAGATGGAGTACGATAGTGACAGAGCTAAGCCACTCCCTGTTAGGCTCAGTTAGGCTCAACTGGATATGACAATAAGTTAATACCAGAAGTGGGAATTTAAATATTTCACAGTGGCAAGATTCACAACTAATCCAATTTCATTACCCTCAATCATAAGTAGTACACTGTTAGTCCAATTACATTTGGCATTTCAATTACTTCACGTCAAACCAAGGTGGTGTAACCAATATACCTAACAGGCATCTCATCCTAATGGCAGGCGACAAGAAAAATAAATCTTTTGGAACATTGTATATATAAGAGCAAAATCCTGTAATAGTTCTTGGCAAGGTGAAAGAATAGAGACTTAACCCTTGGCTCTAATTGGAAGAGGTTGCAAGCCCAGGGCTGGAGGCATCATTTGTGCTGTGTAAAAGATGTGCCCACGAATTCACATATAATGTCAGTCAAGTTCCTCGAGCTTGTTTGATTAAAATGCATTTAAGATGGCCTCGACTCTGAAGGGCTAGAAAAGCGAAGCTTCAAAACATTTTGAAACTCGTTACTCCAATAGTGGCTTGACTTGGCTTGTTCACAACCAGCCTACTCACTTCCTATCCTTCATGTATGCAAACAATTGAATTTGGCTTGACATTCAACCAAATGAGTCAGTTCCATTCAGTTCTTTTTTTGCTCCAACCCCAAATTTCCCATAGATACCTGGCCTTTACTTA
This sequence comes from Rhododendron simsii, assembly GCA_014282245.1. Classification (NCBI taxonomy): domain Eukaryota; kingdom Viridiplantae; phylum Streptophyta; class Magnoliopsida; order Ericales; family Ericaceae; genus Rhododendron; species Rhododendron simsii. Next base: position 26,952,580 of record CM024961.1, read on the forward strand.
TTTTTGGCATTGCATGAATTATATTTACATAATGACGTGCTCTCTTTTTTGTTTAAAAGCACCATTTCCCCCCTTGTTATTTGAAATTACAAAAGTTCCTTTTCATTTGATACCCTTTTCCACAGATGAAAGATTAATTTTGCAAATTTGTATCTGTTCCAGAAAAAGAGTGTGAAATCACTCTACAATCGGAGTTCCTTTTACAGTTAGAAAATACCATCAAGTGATATCTAAGTAATGAACCCAAAATTTCTAACATAGAAAACCTAAGACACTGAAGCCGATCAAAATTACAAAAGTGGAAAAACAAGAATTGAGAACAGAAAACCGAGGTTCGAGAATATATGGAAAAATGCAAGAGAAAACCTGTAGCTTTTGTGGACCAGCAGCCCGAATTGCAGCAATTTTCTTCTCTAGCGATTCTGGGTCACCCATAACAACATCTGGGAAGCTATTTGAGGCACAAACACCCACTTGTTCCATCTCACTTTGATCCCCGTAGCTATTTCTGCAACACCAAACCCTATACGCACATACCAAAAAAAACTTATCTATTACTATTACAAAGGGAACACCGAACTCTCTTTTTGTGTCAACGTCAGTTTTGAGGCTAGCTCAAACTTTTTTTTTCTCAAACCACCGCTACTCGCCAAGAAGAAGGGCAAAAAAAAAAGGAAATAGCTTCTCTGTAGTCTGTGCTCGGACTCCAAAAGTGTTTTTTAATGATTAGATTTTGTAGTGTTTTTTATTTCTCCAGCAAAGAGTCTTTTTAAAATCTGAACGATTAATTACTGAAATGAACGTATGAGATGAGATTGCACGGGCTTATCTGTAGTACAATTGCAAAGAAGCTGGATTAAAGAATAAATAAATAAAAACTGTCGCCCCAAATTTTTTCTCTCCTGTTTTCTACATTTACATCCTAGATTTCACCACAGATTAATCTCAATTCAAGATTTTCCCTCTTTCCATCATTTACATCGCACAATTTGAACACGCATCGTGTGCACCCGGGCATCTAGTAGTATGCATACAGCCTATAGGCGCAGACGGAGCCAATGAGGTCCGTGTGAGTGCGACGGAGTGAGGTTCAGCATGTAAGCATGGTTAATCGAAATTCTAAGAAATAGAAGCGAGAGAATAAATGAATGCAGGTACAGTCGTGCATACGTTCTGCGTAAGTAAAGTGCATCAGAAGAATTTCCGAACCTGGAATTGATTTGGGTGGGAAAACGCCGGTGCTCGCAAATAGTACTCCAGCGGACGGGGATGGTGGTGTGAAGACGATGACGCATAGGGAGAGGGGGAGAGAGAGAGTGCAAGTGTCGCTTTTAACCACAAACAAATGCTTTTCTAATGGGGTGTGATTTTAGCATCCCCAAATTGCTAATGGCACTCACGGCACTGTCAGAGGAGTGCCAAAATCAACTTATAAATTAATTTTGTCACTCCCTAAAAGTTAACAATTTGGAGAGTGGATTAATTTTCGCCCTCCCTGACGTGTGTGATTAACAATTTGAAAAGTTATCTAATTCTCCTTAAATCATTATTGAGGTAAAAACGTCGTATAAAGATAAAGGTTAAAAAAAAAATTTATGACGGTTCGATGTGTCTGAGTTAATTTATGCACATCTTGACTATTCTCCCCCCAGCCGATTCATTCAAAGGCAGGCTATAACTCGAAAATTCACAAAATTTCTCTCTTACGATCGGCCTCAAGATCATGGGCTTGTGCAACCACCATTTTGATTTCACCATTGGCCTCATTTTTGCAACCACGAACCAAAAAAATTTAATTTCTGTTCATTTGAGCAGCTTTAGAGTTTAGTTTTTTTTTTTTTTTTGGGGCCTAGATTCTTTTACAAAAGGACCAAGCAATAACGAAAGAAAAGCCTCGAACAGAGGCCTTGTTCTACTAAATTTTTTGAAACTTTTTTTTTCCTTTATTCAAAATTTTTCACGTTTGATAATTATGCACCTAACTTTTATGGATTATTAATTCATGTTGAAGAGAGGAATCGAAAAAGTATTTTTTTTTTTATTTTTATCCAATTTTTTTTAAAATATCCAAGAAAAAACCCCAAGCGATAATTCAGTTTTTGTTTGTTTGAGGATTAATTGTTTCTCCAAATTCTCTATGTATCACTTGTCTTTTTCTTTTGAACAGAACGTATTCATTGTATTAAATCTCGTAATACTCTAGTTCATCAAAATAACTTATTTGCGGAGGCCCAATCGCGCGCGTTCAAAGTGTTTTTCAGATTAAAAATCAATTTTGACCAGTAAAAATTAAAAAAGCAATCTCAATTATTGATTGCGCATATGGACATGTGAGATTGTGCAGAACTTCAGAACTTCAGAACTTATTCACGACTCTCTCGTGCATAAGTTTCTCTCCTGGTTCATAATAGACTTTTGAATTTAGTATTTGGGTAGGCACTACACGTGCAGTTAGTGTTTGCACTCATTCAAGTGAATTGTCCGGCCAAAAAACCTCATTTAAGTGAATTGAATTGGTATCCTAATAGAGAATAAATTCGGATTGGAAAACCATAGTTCCCAAACCGAGTTTATTTTATACTATATCTATATATATAAACATAAATTGAGGAGTTCAAAAAGGCACACCAAATTAAAATATATGGAGCGTAAACAGTATTTATGCATAATTTCAGGCCTACTTGTATTAACAAGCACCATCTTTTCACGCCCATTGCACAGGTATATTCAGGGCCGGCTCAAGACTTTCAAGGGCCTAAAGTGAACTTCTATATAATGAGGCCTTTTTAAATTTTCCAGAAAAAAAAAAAAAGGCGATCTAACAAATATATCCAAGACATAAATCTAATTGTTGTCTAATACAATCCCCAAGGCAAAAAAAAAAAGCTAAACTTGAAGAAGCATCCAACTGAAAAAATTATGATCAATTTTTAGGTGAATGTGAAGCAGATAGAGTTTAGAGACCCTACTAGAGCTAGTTTAGGAATTAGTTGAAGTCTCTCACAGACAGCACATTAAAACAATGAATACTATTTTGACTCCCCCACGAAAATCGAACAAGTAATGAGGGATACGAGTATTTGTTTCCAATCCACAGGCTATAAATCCCCAAGTAGTTCAGGCTTAGGAAATTTATTAATTTTTAGTTAGTTGAGTTCTCTCCCAATTCGATCAGTTGTATGCCTTCAATCCCATGCAATTTATTAGTAGCAGACCAATAGTATATAAGAACAACCAAAGTTTAGGGGCCCTAGTTTGGGCTACAAATGGGGGGCCAGAAGCTCTTGCTTCCTTGGCTTACCCCATGAGCCGGGGCTGGGTATATTGCTAGTTCATAAGGATAAACTAGTTCACATCCGATGAGGAGGAGGAGGAGGAGGAGGAGGAGGACTATATTGTTGAGGGCATTTTCGAAAGCAGACACAGTCAAAATGTGTACAAACGCCGCCTTCGAAACCTCTTGGCACACAAAATGCAGAGCAGGAATTGGCGAAGATGCATATGCCTTTGAAGTGATGGTTTATATAGTAGCAACGCTTTGCTTGATCATTGTGCATCAACATTAACCCTTCTGAAGTTAAACAAAACAGAGAAGATGAACTGTTAGTAACGCATGAGCATCTATTTGAGTACTCAACAATATTCATGTTAAGAAGAATGGAAGTTCTGATTGTCTGCCGGTACTTTTTTACGCCATACTCTGATCTGAATTTTTTGCAACTGTGAGGTTAACGAATCATGGTCTACATGAGTAACGGCTCGGGCTGTCATTTAGGACTTCAGTCGGACTAATTTTGCATCGCATGAGGGATTAAAATAGGAATCGTTGTCATATAAGAGAATCCACACAAGACAATACTGATCGAACCAAAGATCACTGATCACGAGAGAAGACTTAGGGAAATCAACTTGACACAACCTCCAACACTTTTCACAAGCACATGGCATGCATGAATGTGAGTGCGGGGAAAGTGCGTGGTTTTAGACTTTTTGTATCAAAATTGTACTAATGAACCAAGTAAACATGTACACAACGAAGATCAAGAACTACATCTGAGAGAGAGAGAGAGAGAGAGAGAGAGAGAGAGAGAGAGAGATTTACTAGAAGCAACGAAGAGAAGAATGAACAAAAAAAGCCGAAAGAGCATCCTTTCCATGCTTAGCCCAAGGACCTTTACCCTTCCTGTGAGTCCCTGATGCATGAGAACATCTCAACATACAAGTTCATATATAGTATAACTGAAAGCAGGGGCGGATCCACGTTGAGGCACATGGGTTACGTGCCCTCACGCCTTTATAAAAAAAAAAAAGTAAAATTTTTTTGTTTTGATATAAATATATAAAAGTTTCCCATGCTAATACAAAACGTTACCACAGTGGTGTGGCTCTAGGCGCTAAGATAACTTCCAAACACCTGACTTCGATTCCCAGGCGCCCCATTCCCTGTTTTCTTTCTTTTTTTTCTATTTTTGTTCTACCTCTTTCTTTTATTTCTCCATTTTTGTCCCATATCTTTGTGTTTTCCTCCCAATCCAAAATATTATGAAAATCAAATTTACTAAATTACTATATTCTTTAGTTTACTTTCTCTTGACTAATTGGTAATCTTACAGTTGCCACCGCGACAGTTGAAAGAGTATTTTCAGCTATGAAGATTGTCAAAAATCAATATATTGCGGAATACAATGAGTGATCAATATTCAATGGTTGAGCGATAATTTAGTGGTATACATACAGAGAAATATTTTTTAAAATTGTGAATAATAGATGCCCCTAGTGTAATATGAAATTTCTGGATCCGCCACTTACTGAAAGTATATATTTTGGGGAGAAATGGCCAGACACCATTAACAAAAGTGTACCCTAGCTACATGCAAAAAAACGAGTTCTACGTCGGTTAATTGGGACGTATTTGTAACAGACAGAAAAAGGGCATTTCCTTACTTTTCAATTTTGCCTTTTTCTTGAAAGGAAGTGATCAAAATCACTTCCACCTCAACTGACCAGGCGTTTATTTTGTGGTATATATGTGAGTGGCTTATGCCTTGTTTGGATGACATTTTGAAAGAAGAAAAAATTTAACTCAAAAAACACTCATTACTCATACTTTCAATCATTAATCTCAATTATTTCTCCTCTCTCGAATCATTATTCTCATTTCTCTCTCTATCTCTCTCCACTCATTACCCATATCTCCAATCATTACCCTATTTTCTGTCTCCACTCATTAGTCAATATCAAAAAATCAAACTCAAAAATTTTCAAAACATCATCCAAACAAGGCATTAAACTTAGAAATGGTTCCTTAATTTCAATCGTTGTAATCTTTTTCAAGGAGAAGGAGTAATAAATTTCTTTTACAATATATCCAGCTACCAAACAGCCAAAATGTGAAAATGCATAATCCAGAATGCAAATGAGCTCCCAAACACCCCTGGCTACGATTACATTCATGACTCAGGGTTTTTTTTCCCCTTACAGTTTTAGATTGTTTTATACAGCTCTGCGGCAACCCCCCAAAAAACGTGCACAATCTCTCTAAATAAAAATTCCTGAGTAAAATGGAGTGATGTTCATCAATATAGGATAAACTACATTGTTTTCTTCCCCCAACTGGCTAGTTAATTACTACAATAAACGAATCGAGACTTACAAATGAATAATTCGAATCGTCAAGTGAAAACATGGCGGGCCTCATTTTATGTCACGTGAGGATCACAAGTTGCCATTGGAATTGTAACCCTCGTGTGTTGACTGGCACTTCCAAGCATTTTAACTGCCTTAGGAATGAAGGGGCTTTACCCAATTGATCCTTGCATCTTTTCTTTTGTCACTTGCTTTAAATTTTGTCAAACTCCATTTGCTTTAATTTCTGTTCTTTTCCGTTGAAGTGATCCAATCAACATTACCACAAATGTCCAGAATATATGTACGTAGAGCATCCACAGTGGATTAATCAAAATTGAATAATCAAAAATTGTCACATCACCTTTTGATTATCCATTTAAGGGGTTGCTAAGGTTAACAATATAAAGGTCACAATGGTATAATCAAAATTTGCCACATCACTTTTTTCAAACTTCAAAAAATATATATATATATATATATATTAATATAGAAAACTTTTATTTTAATAGTTTTCAAACTAATAAAAATTATTTATTATAAATACAAAGTGACTTTCTCAAAACAATTTTTCGTAATCATTTTCTGAAAAACAAAGTTTTCAAAAAAAGAAAACAGTTTTTGAAAAAAATAGATTTTGGGTAAATTTTTTTATAAACTATTTTCTTAAATAATTTTTTGACAATATGGTTGAAAAGAAAGAGAGTGAAAATGAAGGAGAGATAAAGTTTTGTGTAATGATGAATGTACTTTATTGGAAAGATGTGGGATTCACTAAATTTGATTATCGACAAAACGTTGCTAATTTTTGTTATTCAATGGTCAAAATTTGATTAGCTGTTAAGAAATTGCTAAGTTTGGTTATTCCAATGTGAGCACTTTTTTTTAGCAAACATTACTAATCTTAGAAACTTTTTTATTTTAATTAGTCCACTATGAATGCTCTTAATTTGATAATTCTATGTCCTACTTAATTGTGGATACGAGAGAATCTTTTGTGTGATATACCCAAAAGAATGTTGAATACTTTTATTCAAAAGAAATATTCGGTTACATTACCCTACCATATATACGTCTAGCGTCACAATTGCACCGAAGCTTGTCTTATTGGATCCTAATCTGTTTTACGTTTAGGATCAGTTAACCATTAATAAGAAATTAGCTTCTTATTAACTCATAAATGAATCTTAATACTGTACTTAGAGCATCCACAGTGGTATAATCAAAACTAAAATGTTGCTAAGATTAACAACATAAGCTCAAAAAAGAGCTCACAGTGGAATAATCAGATTTAGCAACCTCTAAGCAACTCATCAAATTTTGGCCCTTGGATAATCAAAACTAGCAGCTTTTTGCCAATAATCAAATTTAGTTGTTCCCATATTTCTTTATCAAGTACACTATCATTACACAAAAACATTCTTTCTCTTCCATTTTCAACATATTTCTAAGAAAAATACTTTTAAAAAAAGTTTTTATTTTTTTTGCAAAAATGGTTTTTTTTCAAAACTTTTTTTTTTTTTTTTGCGAAAACTATTTCTTCAATCAAGTATTGTTTTTTTTTTTTGCAAAAACAGTTTTTTTATTAAAACTTTTTTTTTTCAAAACCTGTTCTTTTTTTCAAAAACTATTTTTTTATTCAAAAACTGTTTTTTTTTTTTAACTTTTTCCCAAAAACTTTTTTTTTTAAATCAAAGTTTTCAAAAAACTATTTTCTCTTTTTCTAATAACCTGTTTTTATTAGTTTGAAATCTATTTTTAAAAAATTGTTTTCTATGTTCACAAATTTTAGATTTTTATAAATTAAAAATGTGATGTTGCAAGTTTTGGTTATTTAAATTTGATTGTACCATTGTGGATATCTATATTGCTAACTTTAACAACCCCTTAAATGCATAACCAAAAGATGATGTGGCAACTTTTGATTATTGACTTTTGGTTATTCCACTGTGGATGCTCTTAGTTTAATATATTACAAAATGCTACACGCACAACGGTTGTATAAAACTCCTTACACAACCGATCGCTACCCGTCAATATATTAACTGTATTTCTATAACTCCCGATCTAGATAAACACGGATCAAGGAGAAATGCTCATCTTGATTCTTTCTTTTTCCAAAAATTTTCTTCCTTTTGTTCGTCTGAGATCGGAAACCTTTCAGGCGGAATTGACAAAACAAAAACTTAAAGGACTAAAACAATGCAGAGTCCATAATTTTGGGACCATTACCGCACCCTAAGACGATTGAAACCTTATCTTGAACCCTTAAATCGAAATTGCCAATACAAAAAGTGACCAAGAGGTATAAGATATGTGACATTTTTTTTTTTCCATAACCGGATATCTTGGCCAACTTGCACGCATCTCAACTAATTTTCGAATTTTGTAATTAACGACCGAGTGAATCTCTAGTGTGACTCGTTTTTGTTCTTAATTTATACGGAGAACTTATTAATTAGGTTTATTAAACGTTGCACTAACACAATTTTTTAGTCATCTATAATCACATGCACAATGCTTGTATGCCAGTTAATAAAGCATTAGTTAATGACACTAATTTATCGGTCTAAATAAAACCGCACCCGGTTGCAATTATAATATATGGGAACCTGAAGTTGACTTGCCCCAATCAAATGCTTTTTTATTTTCATTTTTCGATATTAAAAGTTAATTAACCAGCTTTTTAATGAATGGGACCTCCCAATGACTTGCTGTAGATTGCGAAAGAACACATTCTTAAATCCCGTGTTCAAGGGTATTATTCTGGCTAGTCTATAATTTTGCGGCAGGAAATACCCACTTGTTGAGCGCACACTAATCATCGCGTTAAGACAGCCTACAAGAATAATGCTACAGATGCGTACAGATTCGGACACAAATGTTGTGTTTGGAACTGTGACTCCGCCGCACGCGGATTCTACACGATGAATGTAGAATCCCAAACAAATGGGATAATTCCGCATACATGTGTGTTCGAATCTGGCTCCCTCCGTCTGCATCCGTATCGTTTTTGGACCTAGAGTTGACTCCAAGCCCACTCACACCACACCCCAAACCTTTCCTTGATAGGATATCTACACCCAATGTTTGTCCTTACCCTAGTAACCCTACCCTAATTATTCTTGTTAGCATGTGTATCTTTTTCTTAGGTAATTAACTTGTAAATTTGATATACTCCTTGAGGCCTCGAAGGAAAAATTTTCTTTTTTCCTCCCTGCCGTAGGAATATACTGCCCCTGAACAACCGTTCCCTTTTTCCTAGTACCTGCTACTAGGAGTACTAAACACTTATGCACGTAACTAAAACTAATTAGTACATGTTTATCGTATGGGTTTGTGCATAACCAAGTCGCGTGGTTCGAGCTATCACTTTCAAGCTTTGTTTGTCTGCTTCAATTTACTATCTTTGGAGAGAGAGAGAGGAATTCCAGAATATTTAGACAGATTAGTAGTGATTCTTCTTCAGTTGTGAATTTGATCATGGGTGAAATCAAGGCATGTGCATGCTCTTGGCGAAGGATGGTGCAGACGTGCAGTCATCTGAAAATTTCAGATTTTGTACAAAATGGGGGTTCCCGAAGTCTGTTTTTAAAGCTGGTTAAATCTTGTTTCTTTGTACAGAGGCTTGTTTGGTTTGAGGATTTGATTTGTAGAGTCTTTTATTGTGCATATGTTTTAATGTTCTCAAGGCTATCTCCTTGAGTTTATGGGCTAGTTCCTTTTCATAAAATCGACCGGTTCCAAAAAAAAAAAAGAAAAAACCTACATGATTAGATTGTAATAACGTATGCATGACATGGATACCTATATGACATGTATAGGTATCCATGTCATGCATACGTTATTACAATCTAATCATGCAGTTTTCATTGAACAATTCAAAGAAACCTGCTCGGCTGAAGCTCTTTTCGGTCATTTTTTTTGCTGATTTCTCGTGGGAAGCCTTAAAATCACGTTCTGCACACATTGAACAATTTGGATTTTCAAAATTTGATCGGAAAATGAGAGTCCCGCATTTTAACAAAATGAGGGATCCCTCACTTGATCCGTGGTGTGTGTGTATATATATACACAAATTCCTTCCTTGACTAGGTGGGTCTCGGCCTTGAATTGAAGCGTTTGCTCCCTCCTATAATCTCATCCAATAATTTTTGGAGTCACCTCACGTGCAAGCGTAAAAATTAGAATTAGTCTGAGATACGCGTGAACTGACCCGGACACCTTGGATTACCCAAAAAAAAATGATTTATGGTTACGTAATCCTAGGGGCGGCGCCAACTAGGTACTAACCTCCAGGGTGTGGTAATATGTACTGTATTAGTACTAAAAATGATGTCAAACAAAGAGAAAACTAATGCCTCGTTTGTTTCACCTTTTGAAAAATGTTTTTCAAATAATACCTCCTATATATTTTCAATCACTACTTTTCACTCATTACCATTATTTTTAATTATTATTTTCATTTCTTTCTCTATCTCTCCACTCATTACTCCTACTTTCTATCATTACTCTCATAGCCCATCCAAACAAAGCCTAAAAACCTGGGAAATGCATGGAACTTCAATTTTTTAACTGCTATGGATTCGTATGTAGAATATTTCACATGATCATGCCGAGATGGATATAAAATATTCTAATTGATTCAATTTCTGTTAAGTTTTTTTTTTAAACCGATAGAAGAGATTATTTCATCATATATGAAATACAGAGTACAAACCTGAGACACTACATCAATTGTGAGAGTGTACGAAACAACCAAACCCAACAACTCAAAATAAGAAATAAGCTCATTATAGGGTAGAAACAAGAAAGAAAGAAAAAGACTCTCTAAGGGAAGAAAGAACAGTAGAACACTCACACGCAGGTGAAGAGATTCGAAAGCAAGAGTCGTGGCCAACTGAATTTTTTCAGCATTTCAGGTCAATTCACATTAGTAAGTAAAATTATTGAGAATCAGTCAAGGGAATCAAGAAAATCTAGTTTGATGTAGAGCTTTGCAAATTAAAACAAATGACCATGGATATATATACAAGTTAATTTAATTTGGTCTACAAGCAATAAAACTTGCAAACAAATTAATTTTATAGGCAACCAAAAAAAAAGGGGTGACTAATTAACCATGTACTTATCTCAATCTCACTTGTTATTTCATAATCAAACTGCTAGAACTCTAAGTGGCGCCACCTCGGCCGCCGGAGTAGCCAGGGGAGTCGGCATCGGCGAGTTCCGACAAATCGGGCACGTGGGATTGAGCCTCAACCACGGGTCAACGCACTTGAGGTGGAAAAGGTGGCCGCACTCCGGCAGCAGCCGGAGGACGTCGGCGTCCTTGTACTCGGCCAAGCAGATGGAGCATCCCGAGGCGGCGGAGGAGCCGTGGTCCTGGTGGAGCTTGGCCTGGGAGTAGAGGAGTTGCGGGAAGTTGAGGAGGGTGGCTTCGTCGAGGCCGAGCTGTTGTTCGGCGGCGCCGGAGGGGGGGTCAGAGTCGGAGTCGGAGGAGGTGGCGTAGTCGCGTTGGGGCGTGGTGGTGCGTGTGCACACGTAGGAGGAGTAGGTGATGACGACGATGAAGGAGAGGACTCCGAGGGAGAGTCCTAAGCCGTAGTTGAAGCTGATGTTTTGGCCTTGCTGTGGATTTTGTGGGATGCCACTTGGATCTGGGGTAGTATTGTTCATTTTTTGTCCCAGGGATGAGAGAGAGAGAGAGAGAGAGAGCTGAGGAAGACGAATCTGGCCTATTACGACGAAACCAATTGGGCTAGTTTGTATCTATGGAGTCAACTACTTTGTGCCATGTATAAAACTATGTTTCATGAATCTTCCCAAATGCATAAAATATCAGCAGCATCGATACTTCTTGAATAAGGGTGTGGAATCTGTATCTGGGGTAGCTATAAGTTCTTGAATTGGCAAGATTCTCCTTGGAAACTCTTATATTATGCATAATATACATACTCCTCCTATGTTCTCTCAGTCACTTTGTAAAAGATGGTTTGCGGCGGCATTTTGGAATCTCGGTTGTCGGTTTCTCGGATTGTTTGTGAGGAGGGCGCGGAATGGTGGTTTCTCGGCGGTCACAAGTGGGGTCCGAGCGGGATCGCGGCGGCCTGACGGTTGTCCATTCAGCTTTGCGGTTTGGGTCCTGGCGGTGTTGGTTGGTTTGCCTGTAGTGTGTGTTCTAGGGTTAGGTTTTGCGGCTCTTGGATTGGGTGGTGGCGGCGGTTTGATGGGTTCTAGGGTTAGGTTTTGCGGTTCTAGGGTTAGGTTTTGCGGCTCTTGGATTGGGCGGTGGCGGCGGTTTGATGGGTTCTAGGGTTAGGTTATGGGGCTCTTGGATTGGGGTTGGCCCATGTTGTGTACAAGTTTTTTGTAGGGTTTCGGGCTTGGCCCATATGTGTTTTTTGGGATTTGTCCCATCAGAAGTTTTTTTAATTTTCATTTAATCTTTGGTTTGATTCTTATTCCCTCTCTCTCAACTTGATGTACCATTTATCAAATTTTTTTCAATAAATTTGTTGCCGATTAAAAAATGATTATCTATCTAGGTAAAAGAAATTTGAATATTTTGACAAATCCCCTAGTACTTGAGATCAAAATTGAAAGCAGTTGCAGCAACAAGTCCTTGCACAACACAAGAGCATCTCCAACATGCTTTTGTTTCGTTTGAGCACAAAATGTCTAGTCAAACACAGCACTTTGACTCGACTCCTTCCTTCGATTTAAGTCTATTTTCGTGTGTGTAATAGGTCTTTGTATCAATCGTAATTAGTTAATTGGTAGGTTGTAATCATCATATTCCCTCATTAATGAATTTTTAACGTGTTCCAAAAAATAGACTCCTTAAGAGATGGGTATTTTATTTTTTGGTCTAATGGCTGGCTAAATGTAGCTCTTCTCTTGGCAAATTTAGTGAACCATGAAAAATCGTCACATCATTAGCCACCCCTCTGACCATGTGTTGATGTTTCTACTTTTACAATTTGATGACTAGACAAAAAGACTGGTTGTGAACAAATATTTAAAAAGACCAATGGGCTTGCAGCCCAATTGGTAACTTCGGGCTTTTCCTTGTGCGAGATCAGGGTTCGAGTCCTGCTGTGGGCGGTTTTGTTGGGTTTAGGGGTATAGATAGTCTCTGAACCTTTCATGAACTAACTCATTGACTTCCTCACTAACCCCCGCTGATATATGCAATATTGGGAAAAAAAAAATACAAATATTTAAATGACTAGGCAAAATAAATAAATAAAAATGCACTTTTTTTGTACTTTGAGCAGTCAAAATGCTTAGAGCATGTACAAAAATGATTTGGTAAAATACCTTGTAAATGGTTCACAATTCTAGTTTAGTTATCACTTTTTTCGTACACAACTACACCAATACCTTCTATTTTATCTAACATCAATTAAAATATATCCTTTATCTTTATCATTTTTCCCGGAGTTTCTTCCACCTTGACAATGGAGAATCAGTTTTTGTGCTAAAACTGGATTTTGATCAAACATGGAAAGAATTTTTTTTCATGGTGATGAACACTGAATGTGTGTGTGTGTGTGTGTGTGGGTGAGAGAGAGAGAGAGAGAGAGAGAGAGAGAGAGAAATAATATTTTAATACTTACCTAGTAAATAGTTGTTAAGTAGAAATAGAGAAGAACTGTTCATAAATAGAAAATACCTACTTGCTTGCCTTTTCTGCTGCAACCCTCTTTCGGTGTCTTGAATAGATAAAATAGCTACAAAAGGTGATTTACCTACTCTAATAAATTTGCTCTTATTCGTGCAGAAAATGCATGCATTCCGTTAAGTCTTCTTAATACTCCACAAGTATTTTTTTATAATTTTTAAACTTAAAAATAATGTATTTACAAAAACAATTTTTCAATTTTTTTGCACCGTTCAAAAAATCTTATCGGGACCGATGAAATAAAATCTATATTCCACAAATAATTATTTTAGTCCAGAACTTATTTTAAGTTTAAAAATTGCAAGTACTTGCATTATAAAAAATTGGTCTTGGGTGTAACGCAGCCTAATTTTACTAGACTCTATTTTAACACTAAATAACATCTAATGAACGTCCATCAACCCAGAAAGTTACATAATTGAACACCTGATACGTTAGCAGAAACAAAGTCCACACTTACAAAAGAAAAAACAAAAAATAGAGAGAAAATAATAATCTAGAGGTTTCAGTGTCGTAATTTGCCCTTCTTTGAACAATGGCAATGGCCGAAACCGTACCTCCGAAAAGAAGAGCATATCTTCAAAAAAAAAAATCTCAGGAACCTATTTGCTACAGTTTCCCTAAGAAGAATAGTCGTGGATTAATATGCCGGTTTGATCATACTCGGCTCTACCAACAGCTGCCGCCACCCCAGAGGCCGGCTTACTAGCTTGAGGAAGAGACTCTTGAAAAGATAAGGCTTGGTTACATGAGAATGAACAGCTTGGAGAAGAATCAGATCTCACATAAAGCTTTCAGTGAGGGGCGAGGATCATTTCGGCAGAGTTTCATTTCTAGCAGATCAGTAACAGATGTAATCACCAAAGCTTAGATTGCATGAGTGGCTCTTCAAACATAAACGCAAGCCACTCACATGAGCGTGCAATCGCAAGCCAAACCAAACCAAACCAAACTGAGCCTTAAGTCCCAATTACTTGGGGTCGGCTACATGAATCCTTTTTCTCCATTGAGCTCTGTCAAGAGCCATTTGTGCACACAAACCTATTCTACTCATATCGTTGCGTATCACAGCATCTAAAGTCAATTTAGGTCTACCCCTCCCTGTAGCATTGCTATCCAAAACTATCCTATCTGCTCTCTTAACTACTGCATCTCCTGGTCTACGGTAGACATGCCCAAACCATCTCAGCCTATTTTCCCTCAATTTCTCTTCTATGGGTGCTACACCTACCATCTCCCGAACCGTTTCATTTCTAATCCTATCTCTTCTAGTCTTACCACACAACCACCTCAACATTCTCATTTCTGCTACACTCATCTTAGTCACCTGTTGTTTCTTAATAGGCCAACATTCTGTCCCGTAAAGCATCGCTGGCCTGATGGCAGTTCCATAAAATTTTTCCTTCAATTTTATGGGTACCCTCTTGTCACACAGTACACCAGTAGCGCTCCTCCACTTGAGCCACCCCACTTGAATCCTATGATTCACATCATCGGCAATCTCTCCGTCCCTACTAATGATTGATCCTAAGTATTTAAAATGAGCACTCTTAGGTATCTCCTGGTCTTGGATCATCACTCTTTCTTCGTGCGCACTGCTGGTACCACTAAACTTGCACACCATATACTCTGTTTTACTCCTACTGATTCGGAAACCCTTTGACTCTAATGCTTCCCTCCAAATTTCTAGTTTCGTATTAACACCTCTAGCGGATTCATCTACGAGGACAATGTCATCTGCAAACATCATACACCACGGGATATCCTCCTGAAATTGTCTAGTCAATTCATCCATAACTAATGCAAAAAGGTACGGGCTCAAGGCTGACCCTTGATGCAATCCTACAGTGATTGGGAATTCACTCGTTTCCCCTACTGGTGATCGAATGGTAGTGACGGCACCTTCATACATGTCTCTAATCACCTCGATATACCCTTTGGTCACTCCCTTTCTCTCCAGAACCCACCATATGATGTCTCTAGGCACCCTATCATAAGCCTTTTCTAAGTCTATGAAAACCATATGGAGATCCTTCTTCTTTGCTCTATATTTTTCTACCATTCTCCTTAATAAGTAGATAGCTTCCATGGTTGATCTACCAGGCATGAACCCAAACTGTTTCTCTGACACGGTAGTCACTACCCTCAAGCGATGCTCAATAACTCTTTCCCACAGCTTCATCGTATGACTCATCAATTTAATACCTCTGTAGTTGTTGCAGCTTTGAATATCCCCTTTATTCTTATAGATAGGTACTAGAGTGCTCCTTCTCCATTCGTCGGGCATCTTCCTCGTCATAATAATCTTGTTAAACAATTTCGTCAACCAAGTCACCCCCAGGTCACCTAGACTTTTCCACACTTCAATAGGGATACCATCTGGTCCTAAGGCCTTACCTGGTTTCATCCTTTTCAAAGCTTTGACTACTTCGAACTTTTGTATTCTCCGATAAAATTCATATTCTATATTCTCACCAGGTTCATACTCTTCCTCCCCCCCAAAGCCTCCTTCATGTTTCTCATTTAACAACTTCTCGAAGTACGACTTCCATCTATCTTTGATCGCCTCGTCTTTTACCAACACCACCGAATCAATATCTTTTATACACTTAACTTGAGAAACGTCTTTAGCTCTCCTTTCTCGCAACTTGGCAAGTTTATAAATAATTTTTTCTCCATCTTTACTATCGAGTCTAGCATAGAAATTCTCATAGGCTTCCAACTTAGCATCCCTAACAGCTTTCTTAGCTTCTTTGCTAGCCTGTTTATAACCCTGAAAATTTTTCTCAATCCGGTCCTTTTGCCACTTTTTAAAGCACTCCTTCTTGGCTTTGACCTTGGTTTGAACCTCATCATTCCACCACCATGTCTCCTTAGAAATTGGACCTTTTCCCTTCGACTCCCCGAGAACTTCTCTCGATATTCTTCTAATACCGTCAGCTATGGTATTCCACATATTGTCACTATCTCCTTCCACTCCCCACTGTACTTCTTGGGACATTCTTTCCTTGAATACCTTTAGTTTCTCCCCTCTTAGGCCCCACCATTTAGTTCGTGGGCATCTAGTTTCCTTTCTCCTTCTAATATTCCCCTTGAGACTAATATCTAACACCAAAAGTCTATGTTGTGCCACTAAACACTCTCCGGGGATAACCTTACAATCCTTACATGTCAAGCGGTCCGCACCTCTAGCAAGAAAGTAATCAATTTGGCTTCTATTGGCTCCGCTCTTAAAGGTAATTAAGTGCTCTTCTCTCTTCCTATAGAGGGTATTTCCCACTATAAGGTCAAAAGCTACTGCAAAATCTAAAATCCTCCGACCACCTTCGTTAAGGTCCCCAAAACCAAAGCCCCCGTGCACCTTCTCATACCCTTGCTTGTGCACTCCCACATGGCCATTGAAATCGCCTCCTATAAATAGCTTCTCCCCGAAAGGTATATCTTGAACCACGTCATCCATCTGCTCCCAGAATTGCTCTTTAGTGAGATCATCCAAACCTATTTGGGGTGCGTAAGCACTAATAATATTAACTATGCTCCCTCCAATCACAAGCTTAACTAAAATAATCCGATCTCCTTTTCTCGTGACTGTAACTACCGAATCCTTTAGGTGTTTATCTACTACAATACCTACTCCATTTCTATGTCTATTCTTGCCCGTATAGTAGAGCTTATAACCTGTGTTCTCTATTTCCCTAGCTTTCTCCCCTACCCACTTAGTTTCCTGAAGACAAGCTATACTAATCTTCCTCCTAAGCATGGTGTCAACTAGCTCCCTAGTCTTACCCGTCAATGTCCCTATATTCCAAGTTGCTAAACGAATCCTATAATCCTGGGCTAGCTTCTTTACCCGTGCTCGTCCAGGTACACACGGGAACCCTTGCTCACTTATCACCACACCCGGGCGCCGGTGTGGCGCCCCTTGCTCATTTTTCGAAGCACCCGAAGGCAGGCACAACGCGTCGCTTAAAGGGAACGCCCTAGCATGTTTCGTTATCATATTTGGATTCATGTCATAGAGATCTGACGGGTTTTTTTACATGCTGGCTGTCAGCTACCTAACGCACAACCCTCCTCCTTTATCCGGGCTTGGGACCGGCTGGAGAATAAAGATACGGCTCTAAGCACAGACCGTGCAATCGCAAGCAAAGAAACAAATGTTTTTGTTCCCCAAAGAGATGGCAACTAATTCTCACATATTAGTCTAGCATAATAATAATAATAATAAGTGTTGATAACAAGTCTAATGATGACGCAGGTTGCATTTTGCAGTAAGCGTAAGCTTCTCAAACTGATTGGAAATAGAAACAGATTTTCTGCAGCAAAGAACATGACGCATATGAAAACACATTAGCTAAACACAGCCAACAGCAATAATTTCTCAATGTGTTCCCGGCTTTCTGTCACATTGCATCCATTATCGGTTTGTCACAAAAAAAGAGAGAAAAGAGGACTAATTCATGTAAAAGCACAATAGCACCACAAATCGTCGATAGCAATAATTTGATTTGTTTCTGCAACTGGTCAAGGACCACCTTGCATCCATTATCAGTTCGGTCACATAATAAAATTCCAAATCCATAGGCTACATATTCTAAATGCTATAACATAACATTCCAAAGAATGTTGTCAAGTCTGAATAAATCTAGGAACAAACAGAAGTCTCACCTCCAAGCTCTTCCCATGACCAGTAACCCTTTCCTGGCGAGCACTTGTCAAATGAAACTTTTATCACTGCTGAGCACATTGAACCCTCTGGGCACCCCCGCCATGCATGTCTTCGTCCTCATCATACGCCTCTTGGGCCTGTTGCTGCTTCCGACGCATCTCCTCCTCAATGTTGACATCATGCAAAGTGGTCTCCTCGCATTCATCTACCTCCATTTGGCTCGTCTGTGTCAGGGGCCTTGGAGGCAGCACAGCTTCAAGAGCCTTGCACTGCTCAGGTGCGAGGGACTCTGGGAAATCCACTGTGAAGTGGATATACAATTTCCCCCGCATAAAGGGCTTCTGATACATTGGCATCCCCTCGTCATTAATTGCCTTGAATTGGTCTGTAAGTTGTACCAACAAGAAGATCAGTGACTTGGTAACTGGAGCAAATTCCGAATTCAATAATTTTAAAATACCTCATGAAACCAATGTTATAAAATACCAGGAAAAAATTAATACTTCGTACATCCCCGTGTTTCTTTTTTCAGCAATCATGTCATCTAATTTTCCTTTTTGATGTCATTTAATTGGCTCAACAAAAAATGTATTTGAAACAAAATTTCAAGATTAAAAGATCTCAATTAATCCCATAAACAAAAATGTAAGAAACATTTTAGAATTTTAAAAATATAGAATAATGTCTAATTATGATGGACAAACAAAAGGGCACTGAGGGAGTAGATAAAGGAATAACTATAGGATGCCACATGATGTCATTTAATTGGCGCAACAAAAAAGTTAAACAAAATTTCAAGATTGAAAGATCTCAATTAATACAGTAAACAAAAATGTAGAACCACTTAAAAATATATATATATATATATATACAGGGACTAATGTCAAATTATGGTGGACAAACAAATGGGCACGGAGGGAGTAGACAAAAGGAATAACCATAGAGCATAGGGATAAAACTAAGGGAGAAAATGAGGTTTGCTTTCAATAATGAGACCAAGAGGGGAGGTCCGGGCAGTACTATTCACTCACAAGTACCAAATTCGCCGTCACAGCATCAAATTCGCCGTCACAGCATAAAGAGTAATAAAATCAAATACTGAACATAAATATCTTGAGTATCTAAGAAAATCTTCTCAGTAGTGGAATAACATGAAATTGAAAAACTTACCAGGCTTGACAACTTCTCCGGGTTGGGATTTAATGAGAAGCTGCCTATTATCGAGATGGGTCAGAATAAACTGGAAGCCACAGAGTGCCTCAGTAAGTGTCAAGGTGTGTTCGACAAAAAGATCATCTCCCTTCCGCTTAAACTTCGGGTGCTCTTTCTGTTGTAGGACAAAGACTATATCCCCAGTAACTGTATCAGGCTGACAAAACAGAAACCGATGCAAAATCGTAAGAAAAAATTCAACTTACAAGGGCTCTAAAAGAAGAGAGAAAGAACTTGGCTTACTGCTTCATCAGCTTCCCCAGGGAATGTAATCCTCTGTCCATTCTGCATTCCCTTCTCCACGCCAACTTCCAAAACTTTCTTCTCCCCAACAACCTTATCACCCTTGCACTGTGGGCAGCGATCCTTGTCATTGATGGTTTCACCAGTACCTTTACATTCATTGCAAGGATGTTGCATCTGCTGGATCATAGATGGGCCAAGATGTCGGATAGAAACTTTCATTCCAGACCCTTGACACCCAGCACACTTCATGGAAGCACCCGACTTAGATCCTTTACTGCAATCATCAAAATACCGCTTCAGTTAAGAGCAATAAAATATACACTACTCAACGAGTGTGGATTAGTAAAGTTGACAGAGTCAAGTACTCACCCCTTGCATTTGGAGCAGATTACATTGCGTGAGAGGGATAGCTTCTTGGATGTCCCATTGTACAGATCATCAAGAGAAACCTTGAGGGGATGGACCACATCCTCTCCTCTTCTTTGCCTCCGGCCTCTGCTGCTTCCCCCACCTGGGCATACACAAAATCACAGCCAAATTAATGAATGAAATACATTATACGCAATCTACATATCCGGCTCCAAAATTGCACACATAACAGAAAATGTTCCCTTACCACCACCAAAAGGGCTACCACCACCAAAGAATGACTGGAAGATGTCAAATGGGTCATGCCCACCTCCTCCACCACCCATTCCTTCCTTGAGAGCATCCTCACCATATTGATCATAAATATCGCGCTTCTCTGGGTCGCTCAAAACCTCATAAGCTTGGGCCAGCTCTTTAAACTAAAAAAAACACAGTTCCAGCACTTTAATCCACAGAATACTTCTTATCCTCTGACAGACAACCCAATCCATACCATAAACAAAATCCGAGGCCATATTAAATGTACCATTATCATCATTGGGAAACCACAAAGAACCAAAATCACGTTGAAACTTCAAAATTGAAATCAGCAAATTGGGCTTGGGTGTCAGATTTAGAATACATTTAGCTAAACAATGAAACTGCCAAAGACTTTCTAAGCTTGATGTGGCAACAGGAGTTTTGGGATGTATAACCCTGGGGCAACTTTGCATGTCGGCAGCCCTGTCTGTCGTAGTAAAATTCAACAAATTTCTGGATTGAAAATTTATTTTGCAAAATTAACTAGAGAAGGCAAATTTTGAATAGGGCAGAAATACACGCACATGAAAAAGTAAATCACAAATCAATACCCAGACCCGCAAAGATCTAAATAGTTATCTGCGGATCAATTAACAATAAAAAAAATTGAAGGAGCCAATATAGCATCACTGATCATACTATAGGTACCTTTCCTGAAACATACAGTTATAGATATGCAGGGCCAGCCCTGAGGGCATGTAGAGAAGGTCCGGATACGACACACACATTTTAATAGCTTATCTACAAACGAGATTGCAGAGTAGTCAGTATTGGTGACAGGTGCTGCACCAGTCTTTTGAACCCATGATTGAAGACTCCATGCTAGCATTTTTCCCACGTTAGTATTTGCCACTTGCATATGTATATTCATAAGTGGTTAAATAAAAGTACTCCAAGATTACATCTTTGTTTATCTAAAGATCCGTGACCTAACCTATATGTAGATATTGCTAACATCATTGAACATACAATACATACCTTTCTTGAAACATACATATGTACGTATAAGTAGTGCCAGCCCTCAGGGCAGGCGAGAAGGAAACCACCTCAGGGCCCTGAAATTGTTCCCAAAAAATGTGCCCCACCTAGGTTGGGACATGATATATACAACATTCCAATAGCTTATCTGTAAACCAGATAGTGGTGTAGTGGTTGACAGGTGCTGCACCAATGCATTAAGTATATGGTTAATGATCCGAGTTCCATGCTATCGCTTTTTCCTTGATTAGTAATTTTCACTTAGATGAGAACTATAACTCATGGCTGACTAACAAAACTTTGGTAATCTCTCAGTGACACAAAGCTTGTTTCTATATGTATCGTTAAAAAAAGGGCTTGGCTTAGCAGCTTATCGGTGTTATTCCCATTCAGAATGCTTTCGATTCAAATCAAGTTGCATTAAATTCAAATTTTAAGAAAGAAAATATAGGCCTCAACTACTTCAATAAGTTCCCCAAAGTTTAGGTCGAACTCTAACAGAGACCCATGAACTGAATCGGTTCAATGTCATGCCAAAAGACATGTTACGTGTTTTTAAATCCTCAATGCAATAAATTCAAGCAATTTCATATGAAAAACCAAGTCAATCACAAATCCAAGCACAGAACCACAAACATCTACGGAAATCAATCCCAACGTGGAGCCCAATCAAAGCCGGGACAAAGCCCGGTACGGACTGGACCCACAAGAATTGATAGCACCTGAAAGGTTTCAAACTGAGACCTCAAGAGGGAGCAAACCCCCAAGTCCCAAGCCTTTTTTAACATCGATGATACGAAATTACATCAACAGCTATGATCAACTAAAGGCGCAAAATTTAACACCATTGATCTGCAAGAATAAAAAAAGGCAACTCCTTTAAACACAAAGCTATAGATCTACATACAAAAGATTGTACCTTTTCGGGATCCCCACCCTTGTCGGGGTGGTTCTTGATAGCGGCCTTCCGATAAGCCTTCTTCAGATCGTCCTGCGAAGCGCTCTTCGAAACCCCGAGAATTTCATAGTACTTGCTGTTATCGCTCTTCTTCGGCGCTCTCCCAAACATCTTTGATCAATCTGAAAAAACAACACAAATCAAATCATAAACAAGATCGACAAGAAAAAGGATCGATGCAGATCGATGGGTACAAATTTAGAGAGAGAAGGGAGCGATTGTACGAACCGATGATGGAACCCTAGGGAGGGAGGGAGAGAGAGAAAAAGGAGAGATTGGGAATTCAGAGGAATGTTGTGTGGACTGGGGTAGTTTGAGAGAGAGGGTTTGGTTTGGTCTCGGATCTGTGTTTTAAGGGCAGAGAGGAATTGGACGGTGGAGATTGGAGGGTGCGAGTGGTGGGCGATTATTTATAGGGAGAGGAAGATTCTAGAATTCTTAGGTTGTTTTTCTTGGTCTTCTTTGAGATCGCCACCGTTGGATTTTTTGGGTTTCTAAAAGGAGGTTGTTTAACTGCCTGATTGGAAATTTGGGAAAGAAAGTGCAGGGAAAGAGAGGGAAAAGATGAGAAAACTTCAAGGAATTTGTTGAGGAGAATTTTTTGTGATTGATTTTTTTTTTGTTTTGTTAGTTTCCTCTCTGTTTCCTCTCAAATCGAACGAGTGAGAATGATTTTTTCTTTTATTGGTTTTGTTTTTCTTAGGTTCAATACAAACACTAATACGTATTAGAAGAGCAAGTCTAGTGGTAGGGATGGCAATCTCGGACGACCCGTTCGAACCCTCCCCGTTCCCCGCCCCGAAAATTCCCGAACTTCGGGGATTCGTTTGAGGATTGGGTAGGGTATGGGGAATTTTTTTTAAAAATTCGGGGATCGGATAGGAGACGGGGATAGGTCTGTCCCCGCCCCGAACCCTACCCGGGGATAGGTCTGTCCCCGCCCCGGACCCTACCCGTCCCCGTTCCCCGTTCGTTACCCGCCCTGCTCCGTCCCCGAATCCCCGAAATATATATATATATATATATTTATTTATATTTATATATAAAAATAAATAAATATATACTATATTAAAACATACCTCTTCAGTAGTATGTTTTTTTAGGGTTCTCATAATCTCATTTTTTTCCATTCATTTCTGCCACACCAGTGAACCACTCAGTCCACTCTTCTTTTCCATTCATTTCTTGACACCTTACTTTATTTTATTTTGTTAGCTTTTCTAATTCTATTTGTGGAGCTTTGTTGGCTCCTAACTTCCTGGCCAACCGACAACCGTTACTAGTACTATTTCCTCAACCTTTTTCCCTGGAAAAAAAAATACAAAACAATCCAAGTCATTTCGGCTTTCACATGCTAGTATATACTGTTAGGTGCTGAAATTGTGAAATACAGGTTCCCGAATTCTGAATCCCCGTTTTGGATCATCGTTCCCCGTTTGGGTCGGGGATGGAGGAAAAAAATAAATCCCCATTGGGGATCGGGTCGGAGATAGGGATGAGGTAGGGGTAATGGATAAGGGGTGGAGGTAGTACCCACCGTCCCCGACCCATCTCCATTGCCATCCCTATCTGGTGGTCTAAAAATAGCTTAAGCTGTTACCAAAAAATGGTACTCTCTCTGGGATTTTGTTCATTTTTTGAGCATGCATATCTATAATATCCTGAATCCTTAATTATTTTATAATTGGTGTACGTGTTGAGTTCTAGCTAAATGTGTGAGTTTTAGACTTAGGGGTTGTTCGGATAAATAAGCCAAAGTGGCTTATTTTTTGTCTTTATTCAAATTTTTTTCGTATTACTTGGCTTATTGTCAATTGGATTATGCATCTATGACCCCACATCAGAGCACCATCATGTGATAATTTTTTGACCGAAATCCATTATTTAGTGTCTGAATCAAACGACAAGTGGCTTATTCTATGTTATTCTCTCCATCGTTATCTCCACCGCTAGCTTTTTGTCGACACAGACCACTTGCCTTCTATAGAGAGAGACAGACCTGAGATTTTATTTGCTAAGAAGGCTTAGGAACACGACGACGACGACGATCAGAAGCACCACATGTGATAATTTTTTTCCTAGGAGAGGTCCTGAAATTGAATCCGGCTTGGTACATGTTTAGTAATCTCTCCATCGTTAGATCTTCACATTCCCAAGCTTTTTGTCGACACAGACCACTTGCCTTCTACTAGAGTTTAGATTAGAGAGAGTATTAGAAGTTTAGAAGTTATGAAGAAGACGACTTGTTCGACGAAGAATAAGAAGAAGGGAAAACCTAGGAGAGGTCCTGAAATTGAATCCCTACTTGGTAAGTTTAGTAATCCTTCATCTTAGATTTCACATTCTACAAGCTTAAATCCATGATTTACTAGTTTAATTTCGGGGTCTTAGAGTTTAGGTTATGGAACTCTTGTTCATGGACTTTGGATGGAACTCTAGAATTTTTAAACTTGATACATAACTGTCCGTCACGAAATTATTACAGGCAATTAGGAAGCTTGCGGATTTCTGATATTTTTACTAAATGTTCGTTTATGAGTCTACTATATTGTGTAAAAGTTTCAGAAAATAATATGAAGTACAATGGGCTACAAAATTCCAGGACCCAGCTGCACTCAAATTCGTCACTGTGCAGTCAGCACTGTCACGCGTTGGGAGAACGGCCATATCTTTTAGCTCGAGTGATGAAATTACGAACCGTTTTCTGATTTTGAAACTAGACACATAGACCTTTAAAAGTAGGTAAAGATTGTGCCTTAGTTATGCCTGAGCAAAAGCAGTTTTTGGTTTGAAGTTGTCAAAATTGCAGATTCTGTAGTTGTTCTCTTGAGGCTCGCTATTTAACTTTATATTTGACCCTAGAGTCTTGATTAGTAATACTTAGGACATCGAGAGATTAGGATACGATTAGAATATCTTGAATTGTATCTAATATATGTTCTTGATTCTTATTTGATATAGGAAGTTTTGTGAAAGCTTGGAGTTGAGGTGAGTGATTTAATACCTAAATTACATGGTTTTGCACTTGTTTTTCTTAACGAGCTTATTTGAACAAATTTTATAAATTGTGTACTCCATGGAATAGCAATGGAAGGTGGACCTATTTGTGAAATATTTGTGAATCTATTTAATGGCATTCCCAACGTCCGGTCTTGCTAGGGGACAGCTTAATGGCTAGCAAGGGTGTTTGAGGTTGGTGTGTGTTTTGGGATAATGCGTAGACGTCTGGCTTATCCACTACCGGGGACGCCTGGTAGCTTTGAATTTTGAATAGCGGAATGTGCATTATATTTGGCTTATGGATTTGAGTTCTTTGTTTTGAAATACTATCAATTTATTTTGCATTGTCCATGGAGAGCATGTAAATTATGTATTTGTCACTCATACGAGCGTTAGCTTATGTGTTTTCTCCACCTTTCAGGAATTGAAGAGTTGGATGGCGTGACACTTATTTTGTGGAGTCAGGTCTTATGGTTATTTTATAGACAGGAGATGTGCTTATATTACTTGTTAAATTCTGTAACCATTGTAAGTAGCTTGCTGAACTTCATAATTAAGCACAACTCTGAGGTGTGTTTTGGGTATCCTTAGCCTTTGTCAGCGTAAGTTGTCGTTTTATTGGATTGCACAGAATATGCTTCCGCTAGTTGCGCACTCTTGTTCCGTCTTATTATATGATTATGAGAAGTTATATATTAGATATGGCCTTGGTGATGGTTTCACCGACGCTTTGTGATGGCTAAGACCTGTAGAGTAGGGTCAGGGTCGTTACAATATCATTTGTAAATTTTTTTTATTTATAATATGTAGTTTCTTTTTATGATTTTGAAACTTTGTTTTCAATAGAAAGACTAAGATCTATCAAATAATATTTACATTACATGTAAAGAGTACTTTTATACATTTGAGAGTGGGCCAGAAATTTGGGATGAATGGAGAAATACATTACAAGAATTGATGCCTTACAATGCTAACTTTTACAAAAAAAAAAAAAAAAAAGGACGTGTAATTATAAAAAATAATAATAATTGGAGTGTCAAAATCACTGCACTTCATCAAATTCAACAATCAATTTCAACAGCATTGCACTAATACACCATTGATGGAAGTCAGTTGGAAAAGGGATATATATATATATATATATATATATATATCCTTTTTAAGATCGAATTTTGATAATCCGAGCCGCTCAATGTATTCAGAACGTGATTTTAAGGGGACCAGCGAGAAATCAGCAAGAGAAATCAGCAAAAAAAAGACCGGAAAGAGCTTCATCCGAGCAGTTTTTGTTTGTTTTTTATCAAACGGTTTAAATTAAAACTGCTCGGAAGAAGCCCTTTCTGGTCTTTTTTTTTGCCAATTTGTAACACCCTTTCCGAGCATGCAAGTGCATCGCATATGTCATTTAACTTTATGTTGCATAGGTCATACTATTTGTTACACGAGTTGTGTTATTATTCGCATATCATTCATTAATTGTTAAGCAATACATGATTTAATTTGAGGGTTTAGTTAAGTTAAAAAAAAAAAAAGAAGAGAGGGATTAAATTTGAGGGTTTAATTAAGTTAATTAAAAGAGATTGACTCGGTAGGTGGAATGAAGGGTAAAGATGAGGCATGGCTCATTTGAAACCCATACACCCAACCTCATGGGATAAATCTTCCCTTGAATCTTCCCTAATTAGCCTTCTATGGTATTCTATACCATTCCACCCCTCCACCGTTCTTTTTGTATCACGTAGAGAGAGAGAGAGAGAGAGAAGAAGAAGAAGAAGAAGAAGAAGAAGAAGAAAAAGAAGAGGAAGAAGGGAAAAAAAATTGGGGAAAATCTAATTGAAGGTAATCCCCATCCCATACCTAATTTATGTTTTGGGTTTTGATCAAACTTGTATATATTTGCATATTCTTGTAGTTTTAATCCTAATTAGGTCATAAGAGAATGGATTTTGTGTAGTTAAAGTAGTTTAGAACAGAAATTACTTGGTTGGGAATTCTGCAGAATTGGAAAATTCATGTTTGCCTGATTTTGGGGAATTTTATTGAGATAATTTGAAAGTTCTGAAATTTCTGGGAATTTTTCTGAGAGTTTCTATATGAGTCTTCTATCTACAGTAAAAATTTCAGGATCTAGTTCAAAGTATTGAGCTCTATAGAAATTTTTAACCTAGCATCACTCAAATTCGGAATTGAGCAGTCAGTACTGACACAAGTTGGAAAAACAGTCATATCTCCTAACTCGAGACTCGAAATCACATTCCGCTTTCTTTGCTGAAAACTAGACTTGTAGAGCTTTCTAACGGTGTCACCCATGCGCTGTGGTTATACCCGAGCAATAACAGATTTGCTGTTAAAGTTTACTTAAAATCTGTCTCTGCACCAGTTTTAATAATCATTAAGTTATAATTGCGAGGCCATGGTAAGGTTACCCGAACTCCGTTTTTTATGAATGACCTATCGATTCGAAGAGGAAGAAGTTAATTTTTCAACGGTTTAAGTGAAATTCTTAGAATTCACGATTATGTAATGGATATGGTCAGAACCGTACATGTTGGTCATGGACTAAGCCTTATTTTTGGAAATTCTTGTATTAAATTTCATTGAACACATCATCCATCATTTTACTTGCACTATAACATAAGTTGGAGCATGAGTTATTCTAAGTGTAGTCTCATTCATATTTTAGGATCGGGGGACGAGTCTCCACCTCAAGGTTGAGAAGGAGGCTTTTCGCTTTTGTCTTTTGGATATCTAAGGTGAGTGTGCTATTTCATTGAAGTGGCTAGCTAAAAATAAACTATACTTTTTTCCCAAATGTAGGGAATTTTGACGGTTGTGGATATGGATCAAGTTGCTTGAAAATGTGATTTTATTTCAAGAGCATGCCATAGCTGTATTGTTGGTTGGAATTGTTTTCTTCTTAATGTACACAAGAAGGGTATAAATTGTCTGTTTGCTGTACACAAACAGGGCATAAGTTGTTGAAGGTACCCTATTCACAGGGTCACGGTACCGTCATAACTCCTGCTTGCGAGGGAAGCAACCTTATGGTTTCTTGAAATATTGTGCTTACTTAATGGTTTGTGAAAAATAATTTGTTTCTTGCTAAATATGATTAGAAGCATTACTCGATCCATGTTTGCTTATGTAAACTGTTTTATGTTTTCCGCTTGAATGAAGTAGTAACACTCACAATCCTTTCAGGTAACTGAAGTAGAGTTTTGGTCCACTACTGGTCTGGCAGGCTGTAGGAGCGGGGTCGAGGGTCGAGTTGGTGTCTTTTTGGCATAGTACATTTTGTGATATCAATTTTTGGTGAGTTGTCGTATCATATGCGGATGCAACTCATCTTGTATAGTTTTTGTAAATTTTACTTTGGAAACCAAATGTAATCTATTTAGTCTACTTTGCCTTGAGTTTATGGAATGAATCTTATTAAAGTTGTTGCTTAATTTTCTTTAAGGCAGTTTATGCTAATCGTCTTAGAGCGGGTCGTTTCACAATTCCTCTCGGATACCCTTAAAATCACGTTCTGAACACATTGAGCGGCTTGGATCATCAAAATTCGAACGGAAAATGGGAGAAATAGGGAGGTCATTATTTCTCATTTGAAAACGACTGTATGTATGTGTGTGTGTGTGTGTGTGTGTATATATATATAATTGGCATTTCACCGTTGCCCAAAAATGCCATTTTTGTGCAAAAATGTCACTATTATTCATGGCAAATAAATTGCCTATGGCTCGGGTCATTTTGCAGAAGGAAATTGATTTTAGCACTCTAAAAATTGATGGAGCGGTTCTAAAACGATGTCTTTGTGTATCAACATAGTTCAGTTTTAGAGCACCTTTGTCAATTTTTTAGAGTGCCAAAATCACAATCCTTTGTAGAAGTCAATGGACTTGCTCTTACCTTTTACCATAGTGGGATTCGGAACACGTGTGTTGGCGCACCCAATAATTTTCTAAATCTAGTCAGAATCTTAACGTGTTTTAGGGTGATTTCGATGGGTTGAGTTCTGTGTTTTTATGGAAATCCAATGGGTTGTGTTCTGTGTTTGGTTTGTTGTTGATAAAAAATATATATATTAAAAATTTTGGTTTCTATTTTTTGACTGATCTACCTTTTGATCAAAATTGGTAAAGAATGGAGTATTTGTTTCGTAAAAAGAGAGTGTGATTTGATAATGCATGATATTTTAGTTTGCGAATTTAGGGCATGTTTGGTACTCATTAGTTATAGTACTTAATTTAGGTATGAGAAATATTTTCCGCACTCCCTTTTGTTTATAATTCATATCATCTTTTTTTGTGAATTTATAATATTATCCTTGGATGCTAGAAAAGTATACATTATAAAAATGGCAACATAATTAATTCATGTGAATAAAAACAACAAAAAAAAAGACTAAAAATTATAAAAAAGAGAGTGAAAATCAAAGGATCCTGACCCCCCTAGCTAACATCGAAATGGATTGGGAAAATGATGACCCATAACGGATTTTGATAATTAATATCCGCTAAGGATATGCTGAGAACATTTGTTATTAATGCTGAAAATATTCTTGACAGGTATTAATTATCAAAACACGTCCCTGGCTGTCATTTTCCCAAATGGATTCCGTCTTTGTGAATCTCGAATCTCTTCCCGATCGGACCAGGTTGAATTGGGCCTACACTTGGGACATGAAGGGCTCAGCCCATGGATCAAGTTGCAAAACAAATTAAATCTCTTCCCTGCCGGCCCAGACCGAATTGGGCAACCACTTGGGGCGGGAATGGCTCAGCCCACGGATCAAGTTGCAATACAAATTAAATTTGGGCTCGGTTTGTTTCGACATAAAATATTTTTGAGTTAAATATTTTACTCATTTTCCGCCGTTTGGCTAGATAAAGCAAAGTAAAACATTTTCCATCATTGGGGCACAAATGTTTTCCTCTAATTTTTTCGATAAAAGTTATTTTTGTTTTTCATCATTCGCTGAAGATGAAACCCAGCGCACTCACTCCCAACCAAATCGAAAGGTATGTAAACCCACAGGTGGAGTCTGGTGAAATTTTGAAAACGCAATCATGTCCAATATATCATTGCTACTACTAGATTGAGGCAAATTCCAAGACCTTTAATTGTTAAAACTATTGTTTTGGAAAATATTTTTCACGTGCCAATCAAACACCAAAAAATAAAAGTTCAAAGTTTATTTTTTGAAAAAATATCTTATATGGAAAATATTTTACGTCAAAACAAACAGATAGACACAAAATAAATAAATAAATGGGCCTTTACTGTAGAACTTCCACGAATCCACGTGAAGCCCACCATTAAAATCCAATTTGGGCCCTACAAAATGATAGGCGAAGACGTGTTTTGATAATTAATATTCATCAAGGACATACTGAGAACATTTGATTATGCTGAAAATGTCCTTGGCGGATATTAAATTAATTATCAAAACATGTCATTTTTCCTAAAATAAAGGCTTGCATATAAACGACCATGGCCCAGCCTTTTACTTCGGGTTCGGGATCAAGTTCCACATCATGCAGAGATTACTGGCGTCCAGAGATTGCTGGCCATATTGATAAATTTTTATATCATGCTAGCTAGCTCTGAATTATTAAGTATTGATAAAAGAAAAAAATTGACATATCGAAGTAGGTGTAAGGAATGATCAAGTAGGTGTAAGGTGTCCAGTAGAAGAAGACTCATTTTCGTGAGGGACTCAACAACTTCTCCTTTTAGAAGCTTCTGCAGCTTTAATGTAATCTATTGTTCAAATCGCCAAAGAAGACACATCTAGTAATTCTTAAATAAAAATAATAAGAAATTAAATAGTCATCATGTTTCATAGACTTATTTAGGTGTCTATCCTACTATGTTTGAATACTTAAGTCGACATCCTGAAATTTAATTAATACTTAAAACACCATTAATCATGACAAATATAGGAATTATGGCAAAGTCATCCGAAATCATGACAAAATCCTCCGGGATGTAAAACTAACATAAAAAAAAAAAAAATAGTTTTACATCCCCAAATTTTTTTACCTAAAAAATTATTAGGGTTAAATGGGTATTATTTAAATTTCAGGATGAAAGCATAAGTTTTCAAACCTACAAGGATTAGAACTTAAGTATCAATATAGTATAGGACCCCTATTTAAGTTCCCCTAAAAAAATTGAGCTCTTCAACCCAAGTTATCCAAACGTGTTTTGGATGGTCTGAATTTTAGAGAGAGAAAAAGAAAAGAGAGAGTGATCGGGTAAGAGGAGAGAGAGAGAGAGAGAGAATAAATCTAGCGGTCTAAAACGCGTTTAGACGGCTAGGATCACCGACGAATGATCCCCGGACGGCACCCAAAAACTTCTCCCACGCGTGACCATACGTGACTCCACGCCCACTCTTGCTACACTACATAATACTTTGTTCGGTTGTGGGTTTGGTTTTTGGGTAATGAGTGAGAAGAGAAAATATGGTAATAATTGGGAATAGGTAATGATTAGAAATATAGGTAATGAGTGGATTTGGATTTGAAAAAAAATTTCCAAACCCAAACAAGTCATGGAGTAGATGGAAAAATAAAGAAATGGAAAAATAATACATAACACATCTCTCGACACTGGCTAGTTTAATAGCATATCTTAATGACGACAAGTGTTTTCGAAACTCATGGAGTAGATGGAAAATAAGTTTAGTCAAATGCCCACGTATGTATGTATGGGTTTGGGGGCTATCAAAACGACTTTATTCATATGGAGGACAGCCTTTTCAAAGATCAGATTAGCCACTTGATAGCTTGATGACAAATACAGTACGTGTTTAGTTGCCGGATACTTGATAGAGATAGAACCCGATGCACTTACATAATTGGAGCTACACTTTGACCATCCCATGCAATGCACTTAAGAGCGGTGATGCGGACAGAGTCACAAAACGGAAAATGTCCAATACATCTAGTAGCCCGCGTGCAGCGACGGACTCAGGAATTCCTTGCAATAGGATACATAAATTTTCATAGGAGAATGATTTTTTGGCGCTCCGTATCTAGATAATTCGCACTCTAATATTTGTATTTTAGTGAGAATGTCGTGTGTAATTTCAACACTAAAATACAAATTATTAGAACGTGGTTATGAAAAATGGAGTGCCAAAATCAATTATCTCTCTGTAATCATAAAAAAATTTCCCATCAACTACAATTAAGTGAAAAAATTATTTTATATTTAATGAATGGCTTGGATCGTTTGTGTGGGGCCCACAACAAAATCTATACATTATTTGTCTATGTAGACAGACTCACTGTTTAAGTATTCACTGCTAATTTTTTTTCATTTAGATATATTAAAAGTCCAAATTTGTCAAAATAAATAAAATACACGATCTAATTAGTTTTTGCAAAAATAAGATGTTCTTTTCAATAAAGTTGTTATGGGGGTGTAATAATCATTCTGTGTGGACTAATTATTCGACATTCTCTACATTGTAAACGACTCAGATCATTGAGAACACATCCAAATGTGTGCAAACTATACTTAACAATCTTAATCGAACAAGGGAAAAAAAAACTATGTCGTGAAAAATAATATGGGATTGAATGGGTACATGACCACACATTCCGTATAGTAAGTTCTCTGCTCACATAGGATGCATGTGTATTCCATTCATGTTGAACCGCTTTCAATATTCGTGTTCGGACATCTGTACGGGAAAAAAAATTCTACTATTAAATGGCAACTGAACGGTAAATATCATATGAACCCTGAATTACGATAATTTTTTTTGAAGGACCAAAAAATGGGACTTTGCTCCGACAAAATTTTCAACTTCTCGTGTGTTGAAATTGAGGTTATTTATCGGTCTTAGTCAAAGACCCATTTGAAACCTACTCTTTTTTATTATTTTTTATATTTTTGTCAAAATCTTAAAACCTAGTACTTCAGTAAGGTTGTTTGGGGAGATTTCGATTTGTGGACAAAGACTAAAAGAAAGTCTCACAGCTCCATGAATTTATCCAGTCTAGTTTACCAACCTTTTTTTCTGCTTTTTTTTTTAATGCGCTTTTTTTAATGTCTTGTAAACCTTTCAACTTTTGATCAAAGTTTGTTTTATCGACTTTTATCTCTATTATTTTATTAAATAAAGAAAAAGCTAGTACCTAATTTGAATTCTCCACTTAGGATAAAAATGTCATTTTTTTTAAAGGATGTTGATTTTGGCATTCCATTTTTGTACGCAAACGTTCCACTTTTAGGCTCCGCTTGTTTTGGAGTAAAATGTTTTACCTATTTTCCAATGTTTGGTTTTATAAAAAGTGAGGAAAATATTTTACATAAATTTGATGAAAATGACTTACTTTCAAATCTTCCATAAGTTATTTTTCGAAATGAACCCGATACTTTCTACTGCAATTCTCATTACTCAATTTCCTCTATCGTCGGTCCTGACCCACGTTCAATTATAATATTATCAGATCTCTCCACTGTTTAAGCCCCCCCTCCTCTCTACACTATTTCTCCTCATAAGTCATTTTATGCCAACTAGTGTAAAATAATTTACGCAGTAAATAATTTTACCGAGCATTTGTGCAGCCAAACAAGTGAAAATGTGGAAAATATTTTTGCCGAAAATATTTTACACCTAAACAAACAAAGCCTAAGTGTCAATCAAACACCGAAAAATAAAAATATGAAGTTTGTTTTTTGAAAAAATATTTTACATGAAAAACATTTTACATCAAAACAAACAGAGCCTTAACGTGAAGTTACTAATAATTTTATGGACAAAGTGGAGCGTCTAAATACAAAAAAAGTGAAGCACGAAAATTAATGTCATTTTTAAAATCATTTTTGGTGAGTCTGAAGGAACAGCTGATAAGAATGGGACGGGGCATTAGACTGGAAGAAATTCCATGCCACGGGATTATCGGAACTCAATTTTGACGCGGGCCAAAAGATTGGAAAGTAATTTGATTATTGAATTCGTTCGTTTTATATATCTTGAATTAAAGTATGCCCATCCACGTAAAAAAGTAGGTTGATTGGATGTTGGTTTTTTATTCAAACGATCCGTGGTCCATTGCTTTCTAGTGTGTTTTGGATTGTCCCATTAAAAAATAAGTACTTATTTGTAATTTTCAAGCTTAAAAATAAATAATAGATTTATTGAAATAAAAAAATGTGCAATATGGATATTGTTTGATAGATTTCGATGAGATCTATCAAACCTTGCAAACAAATTTTAAAAATTATTTTTGTAAATCTATTATTTTTAAGCTTGAAAATATGTCCTCATCTTTGAAGTATTTTTTTGAAAAAGCGGAACAGGGCCTCAGACAAACATGAAAGGTTTGACAAAGCCTTGATTGATCGATGTCCGATCAGCTTTTGCATGAATACTTTAAACGTTAAATTTTACAGCATGAACAACTCTAATCATTGATAGTAAATGTCCGGACGTATTTTGCATCACATCAGTGATCATTAAATGAGGAAAATTTGGCTTTTTTTTTTTTTTAAAGTATTTTAACTAGTGAAAGAAAAAACGGTACTCTAAACAAGTGGCCAGGGGCGTGAGCTGAATAATGATGCTCAACAATTAATTTAGCCGAACCAGTGTGATTTTTTTAGCTTAATTTGCCGGGAAAACTGGCTTTAATTTTTTAGCGGGTGCAGCCCATAGGTAGATAGTAGAGACTGTAGGGCGGAACTAAGTGTAAAGAGACCTGGGCTGTAGCCTAGGTGAAGCTAGGGGAAGTGGGAAAAAAAAAAAAATTTACATGTAAAAGTTTAGCCCAATAAATTTTAACCCATCCCATTTATAAGTAAACTTGTTGAATATATCAACTCAGATGCGATAATAAATTATTTATACTCTCTAAAATAATGGAGAACACAATTTCAGTAGGGTACAACTTCAATAGTTTATATTTTTTGTACTTTTCTTTTGTTTAGTTTTGAACATTTACATATTCGTGTGCAAATTCGATAGACATTAATTGTGAAATTCTTTTCGGCTTATATATATGTATGTATGTAAATATATTAGTTTATTAAATTTTGAGTTAGCCTAGGGCATATTGAATTTCTGGTTCCGCCCTTGGAGTAGCTACCAATGAGCTACAACAACTTACCATGCATGTGTTTCCACTTCTCACCAACCAAGGACACACAAGATTATTTTTTTAACAAATGTCCACTCCCGCTCTTAATTTATTTAAGTTTTTTCCCCTTTTCTTTGATTTCCGAAGTTAAAATATGCATATCCACGAAGAAAACAAAAGGATACATAATATTGTTGCCCTGTTTCGGGAATCCAATGACATACTTATTTATTAAAAAGACAATTTCAAGCTCAAAAATCATGTGTTTACGTAAATAATTTTTCTAGCAATATGGATCTTGTTTCATAAATCTCATTGAGATCTTTTAAACAGTGCAAAAAATTAAAAATTTATTTTTCATTTATAATATTTTTGAGTTTGAAAATATGAAATAAACTGCTTATTTTTTAAAAAGATTTCTGGAACGGGGCGGGTGTGAACCCAAATAGGATTAGTTAAATTAAAATGATTATGATATGACTACCACTTTTAACATGACGACAATTTGATTGTACGCATGGTCTATTTTATGTACGACTGATAGTATTTTTGATATTGTAATAATTTTTCTGTATTTTCCATCAGAGTTGCCACAATGTCAACCAAATAAACGAAATCGAGACTAGGCTTCTAGAAATTCGGCAAAAATGTCCAAATTCGGCAATTGGAGTGGTAATTATTTTCCAAAATACCCATTGTAGAGAAATACAAATACCATCCCTCCAAAGTCCAAACTAAATTCAAAGCATGCAACTGGTGACGTGCGATTCCCATCACTAAAAAATATATTATTAAATGTTTTTGGAGCACGATTTTTTTTTTTTTTATAAAAAAAGGTTATTTAATGCCTTCATTGTCGGCGAGGTCGGATCCGGTCCATTTCGTTCGAACCAATTTGGTTAATTGTTTGCATCCGAGCGGTTTAAAAATGTTTTGAACAACTCAAGTTTGTTAAGAGTGTTTTGGATATTTTGTAATAAATGAATCAAACTGGTCCAAACTAAATCGATCACATCCTTCCCCACTGTCGGCACACCATGTCACTTCCGTATTACGATATGAACACTTTAGTCTTGAACTCTCCATAAATGTTTTGTAGAATAGCTGAATAGGACCCGGGGTAGCGTGACAGTGCCAAGGGGTACTGAACAATTTTGGATCCTATACTTTATAGATTTGAAAGGAGATTTTAAAACATAATAAGTGAAAAAAAATAAATAGAAAAAATTTATTGAGAATTATGAATAAAAATTTAGAGTACCCAAACAATAGGGAAGGTAAATCACTTTGTTTGGTGAATGACTCATCTCATTTTTCTCAATACACTCTCGACACGTATTTTAATATTTTTTTCTCTATACCTCTTTTCACTTGTTAAATCAAAAATAATTTTAAAAAATGCAAACGAAACAAGGTGAGGGACTCCCTGTAACCAGCCCCCACCGGGTTCGGCTCCTGTCCAGTGAGAGTTACGGTCCAGTCCGGGCTAGTCGGCCTTTTTCAGGCAAGCGTCGAGTTCGTTCAATGATCGGATTCGTCCATATTGTAGATCTCGTCGAGACGCATAACCCTGTCAAAAATCATATCCATCCGATATTGTTCAATACCCGATAGGAACACATTTATTTTTGAGAAATGGATGAAAGGGGTTCCAATCCAGTGTAGGTATGTTTTTTTTTCCAAAATAAATTGATTACAATAGCATATTGAACGATATCAGATGGATATGATTTTTGACAGGGTTATACGTCTCGACGAGATCTACAATATGGACGAATCCGATCATTGAACGAATTCGACGCTTGCCGGAAAAAGGCCGACTGACCCGGACTGAACCGTAACTCTCACTGGACAGGAGCCGAACCCTACCCCACCACCCATTCCCCGCCACAGTAATAAAAGAGTACCACCACCTCTTCCCCTACCTCCACCCCCTCTCTCTCCTCCCCCTTTATCCTCTGCTCAGTTCTCTCTCTAAAAACCCAAAAAGACTATTCCCATTTCCTCCCAATCATCTCAATTTCAACCCACATTTCGTCACCTTCCCCCCAACTATCATCTCCACTCTATTCCCTCACATTTCCATCACAACCCACCAAACCAAAACCAAAACCAAAACCCTAATCTCCCCCCCACCCCAATTCACTCCACTTCCCATAAGAGAGCAAACCCAATTCCCCGATCTCCTTGTCCCCAGAATTATCTATCCCGATAATGTTTTCCACTCCATTCATTCTCTCATTCGCTCTAATCCTCTCAATCCCCTTACTGTTCTTCGTCGCCCCGAAGATCCTCCCTCCCAAACACCTCCAGATCTCCCTGCCCGACGAGATCGACGACCTCGCCCTCTTCCGCCAGGCCACCCTCGCCTCTGCCGACCACCACCACCGCCGCCACCACGGCGCCGTCTCGCGACTGACCGTGAAGCCGAAAGTAGCCTTCTTGTTCCTCACCAACACCGATCTCCACTTCGCCCCGCTCTGGGACCGCTTCTTCGAGGGCAACGAGGCCCTCTTCAACGTCTACGTCCACGCCGATCCGTCGCAGTCGCCGCCGTCCGCCGCGGCGGCGGCGAAGGGAAAGAGCGCCTTCGACGGCCGGTTCATCGCGTCCAAGAGGACCGAGCGGGCCTCGCCGACGCTGATCTCCGCCGCGCGCCGCCTCCTCGCCACCGCGCTCCTCGACGACCCGATGAATTACCATTTCGCCCTCGTCTCCCAGCGCTGCATTCCTCTCCACTCTTTCCATTTCACTTACAATACGTTGGTTTCCCCACCGAAAACTTCCGCCGCGTCGAACTCGATTCGGCCCGAGTTAACTCAGGTACCTTTGGCTTACATTTTCGGGTATTTTTTTTTTCACTGCCTAATTTATTATTTTCTCTAAATATTCACTAGATTCGGATCAAATTTTTTAATCACTTGCCATGTCGAAGGTCGCAAAAATTTCATTGGAAGACGAAAATCTGACTTAAGAAAATTTAATTTAGATCCAACTCAGGCCTAGTTTTTCAAATGTGGTAAAAGTGCTAAAATTGAGCGCTCAAATTGCTTTTTTTTTTTCCCCTTCAGTTCAAGGAGCCAGTTAGTTACATCGAGATCCTCTCCGGCGAGCCGCAGCTGTGGGACCGGTACACGGCCAGGGGGGAAAGCACGATGCTGCCCGAGGTGCCGTTCGAACGGTTTCGGGTTGGGTCGCAGTTCTTTGTTTTGACCCGGAAGCACGCCCTGTTGGTGATCCGAGACAGGAGGCTGTGGAGGAAGTTCAAATTGCCCTGTCTCAACACCGATTCTTGTTATCCGGAAGAGCATTACTTTCCGACCCTTTTGTCCATGGAGGATCCGAATGGGTGTAGTCAATACACGCTCACTCGGGTTAATTGGACGGATAGCATTGGCGGGCACCCGCGAACGTACAAGGCACCCGAGATTTCGGCCGATCTGATTTACAGTCTCCGGGAATCGAATTCGAGTTATTCGTATTTGTTTGCCCGGAAGTTCTCTCCGGATTGCTTGGACCCGTTGATGGAGATCGCGGATAAGGTCATTTTCAAGGACTGAAGCGGGTCGGGTAAGTAACCTACACTATCCATTTGCTTATGTTTCAAAATTACTACTACTATGTTTGGATCTTAGTCACGTAATCGTTCAAAATGTTTTGTGCCGAAGCTTTTAATTCTCGCACTGCACTCTCGATCCTTATTCTCACGGGTTTTAGTAGTTTGATGTGATTTGAAGTCAATGACACTTTCACGCTTCAGCATATGCGAGTTATTTGAGATGTGTCTGTCATTTTTTTAAAATTTGTCACATTGTGTTTTGGACTTTTTGCTAAAATAGCTAGGTCAAATTATTTGGGCTGGCTTTTTAATATGGGAAAGAAATTGAGTAGGAGTACCTTTTTTTTAGGGTACTTTTTGCTTAGCTGTTAGAGATTTTTTTGTTTATGTATTTTGAGGAAAAATAGGGAACACAAACTAATTGAAAAGCTCATAGGGTCTGTCTGGTTTGGATAAAATTCAGTTGAGCCTAGACGCATTTAAGCGAATAAAATGCCAAACCAAAGGGGCGTGATCCGATTCGATTCGGATAGAGTCGGACGGAGTAACGACATTGAGGCCGAGTCGGGCAGGTTATATTTTTAGAGTTGGAATTGATAAAGTGGCGCAAATAGGGGCTTAGAATCCGGGTCTTGTTTTTTGTATTTTAAGAGACGTGGTATGGACAGTTTCGGATATCGATAATAGTACTAGCTGAAGTTCCTAACGTGCAACTGTTTCTTCCCCACTAGTACATCGGTGGTTTGACCAAATTTATTTTCCCTAATTAAAGAAGTGGTTGATCTATATCACCCACCTGTCCTTGTTTGGATCTGCTTATTTTTGGTTTCCATTTTTCATAATTAGGCGTGCGTGCGTGAGTCGAAAATAAAAACCTCATTCATGCAACAAGCTAAAAGCTTAATATACCTGACAAAAGAGGCATACCTAATGGAGTACAAATGAAGTTAAGAAAATCTAGAAGTTAGCTTAGAAGTTGCATTCATACACTACTCTTTGGTCAATCACTTAGGGAGATGCCAAATTAAAGCTTTCGGCGAAAGCAAGTTTGGAATTGGAAAAAGGGTTTTAAGTAAAAGGGACTGCTACAATGGATGGCCCCCGCCCTCCCTTATCTAAAAGTAGTGACCATGGATGATGGATGGCCCCGGTAATCAATAAGATGTGTTTGTTGAGCTACTAGTAAATTTTGAGTGTGAATTGATCGAGGCCAGAAATACTCGTGTTTTACCTGTATCTTTTCTTCTCTTTTAGTGGAAGAGTTAGAAATTCATTGATGAATGATGACAAATCAAATAAACGACCAAATCAAATGGAAGATGCATCCGCAAGTAGAGTAGAGTTGGTACCTCCCTTGTACTTTCATGCACATGGGCATGGTTCGATTTCCGTTAGCATCCATTTCCATTATAATTGGAAGATACATCCAGTTATCTGTAACTTTTCACATTTATGAACTTACCTTTAGGATGTGTTTGAATAAGAATCAAACATTATACTCTAATAAGTAAAATTAAACTATTGGAAGATACATCCAGTTATCTGTAACTTTTCACATTTATGAACTTACCTTTAGGATGTGTTCGAATAAGAATCAAACATTATGCTCTAATAAGTAGTAAAATTTAACGGTTGACTCTTTGTTGTTCTTTCCATACTTCAATTGTGTTTCTTAATTTCCATGAATCTCCTTTCAAAATTTATGTTAAACATCGACCTTGGTTTTTGGACCGGAAACTAAACTCTTTTTTTATTTATTTATAGGGATGTCATTTTTACGCTCCATTTTTAGTTTTGTTTTCTCACATGATCAAGACACAAAGTTGTCAGTGGCTAAAATTAGAGTGCCAAAATCAATTTTTTTTTATAATTCATTCATTTTTATACAAAAACAGAAAAACTGAGAGTGATCGAATATCAAAAGTTATGTGGTCAGACAAAATTCATTTTTATAAGAAATGACCAGTACTTTTTTTATTTATCTCTCCTAGAAAAAAGAATCACTTTATCCGCCCGGATGAGTTTTGGCCCCTTGCTATGGCGGCATCCAATCGACGCCTCTAAATCCAGTCTAAGTCTTCGATTTATTACTGTAATTTCCAGATCTGATCCAGCATACCTAAAACTCACGTGATGTTTCTGCAGGGTAACATGGAATCTGTTCGTCCTTTTCTACGCTTTGGGAACCGTGAAAAGTCAAGTCACTGTCGGAATAATAAGGCCCAGAATCAGGCCCGAGACCAAGCCCGGCGAAGTCGGAGCTCCAGGTGAGAAATGATTCGCCGGTGCGCGTAGCGTCCGGTTGTTGTTGTGTGTGTGTGTTTTGTGTATAGAGCTGTGGATCGACGTCCGATTAGCAGAAAAAGAAGAAAGGCGTCCACGAAGGTGTG
Organism: Rhododendron simsii; assembly: GCA_014282245.1. Taxonomy (NCBI): domain Eukaryota; kingdom Viridiplantae; phylum Streptophyta; class Magnoliopsida; order Ericales; family Ericaceae; genus Rhododendron; species Rhododendron simsii. Next base: position 26,993,670 of record CM024961.1, read on the forward strand.
GACGGCGGAGATTGCGAGCTTAGAGTGGAGTGTTGAAAAAAAGGAAAAAAAAAGGGCAGTGAAAAAAAAGTCCCAAAGGGACTTTGTTGTGTGTCATTTTTTTGTTCCTCTTGCTTTTCTTTTCGTGCCAAGCTTACGAGAGAAAAGAATATCTCCCATTTGCTCCTTCCCCCGATTTTCTCCATTTTGTGTTGTAATGTCATTTTGGTGTTCCACTTATCCTAAGGAATGTGTCAATGCCATTGAAAAATCTCTCTCTCACTCTCTCTCTGTTCCACTTATTTTAAGGAATGTGTCAATGCCATTGAAAAATCTCTCTCTCTCTCTCTCTCTCTCTCTCTCTCTCTCTCTCTCTCTCTCTATTTTTGTGTGAATGTGACTCTTGGCGAAAGTCAACAGTGTTAACTGTAGTTAGTAAAGTTTGAATTCTAGTAAAATGCATGGGAGTATCTATGCCTACCACTGGACTACTCCACTTGCGACTCAACTGCATTTTCATCATCCTTTCTTCTGCTTGGCGATTTAAATTGTATTGATTCCTTTTTGTTGTTCTTTAATATGGAGTACTGCTTAGACAAGTTATATTATACCACTCCAAAATTTCTTGCTAGACATTACTAAGGCCTTTTTCCCTTGTATTTTTTCTTTACAGCTTCTTTTCTTTAGTAAAGTTATTTTCGCTAAACTTTTTAACCCAAAAGATTTTGTTTTCCCTCCATTTTTTCTCTCTTAACTTATCCACTTTTCAGTTGAAACAATTTGACTAGGAGTATATATTAACGGCAGCAATTTGTTCAGCCCTTTTAGTTCAATGGAAACAACACCTAATCCTGTAATTTAAAACTCCCTTGACAAGTATATGTAATGACTATGGGAAAGAGAAGGAAAGAGAACCTTATACTAATTTTTATGCTTGGATTTAGCCATTGCTTTCGTCTCCTTTTGAACGAACTTTAAAATTATAAAAATCGTCGCACTTGCTTCAGAAAGACGACAATACATTAGGAATCAAGTTTTAAGAACTTTTTAGTACTATTTTTTGGTGTAAATGGGGACATAACATTGGAACCCCATTCATACTAAAGAAAATTTTAAGGGATGTTTCGGCCAGCTTACAGGAATCTCGATTAATTCCTTTGCAATCCAATCATTTACGCTAAGATGAGAAAATTTTACGAGAAATTATTTTCTTACGGCCTTGCCCCAAGAGTCCAATCCCCAAATAACTGTGTTTGGGTACACGTCGCCAGCCAACCGGAACCCATTTTTATACTAGTTGCAAAGACAAAATGGTAATCTTTCCTCTGTCGGCTCTCTTTAACAAAATGGCTGTGTTTGAAAGAAGGATCTTTCTTCTTTTTTTTTTTTATTACTTACAAATTTCTTAGAAACAGTACAAAGGAGGAGGAACCACATATAACCTGGTGTTCAATTTTCAATTATATTAGATTGACGGAAGTTAAGGAGCCACATGCAAACTGGTTACATTTTTCTAATTGTGTAAGATTGATGGATGTTCAAGATTGAGGGACCACATGTAAACTGATATTCGAAATCGCGTGTAACTTGAACCAAACATGAAACGTCTTATGTTATCTGAATAAAAAAACAGCTCGAGCTGGTTTAACCAATCTACCGGGCTATCAGGCCTCATTCTCCCTAATTTTTTTTGTTCAGTCTTTTTTGAAAATTTATTAGTTTTGCGTTATATTTTTTTGAATTAATCCTTTGCCTCGACGAGAGAAGTCGAAAGTAAAAAAATTTATGATCAAAAGCAATAAAGATCATTAAAGACAGAAAAAATACCTAACAATTTTTTTTTTTTGTCTAAAGTGTTGTCTTAATAAACTTTTTTCAATATCGGTCAACATTCATACTTCTCTTATTCTTCTCGTCTAGACGAATGATTGATCCCAAAAAATAATTGACAAAAAAGTCAAGACGATTGGGGCCTAATCGTGCTGGACTGATTTAAAGGTTTTTTTTTTTTAATCTTTTTATCTAAAAGCTTGGTCCCCATGTTTTTCCCTTTCAGAGTTTGGTCCACTGAACAATCTCTCTCTCTCTCTCTCTCTCTCTCTCTCTCTCTCTCTGTGTGTGTGTGTGTGTGTGTGTGTAGATTCACATCTCAATTGTGATTGCAGATGAGTAATGTTACCACCATGGGCATGGGAGCATCTTGGATTTCCAGAGTGAATTGCTGAGCCCCAACTTTATATTAGCAAAGAAGAATAACTAAATACAGCCCAGTTATTTAAAGGAATTTCCAAAACATCCACAAATGTAGAACCGCTATTACAAGAAATCGAAATCAAACTTTCCACAACGTGTTCACAATGGCTCGCCCCAAACCGATCTGTCCCCTACTGTAGCCTGGTAAGATATACAGCAACTTCTGGCCAATCCAGTCACTCCATTCAACCACGAAGAGATGCCCGAGGAACAGCGGGTAAACCCAGTTCATCCTCAGCCTGTCAAGTACATCAGAGTAAGCATACATGGCAGTCCACATGGTAAACTACATATTGTTTGCAAGGTATAACTCCGTAGAACAATACATGAGAGGGAAATAAGGCAAATGTAATGGGGGAAGCAAGGTAATGGGTACAGAAATAATCGGGCCTCTAGGCATGCACTCCCTGATGGACATGGTTCTACGACATAATGCTCCTTGGTTCCTCTATATTTTGAGGTATATAGAGCCCACTATTTTAGTGTTAAAACTTTATCAAGAGCAACCACTTTATGCATATATTGCCAAAGGTTAAGTTTATCTCATATCCTCCCCGCCTATTAACCCATCTATTGGGAACTAAATGGGTACTGTAACAGTTATTGTTTTTTTTAATCAACAAGTTTTTTTATTAATCACCGAATTCGAAAATTACAGAGCTTAACAGGACGAGGGCACAAGAAAATTAAAATTATTTAATCTCCTTAGGTACCCAAGACCCAAGCGCTGGTCAAAGACCAACAAATCCCTAAAAAAACACCCCCAACCTGTCTCCCAAACTGTCACCACGCATGAAAAAACCCCTGCCCAAACAACTTGATCAGTTTTTGTTTTTGAAAGAACGCAAACAGGACACAGCAAAACAATGCAGTAGGGGCACAGCAAAAAAACGTAGTGTTGTAGAGCAAGCGTTCACAGATTAGACTATCCCGAACATTTTGTACGTCTACACAGGACAAGAAAAACAACTTCGGCAGAGTACTATCCATCGTCCCAAATTTGCTTAATAGCAGATAGTGTGCCAAATTAGCAATGACTACTGACTTTGTCAAATGTACTATATTGCAACAAGATGTCCACCGTGCTTTTCTATTAATATAACTTCATATGAATTACCAAATTGTATTTTTTGAAACACAGGACAGCATATAACGATGGTTTTAGTTATGGGTCTTGCTATCGTGGGCGTGGAAGGTGGTTAGAATTTCCCTCCGACTATAGCATCATTTGAAGGCATTCAAAATGTCTAAATATTAATCTTGTCCTCCTCGTTGAGCCTACTCGTGTCCAATCAGATTATTGTGAAGATTACAATGAAGTTCAGAAAACTGAGTAATGAAATCATACAAACCAAGTTTTTTTTACCCCACCATTGGATCGCACAGTGACAACTGAACAAATAAATCAACTGAACAAATAAATGATTGTGCTAAAGAATAGACTATGACAGTCTGTGTTACACGGATCCTTCATTTTGGCTCAAGTACCTGTGTCGATGAGTCCAACACCCGTATCCTTTTGGACACTCGGATCCTCTATTCGTTAAGATACTTACAGAAAAGGAATATCATATTAGCTGGAAAAGCGATAATTCGAGTATTTCACATAGCCAGGAAATAGAAAAATAGCAAAAACATAATTTTCTTAACCCTTTCTTGTTTAAATACATTTGTAAACATAGTTTACGGTACATAATTTGAGCAAATTATGCAATATATAATACAAACAAGAGTTCAGGACGTGTCCCCGTACCCATACCCAAGTTGGGGACACATATTCACATATCCTAAGATTTAAGTTTAGGAAGGTCCGATGCTTGGACTTGCACTCGCACCCGAGTCCATGTAACATAGATGGCAGTTGCCAAATTAAAGATTTTTGGCACCATAGCGGGCTAAAATATTAGCATTGACATGATTGAAATATCATGATCTACTGGAAAGCACTGACCTAATCACTTCCAGTCAAAACAGCAGGGTTTTGTCGTGCATAATATGATTTCGGTTTCCATGCACTCAGCAGCAACACAAGAAAATAAATTCCTGATGGCAACATGGAAAATTACCTGGGTGTTTGCTCTGCCAGCCGGTACTGCATGCCCTGATGGTGCTGAAGGCAAGTTGAGTTCTGCATCCAAATCAGACTCCTTATCAGCTTGAAGATAAGATGGCACACCATCACCTTCAGTCTCCATGCCCATGTCAGCTTCCAAAGCGTCAAGCTCTGCATCACAAGATTAAACACAGACAACCAAATTATGTTTTGCCACCAACGCAACTTTTGCATACCTACACCAAACGGATCCAGATCCTCTCCACACCTTTCTCTCCAACCATCTACCAAAGCTTTTCACTACAACTTGATACCTCATTAATGAAGGCATTCGACAGCTGAGATTAAACCAGCAACTTGCAACTTCAAATCATTTAGTTGCACAATGCCGTTTCATATTTGCTGCAAACGGCAGCCTAATGGTCTACGGTCTACCGCTTCCTCTAACGCTGGCCATTTAACTTTTGTTTCATTTATGTGTGTGTGTGTATATATATATACACTGAAGTCTACAAACCCAGAGCCCTCATTTTCCTTGAACGCAAGGAAGACTCAATCCTCCATTAGATCAGTCCGGTGACTCCAATTATGATGATTCGTCCCCATCCTCATATCCATCTGGAAAGAAATAGATCTTCCCGAATCTCTAGTTGATTTGTGCTTTTTTGCTCAAGGAAAAACAAAAAGATAAGGTTTTGCAGCTTGCATGCAAATTTGATTTCGTTTTGTTTTGTGTTTTATAAATTGACTTTCTTTTGATTTTACATGCCGCTGCTGATGATACTGAAACAATTTGTTTTGAATTTTTTGGTGAAGATGATTTAGATGGAATTTTTAGATTGGAGGTTAATCAATTTACGGGTTTTGAATCCATGAACATACAATTTTTCTTGCACAGACTTAACAAGAATTTTTTTTCTTGAACAGCTTTAAACTAATCCGAGTAGGTTCGGGGGGAATAGTTGAATCTGTGCCAATAATCCTTTAAGAGAGGAGAAATTCTAAGATCTGAAGAGAAGATTTGGATAGGACGGGGGAGTGTAGAGAGAGAGAGAGAGAGAGAGAGAGAGAGAGAGGGAACTAATTTGAGAGAGGGAAAGTGGTTGGAAACGGAGAAGGAGAGCAGTGTTAAGCTGCCGTTTGCAGCAAATATGAAACAGCGCCATGCAACTAAAGGATTTGAAGTTGCAAGTTGCTAGTTTAATCTCAGCCGTCGGATGCCTTCATTAATGAGGTGTCAAGTTGTAGTGAAAAGCTTTGGTAGATAGTTGGAGAGAAAGGTGTGGAGAGGATCCGGATCCACACCAAACAAGCAGGTGTGGAGGAAACTGGGTTGTTAAAGTTAAAAATAAACTATAGGTTTCCTAACCCCAGCGTGCCAAGCTAATGAGTGATGACAATTCACGAACTTAATTAAAAAAAGAAGATACGAACAGATACAAGGTAATCTTTCGTTCCTGGTGACAAGTAGGAAGCAGGACGGACAATCAGTATTGTTAATTCACTTCTGGTAGCAGTCGAAGTCACATGTTTACGATTATGCATAAAAGTTTGTATAAATTGTATATATGCTTACCTCCCATGAGATCTTCCTCGTCAATGTCATCAGGAACACTATAGCTTCTACCAAGAGACTCTTGGATTTCGTGGCTCACATCCATCAGATCCATCATCTCATCTTGCAAGTTCTACAAATAAGCACAATCAAGCACCCATCATAAATATTTTCCAATCAAGCACAATCCATCAGGAGAGAATATACTTAAAAACCTATACAAACATCTATATCTTGAATCTTCACGGTCTTCATCATGCCTTTCAACTCTTTGTTTGCTGATTTCAAGGCTAACATCTGCAAACAATACAACAAGATTAGTTGCTAATTAAGTTGTGATTGCATTTGAGTCACTAAAAAGAGCCACTAGGGCATCCATATCCTCAAACCCAAAATGAAAACTTATATTGACCTTCAGAGAATCTAGGAAGGAAGCAACTACACGTATTAGAATGAAATCCTTCCCCATGGAGAAACAGACGTACCCTTTACCTCTAACGAGGTAGGCAAGCAGTTTCAATTGAGGTAAAGCATAAGCTCCGCCTCAAAAGCCTTAAACAATGGCCCTCGGGTCGCTACCAAGAGAAAAAATAACATTTTGATGAATTATGAAAATGCTGTAGACCCGCCATAACCATACTTATATCTAGCCCTGGCAATCTATATTTTAGGTGCAACATGGTCACTAGTCAGATGTTATGATAACAAAAGGTCAGGTTCTTTGAGGATAAAGAAAGTGAACATCTCTCATTTATAAAAATTATTTCCAATACTAGGGGTAGGTTACATCAGTGAGTCAAAGGTCCTGCTAATTCCTGTGCCACTCCTATGCCAAAATTCGAACTTCATTAAATCAGGCTCCACTGATTTGCATGTAAATTTTCACTTATCTAGCTAAAGGCCAACGGAAATCTTACATTTCGAGAACCAGATGAAATCAACCAATATTATCGGTTCAAGAAGCACAAAGCGAATTCAAAGAGATACCAACATTAATTATTCAGAAAGAAAACACATCAGAAGCTTTGAAGACCTACTGTTTGCTGAGCGTCTTTAATTCCCTCGGCAGCAAATGAAACTTGATCTAGATTGAACGTTTGATTGTAAAGCATATCACGTTGTCCTTCATGCCTGTCCATCGGCAAATTACATTGTAGATATGGAGGAATAACGCATTTACAGACATATAAAGACAGCACGTGCAAGCAAAATCAAGCAAGTGATACTAAGCTCACCTGTATAAACAGTCAGAGGAATCAAAAAATTTCCGAACATATGTGACATTAAATAATGGAACAGGGTATGTCTACCCAATTTAGTGTAACCAGGGGAGCACATAACACAGGCGATCCGTATGCACAATATCTAATATTCTGAGTAATAAATTTTGCATTTCAATTCTAAGGCAAGCGAAACCCTTGCTTATAATAGTAAGTTATCTAAAAGAGGCACACAAGGCGAAGCCCAACCACATGAAGATAACTTGCATTTTTTCCTTTCTTCTTTGTATAAGAATGAAGATAACTTACATTCTCTTTTGCTTGAGAACCCTCATGGCTCGGGCTTTGACAGCTTCTTGAGCAGGACCAGGTCGAGTTTTCTTAATCTGGTCTTTGTATCTAGCAAGTTCATTGTCAAGCCTTTTGATCTTCTCATCAACTGTTTCCCCCCTTTTATTGATCTGGTGTACATGAACAAGCAATTTAGGAAGTCTTTCAGAAATAAATAAACAAACAGCCAACAGAGTTAACACACAACGAGAAATCAAATCTCCAGGGGACATAAAAATGAGTCAATGACAGAACAAACATGTCAACCGCAAATGGTTTTAAGTGGCAGGTGGTCTTTGAGTAAGGCCAACTACAAGCTGGACAAAAGCTCCAATGTTGCATAACAATAGACATGACATAAATGGATTCCCCTGATATGATGCAAGAAAATACCTATCGTGTAGGAAAATCATATAAGCAAATACATAATCGCTAAACAATATCTACAAAGTCTAAACAAAAGATAAAGCATGAGTTGCACTAACATCCGGTACTTCTGAATTGCATGAACACAGCTTAAGGTGTCATCATTTCTATAACATTAACACCCCTTACTTTCATCTTACAATATGCAGGAACACCCTCTCCATTCAGATATCACCAATGGAAAAATGCTGACATCTTCAAAAATCCATTACAAAGGTCAATAACGTCCTTACGCGGTTATTTTGTCTTCCTCTAAAATCTTCCTTTTCTAGCAAAAGAGTAAAACACACATGCTCTCTTACCATTCGTAGGCCCGGAAAAAAGGGAAAGTGCCATTCTTGATTCTTATTTCGGATGAATTGAGGGTGTCTTTGCAATAATCAGTTGCCATTCTCCCATTTCTAAAGCTAACCTAAGGATGAGTTTCTACTAAATTTGTGGTCTTCAAGCTAATGGCAATAATCATGTTGTTTCTGCTTAAGGGTATTACAGTTGATGGATGTGAGCAGAATGACTTGTCTAGAAATCCATAAAAACATGGGTCGTTAGTCCATTTAGTTTAGGGAAACCTCACCGTAGCTCTTTTCTCTCCATGTCAACATTGCCCTATACAACTTCCTCAGTTTTAATTTCCATTTATATGATTGCTTCTGTTTTCCTCTTTTAAGCTCTTATTATCTCCGTTGAACTGCTTCAATTGAAATTGTGGACGACCATTATGGTTACACGTAGAAAACAAAAATCTTCAAACACACAAACACACAAAAAAAGCAATCCAATTCCAATAACAACAGGAAAGAGGAAATAATTGAATGCCAAAAATTAATCAGCAAGTAAATTCAAACAAAACTATGAAAAATTAAAACTTCAGAATGTATCGTGAGAAACAAAGAGAGAGAGAAAAGGGGGAGGACCCGATCGGAGGCGTCTGAGACGGAAGGAGGGGGTTCTTTGTCTTTCTTAGCGCCGAAGACTCTCTTCATCTTCCTCCTTCTTCTTCTTCTTCTTTTATACCTTGCTCCTTGTTTCGAAATCTAGGGTTTTGGGGAATTTGGATGCAGAATTGTTAAGCGGTTGAACGGAGAGGAAGAGGAAGAGGATGAGGATGAGGATGGGAATAGTTTAAATGGTGCGAGAGAAGTTTCCCGACTAATTACGTTTGCTCGATGGAATGAAGATGACGAAGATGAATAGATATACATACTATTTGACTCAGAAAAAATATACTGTATGTGTGTGGGGACTAATGGTACGCTGTAGAGCAATGGATCCGATCGTTTATCTCGGTATTCAACGGCTCAAATCTTAACCGGGTAATAAACAGTTTAAATTTATATGCACTAAGATTCGATCCAACCACTCTGCATCTGCTCGGCAAGGAGCTGCCGGCCTACTGAGCAACATTCGAATTGTGGAGGTCAAACCACGAAAAAGTATTTGTACCTTTCTTTCTCTCGTGTAATTTCAACCTCAAGATTTCACACAGATATACTCGGAATTCTCCCATTCTTGATAAAATATTTTTGTGAAATTCTGTAACTGATATTGATATTGTACGGGAACAAATGTACACGCCTTTTTGTACATGTGACCCGATATATGTGATAAGTATTTTTCTTTTAAGCTGGGTTTCCTGGACTACAGGGTTGGAGTGCACCTCGCCTTTTCGACATATAACTATCACGACTGTGTTTTAAAAAAAATGGTTAATCAGACGTTTATAAAACCATGATCAAGTGAGATTTATGTCACAGCCCATTCTTTGAATCATACACGACACAAACCGTTCATTTTTTTAAAAGCACCAGTTGAGGCTATCAATGTCCGATGAAATTGATTTTTTTTCAAAAATCAAATTTTTTGACAAACTCTAGAAAATGACCTTCCAGATCAAGATCATCATTTTTCGAAGGCCGCTTTCGGAGTGCCCTACAAAGTACAGCGGGCACTCCTAGTCCTTTCCTTTCCCAAGCCTGAAACTTCATCAACGCGTTAGAAGAGATTGGGTCTGCATCGATATTTTTTGGACAGGCCCATAATGTTTTTCATTTTTCAATATTCGTATTTTCAGAAAGAGTCAAATAGTAGTAATAAAACATTTGTTTATGCACATTTTGTGGTTGTTATGACTGGTTGTTGGCCTTTTTATACGGTAGGTATATTTGTATAGTTTTTTAAGTATAGATTTCTTGCTGATTAAGATTCCTTTCTATAAGCTCACGCTCATGCCAGATTAAGGTTGCGTTGGTAAATTACAAGTTTGAAATTTATTTCAGTATTTTTAACTTTTCGTAACTTTTCGTTTAGTTTTTCATCGTAATTTTTGAGGTTAAATCGTTCGTCTCGACCAAACAAATCGAAAAAGTATAAAATAAAAAAATAAAAAAAAATAGACTGTAGTTGAAAATTTTCAAATAAAACGTGCTCGATCTTTGTCACAGTATACTACTATTAAACAAATTTATTTCAGCAGAAATATTGCATACACGATTTTGCTGGAAAATTTATTAGTACAGGACTATTTTTGTCTATTAATAAGGTCAATTTGGTCAATATGCATAAGTGTCCTTCATTTTTTATATCACACATCAATTACTCATAAGCCTGACAAATATTGTAAGTGTTCCCATTTCTATATTAGTAATATCGGTCGTTTCCAATATACGCAGAACGCGTATATTGGATTGTTTCAATGATTCAGGTTCCTACAAAACGACGTGTTCGAATGTTTCAAAATAGTTAGGGAAAAACTAGTACAGTATACATAGATTAAAAGGAGGAGGAGGTAATCCATCTGTGGCCTACGGGAGATCAGGTTTGAGACCAAGTTGCTTCCTCGTCTTTCCCACAAACAAGTCCCGGGATTTGATCATGCCCGGGATGTATCCGATTATCGTTAAAAAGAAAATCTGCATTACAGCCTCATTTCTCCCAAGTGAAACAATTGCTAGTGGCCAAGCTGGCTTGTATATACCCATCTCGCATTCTTCTCCTCCTGTCATCAACAGCTTCAGGTTCTTGGCAGCCACCTGAGCATGCCTTTGTGCCAAATACCCTTGTTTGATTTCCTGAATAAACCATTCCCACAGAAACTTATTTTTTTTGACAAATAAGAAAATAAATGCAAGAACAAACTGGTCTAGCGGCAATAAGTCCTGATTCAGCCAATCAACCAAAAGAAAACATAAAAACAACCGATCCTTTCGTGTTCAACTTCGGGATGTGAGTAGTAGATGCATGTGCAGAAGAGAAAATCAGGGGAGTTTACCCCACGATTGTATATCTGCATTGGGGTACAGTAAAGTTATGGGTTAAACTCTTATGGAAAGGAAGGTGATACCCTTGTTGATGTAGGTTAGGTTGGGATTAGAATAGCGTACGATCTTCTAACATCTGAAAGAAAAAAGGTGCAGAAGGTTCTCCAATCTCCAGTACACAAAATAGAGATCGCACTACGAATGTAATAACTACATGATAGTATAGCCCTCCCGAATTTGTAGAGCTATGAAAGAGGTGAACATAGTTCAGATATATGACTATCAAGAAAAATAAAGATCAACCACTCTTTAACAGGAAAAACAAGATATACGTCAAACATAAAGCATCACCATGAGAAAATAAAGCCCACTACGAAGAAGATTGGATGGACTTACCGGAAGATCAGTAATATCTCCAATACCAAAAACATTCGTTCGACCCTTCACCCTCAAGTTTTCATCGACCATTAACCTTCCATGAATGTCCAAGCTATTCTTCAAAACAGTTTCCCTAAGCCACGACGAGCCCATGGGTTTACCCGTGCAATTAAAATGGCAATCGGCTGTGATAGTTTCTCCACCAGATGTTTGATAAGCACCATCCGATACAGAACTCAAGTTGACAGATTGTTCCAAGATGACTTCAACTTTCTTTGATGTTAACCAGTCCAGGGCTTTCCTACTGGCCCTATGCCCAATAAACTCCAGCAACCTCGATCCCCGATGCACGACTATCACCTTCTTGTCAGGAAAATCAACAGCGATTTCACCAGCAAGCTCTACACCAGTGGGCCCCCCTCCAACAATTAGTATGGTATTAGAGGATTTAATCTTTTGATGCTCTGCAGCACAGAAAATAAGATTGGAATTGAGGCACGATACAATAAAACAGCTGCAAAAACTTTAGTGAGTCATAACAAAAATGGATACATTAGAATGCTTCGAGACATGATAAGAAGAAAGATGTGCTATAAAGGTTTGTCTTTCGTTGATTGAGATGAAACACTACACACATTCATCTTCAACAAACAGTGTTGGAAGTGCTAGCACAATTAGTTGTCAATTATTGCCACTTCAATATCTAAAGTTTACATGGGCACATTGGCAGGTGCATTAGTTATATATGATGCCAGAGGTTGTCCAGAAAAAGAATACCAGACTTCTTGGTGACCTGCTGGTGACTATGGTGATCGTGATTATGAGGTTACTAGCAGTGGCACACTGGCAGTGACATTAGTCGGAACAGAGGTCGTGGTCCAATTTCTTATGCAGTTTCAAACTGTTCTCTTTTTCATGACCACTAAGTTGAACCCACTTAGATGAGTTGTTTCTTTACAATTCACAATACAATAACTTTGAAATTACCACATTACCCCCTTCCTGCCAACCAAAGGTGATGCTAAGGGAAGTCAGGTATCAATATCATTATCAAATAAGGGCATGATTTTATGGCCAAACCTTAGCCAAAAAGTGTGAAATCTATCCTATAAATATCGTAATACCATTTGTGCAAATTCATTGTGTGTAGCAGGGTACATACATGTATGCCAACCCTATATCTTGAAAGTTATATCCTTGCGAACATGTCTTCTCTAACTCTTTAGCAAACTCATTGAACCATGCTATAAATGATTTTTTAGATCTCCAATTATTACCATTTATGACAGAGTTGATGGTATATACCTGATTGATACTAACTGAGCTTCTTAGTTCTAGTTTCCGGACATGTATCCATGTGACACATGACTATAACATCCAGAATATAGTTGATTAAAAAAAAGCACTTAAGCTTCAGTTGTTTTGGTAGCCCAAGAATAAAATGATTACGTTTCAACGGAGGCATAAAATAAAAATCAGGGGTATGGAATAGATCATGGATATCAGGCTAAAAAATGTGGACCAACTTTTACTCTTCCACTTTAAAGGAAAAAAATGGATTTCTTGGTATGCACTCCGTGTATTTACCTGCCTGGTAGTGACTAAGCTTCTCACTTCTAGCTAGGGCACCAGTATCAACATGACCTGTGGCAATTACCAGATAATCATATTCAATCAACTGGCCTTGTTCTGTCAATATTCCACTTTCAGTGACATTAGTTGCAGTAGCGATGACAATATCAGCATTTGGAAGGTACTCAGAGTGGTTAATAACTGATCTTTCTGCAAACGACGGTTCAACAAGTGATCGCAAGCTTGCCCAGGGGATCTCAAAATACTCCTTCCTATTGTCATTGTATATTGAAAAGTCATAAAAAAGGAACATGACAAAAAACTATCCCCACAGAAAATGAAAACTGGACTTTGAGAACTCATACAAAGTAATCTACTCTAATATAGAAAGGGAGAATGCCTTTAACTGTGAACAAATTTATGAAGTTGAGTCACAAAAGTGATTTCCACCGTTGTCCAAAAGACAAATGGAGTAAGTTCTAATGCTGAATGAATTAACTGTTAAAGCAACGAGGAAAAACCATTTTCAATCCAACTACCCCACACGTGATATTGCAAAATGCAACGTGTGTGCCCACCTTCTAGTACTTTCAAGAGGCAAGACCTTGGGAAGAACAGTCACTGTAGCATACTGCATAACTCCAGCTTGTACACTCAAGTCTCAAGTGATGTATGCATGGACTAAAATGAAAGAGAGAACATGAAGAAAATGGAAGAGGTAAAGAAACAGCTTGTTACACTGGTAAATGGGAGAGACCATGATTAACAAGTACTCCATATTTCAGCGGAAACAGATCAATCTATCTGCTACTTTCAACCCTATGATGTGACAAAATTATGTAATTAACAGATAAATCGGTCCACTTAGCAATGTGTTGAACTTCACACACCCCCTCCCCAGGCCACAACCCATAGGGAATTTCCTCCATTAACTGTTTCCCTATTCTCCTTCGCTGGAATCCATTTAGACGTCAAGACTATCTAAACTGCGACAGCAAAGTTATGCTGTTCTAATTGATTCTGTATTGAGCAGCCTCTACGGAGTTGTTTGACAACTTACCAAGTGCTGAAAAGTGGAAGGTGCTTGAAATTTGAATACCAATGCGGCACTACATTTTCAGTTGGATCAATCATCAGTTAACTTCTCCCCCCACCCCCGTGGCGCCCATGGAACACCAATTTTGATTTACTTTTCCAATACCATTATATTCCAAGCATCACCTCACCCGTATTCTAGTTTCGTAATCCAAAACTATGTCATTTACAAACAACATGCACAACAAGGCATCCTCTAAACTTCCTTAGCTATGATGCACAATAATACGAGATCACCAGAACTAATGCCACTCACTAAATGACTTCCATCTCTCTTTTGTTTCCTTCTCAATACCAGATTCCACACAACATAGACCACAGGGCACTCTTAGATGCATGTTGCGGACTTGCAGCAGTAGAAGCTGGTAGTTGCTGTCAAACAAGGATGCGAACTGTAGAGAAACAAAAGGTCCCACTCCAACTTTTCTAACCTGCCAAGTCCAACCAAGCTTACAATCAATGGATGCTAATACCTTCATAACCTTTTTGTCTAATACAAAGTCCATGTTACCTAATACTTTAGATAATGCCATGTCCAATTTGGCCATCCTATTCCCATCAGGTTTGTTTAACTGCTCTATTTTCCCATCAAACTGCTCTATTCAAATCTATAACTCAACATCTTTGTAGCGATCTTCTGAAAGTTGTCAATTTACCAAAACTATAAGGCTAGAAATTAGCTCGCCAAGCTTTATCAATTTACACTAACATTACTCGTTAATGATAGCCACGTCACATTATGCCACACCCATGGATGCACTATCTCATAAACCCTTATTTTCGTGTTTGCTACCACGTCTGCAAACTTACAAGAGAAACGAGAAAAAATAAAAGGGGTCACAGATTTTGACAAGCCGTAATCCAACCACATACCACAGTAATTCAACAAACATAATCACAAATCCTTTGAGAACATGTGGCAAGTTTACCAAAATCCATCATATTCAAGTTCCGGCTGACTGCCCTTCTCAGCATCAAAAGAAATAAAATTCACCCAGGTTCTATAACTTACTGCTTCGTAAATAAAACTAAAAACTAAAAGCGACAATGAAAGTTTGGATAAACAGACCCATCAGTCCAGTGGCGGATTTAGTACATGACCGGTGGCGGCACAGGCCTCCACTGCACTAGGCAATAATTACGCTTTTTCCCTAAAATTGTAAAGGTCATGATTTTTTGTATCCCAAAAATTATACACATTTTTTCTATTATATTACCCACATTCACTAGTACCATTTGTCAAGTTTCCAAAAAAGTTAGTATCTTAATTTAGTTTAACTTTTACATAAGGACCTGTAATCTACATTGTAGCAAAGTTTTTCCGTTTTAAGTTTATTTTTTATATTATTGTTGTTTTCTATAAGCAAAAATAGAAAAGTCTAAGACCCTGGTTAATGATCACTGCCCATCACACAAGGAACACAACCAATATATGTGGTTGAGCATAATGCACAGGTTCACGAGCAAAAAGAAAATTCCATATAAGAAACATTACCAGGAAACACAAAAATTGTTGCAGACTCTGATTGATTCTACTCAGCAAGAAAACATTAGAGATACCCAAAAGCAATACGGAAAAAAGGGGTTCTGATCAAAAGAAAGGGGAGAGAATAGAAGCTTACGAATCGATAAGGACGACATGGGCGTGATCTTGAAGGGTTTTGGCCACAAGGGATCCTGCAACACCCCCTCCAACTACCACCACCTTCTTCTTCTTCTCATCGCCTCCTAACCCACCTTCCATTGAATTCAATCAAACCCAGAATTGAAAATGCAACGAGAATGCATATCCTCAAGTCCCTCTATTGGAAAAACAATCTACGTACACCCACATACGTATGGAGGGAGGGAGGAGTTATTAAGAACAGAAAGAGAATTTCAAAGAGTGCAAACTTTGACGCAAGCTTTGGTGTGTGGATGAAATGGGAACAAGAATGTCAAGAAAGGGTCACGCAAACTTGTCAGAGAGATATAGGGACAGGATGGATTCTAGAGAGAGGAAATGGAGATGCACCCACATGGATTTCCTCTGCGGAGAAGAAAGCAGGAGAGGATAGGAATTGCGAATCAAGCTAGATGGGTACCGACGCTTCAATTTTTTCCCTTACCTTTTTTTTTTGGTGTATTTTCTCAATTTTTCTTATCCTTCTCACTCCTGCTATGTGTTTATTTTATGCTATGTTTGGAACTTATAAAAAGGAAAGAAAAATTATAAAAATTTCCTTTCAATTGTTTGGTTTAAAGATAAAAAGTGAAGAAAATAAAAATTTTAGTGTAATGAATAGTAAACTTTACCTCCAACTTTCCTTCTCTTTTATTTTCTTTTCTTTTCCTTTCCTTTTCCCTAGGTTCCAAACAGAGCCTTAATATTGCGGCCCCGGTCCACTTACTTATTTAAATAAGTATTTATTTTTAAGCTTAAAAATAAAAGATTTACATTTTTTTTTTTTTTGCAAGGATTGATAGATCTAAGATTCATATTGTATATTTTTTTATTTCAGTAAGTTTATTATTTTTAAATTTGAAAATTACAAATAAATATTTATTGGGGTAAACTGGAACAGGGCTGATTCAGTCAAAAAACATAACAATTTGATAGTGGGTTTGCGGAAAAGTAATAGATTAACAACCAAACAGAATTCGATGTCTCTCTGTATACTCATACCTCTTTTTGAAAGGGTCACATCGATTCTCTCTTTTATCCGATCGGCCGATTCAACCGTTCATCTCGACAATAAATGGCTTGAATCTTAATTCGAGTAACGGACGGTTTAAATTTTCACGCGCTAAGGTTAGATCCGAGCCATCCGTGCGGATTAAAAAAGGAATTCTTTTTCCTTGACTTATGAAGCCGTAAGAAGATCGTGGCTGATCATTCATATTCTAATACTTTGGATTTGTAAGAGTTTGTAAACTGTATTAAGTCCATTGTTAACCTCCTTTGAGCTTTGACTTGCCTGTCTAATTGCCGATTATCCTACTATCTCCCTTTGAATTCTCAATCAGTCTTGTCGGATTACTGAGCTTGGTTGTTTGATTTGAATTACGGGCTACTAATTCGAAGGGCAAAGCAACGTACCCACAGATTTAAGAGATAGCGCTCACCTCCTACGGTCTCTTTTTTTCTTTTTGCTAAGCCACCTCCTACAATCTCTTCCCATTGATAGTTGTTGCTGAAATTACAACAATTTACACCCAAAAAATAATAATAATGGACAAATTAACAGGTTGAGTCATGAAAATATCGTTTACTTTGAGGAGATTCAAGCCCTCTATGATAATAAAGCGGTACGGTAGAAAATCTCTGTCTTGTCCCCTCTAAGATAAAACAACCTGATAATTTATCGTCTAATTCAGACCTACTTTGCACAAGTAGAAGAATCCAAAACTCCACAAATGAAACACCCTTATACTTTGCCCAATACTCTCACAGTCTCACGTACATATTAAATTTACAAGCTATTTTTCAGATAATTTATTGTCTAGTTCAAACCTACTTTGCACTAGGAAAACCCAAAACTTCACAAATGAAACTCCCTTATACTTTGCCCAAGACTCTAACAGTCTCACGTACATATTAAATTTACAAGCTATTTTTCAGATAATTTATCGTCTAGTTCAGACCAACCTTGCACAAGTTGAAGAACGCAAAACTCCACAAATGAAACACCCTTATACTTTGCCTAAGACTCTCACAGTCTCTCGTACATATTAAATTTACAAGCTATTTTTCAGAGAATATAGATGGAGGACAAAGCTGAATGTTTTTAGAAGTAGTTTGCTTGCGGCTCTATGGCTGGGGATACCTCATAAGTACAAAACATATGCATACTTATAGGCAAAATTAGAAGGAAGGAATCCAAACATTAATTGTTCATTTATGACCAAATCCATGGCATAAATAAGATATGCTAGATTTGCTCCTTTATTTTGTTTAGATTTGCTCCTTGAGGGGACAAGATCAAATTTGATCTTACAAGTGGATATCCAATTACGTGTTATGTCATGTGCTATTCACAAGATAAGATCAAGTCTCTTATGTAGACATACACACGACTTTAAAAAGTCTAACTAGCACAATAATGTAAAGAAATTTAATATTAAAATACTAAATTTTCAACAATAGGTACAATCGAAAAGGATTTTTGAGGTGGTAGCTCAGTTGGCAGGGTTCGAGTCCCAACAGGTGGGTTGGCCTCACCTCTGCGAATGAGTATTGGACCATTGAAGGGGGGGAAGAGAGCTCATGCCAATTGATCACGCCCAAGGAGGGATCCAGGGGTGATGTAGTGCACCCCCGCACTACACATGTAATGTGACAAATCCGGTCGTCTATATCGGCAATTAACGATTTGGATTTATAAGAGCTCGAATTAAATCCTAGTTATTCATATCGAGATGGACGGTTGAATCCGCCGCACTCCACAGTGTAGTGCAACTATCGCACTACAACAACTCTCATCAATCCCCAAAAGGGTTGCCACGCTGATGGTCTCGTGAGGAAAAAAGAAAAGAAAACATTGGAGGCAGATGGACTTTTGCATATGTTTCCAGCCCACCGTTTAAAAAAGCCCACTGTTTTCAAGTTTGTAGCCCATCAAATTCTATGCGCTATGTCTGCAATGCGATGCCTTATAGGTGTCCTGCCAAAAAAACCCACGCGCTGTACCCATTCTTGCCCGGCTGCCCCACTTCTGACTTGGCCCCGCCAAGCTAAGTACGGAGTACTTTCTCTCTCTCTCCACCACCTCCCTCCTGCTCCTCGTCTCTCTCATGCGTCATTCACTAACACACTCTCTCTCTCTCTCTCTCTCTCTCTCTCTCTCGCTTCTGTGTCACTTTCTTTCCTTTTTCATCTCTCTATCTCTCCTCCTCTCCTCCTCCCTCTCTCATGCATCATCTCCCTCTCTCTCTCAATCTCTCTCCCGCCCCTCTCCCCCTCGCTCCTCTCTTCCTCTCTCTCTCTTTTTTTTTTTTTTAAATTTAAAATATTGTACTAATAGTAGTAGTTTTTTTTTTTTTTGTAAATAAGCAATTTTTTATAAAATTTATATTTTTAAAATTTACTCAGCAAAATATATTAAACAAGACTAATATTAGGTGTAAAATTATGCTAGGAAGAATGATTTTTTTTAGGTGTAGACTTTTATTGTTTTGTTTTACACTATTAGTTGTAAATTTAAACTGTTAATTAATACTATTAGACTGTTAATTAATAATTTAAACACAATTAGTTATTAAATAAACATTGTGAATTTAGACAATAAATTATAAATTTAGAAAAAATAAAACGGATATTGGAAAATAAAATTTTATTTTTCACAATTTTATATTCAACATTGGTCTCGTTAGCCAGGTATCTACGAGTAGATTTCAAAAATATAAATTTTGTAAGTAATAGATATGTACAAAAAAATTATAAAAGATTTTAGTTTTTTGAATTCAAAAAAGAAAAGAGAGAAAATGGTAGGAGAGAGAGAGAGCGCCTGAAGGCTGAAAAGAGAGAGGAGAGAGAAAGAGAGGCCAGTTTGCACTTACATCACGTCTGACTTTTTTGTTTCTCAAACTCTACATTAATTGCTACAAGGAATAAAGAGAGGGAGTGGGGTGCGCGTGGGACAGACGGGGGAGAGAGACACAAAGAGGAACGGTGGGCGCCCGTGCAAATAGGACTTTATGGGAAGATATTTGTGCGCAAGGACCTACAGATTTCACTCACATAAGACCGGTCCGGAAGAATTCCATTTCAATTTTCAATTTGTTTGGATCAGTGCAAATATCTTATTTTTTGATCATTTTATCTTAAATGGTCATAATGAATTTTTGGCTATAAAGCTTTTCAATGGGCACCCTTATAGAACGCTGAAACTAAATAAGAAATTTTAGGGTGCTTATTGAAAAACCTTAGAGCAAAAAATTCATTACGACCATATAAGATTAAATGATAAAAAAAGTAAGATCTTCGCACCATTTCAACTGAATTGAAAATTAGAACAATATATGAACGATGTATTTATTCCGTTTGAACCAGAAATGTTCCAATTTTCATAGATAAACGGTGTGTATTTTTTATTTATTGTTAAGAGAAATTAAAATAATATAAAGTTCTTAGGCCTCATTCTCTTGAACTTAATTTAAATCTGAAAATTATCTTTATTTGAATGTTTTTTACATTTGTTAGTTTTGCACCAAATTTTTGTGTGTCGTTGATTCGTCTTGAAGAGAAGAATAGGAAAAATAATTTTTTTTACTTTTACCCAAATATTTTGCTAAAAAATAATTATTTCTCAAAATACTTAGGTAAAAGTTAAAAAAATAATTATTTCTTCAATTCTTCTCGTCAAGACAAATTAATAACGTAAATTAAACAAGGACAAAGTTTCTAAATTCAAGAGAACGAAGCCTTAAATATAAATTCAAATTTAATTGTAAAAAACATATTTTAGTTGAAAATATTATTTGAGTTAACCAAATTAAAATTAAATAAGTAAATAAATAATAGAATTAAAGAATTTTAAAAAATTAGTTAAAAGGGTAGGAGTTGGGGGCATTTTGGTCTTCTTGGCGAGAGAGAGGGGGGCGGTGTCGGGGGGTTGTCAGGGAGGCGGCTCTGTTTTAATCTGGTTTGTCCATTTTAGTCAATTCCGTCACGAAAAAGGAGAGTTCCACCCACGCGCTTGCGCAGAAAATGGATCTATAAAACTCTGTACTTTCTTCTCCTCTTGATCTCTCTCTGCGCCATCTCCTTCTCTTCCTCGTACACGAATATCACTGCACTAAAAAGATTCCTCGGATTCATGGCGGGCGAAACAGACGGCATTAAGTTCGAGCAGAGGCACGGGAAGACCAGGGTGAGGGTCGGCAGGGTTTGGAAGCGATCGGATGGCAGCCACTCGTTTGTGGAGTGGAGCGTCAGCGTCAGTCTCCTCTCCGATTGCCTACCCGCCTATTTCAACGGCGATAACTCCCACATCGTCGCCACTGATACCATGAAGAACACCGTATATTTCCTCTCCTTCCTCTCTCTATCTCTCGGTTTTATGTATGTTCGGAATTTTTTTAATCAGTTGGTTATGTTCGTGGAGACATGTTTGTTTGATTGTCAAAGGTTGGGAATTATCCTAATTGCTTTTGTTGTTAACATCGGTTTTGGTTAATTTGGAACTAGAATCATTCCGTGCTATGCACGGCGATTAAAAGAAAAAGGATTTCAATACCCTTTTTTTTCCCTGGTTACAGGATTTTTCAAATTCTAAGTTGTCTTCTTGTTTGAACCAATTAGAATTAGTTAAAGTATTGATCTAATTAAACTTTATTGGACTACGCCACTTGTCACTTGCGAGGGGATTCTTACAAAAACACTCCCTGCAATACTATACTGTTTAGATCACGTAGAAGAAGAAAGGGATTAGTAGTTTTTTTTCTCAGAAAACTTGTGGAAAATGTTTGAAAACCGCTTGTAGCTTCCTAAGGGGCTGTAAGCGAGCCGAGAGTAGTAAATTATTAGATTTTGGGTTGGAAACATAGCGTAATTCAAAGAACATGTTCTGGTTCGGTTTTTTATTACTCCAGATTGGTACATCTCGAACAAGTTGATCACGAGTCACGCTTGAGTAGCTTGGTTTTCTTACAAGCCAAGATTAGAAAATGAAGGAGTTGATATCGAACCGGCTTGCAAACAACACTTATTTGAGTTATTTCAACGTGAGTAGCTTGGATTGTTTGCATCACTCCCCGTTCGTTTTGGGATTTTGGATTTGGATTTGTAGGTAATGAGTGTAGAGAGAAATAGAGTAATGATTGAAAAATGGGTAATGATTGGAGAGAGATAGAGAGAAAATGAGAGTAATGATTGGAGAAAAATAGGATAATGATTAAAATCCAAAATCCAAAACCCCAAAATGAATGGAGTCGGGCTTGTTCGGTTTGGGTTTTGAGGAGGTTTTAAAGTGTAATGAGTGGAGAGAGATGTATAGAGAAAATTTATGGGGGACCGTGTGCAGGGGTGTTAAGTACCCCAAACGAACAAGCCCTAATTGTCTAAACAGTGGAATGTAGCGAGTAGCTGCATGCACAGGTGTAATATAACCCTGAAACGTCTTCTCTGCTGATAGTCTTTGATTTTTCACACTGGAATATGTAGTAATGATATAGTTTCTTGGCATGAATTAGTTTTGTATCAATTCAAATGCTTTAGCTGTTTTTCTCTCGTTTGCAGGAACTTGTACGTCTTTTTTTCTTTTTAGGGATTAAAATGAGTTCCTTCATGTAGTCAAAAGCCATTGTTGTTGGGGAGGATCGAGGTTTGGGGAAAATTCTGAAACCGGGGGAGGGGTGTGTGTGACGAAAAGCAATTACTTTCTTTGCACTCAACAAATGTGGAAAGATTAGAGTGAAAGCGTACTGCAGATGTGACTTATTTACGCCAGTAATACAATTGGGGTGCTATGATAGCCATCTTCAATGCTTAAAGAATGCAATAATTCTTTCACATCTCGCTCTGTACTATGTCCTTCATACATCCTTATGCACGACCTCTTCCCTGCTTCCCTCCATGAGAGATAAAGTAGTTTCTGGGTATTGTGCAGGTGTATGTCAAAGCAAAGGAGTGTTCGGAGCAGATTTCAATGGAGGACTTTGCAATTGGACTTGGCAAGGACTTTACAACCTTCTATCAGCAGGTAGATATTATAATGTTCTCACCAATGGTGGTGAGTTGGTTATTTTTCTAAGTGAAATTCGGAGAAGAGAGTAGCCAAATGGTAGTTCTGTGTTGTGCATTGGTGTCTCCGAAAGCTGGGAGGCTTGTAGTCCCCTATGTAAATTCTGCTTAAATTTGGTTTATGTGATCACAAGGGCCATTCCATTTCAAGTATTCTTTTTGAAGTAGTAGTCCAAGATTAGTGTTCTTTTGTTTTTTAATGTGCCATGAAATTGTTCCCTGAACTTGCCATTAAAAGTTGGTCAACTATTGACAATCGTAAGTTGAACCATGTTGATATCTGGTTGCTCTTGTTTGGTGGAAATCGATTAACCAAGCTAAGCGCTTTGGACTGGCATTTTTTAGAACTTTAGCCCAGGCCCAGCTGTTCTGCAACTGACCAATGCATTTTGTAGCTGGTACTATGATGAGCATATGTTTTCCAAGTGCAGTTTGCTTAGCATGAGGGCCCTTGGCTTGGAATAAGGACTTAATTTATGTTAGGGCAAAGTACGGATTACCTCCCTGAGGTTTGTCCGTTTGGCAGATGACCTCCCTAGGGTTCACTAATGACCACATTGCCTCCCTGTGGTTTTGGACTAAAGTGCTACCGTTACGTTTTCCGTCCAAACTAACTGAAAGTGTAACACACACGCCTATTTTAAGAGTGTGATTGAAAAAATATTAAATAAAGGTATTATTTTGGTGTAAAATGACTACACTACCCTATCCCATCATCTTCCCCAACACTATCCAAACAAAGAAAGTCCTCTCTGCCATACGGCCACCATGGTCGAGAAACCCAGAGTCCATCTCCAAAGTGCATAGGTTTCGGAGCATTCCATTCCGGATAATGCAGCTTGAAAATTAATTGCCATGATAACAATCTACTCGAAAGTAAATCAAATGGTAGCAAAAATCTCCGTTACATTTGAGGTCTGTGACATAGAACAGATAGAAGCAAGTTTCAAGAGCATGAATTAACTCAATCTCTAACGCTTAATAAATTTCATATACCAGCGTTTAGAGATCTCAAAAGAAGATCTGAAATTTGTAGCCCAAGCTGGTGAATCTCCTCCAAAACAGAGTATGTCGACTCCTTTGAGCTTCTCCCTCCTCCCCGGCCCTCCTGGCCCCCTATTTTGCAAGAATTGATATGTTTCAGACCCTAATCGAACCATTTTCGAACCTATTTGAAGTCAAATTGAACTTGTCGAGCCTTGCATATGTGAATCAAACTCCAAAAACCTTCGAATCGAAACCCTAACCCTCAAAATCGCCTCGCGCAGGTTTGATTCGAGTGGGTTGCCTTACTCTTTGATTATGCGGTTTCTGTTCGTCTTTCGGCAGTGCATATAGGGTATTTGCTAATAGCTTTTTGACATTTTTGTTATAAAATAAGTCACCGGAAAGGAGCCTCACCGGAGATAGGTGGCGCCGGGAGTGGGGAAGGGGAAAGGTAGGGGTGTGTCGTGGGAGGTGGGGGGCTGTGTGTTGAGAGAGAGAGAGAGAGAGAGAGAGAGAGAGAGAGAGAGAGGTATTAGGTGAGGAGATAGAGAGGAGGGAGAGATAGTGTTCACCGGAAACAAGCCTCACCGGAAATGGGAGACTGTTGGGAGATGCTCATAAATAGAGTAAAGCCTTTATTTAAGAAAGGGTAGTGTGGACTTTTTACTTCTGCCGTTAACGGAGTTAGTAATTGCACTTTAGTCCAAAACCACAGGGGGGCGATGTGGTCATTAGTGAACCCTAGGGAGGTCAACTGCCAAACGGGGAAACCTCAGGGAGGTAATCCGTACTTTGCCCTTTATGTTAATAGTTTTTTATCATTTGCTGACATGTTCTACTGGCATTACTTTCTGTAGGTTACTGCTTCCATCATCAAGATAGTAGAAAAGCCATGGGAGCGAATGATTATAGATGGTCAACCACACAAGCACGGTCAGTATTTTCATCATTCAAAGGCATGAGTTGAGAATAAGCATCGATTTGTTATTAGGTATTTTGTTACTCCGTATATATTTTAATTCAAGATAAGATTTGTCACATCACTTTTGGAGCCTATGCAATTTGTTTCTAGTCATTAACCTGGTTATAGGGTAGCTTAGGTGGCTGCTAGTCAGTTGTATATCGACTTTGGAACTACTAGCTTCCAGTAATGTCACCTCTCAAACTACATCCCCCATAATCTAAAACTTTTTTCCTTCAAGCAAATAATACAATCCTTGAGAAACTTTGTTCCTTGAGGCAAAGTTGATGCTTTGTTCCTTCTGTTGTTACAGTCAGGTGTCTTGCTATCTTCTCCTTGGCACATTATAATGAATAGGATGCTGTACTGCTATGTCTCGATGAGAAACTTTGTTACTTCTTTCGAATGAAGATATTTACAAAGGCCAACCTGCAACAGCCAATGAGTATAGTTTTCTAGAAACAAGGTTTTGAATACCATACCAGTATTGGTACCTTTTTTCCTATTATAACTTCAGTTACGGTTTCAGATTTTGCGCCATAAATATTATATGTGTATTATGTATACTTATATGTGTGCTTGCAAAGCTAAAAAATTCAACCAACATGAAAAATGCACCAAAAGAAAATTATTAGTCATGATTATGAAGCTCATATATTAAGAAATAAAGAAATTCATGATTTTTTTTTTTTTAGTACAAAAGCCTTAGTTGTTGAATTACCTCTAAAAAACAAATATTTAAGAAATAATAGTATGACAGGTACTCACCCGGTACTGACTGGTACACTCTGGTATGGCCCGTACCGACCTAAATGAAATTAGAGGGGTTGGGTACTGGTTTTAGGTAAATCTGGTACGTACTGGCTGGTACGATACTGGATTTAGAAATATGGAATTTTGTAGCGCCTCTCAGTAGCAATTCTATATTTTGAACTTGGGCATTTGCACATACATTAACTATTCTTTCTGATTGTCTTTCGTATTTAAGGTTTTAAACTTGGATCTGAGAAACATACAACTGAAGTTATAGTAAAGAAATCTGGTGCTCTGAAGGTGACTTCTGGCATCGAAGGATTGGCATTGCTGAAGACTACCAAGGTAAGCTGAACTTTCTGATTCTCGTCATCAGTATTCGCTGGATGTCTAACAATGTAATATGATCTTGGTAAATATGTCTTTGTTAAAATGTCTTTGTTTAGTGATGCAACTATGTAAGTCAACAAGTAAAGACTAACTGTCATCAAAATTTGTAAGCAATATGTTTGCATACAGAATGATGGGAAAAGGTGACACAGTAACAAGTTTAACATTTGGAATGAGGTCACAAACACAAAGTGAGGTGCTATCATTAGAATCAATGGACTGTAATTGTCTACTGTGCATTTGCAAATTGCATGGCAACAGGACAATAGTTATGTCTTCTTGGGGCTTCAGTAGTATGGACTTGAACATTTACACATGTTAGTTTGGGCAAGCATGTTGTCTGTGTAGCTTGCAGTTTGGCTCCATGCGGGGAAAAAACAAAATTGCACACTGTAGAAGTCAAGAGGTGAAAATTCAGCATTTGGGTTTGACAGTTTTGTGGGTATTCTTGGCATTTGCTTCATATAAAGTGTAAAGCCATGGAAACAACAGAGGTAGTGCATGCATGTCATGCAATTTGTTTTGATATTCTTGATTCGGAGTAAATTGTTTGTGCAACAGTCAGGTTTTGAAGGATTCATAAGGGACAAATACACAATATTACCCGAAACACGCGAGAGGATGCTGGCAACGGAGGTGACTGCATCATGGATGTATGTAATTCCTGAGAGACTGGCACACCCTGTTTGTTTGATTTCCAATTCTCTTCTTTTACAATTTGTACTTGAATTCGTATCTTGAGAAATTTAAAGGCAGGCATTGAGATAGGCACTGTTGAAGCAGGTACTCCTTGGAATCTCTCTCTAGCGTGCCTTCAAAGCCATTTTACTTCAGTGAGAGGTTCCTGGATGTGAAAAAGGTTTTGGTTGATACTTTCTTTGGTCCTCCAAAGGAAGGAGTATACAGCCCATCTGTCCAAAGGACTCTTTATGAAATGGCGGAGGCTGTTCTTGGAAGGTCTCTCTCTCTCTCTCTCTCTCTCTCTCTCTCTCTCTCGTACGCACACAACCTAAATGCTTGACCTTGTTTTTGGTTTATCTGTGGCCTTTGTTGGAGATTGATTCTTAGTTACTATGTTTCCAGGTTTCCTGATGTATCATCTATCCAATTGAAAATGCCAAATATTCATTTCCTTCCGGTTAATCTATCAAACAAAGAGAATGTTATTGTCCAGGTAATACATTCTTTTGATGTCATGAAAAGTTACCTTTGAGCTAATTGAAATGTCAGGGATTATCGGTGGAGAGTGGTAGATTGTTTTCTAAGCGTCTCAAAGTTATGTAATTTTATTTGGCCTATCTTCCTTCTTGTATTTTGTCAAGTAATGCTAGAACCTATTTCCTGAGGAGTAGTGGAGTACACTGGGAAGTAGTCGATCTCTCGTTCTTTCGTTCTTTTATCCGGGAAAAAAATGAGTTGAGTACGAGGCACCATTGTGTTTTCGTAACTGTCATGTGTTATATCGAGAATACATACGGCTGATAAAATAAAATAAAAAGTTTCGGGAATACATATGACAACCGTAGAAGTTTCAACGTGGAGAAAGCTGACCTTGTTTTTGAAGATATTAATGTGCCCAAGTTACGTTCAAAAGATGGTTCCAATTCTTTATATTTGCCGCTGCACATTCCTAGGAACATGTGGAACGATTGTGAAGGATAAGGGTGTAGGATATGTGCCAAGCAGAAAAAAGGAAGGGGTGCAGGACATGTCTGTATAGAATAGTGTGGTGTGGGTCTAAATTGGGACGATTAGACTCGTTAAACAACACGATCTATTTCGAAGGTTTGACCCCGTAAAATCAATGAGGCGTATGTTGGAAATCAAGAAAAGGACTTGGATGCTTGAGCATGAGGTCCTTAACAAGAGTGCACGTGTAGTAGATTTCACTGGATTTTTTGTGCGCATTTACCTTCGAAACCTGTTAAAAACGATTTTGTGATGCTTGATGCTACTCCTTTTCAATGATTTTTGCAGTTCCAAGATGATGTGTATCTACCAACCGATGAACCCCATGGAACAATTGAAGCGAGCCTGAGCCGCATCAGGTCCAAGATGTAAATCAAATAGTTGTGCCGCTCTCTTCTTTGCTCCTCCGTCCTCAAAATAACCGATGCAGACTTCATATCCTGTATCTTGGAGGAAGCAATGCGAGCGGGATGATGATCTTTTAATAACAGGATTTCAGCTGGAAATGTATGTTACAGTAGTCTAGTCTTGCATGATGGCTGGTTCACCAGTGAAATAAGCTATTTGAGCTCGACCATTGTTTCTTTGTATGTTACGGTAGTCGGCTCGGTAAATCACGTATATGTGAAGCTACCAGAGCTCGGTTAACAATCCGTTGAATTTAAGACTCAAATTGACTTGAAAGGAATATGCGAAGCTTGAATGAATTTTTAAAATCTGGTAGACTTTCAAAGCAAAGCTCGAACAAGCTACTAGCACAATGTTCGGATGTAGGCTGTCAGGTTTAGAGATTCAAGATGGATGGATACTGAAAAATCTAGGGGCATTACATCAAATTTGGTAACAAATACGCATAGATTGTTCTAATGGTTCTTTAATCCAACCCAAAACTTCGATTCTTGAAAAACTCCAACTCAAACTAAAATTTTGCTGAGTACTTTTTGGATCAGAAAATAAAACCCTTTTGTGCATAATTTTAAAATTAACTGAATTAAAGATCTCAATCGATTCTTTAAATTGGTGTAAAAAATTCACACAATTTATGCACGGAAGTAGTTTGTTCTTTCCATAAACATTTTATGTCTTTTCATAGTGGCCTATGGTTTTGAGATGGAGTTGCGGAGAATTACTACATACTCCTATTTTACTCTGATAATGTTAGAGCAACTACACCGGTTACTAAATTTGACATAATTTGTTGTCATTTTTTAAAAATGGCAAATAGCACCCTCCACCTTTCTTTTATTTGATTTAGTCACACTAGATTAAACGAAAGCATTAGTACATGTCTCTAAGGCCCCGTTCCGCAACGCAAAATAAACCCTTATTTTTTAAGAAGGCAATTTCAAGTTCAAAAATTATGGATTTATTGAAATCTAAAAATATGCAATATGGATCTTATTTGAAAGATCTCATCGAGATCTTTTATACGATGCAAAAAAAATTGAAAATTTATTTTTCATTAACATTATTTTTGAGTTTGAAAATGTGAAATAAGCTGCATATTTTTTAAGAAGGTTTCTGAAACGGAGCCTAAGCAAAACAGAAACTAGCTCCGGCGGAATACAACCCGTTTGGAGTAAATAGCACCCTCCACTTACAAACACAAAATTTTCTCAAATTTGGAAAATGCCATTTTCTTCCTCAAATTTGTCAATATGTGGGTATCCAAGCAATGAACGGTTCAGATAAATAAGAGCTCGAATTAAATCAAAACTGTCCATGCCGAAATGGACAGTCGGATGGGTCATACTACAACTGTGAAGTTGTAATGCGGCTGTGCACTACAAGACTTCCAAATCGTACAGCAACCTTGCTATAATATATACATAGAGAGAGAGAGAGAGAGTGTGTGTGTGTGAGAGTCCTCTTCACTTAATACGGTAAGGGTGCCATTACTTGAAGTTATATATATATATATATTTACACATGGACGGTTCCGCGGACACCTACACAAGAATATCTAAAAAAATATTCAAAAGTTTCCAATCTAATTTCGATGATCTGAGCTGCTCAATATAATCAAAAACGTGATTTTAAAAGTATCCGTGAGAAATCAGGGAAAAAAAAGAGACAACTATTTGTTGGCAAAAATGAGAATGACAAATGAAAAAATTGGCACTTATGGTGTCGTTGCTCTTGCCGTCACGTATTCATTTCTTTACACTGGATTTTTCATTTTTATGCAGTACTCCATTTGTTCAGGGCGAATAAAAAAAGGGAAATATTGGCGGGAATCTCCTCATCTTTGAAATTAAACTTGACGCCAAAAATTGCAACAAATCAACAAATCCTTAACGATTCAGACCAATTGTAGATCGCCAAACACCAAGCATGCAATCCAAGGTCAGCGATTTCTTCAATCACAGAGTACCGCCGCCAAAACCTTCCCAAACAATAGCCTCAGATTCTCCATCAAACCCTCGATCGGAAAACCCAGGACCCTCACCATCCGTACGTCTTTCTATATATTTCAGCTCTTACTTTTTTCATGAACGTCATGCCCCTCTATGGTTGGGTTTTAGTTCTTTGTGGTTTTTGAGTAACCATGAATATAGTGGTCAAAGGTGTTTGTGGAATTGTCCCAATGAATTCATTTTAATGAGTAGGCATTTCATTTTGGTGAAAGTTCTTTCTTCTCTACTGAAAATTCTAACTTCTTAAAACACGTAAATTGGAAGTGGGTTTTGATCCATTGTAAAAATAGTCTTTACTAGGTTTACCTCTTGTAACCAATTGAGGTTAGTTCAGTTGGTCAGGACTCTTGTATCTCACTAGAAGGTTAGGAGTTCGAGTCTTCCCACCTGCGTGTAGATTTTCTTTCCTTAGAGGGCTCTTCCTTTTTTTCTTTGTTTCTACCATATAATAGGCTTATTTCTTGTATTGATTGAGTTGTTAGGTTTTGTTACCTCGTGGGCTCTCAGAATTAATTAGAGGGCTTTTCCTTTTTTTCTTTGTTTATACCCTTTAATGGGCTTATTTCTTGTATTGATTGAGTTGTTAGGCTTTGTTATCTCGTGGGCTCTCAGAATTAATTAGAGGGCTTTTCCTTTTTTTCTTTGTTTCTACCCTTTAATGTAGGGTCTCAGAATTAATGTAGTGTCTCAGGTTTGTACTTTTACTTCATATATCTGATGCAAAATAATCTCTTCTATCGATTGACAAAAAGAAAGAAAGAAACTCTGTGTTTTTTTTTCCAATTTCTGCGTGTCTGTGTGTGTTGGCCAGTTGTATAAACCAGGTTATTAGAACGACCCTGTTTTAAATAATGGGAAAACATAGGAATGATCTCTTGTTTGTGATGCTTATGCCGAGACCTGGATTAAAATTTTATGGGTATTCTGTGAGACAATATATTATATATGGGTCAACCTTGTTTTAAGAATAAGATGCGATTTTCACAATGTCTTCTTCGCAAATGGTAGAATCCACCTCAAACAACTATATAACAGGGCTGGACTTTCTTGGGAACATTCATATCCTAAGCCATATG
The DNA here is from genome assembly GCA_014282245.1 of Rhododendron simsii. Taxonomy (NCBI): domain Eukaryota; kingdom Viridiplantae; phylum Streptophyta; class Magnoliopsida; order Ericales; family Ericaceae; genus Rhododendron; species Rhododendron simsii. The sequence goes on from CM024961.1 coordinate 27,024,783, forward strand.
GGTCATTTACATGTGCATGTTTTATGAAGTCATCCAACAATAAGTCCCTGTTCAGAATTGATGAGAGGGATTTGCCAATTTGTTAATCAACTTTCCAGGAAAAATTTTCCGCGTCCTTTCTGCATTTGACTTCTTTGGGTTTCTAGTGCAGTAGCAATGGAGATGCTAGTCAACATAGTAAAGAAGAATCAAAGAAATGTACCCCTATCCCAAATGGAATCATGAAAAAGAAGAGAAGTTATGCTCAACTTCATTTGGATTTGGGACAATCTGATTTCCTTCTACACACTTGTTCCATATGCGGCTTCATGTATGCTTGTGGGGATGAAGGGGATGAGAAGGTTCACAAAGAATTTCACAAGGATTATACGCATGGTATCCAATTCAAGGTACTTCACCTTTAGTTCTTCAAATGGAAGTTTAGTAGTGTGCAATGAATGTGCTGGCATGATGGCATCTTATCTATATTTTGTTTACAGGGGTGGACCAATGAAAGAGTTGTTAATTTGCCTTCAACCATGGCTGGGCGTGTAATTTTGGTGTTGGATGGTGATCCTCCTGCTCATAAGAAAAAGGTTCTACTTATTATTATTATTATTTTTTACGAAATGCTAGTACAAGCCCTCAGCTTCCCCACGATAAAGTTGGATCCACGGTTACTTGATTGCGGTATGCCATATCCTTTGGAATGCTGGGGGGGTAAGCTTTTTTGGATCATTTGTTCGGAACGGAATTAGTTTGTTCTGAATGTGGATCCAGGGTTACTTATTGCGGTATGCCATAGGCTTCGGAATGCAGTACAGTGGGGGTAGGCTTCTTTGGATCATTAGTTCGGAACAATTAGTTTGTTCCGAATGTCGAACATTTTCATATGGTTTTGGTAACATCTCTATATGACATTGTGGTTATCAAATCATTAATGGGATTAATTTATGTGGGTTCTTTTGTTATATGAGAGTTACCAACTGTGAAACAAGATCATAGGATCTACCAAACTCGGCTCATCTTTTGATTCTGAATACTTGCTTGTGGTTGGCTGCGCAAATCATCTTCTTCAGATTTACTCGTCTAAATTCATAGGCCCCATAAAAATCCAACCAACAAAAAAATCCAAATAGCTTCTTTACATAGTTCAGACCATGAGTTTTCATTGCATATCACCACAATTTGTCAATGAGAGATGTACCTAATCCTGATCACAAAAAGATGCAACTAATCTGCTTGTAGGGCAGGAGCATTCTGTTTAATCATGTTTTCTCTCATCATGACTACAAAACATGTTTGCTCGATTGATTTTGATATGCTGAAGACAACCATACTGTGTAGATTTTTCTTCACTTGTTTCTGCTTATTCAGCGTTATGCCTGAAGTACGAGTAATCAAAGTTATACTTGCTTTTGCTGGAAACCATTTTCAATATATTATGCTTTTGCTCTATTCCTGGACAACCATGCTCCTTGGCATAAACTCTTTTGAAAAACATGTTCAAGGGGTGCCTATGGCATGGACAGGTTCAGAAGGTTGTTGAGATGATGGAGATGGACCTTGGAAGTGGATGTCTGATTCATAAGCTCTACAAGGTGGGAATCAATCTTTGGAATTTTAATTACTAAGGTTGATATGTGGATCTCCCGTAAAATCAGCACGCCGCTATGTTTATTCACCGTTGGTGGCAGGTCTATTTGTATATCTTGCATCAGAGGATTGCTGGTTGTCTAGTTGCAGAGCCAATCAAAGTTGCTTACAGAGTTCTTTCAAACTCGGAGGCGCCAAACAACATTAAAGGTACCAATGCAAACGATAATGGATCAAATTCATCTACGCTCCAATTTGGAGGTATTAATTTCCAAAGAGAGGTCATGAAAAGAGCTCCTTCAGCAATTAATCCGGTGGCATTAGAGGAAAAACACACGGGAGCAGTATTCCTTGCAAACGAAGCTGTTCCTGCTATTTGTGGGATTAGGGCCATTTGGGTTGCACCCTCTGTGAGGCGGAAGCAAATTGCTAGTCACTTATTGGATGCTGTAAGGTAAGTCCGCGATTCACAGAGTTCCTGCTATACTAACGACTAATCTATTCAATTTTCAGCTTTTGGAAAAAAAAAAAAAGAAAAAGAAAAAAAGAACAAAAGGCACAATGACACCTGAGAGTTGTGCTGTAAGCTATTGTTAAATTGACGAGTAACGAGGAAATGAATGTGTATATGCGCGGATCAAAACGGGATAAAAAAAAAAGGTTTGTATAAACGTGTGTATACATTTATGTATAGGTAGAGAGAAGCTCGTTGTGAACGGAGGTTAATGGAATTGATGGTACATTCTAACCTAACTGATTTTAAGCCCTCATCCTGGTTTGTATAAGCACTTGTGTGCTCCCAGTTTCGTAGTCTCTCTTGTACTGATAAAGGAGGAGATTTTCACCGAGGACATATTCTGAAGAATGTGATCAAATGCTGTCAATAACTAGACTTTTGACAATATGACTACAACTTTAGTTACATTCTGTTCTTTTCAACTGTCTTCGGTTCGAAGATTTTCTAAGGAATTTACGAAGGGAGGAGAGTGGGAAAAGAAAGAATACAAAGATAATGAAAGGAAGAGAACTCAATTCATTTATCTATTTACTTAATGTTTCATTTCTGTCGGTAAATCCCTATGCAAATCCTTCCTTTGATTTCTAATCCAATATGTTGATAGGCTTGGAGTCTAAATCCTCATGCTGCTCATTTTGGGGCCACTAGTTCATTGATAAGAACTAAGCCAATTAATCTCGTGGATTCAAATCATAAGGCACTTCATGCAAATAATACCAAAATTTTAGGGTATTGAGAACTAAACAGGGCATACTTTGCAGCCAATGTGCATTGCACATCTGTGTTTTTTTCTTCTCTACTATAGGCAGCTATTAATTATGTACAAATACATCTGAGTTTCTTAGCAGTTCGGACAAGGATTTGCTGATTTCCTTCCCAATTTTGCTCATTTTCCTCAGGATGAGCTTCTGCGAAGGTTTTGTGCTGAAATCATCTCAGTTGGCATTCTCGGATCCTACGTCCTCTGGAATGGCATTGGCTTGCAGTTACTTTGACACAAGCTCGTTTTTGGCCTATAAGAATGATTGAAATGTGAGGGAATTGTTTACTCTGTAAGCCTTTATTTACAGATTTCAAAGACAGCATACACATGCATGTTTCATATAGATACACATATCTTGTTTTCTCTCTTGAGCTCTTCACCTTCTCTTAGTTATTCATGTGCTTCAATCCCATTTGAAGGTGCATTTCTTCCCAAACATTCTTTGAGAATACATTAGCTTCTGGCAAAGAACAGTGTAAGGCTAGATTATATCTGGCAGTTGAGCCTCGTGTACTTAATATGACATTTTACATTGACAAATTTTAGCCAACGCGACAACAAGATTTATGAATAAGTTGCGATGACTATCATCCTTTACTTCTCGAAATAGAAGTTGCGAATATCACCTAACATTAATTGTTCCACGTTACTTTTGAAACCGAACAGAAAAGCGAAGCTAAACCGAAAAGTAACTGGAATTTATGTAGGATATCCTTTATTTGTTGAGTATGGCCACTTTCTTTGAACTAGTTCTGGCTGATTTCGATTAGTTATGTATACTTCTCAAATGTTAACACAAGTGTGACAAATTGTCGTCACATAATACTTTATACTAGTATTTTACCTTTTTGGAGTCAATCTATTAAACAAACATCACATAAATCTTCAGGAGGTTTCACGGAAAACAAAATTCATTCCTGGAAACAGATACAAAATACAGTTTGTCAAACAAGTCTCTAGTAATAAAAGTAAAAATCATAAAACAAAAATGACCCTGAAAAAAGGCAAATACGAAGGACCAAGGCGGAATCAGACCATCCTACTGTCCGCACCGAATGTTTTCACTTTTGATTGACATTAAGCTTTCTGTGTACAAAACAACCTGTAACGAACTTGGAATTCCATGGACTGGAAGTTCCTTAATTTCTTGGGTATTGAGATTGCATGACACCAGCTGCCCAGTACTGCTTTCCATGAGCAACTCATCATCCTTCCAAAATGTCAATGGCCCGCGGATTCCTACTAGCGGTCCGATACTGTATACATGAGTCCAAGACTCCTTTACCCCATATTCAGGCATCACCCATATGTCAAACTGTCTCTCAATTGGTTCCGGTTCGTAAACGATCAGTGCAAGCGAATCATGCAAGACTGAAAGACTATAGTAAGTTTGCTTCTCCGCGAGGGAGCAAACAACCGGGAATGGAATCTGTCGGAACACCTCCTGATGAATATTGAACGCTAAGATGGATTCAGTAAGCGGGTCATGATTGTCAGGACAGCCGTAAAAGTGAAAAGCCCCATTGAAGAACATTTCAAAGCAAGGAAAATGCGTCACGCAAAGTGGGACACTGGCGTCGACTTGTCTCCAAGAATCACTACTTGAGTCGAATACTTGAACCCTCTGAGAATCGTAGACATAAACATCTTCGTCATCGTTGAAAAGCTCAATGATCCTGACTACCTTGTAGTTATGATCTTGCGAGTCGTATCCGAATCCAATTCCCTCAGTCAGGGACTTGAGCCCTCGCGGGTACGAAAAGGGCGGGACAGGGACCGCCTTGAATTCTCTGGTGGCAGGGTTACATAAAACAATGTTTACGTTATCGGTTAAGCAAACTATGCCATTGCAAGGGCCGAAAACTTGCACAACACCCTGAAGGGTCAAGCCAGGGCCGAAAAGATCAGATGGAAATCGGACGGGGTTTGTCGATGATGCAGTTGTTGTCGGGGCTTCGGAAGAGTAAAAGGATAACACAACTTCACTATTCTCATCGTAAATACTACTGTGCTGCTGTTGTGGGTCTGCGGTTGTGATGGATCGGACGAAAAGGATAGAATCGTTGTTCCTGGTAATGCGATTACGGTGATGATAATGCAAATCAATGAAATGGGGGTTTTGAATTAGAGCGAACCAGGTTTTGCAGACGGATTTGAATCGCAGGAGGGATTTCGCCGGGAGCCTCGACAGGATTTCTACCAATACCTCTTCCGGGAGTAGCGGGGGCAGCGGTAAATCGCCCATCTCCGTACCCATTGGATCACGGAGAGAGAGAGAGAAACAGAGAGATGCCCAACAACAAAATCTAGGGTTGTTCAGCAAAATTGGACATGAAAGCAAAATATAGTGTTGTTTTTCTTGTGCCTTCGATTGCTTTTGCACCTAAATTATGCACCTACTTGTTCAGCTAGCCGGGCCTCAAGTCAAGGATCAACGCAACGAAGTGGGCCCAAGTAAGAGTTGGGATCCCATACAGTGTGAAAGTATCCAGTACTGGCCGGTTTGTGGTGAGGATGAACTCCATCCAACCACATTGAAATCAATGGTTATTTTTAGGCCACACCATGCCTTCCCACTAACCCTTCAAACAGACAGAAAGCAGTAAGTATAAAATAAAATCAACGACTCTTATTACTTCTGTTTCAGCCTAAATAATTCAATTTTTTAAATTTTTGGAAAATTGTTTTCACAATTTTTTTATTTTGATTATTGATTATTCTCGAGATATAACTAGAAGTTAAAATATATGAGATAAATCGTTAAAAAGTTTAGCGTTTTGAGCTTGATTTAGTTTAAGGTATGGCTTAATTTGTTGTCTTATTCGAAAAAAAAAACTTCTTTGTCAGCTTTATGCTAAAATTTAGATAAATGGTCTTGTTTATGTGGACGAAAAGTAAATTACGAACCCACGTTTAAACTTTGATAAACAAAAAATAAAAATTTCTAACCAAATTATCTTCTCTCTACTCTTCTCTCGTTCATATCAAAGCAAACCAAATTAATTTCCATTGTAAGGACCGGTATTTAAAAATTAACGAAGTAACCAACTTCATATAAAGTGAAAAAATAAGTATGAGCTTTATTTGGCCAAAATGGATAACCGTTAATGGAGTTACGTTTGACTTGATTTTAACATCCGTATATTCTTTTTGTTTGAAACGGTTTCATGGAAAACCGGATAGGGTTCGGTCCTCGGATCCTAAAAATACCGTGAAATCGAACGGGCGCGATGCAGTTCATCCTTACCACAAAATGGATAATACTGGATACTTTCACACTGGATGGGATCCCAACCCCCCAAGTAAGATGCCATCCCCAGCAGCCAAAGAAGACTCCCACAAGCCACGGAATCGCACTCTCTCCAACGCTGTTAGCGCGGGAATAGGACAAGCAACGGCATGGCGCTTTCTCCCATGCTATTAATGCGGGAATAGGACAAGCAATGGCGTGGCGCTTTCTTTCTCCCACGCTATTAACGTGGGAATAGGACAAGCAACGGCATGACGCTTTTTCCCACGCTATTAACGCGGGAATAGGACAAGCCATGGCATCGCGTTTTCTTCCACGCTATTAACGCGAGAATAGGACAAGACACATCGTGCTTTCTTCCATGCTATTAATGCTGGAATTGGACGAATAGCACCCGTCGAAAGGAATTAAAGGTGGATTGCACATTCGTGTCAGGTTGGGCATGTGATCGCCGGACTTTTGGTTCCGCACCTCTTTTTTTTTTTTTTTGGTTGATTAGTCATTATGCATCTCTTAATAGTTTGAAAGTTATATGCATAGCAGGAAAGCAAACTTTGCTGCTGATGGTTTGACAAAAAAAGACGATAGTTTGGCAAAAAAGACATTGGCGTCTGATGGAACTTTGCATTTGTTCCCTTAAGTTTCCCATTTTGTATCCCAATGCTTTCTTTTTGATGTTCGTGGGATGGCCACGTCACATTGTGTAGCTCACCATCATGTATAAATAAATAAACGTGCTTTTTGAGATTTTAAAAAAAAAAGAAAAAGTTATGCGATACATCCCAACTTGTATGCTGATCTAGGGATTATGATCAGGATTTCTGTAACTCCTAGGGTTTTTGATTGTACGCTTTTAATTATTCGATGAAAAATTAAAGTTGTTGATAGGATGTGGAAACTAGGAGTTAAGTCTAATACTCCTATTACTTATTATGCATGAAAAACATCCGGGATAGTTATTTAAATTTTCTGCTTATTTTTAGAAACTTTGTCGAAGTAAAAATCATAAGTTTTTGTACTTAGGGATGAATGCTAGCTTACATATAATGTTTAGTTGAAAAGGAAAAGTGTTAGCTTATGATTAGTTGGTGCCCCTTCCTACATCAAGTTTCTTGATCCGCTACTGGTTGTGATTGAGTGTTGTGTACATATATGCCTTCACTGTAAAAAAAATATGATCTACTTCCTGTGACGGTCTCGGAGACAGTTGACTCAGTATAGCTTCACTTGAGTGCGGGTGGTACAACAAACCGTCGGAATTCGGTTTGGTTCAATTACACCAAAACTGGTGGTTAACAGGTGGCTTTCAAGCTCAGTGCAAATTTCTTTCGAAATTAATGCTGGTATCTTTTAATGTGGTATTTGTCATTCCTGCTTAGCCGATGGCACATTGGGTGCTTGTCACTGAGTTCATCGAAAATTTAAACCGTTGCCTTCTAGCTATGGCGAATATTTTGTTAACAAGACTGAGTTGATGTGTTAATTCCTCAGTGAAGTGGCAGAGTACGAATGGAAATGATTGCGGGGCCATGCAACTGAATGATGTAACCATCTTAATCCTGAAGTTTTTTATAAAGATGAGAATTTAACCTGCCTTTTCAGTAACATCGATAGTACCTGTTGACCATATATCCCCGGCAGAATTTTTGTTGGGTAACACATTCAGCAATAAAATTTTGTGGCGTGGCATTGTTAAGCTTTTGAGTGCAATTATAACCTAAATCAATTATGCCTAACCTGTGATTGACGGAGGTGATGAGCTAGTTTTCCATGGTTTGAAGATTTCATCAATAGTGAGTTTATTTTTCTAGATGCTTGAGTTCAAAATTTTATCTTGGCTTTGACATAGGTCCTATGGCACATCTTTTTATTGCTCATCAATTCATTCAACTTAATTGTGGTTACAACAATTTTTGTATTGATTTCATGTTTAAAAGCCTCTGAACTCAGATAATCAAAATTAAATGGTGATTGAAGACCGTGAAGATTCAAGATATAGATGTATGTACAGGTTTTCAAGTATACTCTTTCCTGATCCATTGTGCTTGATTGGAAAATTCTTATGATGTGGGCTTGATTGTGCTTATTTGTAGAACTTAGAAGATGAGATGATGGATCTGATAGGTGAGCAATGATCCAAGAGTCTCTTGGTAGAAGCTATAGTGTCCCCGATGACATTGACGAGGAAGAACTCATGGGCGGTAAGCTCATATACGATATACACAAACTTTTATGCACAATCGTAAGCACATGACTTCGAGTGCTACCAAAAGCGAAAGTAACAATGCTGATGTCCTTGCTGCTTCATGTTTTTCACCAGGAGCAAAAGATTTCCTTCGATCTGCTTGTATCTTGTTTTAAATTAAGTGCGTGAATTGTCATCCCTCCTTAGCTTGGCACATTTGGGTTAGGAATCCTAGAGTTCATTTTTAACTTTAAACAACCAAGTTTCCTCTACAAATGCTTGTTTGGCGTAAGTATGCAAAAGTTGCGTTGGCGGCAAAACGTAAATTTGGTTGTCTGTGTTTAATCTTGTGATGCAGAGCTTGACGCTTTGGAAGCTGACATGGGCATGCAGACTGAAGGTGATGGTGTGCCATCTTCATCTTCAACCTGATAAGGTGTCTGATTTGGATGCAGAACTCAACTTGCCTTCAGCACCATCAGGGCATGCAGTACCGGCTGGCAGAGCAAACCCCCAGGTAATTTTCCATGTTGCCATCAGGAATTTATTTTCTTGCGTTGCTGCTGAGTGCATGGAAACCGAAATCATATTATGCACTACAAAAACCTGCTGTTTTGACTGGAAGTGATGAGATCAGTGCTTTCCAGTAGGTCATGATAATTCAATCATGTAAACGCTGTATTTTAGCACGCTATAGTGCCAAAAATACTTATTTTGGCAACTGCCATAGTCTATTTTTAGCACGATCATTTATTTGTTCAGTTGTCATTGTGCGATCCAATGGTGTGGTTAAAAAAAACTTGGTTTGTATGATTTCATTGCTCATTATCATCATATGACTCAGTTTTTCTGAACTCCATTGTAATCTTCAAAATAATCTGATTGGACACGAGGAGGACAAGATTAATCCGTAAGTGTGATATTTGTCATTTAGAATGCCTTCCATGCGTCCACGCCCACAATAGAAAGACCCATAACAAAAACCATCTTTATATGCTGTCCTGTGTTTCAAAAAAAATACAATTTGCTAATTTATTTGAGATTATATATTAATAGAAAAGCATGGTGGAGCAATGATCCAAGAGTCTCTTGGTAGCAGCTATAGTGTCCCCGATGACATTGACGAGGAAGAACTCATGGAGCGGTAAGCTCATATACGATATACACAAACTTTTATGCACAATCGTAAGCACATGACTTCGAGTGCTACCAATAAGCGAAAGTCACAATGCTGATCTGTCCTTGCTGCTTCATGTTTTTCACCAGGACGCAAAAGATTTCCTTCGATCTGCTTGTATCTTGTTTTAAATTAAGTGCGTGAATCTGTACATCCCTCCTTAGCTTGGCACATTTGGGTTCAGGAATCCTAGAGTTCATTTTTAAGGTCTAAACGACCAAGTTTCCTCTACAAATGCTTGGTTTGGCGTAAAAATTCAAAAAGTTGCGTATGAACGGCAAAACGTAAATTTGGTTGTCTGTGTTTAATCCTTGGTGATTGTCAGAGCTTGACGCTTTGGAAGCTGACATGGGCATGCAGACTGATAGGTCGATTGGTGAAAGCCATCTTCATCTTCAACCTGATAAGGTGTCTGATTTGGATGCAAGTATACTCAACCTAGCCTTCAGCACCATCAAGGGCATGCAGTACCGGCTGGCAGAGCAAACCCAACAAGGTAATTTTCCATGTTGCCATCAGGAATTTATTTTCTTGCGTTGCTGCTGAGTGCATGGAAACTCGAAATCATAGTTCTGGACGACAAAAACCTGCTGTTTTGACTGGAAGTGATGAGATCATTTTCTTTCCAGTAGGTCATGATATTTCAATCATGTAACACGCTGCGATTTTAGCACGCTATCAGAAGCTAGTATAAGGTACTTATTTTGGCAACTGCCATAGTCTATTTTTAGCACGATCATTTATTTGTTCAGTTGTCACTGTGACGAAATCCAATGGTGTGGTTAATAAAAGACTTGGTTTGGGAGTGATTAAAATTGACTCCATTATCAATCATATGACTCAGTTTTGGTCTGAAGTCCATTGTAGGGATCTTAATTTCACATCTGGTTAGGACATGTGGAGGACAAGATTAATCCGTAAGTGTGATATTTGTCATTTAGAAATTGGGCTTCCAAGCGTCCACGCCCACAATAGTTATACCATAACAAAAACCATCTTTGTATGCTGTCCAGTGTTTAAAAGGGAAAGACAATTTGCTAGGATTTAATTTGAGATTATATATTCAATAGAAAAGCATGGTGGTGCATCTTTGTGCAATAGTCCATTTGACAAAGTCAGGTGCCTTAGTTAATATGGTAAAATCTTACCAATTAAACAGACGCCCCCATAATCCCTCACTTGGATCTTTTCATTGCCTCCGTCCCATACCCGAATAGATGTCCCACCCTTCGGATAAAAAAAATACGTTCATGTACTATAAATAGTGCTTGTTTGCAGTTTCTTCAAACCCCGAAAAATTGTAGAGTCTCGATACAGTTACTTTCATGTTGAGTCTGAGAAGAAGAGTACTACACAAGTTTGCGTTCGCCCATTGAACAGATTGAAGTGCTTTACTTCCGTTCTTTGAAAATCGGGTAATCCTGGGAAGACTGCATGGAGGGAATACAATATATCGATTGGAGAAAGAGCACTAATATAGGCGCATATAGCAAGTATTTATAACCTAGATAAAATCAAGCCGAACTAGTCTTCACAAAACCAACAAGAACAAGGTAAAACGTGATAAAGCATCTCAAAAAGAGTTCTGGAGATGTTAACTGAAGAGGACATTTTCTTTAGTAGTAAAAATGGAACGTACAGCTGCGAGTAGAGAGCTTCAGAAGCTAGTATAAGGTTGAGCATATACGTAGAGGCCAGTTTTAAGCTGTTAGATTGTGGGTCCCAACCACCTGTCTGCTTTGTTAATTTCTTCAATCTTAATAGTGATCCAGAAGCTATTACTATAAAAAACAACAGAGATTTTTGGAAACACAAGCCAAGGACTTATTCTGTTTGTTAACTAGCACCCAGACAAGCACTAAGAAAACTGATTATGCTAACTAAAATGAAACAGATGTTCTTCACTGGGAAAATATATGTCCCCTGAACAAGACCGAGAAGAACGCTTGGCCGGACAGTCAATTTCCCCATTTGGGCCAAAGCAATAACGGACCTCGTGTAGCGTTAGTCTTTTTTCTTCATGTTCATCAATATGTTCTTCACAGTAAAGATCTGGACTTTTGGATGTCAAGGATTTCACTTTCTTGCGGATCAGGGAATCCGGGTAATGAGAAGAAGGTCCTGGAGTGATGCCTTGACTACCGAAATAGCCGAGAAAGTTGTATCGATCCTTCCCATTAAGAGCCAAGTTGAAATATTGAACTTGACGGACTGACAACAGTGCACAGGTGCCATATTTACTCCACTGATACTCCCAATAGGACTGATCCCTGTGGTTAATGATGTCTGGCCAGTTTGATTGCATTTGTTCCAAGAGCCTTCCCTGCAAAAGAATTAGTAATTAAGTGAAATGGTCAGTATCGCATTTGTGAATTACTCCCAACAGTTCCAACCAATTGTTACGAGACCATACAATGGCAAAAATTAGTCACGGGCATCTCACTAATTTTTTTTATCTATATATACATGGGAGAAGTCACCATATTATATAACATAGAGATCGAGCATGTGCACCAAGCCAGCAAAACAGGCCTTCTAGCTAATTTACCTACCCAATACAAGAAAATCATCCCCTCCAGCAGCTCAACAAAAGGGTAGGTAAAATGCATGTAGCTACATCGCCTCTCTAGATTTGTTGAGGCACTGTTCATTATTTCATCAATTTCCGTTCCATAATCTACACTAATAAATTGGGTGCATAGACATAACCCGTTCGCATATGTCCTAAAGAGCATATGCAACAAATTGGATTCAATCATGTGGAATATTTGGTGGAAAGGGGATCTGGAAGACAAGGAGGAATGGGGTTCAGGAATTACCGAGCTTTTAACGAGACGATGCTGGCTCCTCTATTTCCCTTCCTATTGAGGAGAGAAGTGGTGTTTTGGTATGGCATTATTCTGAGAGTGGAACTTACTCAGTGAAATCGGGTTACCATTTGGCTTATGAGGCATACCTAAGGCAACAAGCAGATAAACCAGAGCCCTCTTTCAAGCCGAAGGAGGTGTTGGGTTGCACATGAAAAATAAGATAGGCCCAATAATATTTTTGGACAAGCTGGTTGAACTATATAAAAAGCAATATCTATTTCAATTCAAGAAAAAAGACTAAAACTCTTTAAAAAAAATAATGCAGGGAAAATTACTCTCATGCGAATATATAAAAATTACAAGTATATAAAAATTGTGGTTTTATATATGCTAGGAGTATCACTTACTCTCATGCGAATATATCTTGATCGGTTGTTGCAAAATTCCTGAAAGGGTCCGGTGAAGTTGTCAGGCCAAAGTCCGTGTATGGTGAAGTTGTTGGGACACTCCTCCGGAACCCCGTGGCTGCAGATCGAAGGTGGCCACTGCAGAGCCAGTTTGAAATAGTCGAAAGGGCCGACGTCAGTGGGCGGTGTAGCGAGCCTGCGGTAGACAACCCAGCCCGACAGCAACGGGATAACAAGCAGATTAACAAAAAAGAACAGTCGTCTCATGATCTGCAAGGGAACAATAACATTACTGATTAATTACCAGCCACATGAAAATGGAGAAGCCAATATCAATCGATCCAATAATCAACTAATCAAGTTGGTGGATTTCAATATCATTTGATATATATGATTTCGAAAAACACTTCGTAAAAAAGTACGATTGCAAACGATCAATACTCGTTCGAACTGTTTCTTGTAAAACAAATGTGTTTTGAAATCATAACAGACGATATGCGGTCGACGTAATTATTGGCATATCTGATGCTTTTTGTGATTTTGAAAAATATGAAGGGTCCCAATCATAAAAGTAGGCTTGGAAAAAAAAAAACCTTTTCTGGGGCAAAATTGTTTTCTCCAATCCATTTGAAGAAATGGAGAGGACCTGTAATTCCAATTGAATAGGTACCAAATTTCCAATTGACGCGGGAAAGAATGCATTTGGTCTTTCTGAATCCATTAATTGTGAAAGCTTATTATGCCCAAATAATTTTTTTGGCTTTTTTTTTTATTCAAATTTTTTTCGCATTCGTTAATTTCTCGTCATTTTTTTTTATGGACAATCCTTGATTAAATCAATTTATGACTCGATGGAATCGATTTACTTGTGTAATATAGTCATCTCTTCAGGTCATGTGCATGTGAACGTGTCTAGGGGTGTAAGTTTGGTCCGGTTTAAGCATTTTTCTTAACCAAACCTGACATTTCGGTTTAGATATTTTACGAACCGAAACATACCTAATGAAGCATCCAATTCGAAATCTGTTGATCAATTGACAATTGCTAGCATGTTAAGCCTACAACGTACTCATCTAAGCGAACCTCAAGTCCGAGTCGGATTCGAACTTTAAGATTCAAAGCACGAGTCTCTTATCTTTTCCCAGACATTTTCTCAGCAACCAAACAGAAAATAAGGAACACGGATGGATCTAGAGCGTTCCGTACCTGGTTGGAAAGAGCCGCTTTCGACTATTGTATGAGGGAAGACAGTCGAGCTACACGCCTCCACATCTCTCTCTGATCGTTTTGGTTGGTTTGGTTCACATCTGATTCGTTGAGATGTTTAGTCGAGCATTTTTAGTGTCACATGATTCATACGGGGAAGTTTACGATAAGGGTTGATACGGTACATGAAAGAAATACACGAAAATGTCCATGAAAGACATATCTACAATAGACACTTTCATATACCCTATCACTTTTGGTTTACGATTTACGAACTACTCTTGTACAGTTCAGAAAATAAGTATTTGGGCGGGAAAGAATGCAGTTCTATTGCAATTTTCGGACAAACCGTGGAGATCTAGTTCTGGATTATGGATGTACATTAGTAATTTATCTCGACAAAAGAAATCAAAGAATTTTAAACAATATGAACCAAAATTGAAAAAAAAAATCATAAAAGACAAAAACAATTAATTTTTAACCATATTTTTTTAATATATAAACAATCTCAAAAAATCAAGTGCTCCAATTTTCAGTCCAGTTAAACCGGTGTGAGAATCTTATTTTTCTGATCATTTTATTATCCTAAAGAGTCATAATTAATTTTTGTCTCTAGGGTTCTCATAATTAAGTATCTGCTCTATATGGTTTCAAATAAAGACGTGATATTTTATTATGAGAGTCCTAGAAACAAAAATTAATTATAATCTTTTAGAATAAAATGATCAAAAAAATAAGATCTTCGCACCGATTCAAACAAATTGAAAATTGAAATACTTATTTTTTAATATAAAAATAGTCTCAAAAATTAATTCCCTTTTTGCTACTCTGGTGTACAATAAGAGGAGAAAGGTGAGTTTACGGTTTTAACTCCAGAAATGGGCCAATTCATCTCTCCCGTTACAAGAGGCTAGCTAAAGTTAGCAATAATCCTGAGTTGGAACAAAATTAAAACTACATAGTGTAAATTGAGCAAAATAAAAGTGCAGGAACAAAGTCGACACAAATACATAACTACAAGGATTAAGTTAACACAAATAGTAAACATTATGGTCTATTTCAGTAATTTATGCAAAAATATTAAAAGGGGAAAACCAAATGAGAAATACTTATTTCTGAAGCAACCGGAAACAACTTGGTTACAGCAGCAGTCCACCACGACCGTCCAAAACCAGATTTTAATGAAACTTTTCTGGGAAAAAGTTTAACTCTTCCTTGGAAAAGTTGCATTAACATTCAGACCATCCAAGACAATTTTGGATGGTCACGATTAAGCGTTGTAAACTCTTGTTTACGGTTGCTTCAAAAATAAGATTTTCTCAAAGCAAATTGTTATCATCGTCCGTTCTACCATTCTCGCCCTAGTCGGAGTCGTTCAAATTGTTAGCTCTGCTGTAGATCCTAGGGATGGATATAAATCTTTCAACATTGATGCTATTAGCAAGCTTGCAAATATAATCTATCCCAAGGATTTCACCAATCAAGAAAAGTTGCCTTCGAAATTTTAGTTGCAGAATTATGAGCTTGATGGGTTGGGGCATTTGTAGTTTCAAAGTTTGTCCACATTTTTTGAGTTGTGCTAAGTATTGGCGAAAACAAGAAAGTGCATCATTTATCTCCTCGTTGATAAACTGATTCGTCTTGTGTTGATTTTACTTCCGATTTCTTCAGCGACAATAGAGTGAGCATTTTTAACCATGAAAATTGGTGAAGACTAGTCTACGGAATATGATGGAGAACAATTGTCTTTTCTTTTGAGTTACATGCTCACTTACACTGAGCAACACATTGCTCAGCGCTTTGATGTTGATACCATTATAGATGCATTTTAGGTCATGAAAGAGCGTTTAGTGCAATTTTAGGTTCTTACTTTTGAATAGAGATGACACTCTAGATTACACATTTGGCTTTCGCATAGAGATGGCATGCTTCGATCATATTTTTGTAATCTTATAGGATTATCAAAACTATCTATATACAGCGCATGCAAGTGCAGGCATGCCTTAAAGAATTCGGTATTCGATATGGTTTCGAATACCTTAAGTAAAGTGAGCAAACTACCCACCGAATGCCCACACAACTTGATATTGAATTTGTAATAACTGAATCGTTCAAATCAATTACGCATCAATTAAAAGGCATTTGTGAATCTTAATCATCAATTGTCCGCAATAAACACAATTTTCACCAATTAATACTACGTCTAGGCATAGGATTTTCCGTTGATCCGTCCTTACCTAAATGAATTGCCCTCCCTACTATTGACCAATCTCACAAATAAACCTAAATCATCCCAAAAGTTTTTTTTTTCCCCCAATAAGCTTCACCCTTTATGATGTCCATGATCCACGACATGCCAATCAAACCAAAACACTAACGTCTGCAGTATTCTTAATAATTTCTCTCTACAGAAAAAATCATGATCGCAACTAAACCTAGTTAATATGATGATCTCAAGTTCACAATCAAACGCTTAGCTATAGGAGTTTCTATGAGAATCTCATACTATCTATGAAATTCAAATTTTGTTATTGATTTTTTAAAGAGAGAGGGTGAGGAGTTCCGGAATCGTATTTGGAATAAACTTCTTTGTGAGAGAGAGAGGATTGATTTAGATTGTTTCCAAAAATGGCCAACCTAAGTTATCAGCAGTTGAATTCAAGAAACCACTTTAGACCATTAGATTTATGAAAGTATGTAAGATTCAAAAACTGAGTTCGGTTATTATATATATATGATACTTTTGTTGATAATACTTTTGTATTTTTAATTGATTTAATTAATGTTGCCTTTCATATGGTCTAAATTTTGTTATAGAGTTTGCTCAATCCACACAAGAATCCTGCGTAACTGTTTTGAGAGATTTCTAACCTGAAACTTTAAAGAGGAACCAAAATCCTTAAGTCTCAGGACTGTGAACACTAGACCAATCCTTCGGGTTCCAAACCAAACTAATATCTACTAGTATTTTCTTTCCTCTTAATGATTCCATATGCAGATTACTAATCCACAATTTCAAAGAATACAAAAGTATACTTTATCAACAATTAAAGTTTAAGCACGAAATTGATGAAGAAATCAGTCAATTTGAGCCACAATTCAGGATATGACAAATATCGGACTTCAAATAAAGAGAGAACATGTGAGTCTCAAATCTCAATATCCCCTAAGAGAAAATTTTGTTTACGTAGGTGCCGTAAACATTTGTTTACAACACTCAATTGTGACCATTCAAAAGTGTTTTGAACGGTCGGAATGTTAATGAAATTTTTTTGAGGAAGAGTTAAACTTTTCCCCAGAAAAAGTTTTATTAAAATCCAAACCGTCCAAAAATGTTTGGACAGCTATAATTGGTTGGTGCTGTTTACAGCACATTCGTAAATAAGTATATCTCCCACCTCCTAATTCCAATTACCCTATGTTTCACCCTTTTTCGCTGAGTAGGCTCGAGTGAAAAATTTAAGGCGTTTGTGAATCCGTGGGTGTGCTAGTGTTTGTCGACGTCCAACGTTTGTAGGATTGAGGCCCCATTCCGTTAAGGTAGTGTTCTACTAGGCAAAAAGTTAACACTTTTTGTTCTTATTCAAATTTTTTTCTCGTTTTTTAGTTTTGCGTCAAACTTTTGTGGTGTCACAACCCAAATCCGATGGGTATAAATTCGTAACATGGCCGGTGATTTTAAAATCACCCCAGACTTTGATATCACACAGCCATAAATTTTCATAAAAATTCCCAAATCTATAAATAAAAACATAAAATACACACAGAGTTGTCTATCGTGCATACCAGATCCTACAAATTTTGCCTAACAGCATTAACTATAACAATTGTGGTTCCCACATTCCTAGCACCATTGAATCAAATATAAAGCGAGCCTAAACTCCGAATCCCAATGTTCACCAAGGTAATTAGCCACCATCAAGGAAAACAGCTTAACTCGTGCTGATCTAAAATGTGTGCACCAGCATTATTTTATGGGAGAAATATGATATATAGAGGTTACATAATATATGGAAATAATCTAATAAAAACACAGCAAAATCAATAATTTTACCAATAATATATATATATATATATACACACACACACAATTGCAAAACCAAGAGAGATAGACTCAGAAAAACAACAATTTCAAGCTCAAAACTCTTAAACTAATAGGGATTCATCATGGGTGCTAAGCCTACGGTAACATGGGGAGCGACCCCAGCAAACGTGAGAAATGATATCAAATCCAAATCAGTCAAGAACACCCGGCCGTATCCATTGGTAGGCGCCCAAAAAAAAAAAAAAAAACACATCTCATCAGAACTCTTCTCCCAGATATTGCCACAATAAGTACTTTTATCCCTTTTTCTTTTTTAGATTAATCCCACGTTGATTTTTTTTTTTAAATTCATTTTCACAAAAATATACACGGCAGCTATATATATATATATATATATATATATATATATATATATATATATTAGTGATGTGGCAGGGAAGAATTCAACACAAATGTAATGTGTAGAGTGGATATTAGAGTGAGAGATTTGTTGTGATGCCGGGAAGAAGACGAAGAAAGTCTATACTTATATAATGTATGAAATGAGAATGAGATTAAATTCTACGCGGAGGGACCGTGTAGAATTGGTTGTGCATAAAGGCAATGGATCACCACCACGTCACCTAATGGTTCATTCAGTGCATTCAATTCCCCCATCTCTCCGATCACTTTCTCACTCACTTCTTGCTAAGACCGGAGAAAGGGGGTATCGGGGGTCTTATTTTTGGACAGGGTTTGAGGTGTCCATAAGTTATATCCCCAATCCCCTCGAAATCTGACGATTTGAACTTTCTTTATCCCCCTTCCCTCACCCCAATCTTCCATTTCTGCAGCCCACTTCATCACACACATGCACACCCAGATTGGG
The DNA here is from genome assembly GCA_014282245.1 of Rhododendron simsii. Lineage (NCBI taxonomy): Eukaryota > Viridiplantae > Streptophyta > Magnoliopsida > Ericales > Ericaceae > Rhododendron > Rhododendron simsii. Next base: position 27,043,586 of record CM024961.1, read on the forward strand.
GAAAATGGAAAATTGAGAGAGAGAGAGAGAGAGAGGGGCGTACAGTGACGACGGCGAGGAGCCGCCGACGATCAACGACGAACTGGGACAACGGCTGCCGCTGCTGCTTTCCTTCTTCTTTTCTTCTTCTTCCGTCGTTCTGTGTCTCTTTCTCTCTCTCTCTCTCTACAAAGGAGATTATAAAAAGGAAAGGGAAAAATTATTCAGTGCTTGTGTGCCCATGCAACCCCACCCATCCACTGTGCATAATAAAAACGAAATTATTGTTTGCTTTGATCCAAAATAAACGAAATTATAAAATAAAACACTTTAAAAAAATTATAATTTTTTTACTTATTACATTGATTAAGTTATAAGTACAAATAAATATTACGGCTTAAATTGTGAAATAATAATAAAATTTGCAATTATATATAAAACGTAATACATAATGAATTTAGAAACTGCACAAGAGTAAAAGGGTCATTTAATAGTTTTTTACATCACCCACCCTTCCTTATATCCCTTATTAATCCTTCATCCAAATGAAGTACTATTTAGGGGGTGTTCGGACAAATAAGCCAAAGTGGCTTATTTTTTGTCCTTATTCAATTTTTTTTTCGTATCACGTGGCTTATTGTCAATTTTTTTGGGAATTATTGCATCCTCACGACGAGAGGAATCTAAAAAGTAAAAAATTTTGACCGAAATCCAATTTTTTTTGAATAAAAACGAAACAAGTGGCTTATTGGCTTATTTTCGTTTTTTGTAGGTTTATTTGGCTCATTTTTTGAGGGAAAGCCAGTGGCTTTTTTAGAAGAACAACCCCTTAATCACCATTCTCTAATACCTCATCCAAACAACCTACTATTTAATCCTCACTCCATAAACATCACATCAATGTGGGCCTTTCTTTATTAATTAATACCCCCTACTATCTCATCCCCTATTAACTAATACCCCCAATCCTTATACCGTATCCAAACGGGCCGTTAGAGTGAGAGATTTGTTATGATGCTCGGAAGAAGAAAGTGTGTATATTTATAGACAATAAATTCTCTTGGATTGAGTGGGGGAGCTGGGACCATGTTGTTCCGGTCGAGTGGGACCCACTCCAATCTCGCTCAAATGATTGAAAACGCTCATTTCGTAGAGCTCATCGAAAATATTCACTTCGATTGGATATCAATAAGTGTCTGATCGGGACACATATAACTTGCTATAATGGGTTTTGGTGTTTTGGATCCATTCTTTTCAAGATAAAAAGGTTTCGATTAGACACTTAATAATATCAATTGAGCTGATTTTTTGTATACTTGTTCTACTCAACAAACTCTACGAATAAAACGTTTTCGATTATCAAAGCAAGACCGAAGCGGACCCCGCTTGACCGGGACAATAGCTCCCCAATTCCAATTCTCTCCACCAAAAGGATAAAAAAAAAAAAATTCTCTCCACCAAGGTTGAAAATCCCCATTTTTCCTCCAAACTAATAATACCTTGCCACGTCGTCAAATAGTACAAAAAAACAGAAGAATCACGTGCTTGGTGGTTCCCCCATTTCTTTTTGATTTTTTGCAATTGTTTCAAATTCAAAGAACCGTCACAAATTAATAGTCTGTAAACTATTATGGTGTTTTAGGTAATTCTAATTATTTTTTAAACTAATATTTTTTACTTAAGCCAAGCAGTAGATGCATAAAAGCATGAAGTTGGCATAAAAAATAAAGTAATGAAGATCGAAACTACTTGTTGAGTGGTTTGTGTAGAGAGACCAACTTTTTATCACATACGATATTACATGTTATGTTTGTTTTACCATTTTATTCGATAGATCATTGTGAATATTTCGACACTTAAGTATTTGTCTTTAAAAATTGGAACAATTTGTGTTACGATCAAAATTTGCACGATTTTCATTTTTCAACAAAGAAATAGTATGGCCAAGTTGTTAAATTTTTTCCTATCCATGGTATTTTCTATCTTGTTATGGAAATAAGGATGCTAGGAATGATAAAAAAAAAAAAAAGGGAAAAAATAACATAAGAAACAAAAACATTAGTTTAACTGTGCTATTCACACAGATTGAGCACAAATTTTTGTGTGGGGCCCACTCCGGATTCCACACAAACAATTCGAGCTATTCATTAAATGTAAAATATTTTTTAAGGACCTCCACAAAAAGCAGCTCAATCCGATACTTATAAGTGCTCGATCCAATCATCTAAATTTTCATTCAGATTTCAGGATAATAAAAGTTAGACAGTTGGATCAAATATTTATAGGTATCGAATTGAGTTGATTTTTTAAGGGAGCCCTTAAAAAAATATTTTATATTGAATGAACGGTTTAGATTATTTGTATGGGACCCATAGTGAGCTCCACACAAAAATCTGTGTGCATCAAGCCTGTGTCAATAGACTTATTGTTTGTTTAACAGTAAGTCTACTGGTACAGCAAAATCGTACAATGGTACAGATTTTGTATACAGATTTGTTGTGAGGCCCACTTCGAGTCCCACACAAATAATTCGAGCTGTTCATTAAATGTAAAATAATTTTTCAAAGATCTCCGCGAAAAATCAGTTCAATCCGATACTTATAGATGCTTAATTCAATCATATAATGTTTCATTATTTTGGAATCTAAATCAAACGTTAGACGATTAGATCAAGCACCTATAAATATCGGATTGAGATAATTTTTTGCGGAAACCCTTGAAAAAATATTTTATATTTAATGAATGACTTGAACATTTGTGTGGAACTCGTAATAGGCCCCCCAATTTATCTGTATGATTTTGTTGTGCCAGTAGAGTAGGCTCTGTTAGTCTTTTTTTTTTATTTGATCCTGACTTACTGTTAGTTTAACCCAAGTTAAAGGGCAGAACCACCAAGCACGTGACGTGAATCTTCCATTTCTTTGTACTATTTGATGACGTGACCGGATAATTCAGGTTTGGAGGAAAATTAAGGGTTTCTAACCGTGGCGGAGAGATGAGTATATCGTACTCGATTAATGAGTGGTGCTAGGGACACACTCACTATCATACCCAAACACATACCCACACTCACATGAGTGGTGGGCCCTATACACACACTAGACATAAGTGGTGGGCCCCATACACACACTAGACACTCTAGTGTGTGTATGGGGCCCACCACTCATGTCTAGTGTGTGTATGGGGCCCACCACTCATGTGAGTGTGGGTGTGTGTTTGGGTGTGAAAGTGAATGTGTCCCTAGAATTATTGCTCGATTAAGACCCTTGCCTGCCCAACTCTTTAATTGGCTTTCAATCATTAAAGGCTATCAAAAGTTCTCTTTCAAAAATATCTATCGACTTTGCCTGATTACTCTGGAAGAAAAAATATTTGTTAGGAATGCCTTGTATTCCTTAGTCCCACATTGGTTAATTATGTTGTTCCCGTTTTTGTAGCCTATTATAAATAGGGCCTTTGGGAAACTTCTAAAGTATCTTTTGGGCTTTCATATTTGTGGCCTTTCTAGAGTTACGGATTACAGCCGGCTCTTTGTATTTCTTCTTCACGTTGGTTAGTGAATCCTCCCTCTCCTCGCCCATGGACGTACCCATCTTGGGGAACCACGTATATCTTGTGTCTTTGTGATTTCTTGTTTAGTTTTCAATTTCTCGTTCTTAGCTTGCATTCATAGCGTTCGTTACAACAAACTGGTATCAGAGCTCTAGGTTACAAAACTAGGGTTTCGTTTCCGATTGTGGCTATGGCGGCTAAATTCGAGATTGCGAAGTTTGATGGGCAGAGCAGCAGTTTCAGTCTTTGGAGAGTAAAGATGAAGGCTCTGTTAACCCAACAAGGATTGCACAAAGCTTTGTTAGGCAAGACTAGTTCTGGAATCAAAGAGGAAGATTGGGATGATACGGATGCCAAAGCTCTGAGTTCTATTCAGTTGAGTCTGGCAGATGACGTTCTTCGCGAGGTAGAAGAAGAAACTTCAGCAGCAGGAATTTGGCTGAAATTGGAAGGCATATATATGACGAAGTCGCTCACCAACAGGTTATATCTTAAACAACGTCTTTATACGTTTCGTATGCGAGAAGGTATACCTGTTAAAGATCATTTGGATGAGTTCAATCGTATTATTATGGATCTGAAAAATATTGATAGTAAAATTGAGGATGAGGACCAAGCCCTAATTTTGTTATATTCTTTACCACTTTCGTATGAGCACTTTGTTACAACCCTATTGTATGGTAAAGACACGATATCCATGGAGGATGTTAAAGCCAGCCTATATTCGAAAGAATTGAGGAAAAAAGTGCCAGGTGAGGGTGATGCGCATGCGGAGGATTTGTTTGTTAGGGGAAGAACAACAGAAAGGGTGGAGTCAAGTAATAGGGGAAGATCCAAGTCATCAGGTAAGAAGAAGGGAAAGTGCAATTATTGCAAGAAACCCGGGCACTGGAAAAGTGACTGTTTAAAACTCAAGGAGAAGGAAAGAGAAGACCAGAAAGGGGGTAAAGTAATTGCTGGAATTGCTGAAAGTTCAGATGAGTCAGATAACGTGTTATCAGTTACAGAGGGCGATTCTCGCTCTAATACCGAGTGGATTATGGATTCTGGATGTTCATACCATATGTGTCCGCATAGAGAGTGGTTTTCTACTTATGAGGCGGTCAATGGTGGTACAGTTTTGATGGGTAACAACATGGCCTGTAAGACTGTTGGTTCAGGAACGATTCAGCTTAGGATGCATGACGGTATTATTAGGACTTTATCTGATGTTCGACATGCTCCAGATTTGAAGAAAAATCTTATATCCCTGGGTGCTCTTGATTCTCATGGTTGCAAATTCCTCGGTGAAGGTGGAGTTTTGAAAGTCTCGAAGGGTGCATTGGTACTGATGAAGGGTCAGAAGCGTGGTAACCTCGATACACTCCAGGGCAGTACAGTTTTAGGTGCTGCAGCAATGGTTGCTTCATCCAAGGTTTCAGATTCAGACTTGACTCGTTTGTGGCATATGCGCCTTGGGCATATGAGCGAGAGGGGGATGACAGTTTTGAGCAAACAGGGTTTGCTATGTGGCTAGAAAACTGAAAAGCTGGATTTTTGTGAGCATTGTGTCTACGGCAAGCAGTGTAGGGTAAAATTCAGTACAGCTGTTCATCGCACCAAAGGCACGGTGGATTATTTTCACTCGGATCTTTGGGGTCCCGCAGAGGTAACTTCTAAAGGTGGTTTTCGTTATTTTATGAGTATTATCGATGATTTCTCTCGTAAGGTTTGGGTGTATATGTTGAAACATAAGAGTGACGCCTTTAATACATTTAAACAGTTTAAAACTTTGATTGAGAATCAGACTGGTAAGAAAATAAAACTTTTGAGAACTGACAATGGTATGGAGTTTTGTCTTGGCGAGTTTGATAGGTTCTGCAGTAATAAGGGCATTGTGAGGCATCACACAGTGAGAAAAACCCCTCAGCAGAATGGTGTGGCTGAACGAATGAACAGGACTCTTTTGGAGAAGGCACGTTGTATGTTGTCCAATTCCGGATTGGGCAAAGAATTTTGGGCCGAAGCCGTTTCCACGACATGCTATTTGGTGAACAGGTCTCCGTCGACTGCTATTGAGTGTAAGACTCCTTTTGAGGTATGGTCAGGTCATCAAGCTGATTACTCTATGCTGCGTGTGTTTGGGTGTCCAGCTTACGCTCATGTGAATGAGGGTAAGTTAGAGCCACGGGCCAAGAAGTGTATTTTCTTGGGTTATCAGGCAGGTGTGAAAGGGTACAGATTGTGGTGTCCTGAAGATTCAAAGTTTTTGATCAGTAGAGATGTTACTTTTGATGAAAACTCTATGATTAAGGTGTCTAAGCAGGTTGATGATATAGTTCAGGAACAGAATGTTCCAAAGCAGGTGGAGTTGTTGAGTGAATCTTCCGACTCAGGGAAGAAGCACATTGAGAAGCCAATTGAAGAGGAGTTCAAGAGTTCAAACACAGAGGATGATGCATTAGTTGAGCAACCACGCACTATTGCTAAAGATAGGCCAAGGAGGGAGATTCGGCCTCCTGAAAGGTATTCGGCTTATTCTGAGATGGTGGCCTATGCTTTATCAGTTGCTGAGACAGTTGAGTATGAGGAGCCTTCAAGCTATACGGAAGCTGTTTCGAGCATTGAGTCTGCACAGTGGTCTGTTGCTATGAGTAAGGAGATTGAGTCTCTTCAGAAGAATCAGACATGGGAGTTAGTAGAACCGCTGAAAGGGAAGAGGATTGTTGGGTGCAAGTGGGTCTTCAAGCGCAAACCAGGTATTCCAGGGGTAGAAGATGCTCGGTTCAAAGCTCGGCTAGTGGCGAAAGGATACAGCCAGAAGGAAGGTGTTGATTACAATGAGGTATTTTCACCAGTTGTAAAACATAGTTCCATTCGCACTTTACTTGCTATTGTTGCATGTTATGATCTTGAGTTAGAGCAACTTGATGTTAAAACTGCGTTTTTGCATGGCGAGCTTGAGGAACAGATTTATATGCGTCAGCCTGAGGGATTTGTTGTTTCTGGTAAAGAGGATCATGTTTGTTTACTTCGTAAGTCTTTGTATGGCCTCAAACAATCCCCTAGGCAGTGGTATAAGCGGTTTGATACTTTTATGATAAGCCAGTCATATTCTAGGAGTGAGTATGACAGTTGTGTGTATTTTCGAAAACTTCCAGATGGTTCATTTGTTTATCTACTGTTGTATGTTGATGATATGCTTATTGCTGCCAAGAGTGTATCAGAAATCAACAGGTTGAAACAACAGTTAGGTGGTGAATTTGAGATGAAAGATTTGGGTGCGGCAAAACGTATTTTGGGTATGGAGATTTGCAGAGATCGAGTAGCTGGCAAATTATTTTTGAATCAGAAATCTTATGTTCTTAAAGTGCTTGAGCGTTTTGCCATGCAGAACTCGAAGCCAGTCAGTACCCCTTTGGCAGCACACTTTCGACTTTCAGCTGAGTTGTCACCACAGTCGAAGGATGAGGAGAAGTATATGTCTCAGGTTCCATATTCGTGCGCAGTTGGGAGCCTTATGTACGCGATGGTATGTACTCGTCCTGATATTTCACATGCAGTTAGTGTCGTTAGTCGTTATATAGGGCGTCCAGGAAAGGCACATTGGGAGGCTGTGAAATGGATACTACGGTATTTGTGCGGAACTGCAGGTGTTGGTTTATTATTTGGGGTTGCCAATTCTGGTGATCATGCTGTTGGTTATGTTGATTCGGATTTTGCCGGTGACCACGATAAGAGGAGATCTTTGACAGGTTATGTCTTTACTCTGTCCGGAAGTGCCATTAGTTGGAAAGCTACTTTACAGGCTACAGTCGCGTTGTCTACAACAGAAGCGGAGTATATGGCCATTGCTGAAGCTGTGAAGGAGGCATCGTGGATGAGAGGTTTGCTTTGTGAGCTTGGTCTTGCACAGGGTGTGAGTTCAGTATTTTGTGATTCGCAGAGTGCTATACATTTGATTAAAAATCTTATGTATCATGAAAGAACCAAGCATATTGATGTCAGGTATCACTTCGTTCGGGATATCATCTCACAGAAGCAAGTTGAGGTGAAGAAAGTGGGTACGGCAGATAACCCAGCAGATATGTTGACTAAACCGATTCCGGTTGCCAAGTTCAAGCATTGCTTGGGCTTGCTTGGTATTTGCAGTTGATGGCCCCTCGGGGGCATTTGGCGAGTGAGAGGTTAGAAGGGGAGAGCTATATTTGGTGATTTGGTTCAGTAGAATTCAAGTCAAGGTGGAGAATTGTTAGGAATGCCTTGTATTCCTTAGTCCCACATTGGTTAATTATGTTGTTCCCGTTTTTGTAGCCTATTATAAATAGGGCCTTTGGGGAACTTCTAAAGTATCTTTTGGGCTTTCATATTTGTGGCCTTTCTAGAGTTACGGATTACAACCGGCTCTTTGTATTTCTTCTTCACGTTGGTTAGTGAATCCTCCCTCTCCTCGCCCGTGGACGTACCCATCTTGGGGAACCACGTATATCTTGTGTCTTTGTGATTTCTTGTTTAGTTTTCAATTTCTCGTTCTTAGCTTGCATTCATATCGTTCGTTACAACAATATTTATCCCACACTGATTGTTCTCGAAAATTGATACAGTATTTTTTCCACAGTACATTTGGGTCTTCGATCAGTTACACTCCCCGAGGGTTTCGTTCTAGGAAAAGTATTCAAAAATTACCGTAAGCAGTTAAAATTATTTTTGAATCTTACCACTGTATCAGAAGTTTAAAATTTTTTGATTTTTCATATTTTAAATTTTAAAGTTAAAATTGTTTATCACTTGTGGATTATGACGAGACGAATCAGAAAAATTATAGATAAATAAAAACACACAGACTCTGTCTCTCCCTCCCACGTTTTTCACTCTCTTATCCTTACATTTCTCTTTCTGTCTCTCTCCAGATGGAAGAGAAAAAACTGCCAAGAGCAATAAAAGCTCTTCGAATTTTTCCAAATCCTTTGTGTGGGCTTGAGACTTGAGAGGTCTACGAAGGCTGTCAAAGCCAATCCAAGCCTTGACTTCGAATGCCTTTTCCCTTTCACACATGGGTCCTTTTTACACATGGATTGCTTTCCAACAAGGACAATATCACAAGAAGGTTCGAGCTTTTGCCTCGATGAAGAGGACTTAAAATTTCCCAACAACCATATGGGAAAGAAGAGAACGAAAACGAACGAACATATTGATTCATAGGATTTTTTTTTTTGTAAACCTAGCATATTTGTTGCTCGTATAACCGCCCCACACCCTTTTTTTGTCGTATTCAGGGAAAATGGGCCATTTGACCACAGCCATCCTTCACAAATCATGGGCCTCTCACCAACCAAAACGGACAATTATGCAAACAAGGCCGAATCCCTTGCTTCACTTGGATTTTCATTAATGGGGCCTTGTCTTCGATCATGAAACCAGAATTAACATGGCCCCGTTATCCAACAAACCATAGTGCATCAGCCCAATTTTAAACTTGGGCCTTTGGCCTTTTAAGTTCTTTTAAACTTTGCACTTTGGCCTTTAAGCTCTTCAAATTATTAGAGTTTAATGGGCTGGTAACTCCTGGCTTTCCTTCTGGGAGTCCAAGGTTCGAGCCCCGTTATGAGTAGTTTGTGAGTTTAGGGCTATGGATAGCCTTTAAACCCCCCATGAACTAACTCACTAACTTCCCCCACTAACCCACTGATGCATACAATATTGGCAAATAAAAGTATATATTATTTGAGTTTTCCCACTTTATAAATGCTACCCTATGAAGTCATGAACCCTTTAGGATCATGTGCTGCTGCCCCTTTTTATTTGAAATGGGATCCTGTTTTTTTTTTTTTTTTTCTTCGTAGGAACTGAATCAAAACCTACAAAGAGGAACACAAACAAGAAACAAGAAGAAAGAAAAAAACAGCCCACTAGGTGGGAGAAGTAATATCCGTAGCAACTGCAACTTGGAACGATTTCGGGAGCTGATCGACGATCGCATAACAGAGTCCTCGAGAAATCTTGCCCAAAATCCCATTGGGCCATCTCATGAGGCACACTATTTGATCAAAATCTACCAGAAAATGAGGCCTGCCATCCAGGATTAGAAGGGAAAACCATTGTTTTATAGGCCTGCCATCCATGATTAAGAGAAAATCGTTCTTTTATCAACTGCGAAATCGACCAACGAGGATTGCACGATGTATCAGAGATAGAATCTACCACCACTTGTGAGTCTCCCTCAACAATAACAGAGAACCATCCTTAGTCAATACTGGAGGTTGTAGCCATGCGGGTTGCTTTTAGCTTTTGCAACAAGAGCAGAACAAGAATGGGATCTTTTTTTAAATGTTCCTCGTGTTTTCCTGCAGGCTGCAGCACTAATATCTCTTTTAAATGTACCTAATAGAGAATTCCTCAACTTTACGATTGCTTTACATGAATACTTGATAGATAAGCGATAACATTTTTGCATGCTTGGGGAATAGTACTCCTTTAAGGACAAAAAAGACATCTTTCCGAAGCTTCAATCATGAAATACCACACAGTTTTTGATATTGTCATGCCCTCAATTTTCAACATAAATAAAGATAATTTTTCATAAATAAAACTCATCACAATATCTTACATAATACTCAAAAAGAGTATACCCAAATCCAACTCCAAGAGTTTGAATATATTACATCATAAAAAGAAATAGAGTTAAAGTTCTATTACATTACCAAAACATGTTTTATCAAAAAGTCCATGAGTCTCTTTTACAACTTCTTTCGAAAATATGCACTTGAATGCATGCACTTCGATTCATGCTACCGCTCCGGGTTCACACCTGAAACATGATATGTTGAACTACACGTACTAGTTCAGCAGAGAAATCTACACAACAATTATATGCAAATGGGATGACAGGTAGAATGAATAACAGAGGCAACGTACGGTATCTCAAAGGAGAAATAAAACACAACTAGTAATTTTTCCAACGTCGACGACATAAATGAAGTACCATGACTACACACCAAGACTCTAGGCTAACCACAACACCCTATTCTGAATACTCTATCCGCTCCTCGACTTCACTTTAGTCATAACGTCACACGTTTAAAGAAAAGGACCTGTTGATACATGACTCTGTGGTGTTGTTTCGACAACTAATCATTTTTCTCGTATATTCATCAAATAAACCCTTACATATACTCATATACATCACCGTTGTAATTCCACATCACACGTTATAAGCAAGTGCTCTTTCCAAGCTGATAATGGAGTCCCGCTACTCCCTACAAATACCTTCCTCATTAAAGGAACTGAATCATATCACATAGTATAGATCACCATACCACAATTCCTTCGATACACCTCACAATTCAACCATTTATCTCAATCACATATAATGAATTCACAACAAAGACTTATTCACAAAGAAGTAGTATGGATAATTTCATCTCAATCAACTCGCTATCATTACGTTATTGGTTTCTCATCACCATACAAGAACTCACATATCAAGGGATATTCCCTAACAACAATTTATAGATTTTCACCTTGCAACTCATAAAACCTTACAAGTTACGCAAGAGATGTACCACATATCAAACATAAAAAAATGTCTCATGTATCCATGTCTAGCGTTGTTTAACTCAAAGGGGTGTCCTATGTGTTCGTTTTTCACATAGCATATCAACACATACAACCTTCGCTCACCTATGTTCTTTGTATTCTCTAAACCCTCGTTTCGGTATCAATAGGCTCATATGGAACCCAACGGCCACAATAAAGCCTTGAGAATACCACTAATCTCGTCTAATCATTCAATTATGTACTCAGGTGTACTTAAGAACATCCATGCCTCGCTCAACGATTCTAAGGAAAAAGGAATACCCAACGTATATGAACGTATCTATTTTACTTAGGCTACCAAACCTTATCAGTGAAGAATTAGGAGATGAGACCACCACAATTGGAAAGTAGATTTCCGGTATATGAATTTCGATATAAAATTTGCCCAAAACGGAGTTTGGATGGAAAAGTTATGCTTGTTCGAACTTTTACAAAGAATGTAGATTTTCCATTTCCTACCGGTAGGGCACAATCTCCTACCGGTAGGAGACCAGAATTTCACAAAATGACACTACTGGACAGCGTTTTTACCGGTAGGACCTGGGTTTTCATTGCACGATTTTCAGATTTCACAAAAACAATTTCAACAACGAAACCAACGATCTAGGGTACGATTCAAATACCAAATCAACACATAAACATATAACAAAAGTAAGAAATCCCTACCTCAAAGTTGAAGAACGAAACCCAAGCTCAACTAAGCAAGCCCTAGCTCTGAAAACCTTGAATCAACCGAATACTCTTCTTCGAGCTCAAACCCATGAAATTCCAAAAGTTATTTTTGCAATAGCTAACTTTGGACAAAATAACTTTATGAGCTAAATAATCATCATATTTTCAAAGTAATTAATGAAACATATTTTTTTTAATGAAGATTAGTACTAGAAAAAATTGACTTTTATAAACATTCTATAAACGAGTATATATGTATTCAATTTCTATGCAAGTTGTTTATCATCTAAATCATCATGCAACTCTGCAATTAGCCACTATAAAGTAGAAAGAGAATTATACTATAGTGATCAATCACCATATTCGCTACAAAAACAAAATAAATTGATAGAATTATTAAAATAAATATCAAATTTCAACTAAGAATGGTTAATTATTCAGTCCAAACAAATAAATTGGAGCATAAAACTAAGATTAAAAAAACAAATATTGTTCAAGAAAAAAATATTTCTTGCTCTTTTTTGGGAAAAAATACGTTGAAGAAACAAACTATCTAGGAAAATATAATTTGAATGTCAACTCACTATTAAGATAATAAGAGACTTGGGAAAATTGATATTGGCGGGAGGACAGAAGTGCTTTCGGGCGGAAGGCGGGAGGAGAGAAGTGCTTTCGGGCGGAAGGAAACTTTTCCAAGAAAATAAATTCCTATCTTTTTTAAGATGCATTTTGAGGGAAAATGAACCCTAATAACAAAAGCATTTTTGTGATCCTCATTATTTTCATAGTAGTTGAACATGTCAAAATTTATGAAAAAGTTGGTTTTCTCATCATTTCTTGTCACCTAAACGGGGTAATATGTCATGAACAAAAAAAAAAAAAGAATGGGGAAATATGCTAAGTAACAACCTTCCGTCCCTTAGGATATGGTAGATTAAGATTAACGAATGAAAAAAAAAACCCTCGAGAACTTTATTTCATTGGCTTACAAATTTCCTTTTTAGTTAAGACCCCGTTTCAGTTGGTAGAAAAAGTATTTTTTGAAAAAGAAGATAATTTTAAACTCAAAAATTACGTATTTACGCAAATAATTTTTTTACCAATATAAATTTTTTTGATAGATCTCATTAAGATCTTTTATACGGTGCAAAAAAATAAAAAAATTATTTTTTATTTTTATTATATTTGAATTTGAAAATTGAAAAAAAAAAAACTTTTGAAAAGGAAAGGTAAACCGAAACGGGGCCTAAAGGCCTAAGGGCCCTAAACCCCCCCGGAAAACACCCTGTCAAAAGAGACCGAAAGAACAAGGAAATGTCAACTAACGAGACCACACATCAGCATCCTCCGAATTCATTTTATATATTTTTCAACCACCAGCACATCTCTCTCTCTCTCTCTCTCTCTCTCTCTGGTTTTCCTTTTCTCTCCAGTATCTGTAACTCGTTCGAAGACGCGCAGTAGAGAGAGACAAGATCCTTCAACCAAAAAAATGGGGGTGGATTTGCTGAGTGAAAGAGCGGCCATGATGAGAGAGGCTCTGCAAAAGAGCCAATCCATCACAGACACCATGGTCTCCACCCTTGGCTCCTTTGACCACCGCCTCTCCGCTCTCGAGACCGCTATGCGTCCTACTCAGGTCATTATTTTCCCTTTCTGGGTTTCCGTTTTATCGTCTTGCCCCGTGTTTGGTTGCCGAGAAAACTACTCCATTAGGAAACTTAAAAGGAAAGAAAAGTGAGTCCCAATCTGATTCGCAATTTGTGATCTATTTTTGGTCGGTGATGTTTTTTTTAGCTGAAAACCATATCTGGGTATGTTGATTTATTCTCAGTTAAGCAGAAAACCACATATGGGTTTATTTGTTCATAGGTGGAAACTCGGACTTGGTTGGACGAGGCCCAGTTTCGAATCCTCGTGGCCCCAGTATGGGGCGATCATACTCCCAAGTCCTAACCTAAGTCATATAATGTACAAGCGTGAAAGCATCCGCCAATTTGATTCTATTTGAAAATAGCTCAAATGCATTTCCCTATATATAATTTTCTCGATGCATAACAACTCTTTCATTTAGGGTTCGGCAAAGCATCTCTCAAAAACATCCCGAAGAATTAAAACAGGGCAGTGGCATCTTTCATTTATGCCAAGGAGCATGGTTGATTGAGAGCGGGCAGTGGAGGTCCTACTGAAGAATTATGTAACTATGCTCCTAACACCATGCACATGTGATGTGATGTGATGGAACTTTGGATTCGACCCCGATGTAGGTGCAATGGTTCTCTAGATAGTGGTGTGGTGTGACTGGGCAATACTCCCTAGCGGGGGTGAGGGGTACCATACCTGCGCTTCCATTTTTGTACAAAAAATGGAGAAGAAATAAATGGGGGAGGTGAAGAAAAACTTATTGGGTTCTTTCGTCATTTGTGTTTCCCAGAACTGTCAAAAAATACTGCTGGTAGCTTAAATAGGCTTTAGTCTGGCGGATTCTTTCTGGGTTTGATTTCTTATCCGCATTTTAGTATTCAGTTTTGAGTCTTTAACTTGTTTAATTGCTGTCAGGGTGTGGTTTTAGCCCTAAGCCCCAAGTCTTGGAATTTTTGATATTGCATTCTTGAATTATGCCCTTCGATAGTAGTTCCGTTTGGTTGAAGTCTACATTAGACTATGTAGATGTCATATGGCTTGTGAAGAGAGCATACGTCGGAATTGCCTTTAGGCTTTTGGAGATTAGACCCAATTCAATTGATGTTGGAGGTGTGATACCCTCGACGTGATTAATGTCACCCCTATTCTCCCATATTTCATTGAATTTAATGGTGTGATTCCTAAGCTCCAGTGGTCGATGAGAAAGGAAAACCAAGAAAACTTGACAAAAAAAGATCTCTAACCAATTCTGTACTTTGAGTCTATTTTCTTTTATTAAAACCATTTTGTTAACAGATGAACGTGTCTGGACGTGATTAATGTCACCCCTATTCTCCCATATTTCATTGAATTTAATGGTGTGATTCCTAAGCCCCAGTGGTCGATGAGAAAAGAAAACCAAGAAAACTTAACAAAAAATAATCTCTAACCAATTCGGTACTTTGAGTCTATTTGCTTTTATTAAAACCATTTTGTTAACAGATGAACGTGTCTGGTTGTGCTTCGCTGCTTCAAGTAAAGGACATCTGCATTTGGTTCAGTCAGCTTACTCTCATTACTTACTCTGCGAAAATGGGCAAAGAGTCACTAGAAATAAACATGGCTTAGTCTAGTGCTAGTCTTTCCGTTGTAGTTTCAGTCCTAAATTTTTTAGATTATAATTCTGATGTATTTCCTTAGCTACCAAACAGATTTTACTTTTGGGCTTCCCTTTGGCCAACTTTCTCTACTTGTGGCTTCTTGATCTTGTTCCAGTTTCAGATTTACTTTCCTGCTGCATTGTTCTGTTCTTATAATGCTATTTTTACTTGGTTTTTGTAGATTAGAACGCATGCTATACGGAGAGCTCATGAGAACATTGACAAGACATCAAAGGCTGCAGAGGTTATATTGGCTCAATTTGATCTCTCTCGTCAGGTCAGTTGTGTGGACTACCAAAAAACTCCTTACAATGCCTGCCAATTACCAAACGATAGCGCGTTATTAGTACATTGCTCAGTTTTCTTTGAAGGTTTCCTTCAAGATTTGTTTTCGTGGGTTATTGGAAGTCCCTTGCAGTTATTTCCTTGGAACTTTTGAGGTGTTGTGTTGTCGTGGGACGAACTGTACTTACTCCTGTAATGTAATCCTATATTTGTAGCTTACATATCGGATACTACTATTGTTTCGATGTGTAGGCAGAGGCTAAAATACTCAAAGGTCCTCACGAAGACCTGGAAGGTTATCTTGAAGCAATCGAACAGTTAAGAAGCAACATTCGATTTTTCAGCAATAACAAAAGCTTTAAGAGTAGTGATGGGGTGCTCAACCATTCAAACAATTTACTTGCTAAGGCTATTGCAAAGTTGGAAGACGAATTCAAGCAACTCCTACAATCCTACAGGTTTATTTTTGAAATGTTGATAATGCTTTCTTGTATCTCTTTCTTTTTGTTTGTGTATAGATTCGTATCTTGTATCTTTGGTGTCTTTACCTTATCTATTGTCCTTATGGCCTCAAGTATCCTTGATAGAGTCTTGTCCCAAGCATATTGAGTTGAAATAGTTTTTCATTCTCTGCTTTGTATGGGTAATTTGGTCATGCTTTATGCTTTTTGGTCTTCCCTAGTAGCTCAACTTCCATGACCACTAGTCTTGTCATCGCCGCAAATTTTGACCACAAAATTTAATTCACTCTTGCGTACAGTTCCTTAACTGGACTTCGAGATGCATGCCAAACCATCTTAGTCAGTATGCATCTTTGTGTAATTCCCAGTCGATGTTTCCTTGATTCTTCCTGGCCAGGCAACATCAATACGTCTGAGAGCTTTCCCTAATTGACATTCTATGTATGAGTTTGCTATTTCTCAATAAGGAATTCAGAACTCTTTGATGCTATTGTATTCTCTTATTTTTCATTGTTCTATTATTATGCAAGTACAACGAGACATTCTAAATTGGATGCTGCTTGCGTATTGTGTGCATTTTGAGCTTGGTGCTTAAACACAGTAATCACAACTAGTGTTCTAAAAGGCGGCTGCCTAGGCCGATTAGCCCCCACCTAGGCGCTAGGCGGTGGTCTGACGCCTAGATTAGACAGCTGACTAGTCGGGTGCCTAGTCCCCGGTTAGGTGCTAGGTGGCCGACTAGTCAGGGCCTAGGCAATAGGCACCCCTTTTCCGCCCGACTAGCGCCTAGTGATTTTTATAACATTGATCACAACCTGTTCATTTATCAACAAGAAGTTGACAGCCATTTATTTGGTTTCGTGCTAATGTTTTGAGTTTGAAACTCCTTATCTAATAAATGTAGCCATGCTTGATTCTGCGTAAACAGGGTCTTTTGTGGTATCGTTTGAACAATTTTTTGACTTCTCCGAACTTGTTTTAGAGATCATCGATACTTTAGTTTAGTTTTGCATTTTAAATGGAAAACATGCGTATTTTTGTTTGAGACTTCATTCACTGCATAGCTTCGATTTCTGTACTTTCAGCAAACCTGTGGAACCTGAACGTCTTTTCGAGTGCCTCCCAAGTGCGCTGCGGCCTTCATCCGAATCTCCAGGAAACCAGGGCAATGGCAAGAATAGTCACTCTGAACACCAAAATGGTAACCTGGAAAATGCTGTTTACACACCTCCTGCTCTCATACCTCCACGGATTTTACCTTTGCTGCATAATTTAGCCCAGCAAATGGTTCAAGCTGGCCACAAAAAGCAGTTGCTAAAAATATACAGGTAAAGACCTCCATCAGTATCCAAATTCCAATGTGTTGTGATCTTTGATATCAGTGTTCTGCATGTAGTGATTCCTCGGATTATATTTTACAACATAGATAGATCTTTTTCTTTTTTTTTTTATCTCTATAATAATAGGTTGCCTTTGTTGGAATCAATCAGCAGCTCAAAATGCTCTTCTCTTACTGAGAACTACGTCAAATAAAAGCTTTGATGCCTTGGAGTCAGTCCCAGTTGTTGATTGGTGTGTCCTGCACTTAAAGATTTGATATTCCTAAAATGCCAAGGCATGAAAATGCACTTGTAGTATGAACGTGCACTGCTTTTTTTTTGTTCTGGTCTTTTTTTCCTCTGAGGTTATTTTCACTGAAGGGTCTTAAAATTCCCGGGGATTACTATTGAAGCTAGAATGGTTTTCTCTTCGAAATGCCTTCCAACTGTCACAAAATATTTTGATACTATCTTGTTTTTCAATCAGGGATACCCGTTCTTCAGTTTTGGAAGAAAGCATTCTCAAATTGGGAGTTGAAAAACTTAGCAAAGATGATGTCCAGAAGATGCAGTGGGAGGTTTTGGAGGCTAAGATTGGGAATTGGATTCATTTTATGCGGATTGCTGTAAGTTGTGATTGAAGTTCTGAAACATGGTGTATAGATGACACCTTTACTTCCAAATGTACAGTGGTGCTGATTAGGACGCAACTATCTAATCATGCTGAACAGGTTAAACTTCTCTTTGCTGGGGAACGGAAAGTCTGCGATCAAATGTTTGAAGGCATTGATTCCCTCAGGGATCAGTGTTTTGCTGAAGTTACCGCCAGTAGCGTTGCTGTGCTACTTAGTTTTGGAGATGCGATTGCCAAAAGCAAGAGATCTCCAGAAAAGTTATTTGTGCTATTAGACATGTATGAAATAATGAGAGAGCTTCACTCTGAGGTAAGGGCCATATGTACGAACAAACACTTGCCCACTAATTGTCTACATTTAGGAGCTGAAAGAAGAATAATTTAGTCTTTTTACTGAAATTGATTTATTGTCTTGTTAATAGACATGTTAAAAGGTTAAAGTGGAAACGATAGAAATAAGACCTGGTAGAATAGTAGATAATTTTACACTTGAGTCAATAATATTATGTGAATTCATGTACAGGGTACGTGTCGAGGTATTGGGTTTAGCTAATTTTGCGCGTCTATTGATGTCATGTTGAATTAGTTTTTTCACTTCTCGAAAACTTCTTTTGTTTTTTGATGGGTTGAAATTGTTTTCATCAACATATGCAGAGCATGCTATGCATAAAGTGGAAGCTGCATGTATCATGAGGTTACATACTTATTGAATCAATGTCCTAGATTCACTGGACACATCTAAAACCTTTGCCAACAGGTTAAGTTTGACGGTAAGAGTCCATGTGACAATGTTAGTCACATGAGGATTCAAGCCTGTACAACCAAGGAACACAACTGTAGAACCAGATGCTAGGAAACCTTTACAAAACAACAGTAGAAACCTGAACTTGAACATTTCAACAGACAAATCACAAACCACACGAAAGGTTTTCAAAATAATGTGAAGATAGAGAAACTAGGATTTCTTACTGCACATTTGTCGTCCTCTTTTCGTCGTTAAAATAAAGAGATTTGAGGACAAGTAAAATGTCTAAATTTAATTTTGTTATCAAGTAAGAACTGCAGAAAGAAGAGATAGAAATAAGGAAATAGGCTATGGTCGTTCCAGTTTTTCTCTTACGTTGCTATCACAAGCGTTCTATTTTTTCTCTTCCTTTCGCCCCTGGAATCTACCCCTTTTTTTCTTGTATTTTATATTTCTGCGAGCTGATATTTGTTATATAGGTTGCATGCGGAAACATATTTGATTAAATCAACGGTGGATTTCTTGGCAGATGGAAACACTTTTCAACAGTCAACCTTGTAGTGAAATCAGGGAATCTTCGATGGGTTTGACAAAGCGGCTTGCCCAGGCAGCCCAAGAGACTTGTGGTGATTTTGAAGAAGCAGTTGAAAAGGATGCAACAAAAACTGCTGTGTTGGATGGAACCGTCCATCCTTTGACAAGCTATGTCATTAACTACGTGAAGTTTTTATTTGAGTAAGTCTAGTTAACTATGTATTATTTGAGCCTTGAAACTTGCGTCCTATTGCTCTTTCTTGTTAATTGCTGATTATGGTCATAAAATTTCCTATTTGAGTTAGTCAAAGAATTAATGTATTTTTTCAGTTCCATACTGTTGGTTATGTTGAGTTACGGTTTCATCCTTACTATTCTGCATAAATGGCACCTGCCGGTAAAATGAATCTTAAATAATATCAGTAGGAATATAAAGTTAATATCGACCAACTAGAACCTAATGTCTCATGTCTTCAGTAAATACTTATGAACTGAGCTGCTATTTTCCTACTTTAGTTCTTGTTGTCTTACTAAAAATGGACCTTAGAGAACAAAGCATAATTTTGAATGAAAGGATGATGCTTCCACTCACACATTTGCTTCTGCCAAAGTTGGCGGAACAGGGGAAGAAAATAGCTATTTTCCTTTTTGGGATTTGTGAAATCATGTTTTCTCCTTTGGAGTATTATTATTTATAATGGGAGATATGCCCCATCGGCCATCAGCTTTGTAGCCCATCCCATGCTATATGCATAGGAAGTCCCACTCTTGTCTTGGCTGCTAGAATGAGGTCGATTGCTTCATGGATTGTGCTCCTACAATGTAACTCCCACTTTTTCCCTCCTATTTCCTTTTGGTCCTACTAACAAAAAGAAAGAAGGCTGCAATCTCTTCCCCAAAGATCGGTGTTCCTTCTCCCTTCATTTTCCCCTCTTTTGAATCCACCTACCATATAGCATAGGTAGAGCAGTGGAAAGTGGATGTTATCATGTAACTTGTTGCAAATATAATGCAGTCATGAGTTTCCTATAGTATTCTAAACCTGTATAGTCACGGATATTCTTGTATATGCAGCTATACTTTTTGTTATTACTGCTGTGGGTGCGGAAGCACGCTGTACAGCTTCTCTTTTGCCTGATTTTCCTAATTTGCGAAGATTTTCCTGATGAATGAATTCCTCGACATGTTCAGCTATCAGTCAACCTTGAAGCAACTTTTTGAAGAATTTGAGAATGGAGAGCAAACACATCCGCAGTTGGCCTCTGTAACTATGCGTATAATGCAGGCTCTTCAAACCAATTTAGATGGAAAATCAAAGCAGTATAAGGATCCAGCTCTGACTCACTTGTTTCTTATGAACAATATCCACTATATGGTCAGATCTGTACGAAGGTTTGCCTCACAATTGTGTTGTTGAAGATGGTTTCTAGAAATCAGTCTAAGCTTGTCTGGTATGCATGACTGTGTTACTTATTGCATCTGTCTTGGTTTTAGGTCCGAAGCAAAGGATTTGTTAGGGGATGACTGGGTCCAAAGACACAGGAGGATTGTGCAGCAGCATGCCAATCAGTATAAGAGGATTGCTTGGGCAAAGGTTTGGTTTGTTAACCCTATGCATACCACCAGAAAATATCTTATTTTGGTTTTCGGCAACTATTTTTGGTGCTTGAAGATCTTCCTTGAAATTGTCTTATCTTTTAAAGACCCATTGCTCTCTATATGTAACCCAAACCAAACTGAGCCGTATGTCCCAATCACTTGGGGTCGGCTACATGAATCATTTCCTCCATTGAGCTCTGATATTGCTCTCTATATGTGGAGTCATTTATTGTTCTGCATGTGAAGTTAAATAAAAGAAATTCATATTGCTGACACGTTGTGTGTTTGGTTGCTTCCTTGACCGATACTTAGAAATTTGTTCTTTGGTTTAAGCTTTGCTTCAATAGCAATGTGCTCACATTTTATTTCACCAATTTTTTTTTTATTTTTAATCTCCAGCCCTATCCTTGCCTCCTTGGTATCTGGATATTTGTATCATCAGTCTTTTGCTTTGTTCGGTTCAAAATTTGGTAAAAAATTTCCAAATTCCAAATCCACTCAGTACCCCTATCTCCAATTATTACTCTCATTCCTCTCTCGACTCATTACCCATATTTCCAATCATTACTCTCTCCACTCATTACCCCAAAAATCCTTTCCAAATTTTCCCAAATTGTGAACCATACAAAGCCTTTAATTTTTAGGCAGACGTATTGACAAGTGTGTGAGCTTAAAAAAAATAATTGTTTATTTGATTCTGGGCTTATTCCCCCTCTTGTGGTACTTCTTTTTTTTTTGGTCATTTCCTTTCCCCGTCCTCTCCATCTCATCACTGGGTTTTGCATTGATATCAGATATCAAGTTAAATGGGGGATTGGGAGTGTCGCATTGGACGTATGTGTAATGCTATTATGTACTTCTATTGTATTGCATAAGTTTTGTTGGAGTGTTTACTCTTAAATATGCTGTCCAATGAGTGTGGGTGGTGAAGTTGACGTTTCAAGAGTAAATCCCATAACTTGGATTGGGTCCTCTTTCTGTAGATTCTGCAGTGCCTCACTATACAAGGGGCGAATTCATCTGGGGGTGGCAGCTCAATTGGTGCTGATGGAGGAAGTAGTGGAGTTTCAAGAGCATTAGTTAAAGACAGGTCTATATTAAATTGAACCTTTCCTAAAATATCCTTTAATCCGTAACACAGTTGCTCCAGAGTTCTTAGCCGAGGGGAGAACTAATTTTTTGTTCCATCAGGTTGAAGACGTTCAATATCCAGTTTGAGGAGCTTCATCAAAGACAGTCTCAATGGACAGTTCCTGACAGTGAATTGCGAGAATCTCTGAGGCTTGCAGTTGCTGAGATTCTGTTGCCAGCGTACAGATCTTTCATTAAGCGCTATGGGTATGTATGATGACCTTCATGATGTTTTGAGGGATTCTGAGCTCTTGTTTTATGAACTTTGAAGCATCTGAAGGCAAAAATTTGTTTAACATGAAAATACAAGTGAATTTAGGAGAACTGTATTTTGGTTGATTATGTTTTTTTTTTTTTTTTTGGTTAATGAAAATGGCTTGACACACTTGAGGTAAACTGGTCATATCTTGAAAAAGTACAAAAGACATAGGAACAAAACCACTTGGTTTTAAAATTAGACTTGTTAGAGATAATCAACTGTTCTATAAAACTCTCGAATCTGGACTTTTAAACAGTGAGAACTTTAGGCAATGATCATCATTCATCGCAGAATGACCTGAGTGTCCTGGTGACCTCAGGTTATGGTCTCCTTTCAGCCCATATTAAATGAACTAAATTCGATATGAAATGGATACACAGATATAGAGAGTTGCCGGTACTAACTGGTTTCTTGTGATTTGAATTGTTTCTTCTATGTATGTCACAGTGCTTTGGTTGAGAGTGGGAAGAACCCCATGAAGTATATCAGGTACTCGGCAGAGGATCTTGACAGAATGCTCGGTGAATTTTTCGAAGGGAAGACCTTAAATGAATCCAAGCGGTAGGAGAAAACAGGATGAGTAAGAAGGGGGGGGAAAAAAGATGGCCTCTCAAGTAAGATGGGTTCTTTTGGCCCTGCCTTGTGCCTGTATTTGTTATCTTCTTGTCACCAAGAAAGAAGGGAAGACAATAAAGCAGTCATTGCCTTTTGTATTCCTTAGTCATGTGTAGTGGTGCTATCTTCTTGTTGGTGGTGGTGTTTGTTTCGGTATTCGTTGTTAGTTCCGTAATCTTGTATAGGTGACACTGATTTTCCAGTTCTTGTTTGAAGTAGTGAAAGATGCATTTTTTAAACTCTTCTTGTCTGGATAACATTTTCTTTGTAATACTGGAGTGATCATATTCTTTTAGCAGCAAATTAGGCAGAAATTGGCATGACCCGAAATGATCCAAGGAGCTTCATTACCATGTTTCAGAAACTGGGCTCTCTAGATGTGAAGATATTATAACATGGAATCGTGTTGGCTGTTATTTGCAGAAATATATATTGATTTTCCAGTTCTTGTTTGAAGTAGTGGAATATGCATTTTAAACTCTTCTCTTGTCTAAATACTATTTTCTTTGTAATACTGGAGTGATCACATCCCTTCTTTGTAACATTTCACTACAAATAAGCATAACATGTTAAAGCAAAAAGAGGCATAACATTTAACCATAAAGATACGTAACATTTCATCACAAATAGTCGTACCGTTTTACCCCATTATGCGTGACACCTATAAAAGCGCATATCATATACTCCCCTAACTATAAAAAGACATAACTTTCACCAATAACATTTTACCTTGAGCAGGGCGTAACGTTCATCAAATATAGATATGACATTCATCTAAAATAAAGGGTGTCTATTGAAATGAAAATATTATTCAATGCTCTTGAGACACTGCCAAACTTTTTACCACCAAGCAAGGTGCGTGAATTCTACACTAATGTGTGATAGCTAAGGAGAGTCGAGACTGAGCCCCGTTTCCATTAACATTTATGCAGTAAAATTTTGTCAGAAAAAAAGTTGTTTCCATTAAACTAAAGTGTTCTACACATTTTCTTCAACTAACCCAACACATTTTTTACAAATTTAAATTTAATAAAAATAACTCAACTACAAATTACTATCAACTGTACTAGGAGTACACAACTTTGCTTAGCGGAAACGTCCCCATCCATTCACTGTTCAAATGACGATGCCGACACAGTCTCTCCTGGATTATTGGAGTATGATCAACAATGCAACTCCCTTCGTACAACCGATCCACTTTGACCACCTTCATACGGACATGTTATTGCCACGTGGTGACCCGTAAAACCTCATCACTCCCGCCCCCTTCCCTACCGGATCTTTGCAGACACTCACTCTCACTGCATCAATCTCTCTCTCTCTCTCTCTCTCTCTCTCTCTCTCTCTCTCTCTGCTGTTTGTGGCAGGAAACTCTCAACCAACTATGGAAAAGCACCCAGAAGGCAGTACGAATGTCTTGTGCCCTCTTTGGTTTTTTTTCCAAATTAACCCATTTGTTTCTTTTACTTGGTAGTTTATTGGGCCTGATTTTGTTTGGGTTTTGTAATGGAAGATTACGAGGAAGTTGTAAAGGATGAGCAAAGAGAAGGGGTTTGCAAGGGAGCTTGTGAGTACAATCCATCCAAACGCATCTCTGATCGCCTACTCCCTCACATACTCAACATGTGAGTTTTTTTTTTCAAAAAGGACGTTAATTAGCTTTATATTTCCTTTTGGCCCTCAAAACTTGATGCATAGTGGGTGAATTTTGGTTTTAATTTATTCAACTCTATTGTTTGGGAGGAATGATATCTGGGATTTTCTGTTTGAGGGAATCTGTCAGCCTCCTCTCTTTTGGATGCTAGGAGAACACAAACACACACACACACACATATATATATATATATATTATAATTCAGGTCTCCGGGCTAGCTTTAAGCACATACACCACTCACTTGCGAGTCTGATCCCACCACCCACCTGCGGAGGTTCCAATTAAAGCCAGGGACTGGCTCCAAAGAAGTTGATAACACCTGTGAGGTTTCGAGGTCCCAACCCCTAAGTCTTGATCCTCGACCACTAGGCCAATCTCTTGGGGTCAGGAAAATATGGTGTTACCAATTATATTCATGGCTTTCACTTGATTATTGTTTGTTTAGTGCATATAGTGATGCTTATGCAATAGGTATTTAATAAAGTTGATCGTGGATGAACAAGTTTGTACAATTTGTATCCTAACGTTTCACATTTTCTTATCGTGTGATACTTCTCATTTCATAGTTCATACAGTGAATGTTATCCATTGGTTTCAGCTATGGATCCCATGCTACTCCTAGCGATTTTGAAATATATGCGCCGGATGCAACCTTCGAAGATCCACTCATGTGTGCTCGTGGGTATGTATGGTGTAATAGAAATGTGAAATTTCTCATCTTATGTACACAAATAGTATTCCATTAGTTGGGTAAGTTGCCTTTCCACTAATTCCTTGGAGCATATGAAAACAAAGAAGGGCAAAATCCACTTTAACCCCATGGTTCAACCCATGAGCACTTTACCCCGCTCTCCACCATTTTTTCTCACGATCGTAAAAGGAGTATTAAGTTGTGAGAGATTTTAATGTCATGATGCGTCATTGGTGTTGCTCATTGCTCAAGTACCACCTAAACTCTCAATTGAGTTTCACTCACTATGATCAATACCCATTTTGTATCTTTTGTGTTACATACAGCCATCTTTTTCTCTATTTTATATTATGTATACTATGGACCTATGGTATGGTCTGTACTGAGGAAGAATTATCCTTCTAATTTTTATAAGGTTGTCTCACGTAAATTTCACCATTTGTTGCAGGGTGAAACAGATCAAATCAGCATTCTATTCACTTTCCAAGGTTGTACATACTTGATTATTGGAGATATGTTCATGTTTAGTCCGTTCTTTCTAGGAGTAACAGCTCTTAAGTGAATATAAATTCATTCTGATGTACATATTCTGGAAGGAAACATGATAATCTTTTCTTGCATGCATACTTTTGGTGATACTAGTATCATTTAGAAAATCACAGGAACAAGAACTTGGTGGTCATTTATACGTTGAGACAATTGGAAATTGTATTTTAGTACTTAGACGCCTTTAGTAATTAAAGATGGGAACAACCAGATTATGAGACTAGATGCTTATTCATTTGAGTTGAGTTGAGGAACTCTTTGATACTGAATATTTTGAGGCTATGTCTTGGTGATGGATTTGTGGAAGGGATCTGTGACGCGGTCTTAGGTAGAACTTAACTCCAAAAGCTAGCTATTGAAGTGAGGGTGCCCTCACACTTATATTTTTCATATTACCTTGGTACTCAAGCGATGTGGGACTTCGCTTCGTACCCTCCCTCACGCCCAGCGTGCTCACTCGACAGCACTTGCCGCGTGCAGGTCAGGGATACACACCCTACCCATCCTTGGCATACCCGGCTCTGATACCATGTTACTGTTAGGAAACCGAATTCCCGAGACCTAGTAATGACGCGTACAGATTAGACAACAAAAATTGTAAAACTCTACAAGGCGGAATTAGGGTTCTACCTTAACTCCCTGCGACACGAACGCTGGTTGAACTTGTTATAGCACGCCTTGCTATAAACCACGAATACCGTACCTTACAATCTTCTATCGTATTTCCTGCACGTCTAGAACACAAACAGAGTATGGAGTCTTTCGTGATCTGTTTGCTCTCTCTAAGTATGCCTCTATTTTGTGAATAATAAAAAGACGACTATTTAACCTAGAGAGCATAACGTGTATATATAGGGTTACGATAAAGACCTAAGGAGTAAGTTTAGGCTCCTAGTGTAAATAAGAAAACTTAATCCCACCAGAATTCTATTTCTTATTTCACTAATTAATTCACCCCACTATAGAATTATAATTGCACTCCCGTCCTTATCTCAATTATATTACGAGCTCCTTCACACGTTAAGATTACAGATACCCGTTGATTAAAATAAATTTCTAACAGTTATGCAGTCTTGGTATCAGAGCCGGGTTTGCCAAGGGTGGGTAGGGTGTAACAGTGGTCGTTGGTGGATGAAGACTGCGTAAGAAGTCGTCGGATAGAAGAGGAGAGAGAGGAGAAGGTGCAGCTGAAGACAAAGGGCGGAGACAATAGCCTAGGTAGGGCTCTGATACCATTTTAGCTTTTGGAGTTGAGTTCTACTCAAGACCGGATAACAGGATCATCTAAGGAAAAGGATAGGGAAACTAGATTAATAGTTTTAGCTTTAGCTTCTTGACTGCATTATAATTGTATAATTTCCTTCACCTCGCTAGATTTCTCCTCAAAGCCATGATCCAAAGGCAACCTACTTGTCGTTGAGATTGATTTTCTGCTATTGATAAAGTCTAGGAAGTCAGCCTGAAAACCCGACTGGCGTTCTTTCTCTGATAACAGTTAATTGAATAAACTGATCACAGAAATATTGTGGGGGCATAGAGAGCCTGTAGCTCAAAGTGTAAAATTTGCTCGTTGATATACCGGATTCAAAACAGGCAAAAGTCGTTTGTTCTTGATTTTGGAATCCCAGTTAATTTGTTTCAATTACAACCACTTGAATTATGCACAAATGCTTTTCGTTGGGATTTTTCCGCTTAAATGCTTTACATTGATTGGATACCCAGACCGATCCCCCAATACCCTTGTCACTTATACTCTCGACTAATCTTCCCGTCTCAATCTTTTAAACCAAATCAACTTTTTGTTGGAAATGAGACGTTGTATGTGAGATTTTTACAGTTCTTTTTGTTTCTAATGTGATGGTTATCTTTCAAACAGATCTTCAGCGAATCAAGAATTGTGGAATACAGCGTACAAGAAAATCTGGTATCGCCAGGGAAACAAGAGGTTTGAATCCCCTCCTTGTTATCCTCTTCAAAGCGATTTATCAATTTTCTTTAATTCATTTCCGTTCCACTTCCTTTCATACATGTATATTGACATCTGCAAATGGATTCAGATACTAATCGACAACAAGCAATATTACAAGTTTCTAGGGAGAGGCATCGATATGATTTCCCTAATCAAGCTACATGTTGAAGATGGGAAAATCGTTCGTCATGAAGATTGGTACGCACTCAAGCTACTGCTATCGTCTTTGTCCTTCATATGTGCACTCATTCATTAGAACCCCTGTTGCTTTAACCTATGTTTTTCCTGGAGATGGCATTTGTTTAAAACACATGCTAGTTGATCTTCCCAGAATAGTTGATTGTTTGAACAATGTGCGCCATCGTTTTGGATCTCTTATCTCTTCCAGTTGGGATAAGAACTTGCCTCATTTATGGACAGGTGGGACAAGAAGCCTCTGTGGAATCGAGAGACAGTTAAGGTGCCGCTGGTTGGCCGGGTGATTGAAGTTACTCGTCGGGGATCGATGCTGGCTACTCATGCAATGATGGGATTCGGAAAAGATCCGACCGTGTAATATTATGTTCCTTAATCTCGTGTACTTGTTTGTGTTTTCAATATATTTGAGCCATGCTGGGAACTCAAAAGTATTTGATCATTTTAAGGTTTTATAAAACTGTCAACAGTTTATGCAAGGATTGAGGTTGGAGCAACTATTTTTTTTGTTCCTAACGGGTAAACATGTTTCTTATTTCTTGGAAATGCAAGCTAACCTTTTTAATAATGATACTATCATTAGTTGTGTTTTTTACCCCTCTCCGAGGAAAAGAAACAATCTTTTCAAAAAAAAAAGTAAGGGAAGAAACAATTACTGGCAACCAATAAGGGCTAGTTTTTTTTATTCTTTCAATATCTTAAGAGTGTCAGTTTATACGCAACTCATCAGCGGTGGCAACCACTTACGAGAGGTGAATGAGTTGAACTCGTAAAGAATGAAAAACTGTACTCTTTAGTCTTTTATGTATATTCTTGATCGCACTGCTCTCAATTTGGAGAATCCACAGCTCCAATGCCCGAATCTTCACCTTAGAAAGTACACATGCGGAAATCTTGGGACAAAAAGCATAAAGAATTACTGCACAAGTTCAGTACTGAGACAAACAGAAACAGGAACCTAACTATGGGTACCGACAAGAGTTATCTCACATCTGAGTGAACGGGTTTTCACAAGACCACTCGAAAAATTTGTTAAAGGGGAAATTACAGTAACCCCCCTTTAACTACCACCCGGCCACACATTGCCCCCTTTAACTATAAAATTCAACACTTAACCCCTTTTAACTACCATTTTGCCGAAATCGTGAGGATGCCGTTTGCACTCTGTTAATTATTTGGACGGAACACAAATAGTGGACTACTTAGCCCTCATCTCCACTTTCATAGGCAAAACCCATCTCTCTGTCTCTAAATTACAACTGCAGTTGCAGCAGCTCTCTCTCTCTCTCTCTCTCTCTCTCTCTCTCTCTCTCTCTCTCTCTCTCTCTCTCTCATCAACTCACCACTGCCGCCATTAAATCCGGCCCCTTCAAACCCCACCTCCGGTGGCACAACAAAACGCACCATCGAGAAAACCCACCTGTCCAACCGACCCCTGCTGCTACTCCCTTACCCTCCTCCTCTCTTC
Organism: Rhododendron simsii; assembly: GCA_014282245.1. Taxonomy (NCBI): domain Eukaryota; kingdom Viridiplantae; phylum Streptophyta; class Magnoliopsida; order Ericales; family Ericaceae; genus Rhododendron; species Rhododendron simsii. The sequence goes on from CM024961.1 coordinate 27,072,753, forward strand.
GAACTCCCTTCCGACATCGGCAAAACGACGACGCAGTTAATCGTCTATTTCAATCTTCCACCGAACTGACGACTCCTCATTTTCGCCGGTAATCTCAACGTAAACCTGTCCAAATTCTCCCCTGGTTGGCTCAGTGAATGACCCATCGAGTGCGACCTCAGATCTGCGTCTCATCTTGAGTTTGATTTCGTGCTCCATCTGTCACTTGACTGAGTCGACTTGTGTTCCGGTCTTCACAATCCTAAACAACTGCAGCGGATTCTCCCCTCTCCTTCTCACCGCTGATTTCTTCACATTTGTGAAATCTGCGTTTAGGGTTTCCCACGCTGGTAACCCTAGCTGTAAGTACCTTTCTCTTGTGTCTCCACCATCAAAATCGTTTATTTTTGGATTATAATCTCTTGTTCCAAAGCCAGGGTTTTGATTCAATTTATTGCGCTTGCCTTCTGATCAAGCTACTTGTTCGACTACGAAGTTGAGGATACTGATTTTATCGTCTGTGCTTTTGACTTGTGTGTTTTCGGAGAGTAGTGAGGTTGAACCCCTGCGCGTTCCCCTGATTTGTATGATGCAGTTTTTTTTTTTTTTGAATATGTACAATGTAGATTCAGTCCCCCATATACGCATGTATATGTGATGCAAAAGAAAAGGGTTAATAAGGTAAATTCCACACTTCTGTTAACGGCATCCTCACGATTTCAGCGAAATGGTAGTTAAAGGGGGTTAAGTGTTGGATTTTATAATTAAAGGGGGTAATGTGTGACCGGGTGGTAGTTAAAGGGGGGTTACTGTAATTTCCCCTTTGTTAAAATTTGTCAGCGGCTCGGATCATTTGTACGAGACCCCGGGGAGGGTCCCACACAGTCATTTGTGCACTATCTGTATGGATATTCCAAGTTGTGAGTTGTTGGGGGAAAAAAAATATGATTAAAAGGAAAGTTGCTTGGAAAGAAAACCACAAGTGGCCGAAACTGACCTGGCAAAATCATCTTATCCAAACAAAACCTACAGTTGGCGGTCACTGACTCACGTGTCGATGTGGAATTGTCACGTTGGTTGGAGCACTTACCACAGAAAAAGAACGATTTGTCGCATAGAATGATTTGTTGCCACCGAAGCATCACTGGTACAAACACTTGGTAAAAAACAAAAACAAGATGAACTACAACACTTGGCCAAAAAACAAAAAGAGTGGGGCCGGGCGGGTTTTGCCGTACTTGACTCGAAAAGTACCACATGGTCCCGACCCTGTCTCAATTGGGGTCGGGTTTATCAGGCCTGCGCATTGTCAAATGAGAAAAAATTATTTAATCTTAAAGCAAAATTGAAGGAAATAATTATATGTTTGGTGGTATTTTTTATTTTTATTTTTGTATATTTGTGATGATATAAGGATAAATATTTTTTCGTACTATCATGATATAAAATTAGAGTGCAACAATAAAAGTTTTTAAGTATAACGATAAAGATATTAAGGTAACCCTATATAATGTTTCAAGTAGAAATATTTCGGACCAGGTAATGTGGGGCAGGGTAATGTCAACCCAAACCTTACTCGACTCCAATCGTTTTTTTTTTAAATTTTCTTTCGAACCCACCTCGATATTCAACATTTGACGAAGACCGGTTCCGAAGCAAGACGGGTTCAATAGTGTTCCTAACTCCAGGAGGAGTACTGAATGATCACTCCTACGAGGTAAACAAATTGAGTAGTTTTTCACCTCAGTCTACCTAACCACGTCTCTAACTAAATTAAAGTGATTAATTATCCTTAGGCTCCTAGCCCATTGGTGGGACAAAGGGTTCTGGATAAAGAGTTCTATCCACCTAGGTAATCCACGGAGCACAGTCCACGTACTGGAGTATAGGCGCCCAAGGTTGGTTCGGTTGGTTTGTTCTCCGCACAATTAATCACGATTCGATTCTTGAAGTCAGATCGCAAAAAATTAATTTCTTTTGAATTCTCAAGTTTCGGAGTGGTTGGTCTCCTTTTGACCATAAGGACGGGGATTATAGGTGTACCCGTCCCTGAACACCCCCTAACCATTGATCCAAAAAAAGGAAAAAAAAATACTTGCGTATGAGGTAAACGAATCTGAATCTTATGTATGGTTCATTGACTTTAATTCTATAATTTGACAGCCTAAACATTCAGTTACCATTAAATAAAATTTGGAGCTAATAAAAGGTGGTTATTGAGCTTCACTAGGAACCAATCATACTAGTTGATTGACGGTATATATCCACTTGCTGTGGGACTGTTGGAAGTTGGAACCATATAAAAATGGCATTTACATCGTAAGATTCCATTTTAAATTTTGAATTCTAATTATTATCATATTTCTTTTCAATTATTATTCTTATTTTCTTCTCTATCTTTTTTCAATCATTACTCCTATTTCTAATCATTATTCTATTTTTCTCTACACTCATTACTTACAAATCCAAATTTAAAATTCCGAAACGAACGGGGAAGTGTTCCAAATGAAATTATCTTTTGCCAAGTGGATGTGGATAAGTCTCAGAGTAAAATAATTTTTTCTTTTTTTTTTTGAACTTCGGAATATAGAAATAACTTTCGGCAGAATAAAATATTTGTGGTTTTTTCACATGTGCGGATTCCTCGTTATATTTTGTAGTATGTACATAGATTTCCATGAAAATGTTGAATAAATAAACTAAACTTTCTAAAGAAACTAGTGAAAGGTGAAGAGGTGTTTCGGTAACTTCACACACTGAAAACAAAAAGGCAATGACATTGGCATTTCACTTTTTGATAATCACACTCTAATATTTTTGTCTTTATATTATTGTCAATTGTATTTTGACCAAAAGATAATTTTTGATATTATTATCAAAAACTAAAGTGCTAAAATTAATTACCAAAACAAAAAGAGGAGTGCGGTTAGTAAAACCGTTAGTCAGAAATCCAAAGGGGGGATTTTGCTGACCCTCAAATGAGCATGTGTATTCCCCCATTCAGACTGTCCAAAAATATTTTGGATGGTTCAAATTTAAAAAAAAATCAAAAAAGAATCCTTGGAAGCGTTTTCTTAAAATCTGCCAAAATTATTGATTCAAATGAGGGATAACACATATGCTGACCTTTGAGGTCAACAGGATCTGGTGACGGAGCCGGGATTTTGTTACCGGGGGAGCCAGCTTAACAGACATATATTTTTTATAGAAACGTGTAATTATTATATCATAAAATTTTTATTTTTCAATTCATTACATTTGTACATTGAATTGATTTTTAGACTATTTCAACTGTCGCATGCTTATTTTTTATTTATAAAAGAAATTGAAAACTGTGAATGTCAAAAAATCAATTTTTTATCAAATCCAAGTAAAATTATTAAAATTATAAATAATTATACACAAATAATTATCAATAATATTTAAAATCAAAAATATATTATAAAATAAAAATTTTAAAACTCGAACACTCGAAAAGCCGGACCGGGCTAGCGACCCCAGGCCCCTATATACCTCCGGCCCTGGCAGGATCCCTTGGCTTCGCAGAAATAAAAAACAAAAATCCATCTCCACCCTATACAAAAATAGTAAAATAGTAAAATAAATAAAACTAAAAACAAAAAGTTTTCCAGGAAACGAACACCTCATCTCATCAAACTCCTTCCTCTCCGTATAAATATCCATCTCCACCCTATCCAATTCATACACCCCGAAAATCCCTCATCAAACCCCCAAATATCCGTGAGAGAAAATCTAGAGAGAGAGAGAGAGAGAGATATCAGAACAAAAACGAACGCTTATCGATTGATTGAATCCAAGGATGTACGGCGCCGGCCACAACTACAACCTCGACTACGCCGACAACCGGGTATGGTCCCCGATCCTCAATTCCTCGGCGACCCAGTCGTCGACGTGGACGAGGCCGGAGGACAAGGCCTTCGAGCACGCGCTGGTGGTGTTCCCCGATGGAACGTCGGACAGGTGGCGCCGGATCGCCGAACTGCTGCCGGGGAAGTCCCAGGAGGAGGTCAGGGCGCACTACGAGGCGCTTGTGGACGACGTCTTCGAGATTGACTCGGGGCGGGTCGAGTTGCCGAGTTACTCGGACGAGTCGGACGTGGGGTCTGGGTGGGAGGAGGGCGAGTCGGCGGCGAGTCAGATTTCGTTTGGAGGGACGGGGGTGAGGAGGAAGAGGTGCGAGTTTGATAGGAAGAAAGGCACGCCCTGGACGGAAGAAGAACACAGGTATAAACATATAGGATAAGGATAGATGTTCTGTAGGCATGTGTATTTTGTATTCTGATTCTGGGTTCTTCAGACTAGTTTTCTCACTTTTCTCGGTTAATTGATAGTACCAAATATTGCTTGCTATGATTGTGGTTCTTTTCTTTGGGTGCTGGTTCGTTAAGAATTCAAGAAAGTGTGTATATGTCTCCGTTTTCTTGTGAACCCAATCGAAACAGCAATGATTGATAATTTGGACTTTTAGGGATTTCTTTTCACACATTTATAGGATTTGTAAGTATTTTTCTTTCACCCAAGAAGACTTGCAGGAGGCTAATCCTATATAACTTTTTCAAATTAACCGAGTTTGGAGTTGTGCAGGGGCAGGGCCTCCCGATAGCCCCTGCCTGGGTATGATTCTATTGGCATCATGGTTCGAGTCAGTCAACGATCACGCGGGACTCAAATTGACACGACGACCACACCAATCCGCACCCCAAAACCAAGAATCTCACAAAAACATACACTATCTAGCAGAACCACCGGTCGAATTCTGACTATAGTATTCTATAGGTTTAGAGTTAGATTCCTAGACTGGAGAAACAGACCCGAAACTGGATTATGCACTTGGTCAAGAAAAAGATATAGGGGGGTTGTTTTCTTGATGTACAGAGGACTTGGGAAAGAGTTAAATTTAAAGATTGTTTTGGTTGTGGAAGAGCTAAATGAAGATACACGTTTGCTATGTCAGTTCATAGCATGTGTGCGTAGAACTATAGCAACCAGTGGAAACTTTGAATTGTTAGGCATGCTCATTTTCCTACTTCTTGGAACCGTTTCTGTTTTCTAATTCTGAAACAAAGAACACAAAATGAGAATGATTAATTTACTTGGAAGAAGCATTCATCAGTTTGAAATAGTATCTTTGTTGATTCAATTTTAGGAACTGCTCTCCTCAACTGATCTGAAAAATGTTGCTCTTTTATAGTTCATGCAATTTTAGCAACCAAAATAGGAGAAACATAGTTCTGTAGCCTCCAGTGACGATTGAGCTCTTGGAGTACTTTTATTATGTTCAAAAATGTTATTCCCACGCTTGTGAACGGTTCCACATTTCTACCTGTTTTTGTGCGTTCAAACACTTGGGGGAAAACGCATGACAACTTTCATTCAATAATATGGCGTGTGAATATTTACAGGTCCTTCCAATGGGCCCTTGTTTTGTCATTTTGGAAAATTATGCCTGTGTTTGGAACTTATGGAAGGGAAAGAGAAGGGGAAGAAAGAGGGTGAGACAGGCTAGAGAAAATCGTATTTTCCTGTGTTAGATTTCGCGTAGAAAGATGAGAAGGAAATTGGTTTCTTCGTTTGATATTAAAAACCTGAGGAAAGAACATAATAAGGTAACCAGAAGAAACGAGAATGCAAGACAGGAAAGGGAAAATGGGGGAGAAGAAACTATTTTTTCTCCCAAACTAGGAAGTAGGAACCACAACCGAACCTACGAAGGAGGGAAATACTGTTGTTTTCCTTTCCCTTTTCATTCCTTCCTTGAGTTCCAAACACTGAATGTAAAATTAGGTATTACACCCTTTCTATGCGTGAAATCGCCATAATAAACCTTCCACATTTTCATGTGACGGAACTTGATATGCACCATTTTAGTCGTTTAAGATGTAATTCGCATAAACTGCTTGTCGGCTACCGTTATTCTAAATAGTCAACTGGTCTGTGCATGATTTGATTTGTGGGATTTACTTGTGTATGCTATCTATTGCAGGTTATTTCTACTCGGTCTCAAGACTTACGGCAGGGGCGACTGGCGGAGCATCTCAAGAAATGTGGTGGTGACCAGAACGCCGACACAAGTTGCCAGCCACGCCCAAAAATACTTCCTCCGCCAAACCTCGGAGAAGAAAGAGAGGAAGAGATCAAGCATCCACGATATCACCACTGCAATGGACACCCGCCCAATCCCTCCGCCAGCTCAATTTCCTGATCAAGGAGACTTGATGGGGTATCAAAACGTGCACTATCATCCCATGTAAAGAACGAAGGGGAGAGTAAAGGCTACGCACTTCTGTACATGAAACACAGTGATTTTAATTGACAAAGCCAATCTGTAAAGTTGTTTTCTTCCTTAGCAGATGGTGTGATTAGGGGATTAACAGATTAGTATGAGTGGATGGATTGCGAGGTTGCGAATTCAGGTTAACTCTGTAGTGAGTAACACAGTGTTAGATGGAAGTATAGCTAATTTTTAGCCCAGAAATGCATGCTGTTGGGGAAATACTGATGCTATTTGATTGAATTCTTTTGAAATTCTATTAATTTGCAGTAGTTAACCAAAGACAGCCATTTATCTTTGATTGTTGCTTTATTTGAGAGCGGATTTGAGAGCTGTATATCTGATTACCAGTGAGCAGGTAGAGGTCTTGCTAATGATTGTAGTTCCTTTCTGCAGTTCTTTCACTTTAACCCAGTGAGATGTATCTCAAGAGCTGTAAGTCGCGTTTGTGGGGCTAATACATTTCAAGGTTTGCGTCCTGCTAGTATTGGTGAAAGATTGTTCTTTGGTTGCTTGAGCTGTATGCTTGAATCTCGTGGAAGGAAAGAGAAAGGTAAGCGCGATACAAATCGGTAGTGGTTATTGCAAAGAAAATGAAGCGAAAATTCCCTCTGATTTTGTATAGTTTACTTTGCTCGGTATCAAGGGTAACTGAAACCGGAAGCCTTAGCCAACTTCCCTCCAACTGCACCATATACAACCCACCAAATCAAATATGCACGGCCAACATTTCTACTTTTCGCTCACCGCCCTCACTCAAGCACAGCAGGGTTGCTCCATATGCTCTCTCTAGCTATTCTTCCTTCTCACCTTCTGACGCCGTATCTAATTGAGCAAGGTCTCTTTACCAAGAAATGCTTCAAGGCATGGATGTTCGCATGTCTTAGGGTTGAAAAGCCTGAAATTATTCTTTCCAAACGAATTCTCTACTGGTTGTGTTTTCTGCACTACTTTGCTGCTATGTACACTCTTAGGCCCTGGTTGATAGGAGGGATTCGAGGTAGGATTGGACTATTAGTCTCCCCGGACTAATAGTCTTGTGTTTGTGTAACCTTTAATCCCGGGACTAGTAATCTCAACAGGACTATTAGTCATTTTTGAAGGGAACAATATAATCCTAGGGGGGAGGTGGGATAAATAGTCCGGGGATTAAGGGAGGTTGGGATTAAGGACAAAGTTACCAAAATACCCTCTTGTTTGCTCTGGAAGTTAAAGGGATTAAGGGCAAAGTTAATCTTTTTTTCTTTTTTTTTGTAAAATGCTACAGTAACATTTTGAAAACAAGCCTAATAATTTTGATATGTAGTTTTTTCTTTGTGTTAGAAGCTTTACCTAATCAACTTTTGCAATTTTTTTTCTTTCTTTCTTTTCGATATGATTAAAAAAAATAGCAATTCTTTTGTTTCTTTTTTTGGTTTGGTAAATAAAATAGCACTTAGACCACACGAAGGTTTTCTTTTCTTTTCTTTTTTTTTTTTTGGATCAAATTAATTGATGTGGTTGTAAAGAGTAGTCGGGGTTAGAGATAATTTTGTGGGTTCATATAGAATCACTCATCTATAAATTGCACTAGGGGCAATATGAACAATTCTTTTTAAAGAAATATTGCTATCACAGGTAGAAAAGTGCATTTTCCTGGTGATGCAGTGTGATTGAATGTAATTCTCAATCAAACCAAAAAGACAATTTGTGGGATTAGATTAGTTTCTATCACCGTTATATATGTATATCCCCTTAGCATCCATATTTTTTTAATTATTGGTTAGTTAAAAAAAAACAGCCCTTAGCATCTGAATGGAATCACTCAACTATATAAATTGAACCGCGGGCAATATAGACAATTGAACCATTAATCCTTGTCAAGCAGTATTCAAAACAAACAGAGGACACACGGGATTAACATTGTCTGTTGTTGAATCCCATGCACAAACAAACATGAGATACTTCCAAATAGTCCCCTCACTAATAATCCCTTGACCGCAATCCCATCTAATCCAATCCCTGCAATCAAACAGGGCCTTAATAGTATTTCTATTGCAGTTGATTTGGTTTGTTTTTAATGAAAGTAAATGCATCTGTATCGTATTATACCGAATACAACTCGAGCAAAAATGAGAATAATCTCTTCAATGCCCACATCGGCTCATTAGCTGACTTGTCTTTTGAATCTCAATCAGAATAAACAATCCGATAGAATACAGGTTTGTCAAATACAAGATGCAAATAATCCATCATTTGGAAATAGTATACAATTCCAAAGTTGTCCTTAGAAATGAGTGACTTGCTCAAGTTTACGAGCATGGAAAAATTTGCAGCGTCCTTTGCCGCTGGATTCAATTTCTTCACTTTTTCGCTTCACTCCAGTGAAACCAACACTGCTCAACTTCAATTGCCGCTTGCTGCTTCCGGTAGAGGAACCCTCTTCATCGGTTTTATCAGATTCCCACAGCACTTCGACAATGTCTTTGAAGTAAGGAGTGCAAGTGCCCCAACTGAACCGGACCAACGTTGGGAACCCAAATACATTATGTTTGTGATGTTCTAACCAAGACTTTGTTGCAGGATCTAAAACAAAATTAACAGGAATCCATATTTGATCATACGGCAATGCTCATGAAAAATTTGCAAGACGTGCTTGGAACTTGAGGAAAGGAAGGATACTGGATAAGTATTGTCCAGTTTTGCTCTCCGCTTGGTTCTTCCAACGGAAAGAAAAATTGTGAGAGAAGACGGATGGAGAGGTATTTCCCTCCTTTTTTCCTTGGTTCTTTCTTCCTCTTTCTCTTTTAAGCCAAATAAAAAACTGTTTCCTTCCACTTCATTGTTTCCTTTGCAAAACCATATGAAGGAAAACCTATGATTTCTCTTCCTTCTCCATTTCACAAATTCCAAACACACCGTAAAATTCGACAAAATGAAAGTTCATCTAACAATTTTTACCAGCAGGGTAACCTGAGCCGAAGTTTCGATGCATGTTTTCAGCAGTTTCATCAAGCACCCAATCCCTCACGGCTCGGTCTCTTGTTACCTGAAAGTTGAAACGTAGATACATTAAAAACTCCAATAGCCAGGAAGAATTCAACCTGAGAAGTCAAGCAGAGTTCATCACCTTTGCGACGATGCTTGCTCCACTTACAACCGGATAAAGACTATCAGCTTTCTTTGCAACAACAAATTTGATATGTGGGAACCTTTCGGACAATTTAATTTGATACTTTTCTGGATCTCCCACAGTGTCCACATAAACCTGAAACACTTCCACACATCAACGCTTGCCTGTTTCAAGTCAGTAATATGGTTCCTGTGGCCTAATCTTACTCACTGAAGAGCGGCCCAGAAAGTCTTAGGATGTTAAAACATCATTTCCAAGTGTCGCAGATATGGCCAGCAACACAATTATCATATCTTTCGTACTCTTTTTACTAGGATTTATGTCGAGCACATAGAAACGAATCAATTCAAACCCCTCCAGCAGATGAAAGAGAACTGGGAAAAACTTCCTTGCTATTTCTCTCTTATTTTTCTTCCTGTTCGATCAAGGAGGTCATCCGCTACAGCCTTTTTTCAATTCACAATTTGTGGTTCTTTCTGTAATGAACATTGGATCAATAGCTGAAAATATCTCATCTCTCAAATTTACAAGATACATCATCTTACTAGGTTAAATGGCACCCAAAAGCAACACCCAAAATCGCTTAGTTCAAAAATCTAACAACTTCATCATGTTCCTTGCTCCCATTTGTGATGTCAGTATGTTGAGTTTAATTTCTAAACATTCCCTCAAGGAAGAATCTGTTCTGTAGCTAAAGAAAGAGTTCAATACCTCGGTTAGAAGAACTCCCATGTTCAGTACCCTTTTGACAAGGCCCATTGCAGAATCGTGTGAAATTTCATTAAGGTTTATCTTATTCCTGGTCAAAATCAAACAGGACGAATCATGTAATACATGCGCTGCATCAGAACAAGATGAAATAGAATAAAACGAGTCTCTACTAACTTCTTCAACATTTTAGCCGAGAGCTCCCTCGGATCAATGACATCAACTTCCCATCCAATAGATTCTTCAGCCTTCAAATTCTCGAATAATTCTTCCCTCTTTTCTTCTTTCAGAGTTTTAGAATCTGCACAAAAAAGAGACCAGAAATGACTTTGTGTGGGAGATGTTACACCATAATCACTGAGGGGTTGCAGCTATTGTCAACAACCAAGACAAAAAGAAAAACATAAAGAAAGTCTAAGACCCAATTTGTGGGTATACTTTTACTTTTGGTACTCCAGAATCATTTCAAAGAATATGAGCAAATATAAATTCACATGCTTGTGTTAGACTTATCCCACTTTGTTCACCTAAGTCATCCAAACTTCGTTAATAGTATAATCTAAGTAAAGCCTACTTCACTACTGCCAATTGGTTTTATGTTGAACTCAAGAAATCTCACATAGCATTAGAGCTTGGTCTTAGGTGGCCTCACTTCACGGGGTTAAGTCTCCACCTGAGTCAATACCCTGACCTCCATAATGCATACATGTACCTCCACGTGCTACCAGGCAGCACATGAGGAGAAGTGTTAAAGAGTTATCCTGCATCGTTAACCTAACTCACCCAAGCTTGTTTAATACAATCAAGAGGCTACTCCACCGATTGCCCATTGATTTTAGGTTGGACCCTCTAAGAAATCTCACACTTTGAAATAAATACTACTACGCTATTCACCATACTGTCGTCGTCTTACCATCTTCAAGATACAAAATCAAACAAAAACAGGAATACCCTTGTCACAAATTGCACAAGACCAACATGTAGCTGAAGTGTTAACCTGCAAAATTTAAAGAAGAAAGAGTCTTCTGGTACGAGACAGCACAGTACAAGCATCCGTACACCATGGGTCCTGAGGAAAAAACACAGCAAGAAACTATTTTTCAATAAAACAGACACAAAAACTGAAATGCAGATCAGAGCCATGAAAAATTAACAACCAATTGAAGTAGATAAGCACAAATAAAAGCGTTTGTTTGAAAAGGGGGGGAAAACCTAGAACAGGACCGCGTCCGGCTTCGTCGATGCCCATGATGCAAGGCTCAGATGCCCATTTGGGTAAAGCAACCTCCGATCCCATTGGGTTGTATGGCTTTGTCTCTGCGTCGCCAATCGCCAACACTCTACACCCTTCCACACTACTCTCTCTCTCTCTCTCTCTCTCTCTCTCTCTCTCTCTCCGCGACAGAGAAATAGTCTTTCTTGGATTAACTCTACTGTACTCCGTTTAACTTTTGCTGAAACGAGTATATTTTCCATAAGTAAATCATGAAGTAGCTTCTTCTTCTAAATAATCATTGGCTTCCCTGCCAAAAATCAAGAAAATAACAAAAGCTTTTTCTTGATTCAAAAATAATTGGTTAGTTCAAAAATAATACTTTTTAGTCTCCTTGTAAGAGGATGCTTAATAATTGCCAGTGAAACGGAAAAATTTGAATAAGGAAAAATAAGTTGCTATTTAGAAGTAAATATTAAAGAAACTTATTTTATTTTTCTGAATGTGTTCTGTTCATAAAAAACTTCGCAGAAAAACTAAAAATTTTTCTCTTTCGCAAGATTTATTTTGATTAAAAGTATTTTGAATCGCAAAGTTAAGACGTTGAGTCCCACAACTTTTATGATAATTGAACATTAAAATACTTAATAGAAAAATGCATTTTCCCCTCCTTTCCATCCAATTGAATTAGAACTTTGTGACTTTAGCATTGTCTTATCTTAATTTTTTCAACTTCATAATGATATTGAGTGTTGCTAATGCCAAAACGGTTTTTGTTAATGCCGAAAATTATAATGCATTAAAAGACTTGTACACGTGCAAGGTATAATAAGGCTTTGATGAAAATCTAACAAAAGATCATTAAAAGTTAACAGAGCCAAGAGACTTTAAAAAGAAAAATTAATTTAGGCCAAATACAACATTATTTATTTATTTATTTCACTACACCTACATTATGTTTAATATTTCGGCCACCATGTAAGATTGTATAATGGCCATACTCTGACTTGATCTCTAGGTAAATTGATCAAGGTAGAAAATTTAATCGATGCGAAAATCACCACTACAAATTCTCGTGAAGAATTGCTTTAAAAAACCTAGCAAAATTTGAGTCTCAAAATTTTGTTTTTTTCTTGGTTTGATACTGGATACATCAGCCGGATAATCTTTAAAGTGAGCGGAGGAATTGGACTCTAGGGTTAGTTGAGATGTGCGTAAGCTGATCCGGACACCTCCTGAGTTATCACAAATAAAAACCCTTATCGTGTCTCCTTGTGCCACCAAGCTATTACCCCATTGCTCAAAGAGCTATACTAACTGCACAAATATTGTGCACAGATCATGGAGTGAGACCCATTACTAATTCCATACAAATGATTCAAGCCGTTTAGTAGATATGTAATTTTTTTTCCAGATGGTTTGGCGTAAGCATCCCTGTGTTTGGTTTCTTACTGAAACCAAGTTAGGTGCTAAGAGCTGACCATAAATGGAGAGAGGACAGCCTGCCACCCAAATGGCCAAAACAAAAGATTAACTGGATATAATTTTAAGAATAAATCAGGCAAGCCAATTGAAAATTAGAGTATCAACAAACCTAAAGAAGGGACAGTAAAAGCTTGTGAGTTACAGTATAAAATAAAAAAAGAGCAGCACACGTATCACACATGTCATGGAGTTTTACAACACTGCAAACGAAGAACGAAACTGCAGCAGTGAATTTTGTTGCCATAAACACAGTAACTGGAGTCCACAATAAAACTCATTTGGTGTCCTCTTCAAAATCAAATGAATTTGAAGAATAATTTAGAACGGTCGATACAATAATCGTTGTGAGTTGGAACACCAACAAATCGATTCCGGCGCCATCATAACCCGCTTTTCGCAACTCAATTGTCTCCATCTTTGTCCAGCCTGAAACCAAAATATGTCAAAACACGGAAAACTTGTTTGTTTTCAATCCAAACCTAAAATACAATGCGCAGAAACTTGGTTTGGCCCATTCTCATTTTCAATATGGCAATTACTGCCTGCCTACCACTTGACAGACCACGTTGAATAAACCACCTAACCCGAATCCTAGACTAGTCGAGCTATTAAAACTCCCAAATCTTTGACAGCACACGGGTGGGAGGTGAACCTTAGACCAAAGGCTTCATATAGACCCTAGTTGCCAGGTGAACACCACTGCGCCAACTCCTGGGGGAATATACTTACAATAATCTTGATCGATCGGCACACATGTTTACTTCCTATGTATTAATTTAAAAAAAAAAAAGAACAATGTATGTAAAGCAGACGTAAGTCACGGAACAATGAGAATCAGTTAGGAAGAATGTGAACAAGTCCAGCGAAGGCATTGTTAATCCATCCTAAAAATAACAAAGCAACTCACAAGGCCAAGCTTCGCACTTGAGTTTTACAAAGTATTTGTTCACTCATCTCCAATTTTCAAGATAAAAATAAATACCTAAATCCAGGTTGCCAACCAAAGCAAAGGACCAAATCAAAGACAACTTGTAATGCCAAAAGAGAACCTTGCGAGAAGGAATGGACATGTAAAAGGTGCCTCATATTGTCATTAAAAGTTCTCAACGAGTACTCCCCATCTGTCAAAGCCTTCACTATCGATGGGCTACGAACTTGCCATATAGTTATGGTCAAAAGAAATACAAACCAAATATAACAAACAAAGTGTGGCTCTGCCCATGTCACTATCACTTCAGAGTTCAGAAGTTGGTTTCGAAACGTGAGATGAACGGTTTATATCATAGTTGTGGATTCAGACTCTGACCCCACAAAATGAGAGTTTGGAGGTGTATTGAAAGGAGCTTATCCCGTCATTTTTAAAAGCCAAAGTTGCCAAACAGCATACTGAATAAAACCCCCATGTTTTTTTTTTGGTCGATTGATATGAGAGATCATTACATCATGTATAAAGTACCAAGTACAAACCACGGGACACTACATCAATTGTGTGAGAGCCTACGAGATAATCAAGCTCAACAACTCGACCAACAAGATAAATAAGCCCCGCCAAAGGAACCACAATCACTGTAAGCCCAACTCAACTACAAGTACCATGGTTTAAAAAGCTACAAATACAGGATTTGCGTCTAGTCACAAACACATAGGCATGCCACTTACATTGATAGGCAAATCAGTCAATCAGAATCATGTCTCCTCTTCTCCTTGTCTTTCTTGCTTCTCCTCTTGCCATCTGAATCACGCGAATGACGCTTCTCGCGCTTGTCATGCTTTTCGTGTTTCTCTCGCTTGTCATGCTTTTCGTGTTTCTTCTCCTCATGCCTCCTTTTCTTCCGGCTCCTTTCATCATCCGATTCTTCTGCATTCATTGCAGTTGGACTTGGCAGAGGTGCTTCCATCTTCTCAGGCAACTCTTCCTTCGACTGAAGAGAACTAGGCTCTTCCCAAGCACGAGGCGCTCTGCAATAACAAGTTCCAAGTTACAACACTAACATGGAACATTGCAAACCCGAGACAATCAATAAAAGAGTCAAAATAATGAAAACATACAATAATTTCTAAAGAAGTACAGTTGAATGAAAAACCAATACATTTCTAGTTAATTCCACTCTGGCACAAACAAGTATTCTATAGATGAAATAGTTGAAAATTGAAAATTCTGATAGACCACCTAAAAAGTCAAATCAACAAAACTAAGGACATTGGAAGTGAACATAGAAGCACGATGCAATAGGGTTGATGAACTACGTAAGCATTGACAGAAAGCAAGTGCCTGGAAGCATTAATCTTGAACTAGAAGAGGATGTTATCATGATTCATGAATAATGTGGCAATTAGGCAGTATTTGGAACATAGATTTTAGAAGGAATTTACATATGTTACATAGACTCTTCAAATTGTCTAGTGTAACCCCGTGTGGGACAAACAACACGACAGTAAAGATACGGGATCCGTGTCCAACATGTTTAGTTGGACATTCACATAACAATCATATATTGTCATTCTAATTAACCATGACACATTTCCATCTCATTTCCCTGAGATGGAATGAGAAAAACCTCGCACTTGGACACCTAACTGCACCCAATTTCAGGTAACATAAGGATTTGTCATGAAAATAAAGCAAAAAATAGGGAAAACATTAGCCGGTTCACTCAACAAATCCACGCTTCAACCACATCCTTCTGCCTTAAGGTGAAAGTATCATACACAAAATTTTCAAATTATCAGTAACCAGGGAGTCCAACACTGAAACCAACAGAGATTACACTTAAATCTTTTGTGTCATACCTAGCAAAACCAAGGCCATGAACCTGAGCAGCTTCAGCATGGCCCGCACCCAAGTCTTCTGCTGTGGAGCCTCGCTTCACAAGCTCTGAAAACTCATGCTTATCTAATCGAGTGCCTTGAGTTCTGTTAGCACGCTTTGGAGCCAAGCCGAGAGCCTCTCTCATAGCCTGCTCCTCCTCTTCCTTGATCCTGCGTATCTCTTCTTTTGCAGCCTCCATATCTGCACTCTGAGATTTTTTGTCCCTGGCATACCAGTGTAGATCCTTCCCTGTACAATTAGACAAGAAGAACCTTTATGGCATTGTTTTCCAAAAAACACCTCAAAGAAGTCAAGAACAAGGTGGAAGAGAACGAAAATCCAATACATATTACCCAAAGAATAACTAAAAGAAAATTGGAGATTGTTTGATAACATTTAACCTTTAAAAGCTGCACAACTCCAGGTACGCCAAACACAAACTTGACAAGACGGATAAACTAGCTGACCATAGATTTGAGCCTTTTAATCGTTTTTGTACAAACTTGTACTGTTCACTCTCCAAATCAGATAGGAAGAGATACCCAGAAATGTTTCCCAAAAATCTTTGAGAGCATTGTCCCCATGTCAATTCACGAAAGACCGCCCCATTACAGAATCGCCTTCTCAAAACCTAGGTTTTTCACCTCTCCGACTGGCCAACTGCTGACCCTTGCTATTTAAACATATGTTTTCCGCAAAGTCTCCATCACTTTACCCTTGCTAGCAGCTATCAATAATCAACAAACAGAACCCATCCTTAACCGTTTTCCATGGTTGGAATCCTGAACGCACCCCTTCTCCTCTATTCCATCACAAAGAGCTCATAGAACCTCCCTCCCACATTTGAACATCTTTGCCATTCCAAAATGTTTTTCAAGCCTCTAATTCTGGTTGCTTCCCTGAGTCAAGTGCATATCCAGCGCGGCTCTGAAATACATAATCTGACTGTTTGGTTGTTCTGTCAGCCCCTCTCCACCACCTTAAACCCTTCTTTGAACTCTTCACTGTCAACAGAAACGTTGCACCTCTTCCATGCTACCTCGAAAGTTCCTCATTGAAGGTTTTGCCATATTTTTCCCCTAACTTTGTAAGGCTTGTTTCCTCAATGGCGTGACTTTTGTTAATTACTAATTCGTAATTACCCTGTTCATGTCTCTACATGATTTTCTAGAGCAAAGGCAGGTGAGAAACAAGGCAAGACCACTGGTAGTCTGGTTGTATTCACACATTTACAGGCATACAGCAGAACTTGGAATCGAGATTAGCAGATAACGATTCTATCTCATCACGTATATACATAAATAAATCAATCTTCTCATAATTAAATGTGGGAGATGATATTCACACGTCGTTTTAAGCTCCTCACTTCTCTTTTTATCTTTTAGCCGCCCACAACAGAGTGTGTCATAGGGTAAAAGAGGCATGCGGACATCATATTAATTAGCCTAAAATATGAAAATAATGTTACATATACCACATAATGCAGTTATCTAAAAACTAAAAACAATCATGCCGGCAGCAAAAACTAAGTCATTCTAAGCCACAACTTCTGAAGTGTTAACCAATTGACAGCAACTACATTCACAACTACTTGCACAACTGATATGCATATGTAATCTTGAAATTGGAAAAACATTCAGAAAACCACAATAAAATGGAGTACCTTTTTGCCATCTTCCAACAGGAGCCTTAAGACTGTGACCTAAGTAGTTCTCCCGATGCTTATCAACTTTCACGTCGTCCCAGCTAAATTCTGCACGTCAGCGAGCATATCATGAGGCACTTTGAAACAGTAACACGTTCATGATTCGATTATAAAACTGCTCGAATCGTATAACGCTTTCGTCGCCTAAACATACTAAAAATTTAAAACAGATTCAATTCCTACGTCAGGTGCAATTATCTTTTTCATCAGTTATCTTTAAACTTATGAACATCTGCATAAGCGTATATAAATTGAAATCGAACCATCAGAAACCCTAGAAAACAGAAGAAATAGATCGAGAGCTTACGATCTCGACCGCCGCGAACGCCGCCTCTAGTCGGATGATACATCTTCTCTCTCTATATATTTTTCTCTGTATATATGCGTATCTATACACGGAGACTTCAATCCGATTGGAATGATCGAGGATGGATTTGACAGCTTCTCCTTGTTCTTCCCTTTCCCCCTCTCCCTTGAGATAAGACGGAAAGACGAAATTTTGATATTTTGAGGGGTCTATTCGTAAATATAGTACCAATGAGCAACGGAAAATTTTCGCAGCATTTAACCGGACCAAACCGAGTCTTATATTTCAATCATTTCAAAACGGCTACATGAATCATATTCCTCTATTGAGCTCTATTAAGATCATTTGTTCACACAAATCTCCCTCTTAACTACTGCTGCATCTCCTGATCTACGGTAGACATACCCAAACCACCTTGGACTATTTCCCCTCAACTTATCTTCTATGGGTGCTACACATATCATCTCACGAGCTGTTTCATTTCTAATCATGTCTCATCTAGCCTTACCACACATCCACCTCAATATTCACATTTCCGCTACACTCATTTTGTTCACCTGTTATTTTGTTAGTAAACCAACATTCTATCCCGTAAATTATCGTTGGTCGATGGCAGTTCCATAAAATTTTCGCTTTAATTTTATGGGTACCCTCTTGTCGCACAGTACATCAGTAGCGCTCCTCCACTTGAGCCACCTCACTTAAATCCCATGGGTCACATCATCGACAATCTCTTCATATCTATTAATAATTAAGCCTAAGTACCTAAAATCATCGCTCTTAGATATCTCCTGATTTTGGATCATCACTCTTTCTTCGTGTGCACTGCTAGTATCATTAAACTTACACACCATATACTCATTTTTACTCCAACTTATTCGAAAACCCTTTTAACTCTGATACTTCCCTCCTAAATTTATAGTTTCATATTAACACCTCTAACGGTTTCATTGCATTTAACAATGAGTAAAATTGATTTTTTATCCCTCACTCTCATTTTTTTATAACCACACTCTGTTTTTTCCCTTGTGATGTGAAATTTAAATTTTTATTTGTGTACTTTTTACGCTTGTAAGGATAAACTAAAGAGCTTGTAGCCCAACAGTTATCTGATTGGTTCTCCTACAAGGGAGGCCAAGGTTCGAACCTCGTAAGAAGTGTTCAAGGTTCAAAACTATAAACAGCTTCTAGACCCCTGTGGAATAATTAATTAACTAATTCATCCGCTAATTCTCCACTAAGATATGAAATATTAACCAAAAAAAAAAAAGGAAATACTGTGATTCACATTACAAAAAAAAAGTGAGATTATAAAAAATGGGAGTATGAAAATCACCACTTGAATAGGGCTACAATTTTTTTTTCTAGGCAAAAGACTACCATTTTTTTCCCCTTTTAAGTAAGTTCACATAATTTTTATATGCTAATTAGATTTGTTTTTTTCACTTTCTAGTTTCAACCGTCAAAATAAATAGTAATTAATTTACGAAATTTAATACTGCACTAAATTAAACACAATTACAAACAAAAACAAGACAAATTAACAATTTCTACGATATGCGTTTCAACTAAACTAAACTGATTACAGGTTAATGTCAATAATCAAGTTATTTTTTTACAAGGGTAAATCTCACAAAATTATTTTTTATAAATATCTTCCCACATAGAGGCCTATTTCTCATAAAATTTTGTTCTAGTATTAATTATATTATATTTTAAATTTTCCTTAGATCATATTAAACCTTTTGAATTGGCCATTTCTATCAACGGGAGAATTTTAAAAAGTAATAATTAAAACTATAAACTAAAAAAAAACCACAGAATAAGAAAAAAATTGCACATATAATTTTTTTTTAAAATCTTACCCTACATTTCAATTATTTTTTATTCTTCTCGTTGAGATAATTAATAAATTTAAAACAGTGGAAAAAAAAAGGAAATAAAAAATTACGAACAGTAGTGTTGCAGATAAGAGAATAACCTTTCCGATACTCTAGTGTAGGGGTGTTACTCGAAACCGGAAAATCGATCGAAACCGGAAAAACCAGACCGGACCTATTTTTTTAAACCGGTCGAATAATTTCGATTCGATTCTGGTTTATAAAATTTTATAACTCGGAAAAATAATTTCGATCCGGTTTATGTGTTTTAAAAACCGGTTGAAACCGGACCGGTTATATATATATATATGTATAATATATACATATATATATAAACATAGGGGAGGAGTTGAATTATGAGTTTTTGGTTGATATTTTGTAGTATATATTGGTCTAATGAATATATTTATTATATAAAAACTGTTTTTATGGGCTTAATTATGTTTTTATGAGTTTATTTTTTATTTTTTATGTATTGGGATCAAAATTGATCTTTTTTGATGAGCCTAAAAAAATTGTTGAATTATAGATTTTTAGTTGATATTTCATAGGTTGAATTATGATTTTTTTGATGTGTTGGGCCCAAAATATGACTCATGAATGAAAACAGGATAAACCGGATAAACCGGACCGAAACCGGTTGAGCCGGTCGAAACCGGAACCGGTTTATCTCAACCGGTTCCGGTTTCTAAAAATCTCAAACTGAAAAACCAGTTTCGACCGAAAAATACATCCAAACCGGTTGAAACCGGACCGGTATCACCTCTACTCTGGTGGGACCAATTCATATATCTTACGTGGCAAACAAATCCAGAGTGCGTCCCTAGTTTTCCCCAAAACCGGTCTCCAACAATACGGTCTGCGAACCGGACCCACATTACCCCTCCCTATATAATCCTAGGGTTTGTTGACTCTAATCATCATCACGAAAAATTTTTCAGTGCCGAGCGGGTACCACGTGGTGCCCGCTCGGCCATCCGAGCCGTCCATTATGTGTGGGACCAGATTAATATTTGTGGAAAAATCAGAGTGTTGTTGATCCCCAACCGTCCAACAATCATCGGTCTGCGACGTGACCCACTCCCGTCCCAATTCCCGCTCGGCACCGAAGAATTACTCCATCATCACACTCTACTCCCACCTGATACAAGTATCTCTCTTCCTCTCTCTCTCTCTCTGCATCTGGGATTACTACTGTGAAACCGATCATCGATGGCTATGCGAAGATCAACGGCGGTGCTTCGTTTAATGGAGGCCCAACGAAGGCCAGGCCTTCGCTGCTTGAGCGATGACAGGGGCCGGATCCTTAGCGAGGAAGAGCGTGCAGCTGAGAACGTCTACATCAAGGTTTTCACCTTCTTCCAATCTCTCTCTCTCTCTCTCTCTCTCTCTCTCTGTGTATATATATGCACGCATATCGTTGTCTTTGATGTGTTGGATGTTTTTGTGATGTTTTGGTTTTTGTTTTTGAAGAAAATGGAGAAGGAGAAGTTGGAGAAGCAGAGGCAGAAGGCTGAGAAAGAGAAGGCAGAGAAGGAGAAGGCAGAGAAGGTACGGGATTTTAGGGTCTCTTATTGATTGATCTGTTAGTCTTATAAGTTAATTCGTTTCTAGACAAACAAAATTTAAAACGCGTCTCCTAACATGACGTGTCATCCAGTTTTTCGGAATTTTCGTGTCGGAGCTACATAGATTCATTTATTATTTGTTTCGGTAACTAATTTGGTAATTTATATTTGTGCTGTTCTTAAGGTATTTGTGTTTTTATGTTTATGCTTTGTTTTGTAACTGTGGAAAGAAAAAGGAAAATAAGTAGTGTGAGTTTGGGTTTAATTTTCCATTGTGTTTGCCTTGCAAACATCACGGTTCTATCATATTGTTGTACTCATCTTAGCTGCCAGAATGGAGTAAAACTTCATATTCGTTGAGTGTTGACTTAACTATATATGGAGTTAGCCTGTCTCTGTGACCGAATGGATTGTCCGTTCATGTTGTTGGGCTTGTGAGAAGATAATCCACGCAAAAGTTGAGGTCGATCGGGCATTGGTAATTATATGATTTAGCGATTTTGTTTTTAAAAAATGTGATTAGATTTTGCACAGGTGATCTTCTTGACAAGTGCTATAAATGAACAGTTTGGATAGTTGAGGTGAGCCTGGGATGGACCCACATTTTGCAAAACTTGATGGTCCTGTTGGTATTGCCGACTGGAGACATGCCAAATCCTAGTTGAAAGGGAGACCTATTCATCAATTCTTGTGGAAGATGTTGGTTGTTAATTTGCACCTCAATTGCATGTTCCTGTTTCTTACAAAAACTTTGCATGCATAGCAATTACGTTTTTCTGCTCTTGCTCTTCAATTCATCTTCATAGAACCAGAGGCTTTTCTTTTTCTTTGTTTATGTAATACATTAATTACGTTCTTAGAACTCTATGCATGCATTTTGCGAGTTGACAAATTTGTGGAAATTCCTAGTTGTCGGTATTGAGACATGGTGATTACAAAAGTTGTTACGGATTGGCTTTTTTCCAGTTAGGTACTTCAGCTAAGATTAATTGATTTTTCCTGGGCTGTGACAGCTTCCAATTTTACCATCGCCCTAATCTCTAGATTGTGAATATAGCATGCAGTCATTTGTTGCTCCATTTTAGACTTTTAAGGCCGTTTATTAGTTACTGAGACGGTCAAAATATGATGGTATAGTAGTCTTTTTAGGGAGGTTGGCAAACCTGTAATGGTTAAACTGTTAAAGTAGGCATACCAAGTTGCATGATTGTGGCCCCTAAGGTGCAACCCAACTGCTTGGTTATTTATCAGAAACGAATTTCTATGGTTCTTTCCTATACTCGGTGACCAAACTTTTCTTTGTGAGACCCAAGTGCTATTCCGAACACCTGCAATTTCGAAGGGCTTTTTGTATAATAACTAAGCCTGATAGACAGGGCTTGTTTGGTTGACACTTTTTACACAACTCACCTTGGAAGAAAACTATTCAACATTGGGAAAAAAGAGTACATTCCTTATGCGTACAATCCTTTTCACGACTTGAGTATTTTTGGAAATTGCTTGAGTTTAGTTCTGTTAGCAATTATTTTGGATCTTCCTTGGAACTCTGACCTCTTCCCATGAATTGAAGTAGCTGTTTGTTGTGTGTCAGTTTCTACAGACTGGAGCATATTCTTGATTTCTACATAAAAATTATTTTGACGTTGCCTTGCCTTGCACTGCATTTTTTTGTTTTTCTTAATTTCTGTGTCTAACAAGTTTGTCATCTTTTCACAGAAAGCTGAAGGAGAGGCTCATAAGAGCTGAATTGGTCTCTTCACCGACTTGTGGAGCTCTTGCTTTGGAAGTACTATGAGTCTATTATGAACCTTGTTGTTACAACAAATAAATGTAAATTATCACTTGGCATGGCTTTTTTATAACCGTTACTTTGCGTGACTGTTTATGAGAATGGTTATCCGTATGAAGTTTGACCATTGTTGATGTTTATTGGTGATAACTTCAGCTATGCTATTGTGGGCAGTTTTTACTTTTACAAGATGATGTTCTCGCTTGTTCCCCTTTAATGGTATTGACTATGTTGCATTAGTACGTGGCTGCTGGTTTATTTGCTTTTCCCTGTGGATCTACGTTGCTCATTATCTGATTTTTGCTTGCGAGGGATAGGAAAGTTTCATGAAGGTTTAATTCGGATAGTAACTTAATCAGGTTCTTATTTGTATCATCTTCGGGTTGTGCCGTTTATCGGTGGGTTGGTAATAGGAAATAGTTGTGTGTTCATGCTGTTGTAGAGGAGGAAGCTGCAGGAGAAAAAGATATATCCTCCGAAATTAAGATCTTACTGATGATAAAACGGGAAATTACTGCATAAGTCTTACTGATGATGATCGACTTGGAAATGATGAAAATGTGTTGATGGAAACCAATTTGTATTTGGACTCGGTATTTTTGTCAATTCGGTCACCCTATTGGCATTGCAGGAATCCCTTGCGTGCCCGTGGGCAATTTCCGGCTTGAATCTCAGGCTAGGCAATTTATAGTTTCGGCTTCTTATGAGTTTAATGTTCTCCCTATCACAATCGTGATTGCCTTGAAAATTCTGTCGATGATATGTTCAGCCATACAGACAGACAGACATTGGCACTAGAACAATTCCAGCACGCTTCACTTATGAAAATACAGACTGCCTCCGGATTTTCGGTTGAAAGCTTTCATTTGTTTTGGCAACACCCGATTATGAGCTTCTGTACGAAGGGTGGTCGAGGGTGGAACTCCCGTAAGTGGGCGATGAGATTAGTCCTTCAGGATCAGTTGAGCTGTGTAAGCTTGGCCACACTATATTTGGCCATTAACATGGGCATTTGGCCATCAACATGGGTTGTAGCAATTTGTGGTTTCATGTGTGTTCATAATATACGTGGCACACCAGTAGAATTGAATAATTGATTCGACGCTAAGGAAATTGAATGATAGAAGTGATATGTAAATCTATATACACAATATACTAAACACATGTATGTCACCTTAAACTGTTCTGTTTTGAGAAATCATAATTTGAGTTAGGTTCCAGTAGAAGCTTAATAACTTAAGTTTAGCCTAAACTACACCTCATGTACTATACATCATCTCTTGATTTTTCGATGAAGCACGGGATCACAAGAAACTGAGAGAGAGAGAGAGAGAGAGAGAGAGAGAGAGGAGGAGAAGAAGAAGAAGAATACCAAATTATTAGACAAGCCAAACAAAGAAATCAAAGTGTTAGGCTAATCCTCATTTTCCTACCGAGAAAATTACGTAGTAGTTTAAGAAAAGAATCTTTTGGAAAATATAGGAAGTTGCTTCCCGTTATGCAAAACGAAAACTTAAAAAAATTTATAATAAAAAGTTAAATTTGTTAATCTAGTTGTATGTTAATAGAACTGATGGTGTGTTACGCTAACTAAAAAGTACTCGTATTTATTTTTTAAAGCAAAAGTGATGTATCATGAGAGAATAATCTGTCTCGTAAAATAGAAAATAAATACTTAAAACATTAAGAACTTTAGCGGAATGGAGCCTCAATGACAAATATTCTAGCGGCAAAAAAATTTTTTGAAAGAAGACTTATCCTGAAATTGACCCGAAAATAACAATTAGTGATTGAGATTCACTTTGATGTTCGGGCCTCACTCATCAAAATGGATTTCAACCACTAGTTACTTTTTTCGGAGCACTTTCGGAATAAATTTTCTTTATCGTTAGCATTTCCGTAATGTATTTTGTTATTTTGTGAATCAGATAATCTTTTTGAGACCGGAAATGGTAGCACCAATAAATAAGAGAGAGACGGGTAAATAAACCGGTATCCTCAACTCCCACCCGAAAAAACGAGAACGATTTTTTTACGTGTGCTCGTAACGTTCTAGAGAGAGAGAGAGAGAGATGGCTGCAGCTTCTTCGAGAATCGTGGCAGCCGCCGCCGAGAGGGTGGGGGCCGCCGCTCGACGGCAAGCCCTAACCATAACGGACACGGCGGCGGCCAGAGTACGCCACCTTTTGCAGCAGCGGCAACGCCCTTTCCTCAAGCTCGGCGTCAAGGCTCGCGGCTGCAACGGCTTATCTTACACCCTCAATTACGCAGGTTCTCACACCACCTATCCATTTCTTCTCGCCTTCTAATTCAGATTTGTTTGTGTTCTGCAATTTCACGCAGATCATTGGTGTTGCGGCTTAATATAGTTCAGCCATATATTTGATATTGTTCGATTATTATTAGTTAGGGTTTTTAGACTATTACCGGGATATATCGATTTTTTATGTAGTTTCCGTATGAAATTTCCTTTTGTCGAGTAAGAAGTCGTTTGCTTTTGCTTGCAGGCTTGAATCTGATTACTAGAAATCAAAAACCAAGTAATTCAAGGCACGCGGTAATTTCCTTAAAATGATTGAATTAATTTGGGAATAGTATCCGGGAAACATTTAATAGAGTTCAACATCTCCTTTCTTAATGGACGAGTCTCGAATCTAGGTTATCATGGGAAGAGTTGGGATCAGTGGATCAGATTCCCACGTGTTTGATTCTATCAGGTCTTACTTCCCTCTTCGAGTCCGTTTCAAACGTTGGAATCCTAAGATTCAGAATCACATTCTTCTTCTTCATCTAGATTCTGGCACCACAGACTAAGAAGCTTTATAGAAAGATCATGAAAAACATGAAAAGATGGGCTTAATTCGTTTCTGGATCACGAGTATGATACCATTATTCGAGTACTATCTGACAAAAATAGGGCGATCCATTGCCTTCATTTTGTAGGATATCATTAATGTAATAAATCAGTTCTTTTCAAGATATCCAAGACTAGACATCTTTAGGTAGATTTTTTACCTTCAACTTTCTATATCGTACCCAAATAGTGCCCTATGATAATGTAGTGCACTTTCTTTGATGCAGTTTTTGTTATGTTATGTTTGATTATATGTGCTGTTGCCTGTAGTGAACCATGGTCGTCAATTGTGGATCTAAAATATATCATTGAAGATTTTGCATAGCTTTGTAGACATAATTACCAGTGTCAAGTATTACATTTGCCTCTTGAGACCAACCACTGCCGACGTTTGGTTCCATTTGTTAAGTTCTACGTTTGACAGGTGGATGCCTCTTAACTCTTAAGTTTGTTGATGTGTTGGTTCATCCAAGAAGATGAAGTCCTAAAATACCTCAACTTCTGAGTTCTGACCTCATTTCTTTCATCATTTGGCGTAATGGTTGTAGTTTAAAATGTTACAGGATTCAAATGTCTTGATGATCTCTGTATATACAGAACCTGTGCTAAGTGTATGGCTTTGGTTGTCCTAGGGTTCTAGAATAAAGATCGTCAAAGACAATGGAATAAGAGCTTTGGTCCGATATCAAATATAACTGCACAAGCGTAGTATAAGTCTAAGACACGAGTGCCATGCGTCTTTCAATGGAGCTATATAAAGTCTGACGATGTTCTCTCAAACTGGGAGTTCAGAATCTACGCACGACATATATTTGGGACATTGTAATTAGGAACTAGCATTTGTCAATTCCAGAGACATGTATCTTCATTGAGCAACCTTAGCCTCTCTAGGACCCTTCAATACCTAGGACACCTAGTCAATGTTTATCAAATAAGCATTCCCGAGTGAGATGGAAATTAGAGCAGATTTGAAGAAACTTTCTTCAGGTCAGATTGCACAACATGCACCT
Source organism: Rhododendron simsii (assembly GCA_014282245.1). NCBI lineage: Eukaryota > Viridiplantae > Streptophyta > Magnoliopsida > Ericales > Ericaceae > Rhododendron > Rhododendron simsii. The sequence continues at coordinate 27,099,464 of CM024961.1, forward strand.
ATCATGTTATTTCTACCAATTGGCTACTTGCGATAAAAGTTGCGAGGAGCAGAGATCTAGGAAGGACCTCGAGAGCTTGAAGTTGAAAATGTTGGGGCTAAGCACACCCAATGCTCATTAGATTATTTATTGCATTACTGTGGATGCTATTGATGGTTTAATTGACATCTGTTGAATTGGAAATCTGAATTTTTAGGTTGGTCCTATTTGGTAACTTAGTTGTTTTTAAATATTTTGGAAGCTGGAATGGAGAACATGTTTGATGGACAGGGGTTTCGGCCTAAAATTGTTGACAAGATTCAAAATCTGAAGTTTTGAGTCAGAATAAAATAGTTTCACTTGGTTTGAAAACAGATTTTCGTTGTTCTCCTTCCCTTTCCCACCTTGACTCTCTACAACCCCGCTCCCTCTGGCCTCCAATGTCACTTATGGCCACACACCTCTCCGCCTCCGGTTACCTCCTCCCTCCGGCAACCCTTCTTACCTCATCATCTGGCAACCCTTAGGCCACTCCCCTCTCCCTTTGGCAACTCACCAGATAATTATTTGCTTTTTAAAGTGTTTGTGCATCCTTCTAACCTGTATTTGCTTATATCTTTTGCAAGAAAAGAACGTTTGGCCTTTATATCCCCTCTTCCAGATCAAATTGTCGGCCTCTTCCTTTTTCAAACAATCAGAGTGCATTTCTCGATGATCCTCTAGACTCTGGATAATGCTTGTATCGTACTGAAACCCATTGTTTATTTTGGTGATTTGTCGATCATAACGTTTATTATGCCCAGGGTTCTATCAGGCTTGCTTTCAAGCATTTTTTGAACCTTTCAATATGCCTTTTGTCCTTCAAGCTTATTGCATGTTACTCTGATTGGTTCAACTTAAATGTGATCATTTGCTTCACTAGTATCAGTTCTAATGGGCCAATATACTGCAAACACAGATGAGAAAGCGAGATTTGATGAGTTGGTTGAAGATAAAGGAGTGAAGATATTGATTGATCCAAAGGCTCTCATGCATGTCATAGGAACCACGATGGATTTTGTCGATGACAAACTCAGGTACAAAGCATATGTCAGTAATGGTTATTTGCACAGACAAATTTGATTGTTCCGTACACTTTTCTTAAGCAATTTTCTACTTTATGTAAACCTGTTCTCATGGTCTATGATATAGATCATAACTCGGACATACATTTCTGACTGAGAAATCTGAGAAAAGTACATTTCTGACTCTAAACCTGTTTCCTCTATTCAAAGGACATAGGGGTTTTTTTTTTTCTTTCCCTTTCCCTTCTTTTTTTTGGGGTGGGGAGGTATAGTCATATGAGTCTAACCACAATGGAGAGAATAATATCCTTTTTTGAAGAAATATTTCTTTTGAGTTGGGGATCAAAAGGTAAAGTCCAAGCATCTAAAACAGTCTACAAAGTTGGATGCTCAGGATAATGTTGTCATGTGATTTCGATGTAGTGGCTATTTGATATTCTTTGATGGGTAAACTATAGTTAACCCCCTCTAACTAAGCCTCACGTGCACTTTGCCCACTCTAACTTTTTTTTTTTTTGAGATTCAACCCCCTCTAACTAACTGAAATTCAAACGGTCATAACTTCTTTGTCCAAAATCTAAAATATGCAAATTATATATCGATTTCGAGGTCTTGAAGTCAGCTTTCTAATGACACCAAAATCACATCACGTTTGTTAAACCACAACTACTATACTCTCATTTGAGTCCTACTACTATTACTCCATGAGTCTTGTGCAATGAGCTAGGACTTGAACCCTTGACAGCGGTGTGAAGTTGAATGCAATAACTATTCATATGTGGTTGCTTTGAATCGTGATGTGATTTTGGTGTCTTTAGAAAGCTGACTTCAAGACCTCGAAATCAATATATAATTTGCATGTTTTCAATTTTGGACGAAGAAGTTATGACCGTTTGAATTTCAGTTAGTTAGAGGGGGTTGAGTGCCAAAAAAAAGTTAGAGGGGGCAAAGTGCACGCGAGGCTTAGTTAGAGGGGGTTAATTATTGTTTACCCTTGTTTGATTGTGCAACTTAAAGCCACCATTGGTAAATAGTCAGTTTTTTTTTTTTTCCGAACGGCAATAGTCAGTTTAGTACCATAACTAAATTCAAGGCGTGTATGGTTCACCATGTAAAAAATGCAGGCTTCCACTTCCCAGTGTGTCCTTCCATTTCTAAGTTTGTAAGAGTTAAATGCAATCCACTCACAATTGATGTTTGTTAATTACCACAACTACTATTACTCTCATTTGAGTCCTTGTGCAATGAGCTGGGACTTGAACCCTTGGCAGCCGGTTGTGAAGTTGAATGCTATTAGTCAACTAACTTCCATAATCTGGATTGGCAAAACTCTTTTTGCATCTTGTGACTTGACTTCCCTGGTTTTCTAAGTTCACTAGATCCAGGTTTTAGCTTTTATGATCCTTTTTTCTCTGTTTCTTTTTACCACCTCTGACACATGATTTGGTTTATGGGCAGATCTGAGTTCATATTTATCAATCCCAACTCTAAAGGGCAGTGTGGATGTGGAGAATCTTTCATGACAAGTGGTGCAGAAGCTGCAAAGTCTGGTGTTAGTTCGAAATCGTAAATCCATGTTCATATTTATGATCACTAAAGCAACACGTACACTTGTGACTCAAAGTTCCAGATTCCATGGGCGGTATTTGTCAGGATAATAAATCCCGTAACGTTGTATAACATTCATTTGATTCTAGTGATATACTCCGTATACAGTTCCAGTAGATTCAAGGTGATTGTAATGTAATGACTAATGAGGACAAACGCGGGAGTCCCTATTGTACATGAGAGAAATAAAAAAAATTCTTTCTATTTGAGTTCTGTTCTCCCGATTGATTGGGATTGAGTTTTGCCGATTTAGTGGAGATCCGTCTAATCTGTCACTGTTTTCCTGGAGTTCTGTTGTGTTCAAACTGATATGGTGTCACGGTGAAGATAAAAATCACATCGAATTACAATGCTTGACAGAAATTTAGGCTAGTTTCTTTGGGCTTTTGAGTGTTTTCTTGTTTTGTCTGTATTTGAATTTTTTTTTTAATTTTTAGTTTTGCATCAATTTTTTTACTTTTTCGATTTGTTTTGTTGAGAGAAATCAAAAAGTCAAAATATTGGCACAAAATGAACAATCGCGAAAAAAAAAATTAAATAAGAACGAAATGTTAACTTTTAGAAAAAGTTAAGCGGAACGAGGACGAAAATGATATACTAAACTGATATAGTTAATCCCACAATTTTTTACTGTCATATCCTTGATTCCTGTTATATACTGAGTACTAAAGTGAAAACGTGAGGTGAAAATGCGAAATTACTCTTAGCGTTGCTCCAATGTGAGTAAAAATTTGAAAACAATGAATCCGTACCTGTCAAACTAATAAGCAGGCAACTAGACTGGGGCTGCAAGCGAACTTGTAGCTCGTGGCTTTGCTCAACTCGTTTAGTAATTGAGTCAAGCTCAAGCTCGAGTTTTAGGCTCGTTCACTAAACGAGCTGAGTTCAACACTCAAAAGCTCAGCTGCACTCAAAAGCTTGGCTCCTTTGTATACTAAACGAGCCGAGCCGAACGCTATGATGTTTTTCCCTTTCCAGTACGCAGGTACACTTACGAATGGTGCTACTGGTACAAACCCTTTTTGGGTCTCAAAAAAATGATCGGAGTCGCTCATTTTGTTTAAAATACTTTGCTTATGGTCCCTATAAAAATAAGCTTAATCCGGTATCAGTAAGAGTATTTACGAAACATCCAAACTTTGCTTTAAATGGGCCCAAAAAAGGGTTTGTACCCACTGGTACAGATTTTTGGTCTGTACCAGTAGACTTTCTCTTACATGACAAACGCAATTCTCCTTTGAGAGGAAAAGTATGACGGCACTCAAGTATGCTTAAAGCCATTTCCGTTTAGATATTGTAAGGCTGAACCTGAATATAATCAAATACAGAATCTCTGACACCGGGCTGAATAGTTTAGTGAAAGAACAACATAATCAGGATGTGTCCGACCTCCACAAATGGCAATGTCAACAATACATTCCTCCCCAACAAACAGACGAGGGATTAAAACAGTGAACATTGGTATACTACTCAATTCGCTTTTTCATCTGGCCTAACTGATTGAGAGCGTCCGGAAGCAGTAGACATAATTATGGAACTTATACCATTCTCTTCATTCCTCTTTGGAGTAGATATCCGGTGCTTCGACCATTCCTCCAAGGCTTTACGGTGGAGAGCATTCATACGAATATAAGGCCTTTTTCCTTTGATCAACTTCTCAGCATTCTTCCAATCATCAGCCACACCTAGAGCTACCAACAGTGCACACATCACCGCAACACTTCGTCCATGACCTAGAGACAGCATCTCATGAATTAACAAAGAGAGTTGGTCACAAGCCTCTAAATTTAGCAAGCTTCGGAACAATCAATGCAGTTGGAATACCAGTTGTTCCATGTAAAACTCCTGATGCCGCTAATACAGAAAGGGGGGAAAAAAAACAAATAAGAAATCTAGAAATCGGTAAGTGCTTTCAACATTTGCAACCATTTTGCCCTCCACTTCACCAAAAACTTCACCATATACAAGGAATACTTAGTCTCACGACTCTCACCTAACACAATGTTATTTCTCTTTTAGCTAACACTGAAAGGGAGCTTTTCAGCTTAGTTGTATATGCCTAGTCTAGTGACTCAGAAATGAAATCTGACCATACCCAAGCACCCAAATTCCCGAAAATAATCTTATTGAAGCACAAATACTGCAATAAGAAGTGTTGCAACCTATATTACCTCAAACTCAGATGGTCCCCAGGCAAGGAGCGGAACTTGGTACATCCACACGACCGCACCACTTCTCTCAAAGCATCCGATGAATAGGTAAATTTTATGTCTAATAACCATGTTTAACACAATTCTGAAAGCATTATATTCATTTTTTCTTCCTAAATCTCCAAATTCTCTTGTTTCTATTGGAAACTTTGGATTCGCTTTGGCCAAGAGGCCTTTGGCCCAACGGCATTAGGGGGTGCACTTAAATGCTACGAGAAAGGAGATCAGGAGTTCAACTCCTCCACCAAGGTGTTAATCTAACTATTCTAACAATACTAACTTTCAAAACAAAAACAAAAAAAACTTCGGGGTCGCTTTGGATAAAGTCACACTTTCGGAATGCTAGTGTGTCGTATTTTGAAACATGTGTTCCAAAATGTAATTCACTAGGGAAGTAGCATTTCTAGCAACAGAGATTGCAAATGATGTGAAATTTAAAACTTAAAACCTTTTGAATCAGACCAAACAATGGAAGGTGAATTTAATGAACTTAATGAAATTCCTTAGGATTATGTCTTTGCTAAGAAATCAGGCCCAGCTCAGCATATTTTGGTTCTCTGTGAGTCAACCATTGAGCTCACGACTCAACCTCTATCCATTCTGTCGTTGTTCAGGCAAAGGCAGTTCTGCGCTACACCTTGCCCTGAGAAATTTTTGGGTGCCAAGTGTGTACCACGTGGTGCCCGCATGGCGCATCCAAGCCGTCCATTTCGGTTTTGGACGGTTTGGATTTGGAGAGAGAGGGTTTCAATCTAGGCCATCCAACACACTTTTGGACGGCTCGGATGGGCTGCTCGGGCACAACGTGGGTACGGCCACGTGGTACCCATCCAGTACCCAAAAATTTCTCCCTTGCCCCACTTGGGCATATTTGCTGCACTGCTTCATGACAAGAGCTTATTACTTCATCAAAGCAGTAACTGCTAGGCAAATTATAGCTCTGTCAGGTATAAAGATCCCTGATGGAAGTCCAGCAGCAATCTCTACCAGTGATGCGATTCTAAGTTGAAATTTGCAACACAGTACGGGATGGATATAAATGAAGGGCGAGCCCAAGTCCTCCTATACTCATAGTTTCTCCTGAACATTACATACAGTTCTTGAAGGAATAAGAGAGAGATGGCTCCTAAGTTTAGGTCATATTTTGAAGAAAACACAGGAGCACACTGCGACCATCTCTACAAGTAAAGCTGAGGACACCTTAAATCAAGAAGAAGGCAAAAAAGGATTCAACAAAGTAGTACAAAGACACGATGGCCATGGACTCCACACAGAAGTATCAACCTGATCATCTGGTCCTAATATTATTCATCTTTTCAGTCCCAAACTAATCACACAAGGTTACAGACGACCAGAAATCTATTTTCTCATGCCAGTTTACAGTTTACTACAGTCTACTCACGAATTTTTATTTTGTCTAAAATGGTTACGGGACTTCAAATATGAAATAACACGCCTGATTTGAACTTTTGAATCATTGTAATATTTACCATCGATTTTGTAACTTCAAGTAGAAGATTCCAATTTCATTATATGACACAAGAATTTCGCTTCAATATGAAACAGGAAACTGGTTGGAAGTTCAATCATACCATAGGCACAGTGAATGAAGATCGGTATTTTCTGAGCTCTCTTTCTACAAGCCCACCGAACAGCAGATTCAATTTCACTAGCCTGCGGTGATCTTGTATCCCAAGTCGGAATGCACAAATACGCGTGTCCTGAAAATTCTAAATTCCTTGGTAATTCACAAGTGCAATCAATGACAGCAGGATTCCCGGGGGGCAGTTTTTCAGGCGAACTAGGCCACCCTCCAACATACAAACCCTCGCAAATCTCACTATAAGGAGCTTCCCCGCTGCTCAATCTTCGTAACGCGGAGAAACTCCGGACGAAATACAAGTACGGACTGAACATAACCAAGGACCAAATGGGGAAAGTTCCATCTGTGTTTTTCCCCAAAAGCATGGGGAGGTTAATGGATGGGTGAGATGCGATTGAGACCAACATAGCCACCAAAGATGCATATAAAAAGGGCAGTGACAACAACATGAAGCCAAGGGTCCTAAGATAAGCAAAACCCAAGAACAGAACTGCTGCCTTGAGTGCTATCAGCACAGATAAACCGACACCCATGTTTTTCTTGAACCGAATTAGATGATTGAAACGAAAGAAAGAGTCTTTATTTGGAAATTGCCAAAAGGGGTTTCAAAAATTTGAGGAACTTGAACGAATCTCTCACTTGGGTCTCCTCAAGTTGGGTCTATTACACCTATCAAGAACAAGATGAGGAAGAAGATCCAAGAAGATGATTTGTTACAACAGAGAAACCCCAAAATTTACCTGGAAAATGGAATAATTGGCAGCAAAATGGAGAGAATAGTAGAGAAGGACAAATACCATGAGGGGATGATTCGAAGAGCCACGAGCACGTAAGTTCTAGTCTGGGCTCACGGAGTGAAAAAGGAGAGCGCTAGCGTCTATCAAGTACTCCTATCAAGGAAATCATGGGTAAAAGGCTCCGTTTGGAGTTTTCCCCTCCTAATGGAAATGCTAGTTACGGTGCCCACCACCACCCCCACCGCCCCAACACCACCCCCCCCCCCCAACACAATCCGAACTCGACCCATTTAGAATTTGTCAGAAACGGTCAACCATAACCCGTTAACTTTGTGTCCAGTTCGTATCGTGTTTCATGTACGTTACCCAGATCTACTATATACTTTATAGTTTATACTAATTTTTCAAATCCACGGCACTAGTCAATATGTGAAATAATGATTTGTTTGTGTAGGAATGCTAGAAAAGGAGCCAATCGGGTTAGATTCCTAGCCCAGTCCAGCCCTTTTTTTTTTTCCCCACTTATTTCTACATATATATAATAATCTATTGTGTGTGTGTATATATATATATATATATATATATATATATATATATATATTTTCGTGTTCGGATTGTGTCGTGTTAATGAGTGACATGGATAAGTAATCGTGTTGGTCGTGTCAGTTTCGTGTCCCGTGTGTTCAACCTAAACCAGACCCAATTAGAATTCGTGTTCTCAAGTCATGTCATTTTCGTATTTCGTGTCAGAAATGGTCAATCCTAATCCCCTAATTTTGTGTCCGATTCGTACCATATTATAGTGTTTCGTATCCATTGCACAGCTCTATCTACTGGGCAGTCCAGATGCACGAGTCCCGTGGCTGAATTGGCAGCCTTTTGTTTCAATGTCGGATTTTTTGGACACTCGTTTGAAACGCATTTAAGAAGTGAAAGCCAAATGACAAAAATACCCCCTGCCGTTCCCAAATTCTTTTCTCCCTTGGCCTGGGTCAACTTGCCCCATGGCCCCCATATTGCACAGCCTATGCTAGTTTTATGACACGTGCCAATAACCCACTTTCATTGCATTAAATTTCTCCTTTTTTGTTCATGATTAATTTTATTCGTCACAATTTTTTGATTTTATCTTTATTCAAATTTTTTTACGTTTGTTAGTTTTACGTTAAATTTGTATGTGATATGGGTGAGTAAAGAAGAAAGAAATCGAAAAAGTAAAAAATAATAACTTTTAAACAAATATTTTGGAAAATAATTAAGAAAATGTTTAAAAATTGACTTTTTGAGCTTTTTTTGGATATTTTTCAAAATACGTGTGTAAAAGTTAAAATTTTTAACTTTTCTGATTCATCTACAATTGTGATGCACTGAAAAATAGTAACATGATAATGGAGAATTCGCCCTATATGTTTTGGTCTCTAGACTAATGTCCAAATATTACTCCTTTCATTTCAAAAAGAGTGACCTTTTTGAGATTCCGTGTCATTTTAAAATACTTATATCTTTTGATTTATGAAGTTTTATGTGATTTTGAAAACTTTGTTTAATAGAACTAATTAAAATCTATCAAATAAGATACATATTGCATATTTTTTGACATTCATATTGAAAGACATAAATAATTAAAAATAACACGCTTTTTCAAAAAGGTCACTCATTTTAGATCTGAGGGAGTACTTGTTTCCACTAAAAATACAATTTAGTTCATTTAGATAAGAGACATGAGTTATCAACAACCGTGAGTATTTCTTGATTGAATACCAAAAATACCGTTTAAGATGTGTTTTACTGACTAAAATAAATACTTATTTTTTAAATAAAAAGTGGTGTATTGTAAGACAATGATCTATCTCGTGAAGCTAAAAAATTGAGATAATGATCTGTCCCGCTAAACGAAAAATAAGTACCTAAAAAAAAGAATCTTAGCGGAACGGGTCGTTCCATTTTTTTCAAAAAGTCACAAATAATTTTTCTACCAATATAAATCTTGTTTGATAGATCTCATTGAGATCTTTTAAACAGTGCAAAAAATATTGAAAAATTATTTTTTATTTTCGTTATATTTGAGTTTGAAATTACATTTTTTTTAAATAGAAGGTTTTTGGAAAAAGCGGAACGGAGAGTTTGGTAAAAAATAAAAAATTTGCTACGTATCCAAAAAATTGACACGTGTTATAAAATAGCTTTGGTAGTACAATTGTGGGGCAATTACCCAAGCGTTGAAAAGAATGTGGAAAACGCAGAAGGGGCAACTTTTGTAATTTGGTTTCCACATGTTAAATGCATACGAGAGGAGTGTCCCAGCGACCTGACATTGAAGCAAAAGGCTGTCAAGTCGGCCACGAATCTCGTGCGCATGAAATTCCCAGTGGGAAAAAGAATAGGAAAATTAGCTTCACAGTATAATTTATTGGCTACTGATTTTACCACTCTTTTTTTTTTGTTAACGTCATTCCTTTGCAAGTGTATTTTTGATAAAAATACGCTTTCAGGTGAGTTGCGTTAACCAAAAAAAAAGTGGTAAAATCATTTCCCAATTTTTTACGCCTAAATCTTCTCCGCAGATTCATTTATTCAAGATTCAAATACTCTCTCCGTTTCAAATTCTTGGTCCTCTAAGGTTTTACGTACAATTTTCAATGACTTATATCTCTCAATATATATTATTTTTTTATGTTTTTGAAAATATTATTTTATAGAAATAATTGAAATTTATCAAATAAGATTCATATTGCATATTTTAAATAATATACATTGAAAGATATAAGCTATTAAATATTGCACGTAAAATTATGGAGAATTAAGAATTTGAGACGGAGAGTAAGATCTTGAAGTGCTCGTAAAAGTAAAGTGGTAGGACGTTAGTGCTTATCGTATGCTTTGCATAGATCCTTCTCCTTTGATTTATAAAAGGAGAAGCATCCGAATGTAAAACCCATATTTTTGAAAATAATATTATTCTCCTATGTGTTATCTTTTGATCATCTCATTTCTTTGTGATTGTACTCCCTTATTGATTGTACTTGTGGTATCAGAGCCATGACGCTCATAGCTTAAATCCCTACTAGGAACTTTTTTTTCAAAATTACTTCAAATCTTTTATAAAAAAAATTGAAACGTATACTCTGTGGTTGCCCTTAAAGGATATTCCATACTAGAAACTTTCCCAACTATAACAAAATGGAAGGTATTATTCGTTTCTTTAGTTTGTTGTGCACTTTATAATGGTTGTGCACTTTATAATGGTTCTACTGTGTGAAAGAACACCTTATGCTTAGATGAAACTGAAAATGGTCAAACAAATAAATTTATGCAACCAGTTCTTTGGAGCATTTTTTTGGGGGTAAATTAACTTTTCATTAAACAAACAAACCAAGAACAACAGGAAAACAAAAAAACAGAAACCAAAGACCCATGGTTCCACGGCCCAACGGGATGAATGTCGTTGCATTCTTGAACACTTTTGGAGTATTTTGTTTTTTCCGAGTTTGTTGATTGAATTCAATTCGAGTACTCAAGTAGTTATTCATTTGCGTGCAACAACTCAAAAGATTCAAACATCAACTTTCCCGGGAGCGGCGCCGCCACCATTTTCACCTACCCTAGAGGTTTCTTGTGGTGGTTGCCTTGGCTCCCTAGTTTTGATGACTCTTTCCATGGCTTCCACAAACCCTTTCACCTTACCAATGAAATCCCCAGATTGCTTGCTGCCAATGCTTGCACCATAGCCAGTAATACTCCTGGTTTCAATTGAAAGATCACATGGCTCATCTTGGGGTAGCCTGCACTTATGAAGCCTCAGGTACTTCATTTTTGCACCAGTTTCTGTATTTCGCACTGAGGCTTATGTACCATTTTATAAGGCCATGTGATTAAGATTGAGGACATGGGGAAGTACAAGGCAGGCTAAATCAGTACAAGTAGATTTAAGTGGTTGTACCTTTCAGTGATTAATTGGATGCTAAGTTGCCAAAGATGTTGAATTTAGGGTTTTATGGTTACTTCAAAGGTAACATAGTGTCACTCACATACTTGTTTTGGCCACCTAATTATCACCTAACTCCAAAAATGGTGCTTGAGTTGCCACTTGCCAGCATGTCTTGGTTTGTGATCAAAATCCATGTGGTGGACAGTGGACTGATTTCACATTTTCATTCCTCCACCAGTAACCCATGTTGCATTCAGGAACGGATCCACAATTTTAATTTGGCAAGGACAACTAATCTTTAGAGTACTCCCTCCGTCCCAAATTCTTTGTCCGGTCCGCAAAACAGAGTGTTAAAAATAATATAATTTTTGCAAGAAAAAAATCAAAAGTTTTTCAACAACTAACTAGATATCAATAAGTATTTTTAATTTGTGAAAAAAATTTGATTATTTTTAACACTCTGTTTTGTGGACCAGACAAAAAATTTGGGATAAAAAGAGTATATTTTTGGGTGAAAAAAAAATCGTCCGGTGCCAATCCTACAAAATTACGTAGCAAAAAGAACTATAATAACAGGATTTATCTCAAAACCCAGGGGTGGCAGTAGCCCCTTAGGGCTGTCCTTGCTTGCAGCGGTACGACTCGACATAGGTGTCAAATACATTGTAAGAAAGTACCTTAACTACTAGGGCTTTGTCGATCTTACCATGATATATTCATTTGTAGAAACGGCAAGCCTTGTAATTTTGGGTCTCTAAGAGTGTCCGAATCAACATACACACAAACAACTCGACTAATTCCTGAAGGACTATTTCGACCATCCACTAGTGGGGGCTCAATTGAAGCCGGGACAAAGTCTCATCTTGACTAGCGAAGAGCTGACACAACCTAAGATATTTATCAAGCAAATAGTTTCAAACCTAAGACCAGTGTTCTAAAACTCGAAAATACTCGGCGAATACTCGGTACTCGGTGCCTAGCCGAGTAGAGTTAGGGCTACTCAGTGAGAATACTCGGCCAGCCGATTACTCGGCATCACTCGGCGAGTACCCTGCAAGTACCGATTACTCGGTAAAACGAAATTACTCGAAAGTGGGGAGAAAATCGAAAAAAAACTGAAAAAATGGGGTAAAATACATAATATGGAGGGATATGGAGAAGAAGATAAGGAATAATTGACTTCTAATTTTGTACTTCGTTTCTTTTGGTTTGAACTTTGTAATTGACTATTAATTTTGCACTTGGTTTCATTTGGTTTGAATGTTAAACTTTGCAATGGACTAGTAATTTTGTACTTAGTTTTATTGGTTTGAACTATGAACATTGAAGATTGAACTTCTCATTATGCATTATGAATATCATTTGGGAAACATATGAAAAAAAAAAAAAAAATCATGTAATTTCTACTCGCCAAGTAATCGCCGAGTACTCGGCCTACAAGGTACAAGGTGGCCGGCCGAGCGAGTACCGAGTACCGAGTTTTAGAACATTGCCTAAGACCTAGAATAGAGCAACTATTTATCAAGGCCGCGTCGTAGCCAACAAACACCATAGATGAGAAACTCACAAACACAATAAGAAGTGATGTACTTGTGTAACTTGACTTGAAACGCACAAACAACGATAGGAAAAAAGAAAGGAAGGAAGACTAGATGGGGAGATATACACTATTGACCATTCCGAGTTGCCAGTTGAGACACAGAATTATGTAGAGACAAATGACTACCTTGACAAAATAAAGAAATCAACCTACCTTGTCTCAACGTAGAATTCTTGGCACCACAAATGCTCAGGCTCCAAGATGTTGAAGGATAAAAGAGTGAATCATCTACCAGGAGTGACATTGTTCGATTTTGAATCCAAAGTCCTCATGCTGAGCTACCTCAAAGGTGGAGATGAAGTAAACCAGGAGGAGAAATTCACCAAGAAGGTGTCCAAGTATATCCCCCCAAACACCAAGCAGCAGTGCAACGCACCTGGAAGAGAGAACCAAGGAGAGCAACAAACATGGCGGGATAATATAACAAATTAATGTCCCTAATTTACAGATCCAAGCCTTAAAGGTACAAGTGGAGCTCCTGGGGGGCTAAAAAGCTAGACATTAAAAGAAATGCACAAAGGGGCCTTGAAAGAATTTGTAAGTCATACTAACAAATTACCCGGATCACATTAACACTTAGACTTCTGTAGAAAAGTATACAAGAATGACCATAATTACAAGTGCCAATTGGGCTGAAATACATGATGGAAAACAATTCTTCTCATCTAGATTTTCCAAAAGACTGTACAATGACTGCATCATCATCAAAACAAGGCTGAAAGGTCATCCATAGGTATTGCAAGGCCCACTTCATCATGGTCTTGTAAACCATCTTCTTCAAAGTTCAACCAAGAAAAGAGATCTTGAGGTCCTCCTAGGTCATTGCCAACACCTAGTTCGTCTATTGAGTCTATTCCAGGCAGCTGCAAATTTCTAAAATCCATGGGTTCCTCTGTCTCCTTAAGGGAATCCTGACGAATGGCACTGGGGCCCATCAACCCTACCTCTCTTTTTTTGCTGCCACCATTAGCGACCAAATCACCAGAACCAGAACCCGAGGGATACACAGGATGTGCTATTTTGGTGATATTGTTACCGCATCCATTTCTTGATGTTGCTAGCTGAGCTGTCTTCTGCTTGGGCTTTGTTTTTGCTTTTCCCCGACACAATGGTTGGCCAGGTGTGGCAACAGTGTTTCTGCTTGACACGTCTTTGTCCCTCTCTCTCTCACTTCTCTTTCCCTTCACTCCACCCAAAAGTGTGCTACCAAGAGTTGATGGGGGTCTCAAGGTTGAATTGTCACCAACATCATCAAGCAATACTTCTTTCTTCTTCCATCTGTTTGATATTCGTCCACCTTTATTGGATGGATTGGTGGAATTTTCCAATGCATCTAAAGAACCGCTGAGATGATCATGCCGCTTGGCCAATCCATTGAAGGATCCTGTAAGAGGAGAAAACCCACTTAATAAATACAGCTAAGCTGGAGGAGGAAAATAACTGAATAAACCATCATTCAGGAGTGTTTGGAGACACCGCTTAGGAGCTATGAAGATTACAATGTCTGCCTATATTACTGACCCCCAACCAAACACCTATTTCGAATGCCATGTTATAATGTAAAATATTCCTGAAACATATTTTGCTCATTCTCTAGTGTTCGATGGCCCAAAAAATGAGTAATATTAATTTCGTTCTACATAGTCTTCATCCAAAGAGGGAAAATGACTTGCGCACTAAAGTTCCAAAAGTCTATTTTCTATTAGAAGCTTGATTAGATATGCAGAGGGAAATAGAGAAGGAGACACTGAAGTTGCTTCAATAAGTCATTATCCAATCTGTGCAAGGATGATGTGGAAGAGGAGGTCTGGAGAGGAGCCTGGGGTTGTTGGGCTCGAGAAGGAATTTGCTAAGCAAACTGAGACAAAATTACTAAGATAAGTCGAAGCTCCTTATTACCAACTCCAAGGTCATCACAAGTTGAAGGTTCTGCTTCATTGACCAGAGGAGGTGCAGCAAATAGTACATCCCTAAGCGGCTGTTCGCTAAAGCAACTCGTTCCTGAATCTTCAAATGCCTGACACCTTGCAATAGTCCTCTTTGCAAAAGCCAAAGCAACATGCTTCGACACCTTAGGAATTCCATATTTAGAAGCAATACTTCCACGAGTGGCCTGTAAAATTTAGGAAGAGAAATTTCAGGGTTCAAATCTGAAGTAAGTCAGCAAGTCACAAAACATATACAATATTTAACTAACAGAATAATTAATTTATATAGGACATTTTCTTTAGCCGAGGATGGGAACGGCTACATAGCTAGCCTTAGAAATGTACATCAAAACAATCCCAACTAATGGGGAAAAACGATTCCTTGAAAGCTCAAATAAAAATATATTTTCCAATCCTGACAGCAGTAATGAAGTACAGTGGTTCTTAATTATGGTTGGACAGAATCAAATAATTAAAATTGTAGATTACATACAGAGGAAGGGTTTATTTTTTACAGCTAATGAGAGAAAGAAAATAACAAAATTCGGTAAGCGGTCAAAAAACTTTAGATAAGTAAACTATAAGAGACCATGTCTAAGAATTCTGCATTGTGCTTCCCCTGCCACTGAAATATGTTAGCAAGCATACAGTGCTAGTACATTCCCAAAAGAGGTTTGCAATAGGTATTCTTTAAGTATAACCCCTTTCCTTTCAAAATAAAAGTATAACCCCTTTAAGAATCAGCGAACAAAGGATTGGAAAGAAATGAAATAATTACCAAAATCTTTTTGTAAGCCAATTCCACAAGTCTATCCATTGCAACCTGCTCAAGTTCCCTGTACAATGATCGCAATGTTTTCATCTTGAGAATATTTGACCAGAAAACTTCAAAAAATTTAAGTTCTCAACTTCAATAGACGTATTACAGGATCCCTCATAGAGAAGGTTAAAAGTCTAGCATCAGGAAGATGTCCACATATTGGAAGTTTATAGACGTATATAAGAGGGTTCTTCGTAGAAAGTTTAATAAAGTCTAGCATCAGGAAGATGTCCACATATCAAGTATTTTACCGTGCTTCAGCCTCCTTTCCTTGTGGAGAGGATTTGTATACTTTATCTGCGCAGACCTTCTTTTTACCGATCTATTGAATCAGGAAAGAGAAAAAATTAAGAGCAAAGACCATTATTAACAAAATAGAGAGAGAGTTTTACCACTGGAAGAACATCAAACAAGGTTGTCACAGAATTTCTTATTGTAGAACGAAACATTCTTAGGGTAACAATATGGTTAAGGAAAAAGAGATGCTTGAAAGCAAGTCCCACAGCCTAACCTGTTGGTAAAGTACATTCTTCAGCTGAACAATCTCTTCATTAGTCCCTTCCTCCTCTCTATCATCTAAATCAGGCTGTACCAACGATCCCAAAAAAGAGGGAAAGGATAACAATTAACAATAATAGAAGAAAGAAAGACAAACAAAATCAGAAATGTTGAAAACAAGTAATAGCCCACTGCAACCATACACTCTGATCATTCAAAAAAGAAATATTGCCAACTCTTAAAGGTTTAGACTCTCTAGTCTCAAATGAGGTTTCACAAGAATCAGTGAGCGGAGAAAAACTAAATCTAACGCTTACAAGCATGCCTTATCCACGTCCGACAAGCGTCGAACACCGTCGAGAATGTCTACTGCCTCTGCGTGGACATTTGCTGACACAGTCTGAGACTTGTCCAAATATGGCCTAACCTTTGAATGTTATCACACATGTCAAGTTTCACACAAACTTGGGGCACAAATGTCTAATTCTTAGGACTGGACATGCATGATGCATTAGGCACATAGGGTCTTGGCAGAACTGATGTCCAAGAATTTTGCGCTTTTTGGGCTTTTATATCCCTAAACCTCTAGAACTTTCAACTTGTATCTAAATACATGAAACAGCTACACAGTAAGTTGTCTACATCGCTTCTTTGCTACCATATTAATCCATGAAAATGACCTAAGTTGGATATCATCTTTGTAACCACCATGTCCCAAATCGCAAGTTTGCACGGCTGATCCTGATTGTGAAAGTAGGAGCAATGAACCCGAGGGATAACTTAGTGGGCTAGCTCTTTTGGGCCAACTTTCATGGTTATCAAAGCCCACCAGAAAGCACAGCCTTGTGGGCTCGGGGGCTGTGTGCAAAGACCACGGGATGTTGTCCCATGTAAAGTAACTCTGGCCACATTGGCCACTATGTGTTGGTGACTCTAGTACTCCAAGACCCCCTTGAAGAGTGAGGGTTTAAGAGGAGACTTTTGCGTGGGTGATCTAGGATATAGAAGTAGGATCAAAAACCAAAGAGGATTACGCTAGGCTAGCCCTATTGGGTGAACTCTTGTGGTTGTTACTGTTTTAGAATAATAAATATCAATTATTGATAAGCAAAAGACGAATAATTTGACGTCATTTATCATGCCCCCACAGTATAAGTCCTAATAATTGGCATTTTCCATTTTGTGCCATATGTGATGCCCGTGCAGCTTAGAACCAAATGGTCGTGTGCTCTTTTATTGCAAGATGAGAAACACCGTTCACATTAGCATCATCTACTATGTACATAGAAATTTACCACTGCGTCCAGGCATAGGCCAATACTCTGCAGCTCCAACAAGAGCTTTTCTTCAATACACATCTTCTCATATTGGCTATTGGAGTACGATATGCCGCAACCATTTGTTAGGACCATTTGTGGGCCATCCAGATCATTACCAGAGAGCCCAGCCAACACCCCAACCTCTGAATACACAAATCCACCCTCTTCTTGCAACAGGTCATTCTGCGGAGGATGCTGGAATGTGTTCCTATTAGAGGTGTCACTCCCATTACAAGAAACAAATCCGTTTCCAGTACCTTGTTTCCAAGTTTGGGCACCTAACGTTGACCCATGTTCAAATTCCATTCTACCTCTCTTCCTGGGTTCTGCATCACGATGTATGTCATTTGTACCGTATTGAAGCGACGTATTTCTCTCTATGCTGTTTTCTTCAACTTCTTCAATTTCATCTTCTACAATCAGAGCTGATAATACTCTTTGGTACAGAGGGGTAACTTTGCTCAATCTTCTTTCTGACTCTAATTTGCCATATAAAGGATCAAAATCTTGGAATTTATAAATAAACTCCACAATCTTAGCAGACTCCTCCGAATCAATTTGATTTTGCAGGCTTTTATCTATTCCACCAGAGCCAAATGTTTCAGATCCAGAAATTTCATCCTGCACAAGAACACCCAGCGAATGCAAAAGAGCGTGAGAAATACTAGATGTATGAATCAAACAACACAAAAATTTAGACAAGTTATCCCAAATAGCAAATGTATGCTACTCCATGTTCGTTTTGGGTCTCTAGATCCAAACTTTTCTCTCTGCGCACCATCCCCAGTAAATTCTCTCAAATTATTACTTTCATTTCTCTATCTATCTCTCTCCACTCATTGCCCCCAAAAAACTTCCTCAAAACCCAAAACGAACTTGGCCAAAGTACTGGAATCCCCGATCAAACAACTATAGAGATTTGAAGGCTAACGTCACCAAGAACAACATGTCTCTACAACTGCCCGGAACAGAAATTTCCTTTTTCTGTAACTTCTTACAATAAGTAAAACGTGATTCAGAAGAAGAACATGACAGTACAACATTCATGCACACCATGACATGCAGTAAAAGAGCTTAGAGATCATGACGAGGAAAATGGATGGAAATGACACCGTGGATTTTTTTCAAATGAAAGTTGAGGTAATTGAGTAATGTGTGTGATGTTACAGATCCGCACTCCACAAGTGACTTTTGCCTTTTTTAGGGATATTCATCTGAATACGTTGGAGTTCATAGAGCAATTCAATGGATATGAGCTGTCATGAAGCTAAAAAGACTTGCGATCCTGACAACCCTTTTACATATTCTTCTCTGGACATT
This sequence comes from Rhododendron simsii, assembly GCA_014282245.1. Taxonomy (NCBI): domain Eukaryota; kingdom Viridiplantae; phylum Streptophyta; class Magnoliopsida; order Ericales; family Ericaceae; genus Rhododendron; species Rhododendron simsii. The sequence goes on from CM024961.1 coordinate 27,118,078, forward strand.
TTATCAATATGAGATGATTGAGAGGGGGAACTTAAAGCCTTCACTTTAGTGGACTTTCAGCAGCCCTCTGAATGAAAATGAGTTATCCATTGGATCAGTGAAGAGAGGGAATTGATCTTCTCCCTCTCCTCTGCTCACTAAGGGGGCGTTCCGCTTTCTTTTTAAACCTTCCTTTTCAAAAAGATGATAATTTCAAGCTCAAATATAATGAAAATGAAAACTAATTTTTAAATTTTTTTGCACCGTTTAAAAGATCTCAATAAGATCTATCAAACAAGATCCATATTGGTAGGAAAATTATTTGCATAAACATATGATTTTTGAGCTTGAAATTACCTTCTTTTTCTAAAAGTTCCTTTGTTAGGAAACTGGAACAGCACCTAAGACCTTTTCAACCTTCTCCAGAGTGAAGTGCAATCAACAAAGGCGTTCTAACATTTACACAGCCCCTGAAAGTGTTAAGTAGCTGAATAGGAAAGAAGGGCACTAAGTAACCTAGGAATGCGGAAAGATGATATTCTTCTGTAAACCCCATTCAAATCTTCATTCTCTGCTTCTTTTGTTATTTCGTCAATAGGCATGAGTCCAATGTGAAGGTTTCCTCCCTACATGAAAGTGTGCAAACATGCCTTCCTGGCTCGGAAAAAGGGCACATGGTTAAAGCTATCCCAGCTTGACTAATCAGAAAAATCCCCTCACACGGGTGCTTAGACTAGGTCGGACCCAGAAGAGACAAAACAGTACGCGTAAAGATGAACAGAACAGAATTTGGTCAAGGAAATGGAGAGAACGGAACAGAAATAAATAATACAGACAACTAGATCAGCTGATACTCCTCCATTCCCAAATTACAATCGAAATTCCTTTTATCAGTTTACAGTCTTCCTTTTGTCAGTTTAAAAAGGTAATACAAAAGATGTGGAAGATTGCTATAAGTGTGAATAAGTGCTCGAGTTCCTGAGGTTGACAAACAATGTGGTACAGGGTAACGAATTAACATGGCAACTGACATGGGTACATGATCAAATAGACTGATAACAGCACCAGTAATAGCTATGACTATGTTTAAGTCAAAGGTGCCACCAGCCAATGCACTTGTCCAAATTGAAAAATAGGGGCACCAGAGGGTGAAAGGAATAGATCAGTAATAAAGGAACATAAATCCTTGCAGTACCGTAATAAATGGCTTCTTACAGGGTAAAATTGAGTCACCAGACCCAAAAGTCAACATTTTGGAAATAAAGGCTAGTGAATTTCCATTTGGAATGACTAACAAAATTAGTTGAGGCTTGAGGGGCAGAAGACTATATAAAAACAACTCATAAGAGATATCTACATATAAACAAGAACCATGATTCATTTGTGACATTCATTGTCCTCACAATAGAGTTTTACATGGAATTTGCGCATTGCAAATTTGGAATGAATGCATTCACGATGGATTACGATCAAAGTGCCATAAAAACAGATGGGAATAGTTAACTAACATAATAGGTGGATGGAACCCCTCATTAAACAAACATTGAATAAAAGTTAGCACTCAAATGGCTAGATGGGAAAACATGTCTTAAATGGCTAGAGTAACAAAAAATGCTGTGAAGCAAATTTTAGTTGATGCATATCAGCATAAAAGAATGTAACGAATCAGATAGGCCATTTGAAAACAAACAAATAAAACCAACATTGCAGATTCTGGTAACCACCTGTCCTGAAATGTCCAACCTGTCCCGTAAGCTGACAGAAGCAAAAATTGGTTCAACTTTCTTCCAGAATGAGCTTGAGCAAGCGTGATCTACAAAAGCAAACAGAATCTTAATGATAATAAGAGCTGCCACAAAAAGGGAAAAAAAAAAAGTTGATGTCTGCCACGTACAACTAGCATGTCGAGCCAAATTGGCAGCTGCTAAGAGTTCTTCCCGATCATCATCTGATTCCCCTGGAATATAATTCGCAAAAGCTTACTCAAGCATTTAAAACACACAAACTGTAGCTGCCAGCAAGAAAATAGGAACCTCCTATAGATTAAAAACTATGAAAGCCAAGTCCATCTAACTAATTAAAAGAAACTGTTGCAACAGCAAACAAAACTCCAAGTGCTAACAAACTGCATAGACTCTCGGTAATCATCCAAAAAAGTCACTAAACTTGCAGTCCAACGGAACAGAAAACATCTAATCACAACAATTGTATGATTGACATTTGTTGGATCATTTTGATATTATACCGGTAAAACCTGGGGAACCACCATGCGGAATATTCCCAAGCCGGGAAAAGCCTTTGCGATCGAACACCTTTTTTACTGGACGGCCTGCCTTACTGCAAAAAGTAAATAAATTACTTTGCCAATATTGAACACCATTACAAAAGGTAAAAATGGTATAGCCGATCATCTTGGAGGGAAGAAAAAATTCAGCACCTTCTATGCTTATCAGATCCAGGCCTTGTACTTTGAAGTGGCTTAATGGCGGTTGCACTCTCTACCTTCTCCCTTAGTGGTGAAATATTAGATGTCGAAAATGATGAACCCCTTCCACCCCGCCCTTGTCTCCTAACACCAGCGGTAAATTCGTCCTTATTGACAGATTTATTCTTCTTTGCGAGAATTACTGAAGGACTACCATTCTGAGCATCACAAACAATCTTGTCCTCCATTACGTCACTAACCGTAACTTTCTCCTTCAATCTGTTTTCACCAGCACCAGATTCTTCGCTCTCAGAAAATCTGGCCGGGGATGGACCATTTTCAAGTTTCACTTTAAATTGCTGGGTGCCATTAGCCATACTGCTGAAGGGATGCTGATCATTCATTCCGCTAGAATTTAATCCAGGACTAAAATCAGAAGGAGAACACCCAGCAGACGATATCTGCCTGTCATCATGGTTTGAGACCGGCGACACCAGATTTGCTCTCCTGGTGCGAGAATTTTTTGGCGGTCTCTGGCCAACCCATTGAGCCATGGGTGGAGAAGATGATACTGAGGGCATCGCACGCTTGCAAATGTCGGCCCCACCAATTGAATGGACTTTGCTAGCACTTGGAGGCTGTTCCCAGTTCTCAGGTGCCTCAGAGACACGGGGAGTACTTGGAGATGACTTGGCAACCGTTACAGAGCCACACCGGGGTGCCCTGGATGCCTTTCCTTTTGTCACTGGACTAGAACTGACAATATGATTGTCCTCACGGATATGTAACCTAGAAAATGAAATATAAATGTTGAGCGTAAGGAAATGAAGATGGGACAAAACATCATACCATCCAAGCAACCAAAAAGTAGATGAAGCTCGACTTTAGCAAAAATGTGTCAGCTATGGACCAAGTCTGTCTCATTTTGAGAATCAGAAGTCTAAATGCATAAAATACATACTTATTGTTTCCCTTTGCAAGAACTTTATCCTTATTCGATCCAGCTGTGAAATCCCTCATGAGAATTGCCTTTTCCTGTCCATTCTTTAACATTGTGCGTGCAAAAGAACCAGCAGGCAAAGGATTGCCATCTAACTTGTTACTGCCATTTATGGCACTAGAAGAACCTGATCTGTGAAAGGTGACAAGTTTCAAGAAACACAACAACTTTAAAATGTTTGTACAGGTGAAAAAAATGAATAAGTAATGGGCAAATACTAAGATGACCAAAATAAAGGCAAAACAAACCACAAATCAAACCAGATTTATGCATAAACAAAAAATTGTACTGATTTTTTAAATCTTAATACACTAATTCAGCTCAATACATCACAGACCTAAAGAGTCAATATTTTTTGAATCCTCACAGACCAAATGGAAATAGCAGATTCAATACTCACGGGAGTTCATTTTGTTGCTAGATGCCTATCAATATAAAGAATATAAAAATCAAAAACTCATATACTTGAGATTTTTCATAATTTTCGGAAGCCAATTTTTGAGGATTAAGTATCTTTGTTTTTGAAAGAAATAGTTAAATCTTCTCACACAACTACAATACAAGGTCAGGTACACCATAATGCATATATAGAAGCCTGAAGCCATTTAAGAAGCCCACTTTGAAGCCATTGATTTGGAAATAACACGGCCATTATCTAAACATTTCTACAAGTAATTTGCTCTCTGAGATAAGCTTCGAAGTTCTTTCCAGAAACAGTATAGTTTTCAGGATACTTTTGTTTTATAGAAATCATCTTATCTTTCTGCCAACCATTAACCTGGAAAATCAAACCTACAGATCTACTCTTTCCATGGAGAGATTAAAATCTACAAAAGTAGTGACACGTCACAAGATTGTGTTACATAGGGAAGAATTACCTGAAACTACGAGCATCACTAGTTTGCAAGCCCGATTCATTGCTACCCTTATGATACACGGACCTTTTCGATTGTCCTTCAGTATCCACAGGTCTCATAACCGCTGGGCCCACTGAACGTTTTCTTTTCATTTTTTTGTCCCACCCTTCCCCTGCAGTAGGTAGCTTGCGAATCTTTTCTTCAACCAGATCAGAAGCATTACTATCCTTGAGCATATCACGATCTTTTGCCATGACCAAAGGCTGCCTCGCAAATCCATTACTCCGGCACTCTGCCTGAAACAATAATTAAGGGTAAAGAATTTATTCATAACTGGCAATAATCCAGATGATGCATAATAAAACCTCCCGTAACTAATGACAATGCAGTGCATGTGGATAAATAAATTAAGCGAAAGTGGAAGCTGCGGTAGGATGTGAAACGAAAATTCATATATCAGCAGCCAGCCGATTACATAGCCAAACCAATTTAAGGTCGCAAAAGCCAAAATAAATTTACGATTTGGATAAACAACATTAAATGCTATACTCTTTAGTTGCCAAACTGGCGTACCTAAAATGCATTATCAGCATGCAGGCTCAAATTAACTTGAATGGGCATACTGATTCATCCATTCTTCTCTTCTTTATTTTCTAGAGAAGCATCTGAACATGTTCGTTACATAATGATCTCTCAACTAAAGTGTCTAACATGGACAACAATCAAGTATGAACAATACTCAAGGCAACAAAGTCCAGGGTTCAGACTACAAAAAGTGAAGACACAACAAAATTACAAATGTTCAAGCATGAAATTTTGGCCTTCGATGAAAGAGCAGAAGACTAAAAGCAACTTGCAGGATCAATGGAGTAAAATATCAATTACACACCCGTGTTTCTGCCAGTGATGTGCGTACACGCTTATTGGGAACAACATTCTTAGCCCAATCCTCTTCTTTTTCAGTTACAAGATCTGGAGGGTTTCTATGGATCTGGGTTCCCATCTTCAAGTTCAATCCACCTGATCGTTCATGAGTTGATTGCTCATTACTTTGCTGCTTTTTGCAGTTCACAACATCAATATACTTGTTCAATTTCTGCAAATGTTCATCCAACTTTCTTGATCTACCCCTGGACAATAGTCGAATCTTCAGCATATAGTTGTACAACAGGAAATTCCCAGAGACTAAATAGTAAATCCCCAAGTATCCCACTACCATGATAGGTCCATTCTGTATCCAGAACATCAATAACAACATAGTGTTTTATACTTACCCTCAGGGGCAAATAAAGACAAGCTGACAGTATTGAAGGACAAGTCACAGTAGATATGTTAACCACTACGGGGAGTAACAATACTTCAAGAGAAGTATAGGATCAAAAGCCAGACAAAGCACATTTGCAAATCAATTTAACTATAAACTTATCAAGTTTGTATATCCAAAACAAGATAATGGAACAAAAATAAAATGAAATACCTGGCTTTCTTATTGGAGTCTATAATACTTTCTTTGCAACGCTTTAATTCCTCCACCGCCACCAGTGGTGAAGGCCTCGGATTAGTAGCTCCAAAATAATTTTCTTCCGACTCGGTCCCTGCAGAACAGCCTAGAACCCTCCTTATCAAGTTTGTATACTTTTGATCGCCCATTGTGATGGGCTCTAGCATCAGACACTGGGGCAGGGGAGGTAAACTCCCCGCTAGCAACCCACTCTCCCCACCTGCACCTACCCCCGAACTGCACATCCGGTTCTCACCACCCTCTCGGAAGCTTCTAGACCTACCCAAACTCGAGCCAGAGTAGTTTTCTCTTGGTCTGTTTATATAGTTCTCTACAAATTCCGGTTGTTGGCTGCCCAAATTTAACTCAAACCTTGCATTTGCCGCCATGGTTCAAACACAGACACACTGATTGATATGGGAAAACAGTTTCACCTCAACATCTTGTTTCAGCATTTGAATCAACTACTCTTGAACTCATGACCTGCCAAAGCCCAAATGAGAACTAGGGACAAATTTAAACCAGATACAAGAACAGGGCTAAAAATAGTCAAATCCCAAGCAAAAAATCAGTCTAAAACCCTTTTTACAAACTTTTTCTTGATATCCCCTCATTCAGCAGATTGATTTAAGAATGCTGCCAAATATGTGCTTTGGTTTCTTCAAAGACCAAAGAATCTAAGGTCTGTTATCCGACCCCAAATCAGATGCAACAGGTAGTTAAGACAATTAAGGTAATTGCAACAGGCAGTTGATGTGTAATCACCCATTAAATGGGCCCCCACCAGTCTACAAATGCGACTTGAATAACAACCCATATAGTCCAATCCAAAGGCAGCTTTTGGCCCAGTAACTTGAAAAAGTAGCAGCAAAGTCAATTGCAAAGCAGTTATAAGTCACGGATAATACAAAACACAGCAAGGATCACAAACACTAAAAAGTTCCAAAAAGATCCACAGTTTCAACCAATGTAAACACATAAATGAAACAAAATTCCACGAAATTACACCAATCCAATTTAACTTTAGCAAAAGGAAAGTCCAAACATCTCATGAATCCAAAATAGTGTATCTGCATTTGTTGGAAAACTGAGAAGCAAGCAAAAATAATTACATAATTTCACGAATCTTCAAACCTGCCCTAGTTTGACCTAGAAAAGCATTTTACGGTTCTATAAATGAAACCACCAAAATTTAACACAACCCACAATCTCAAACTTGTTTCAGCATAATGAAGTTCGATGTACTCAACACGTGTAGTTTTTGAGATGCGCCAAAATACCATGAAGAAACTTAAACCTTGGCGATCTGGTGTCCAATTAATGTGCCAGCACTGGCAGGCATTTTTGCGAGAGACAACAAGACCTCAAAAAACAAGAAAAACTAATAGCAAAACCATTGTAAAACCAACAGTAAATCAACCACATATTATAATGACAAACAAGTTAGATTTAACACACAATTCACCGTTATCAATACACTTTCACGTGTATCAATACATTTTTCTCGGATATCAATGCATTTTTTAACATTATCCACCGCCCCAAGGGCTATGATTAACATTTTCCAACTACAGGAGCAATCACAAAAAACTAACAGTAAACTGAGAAAACAAACAGTAAAGGCAACAGAAAATAGGAAAACAAACAGTAAAGATATCTGAAAAGCAAGATAATTATTCAAGTATATCATACACACGCAGTAACTTTCAAAAATGCTAAACCCAGAGCTCCAGAAAGTGTTCAACCAATGTAAACGCACTAAATTGTACTAAATTGCACAAAATTCCATCAAGGCCAATTCCGATTAAGCAGAAAAGGAAGTCAAACAAGTAACTAGGCAAATCAACGACATATTGTAATAACTCGACGAATCCTCAAACCCTAGCCCGACTTAGAAAAGCAATCTAGGGTTTAGCAACGAATAATCACTCCAACTAAGTCAACGTGAAGAGAGTTCGATGACTCGAAACGTACCGAAGTTAAAAGATCGAACAGGGAGAGGAAGTACGGATCGAACTGGTTGCTGATTTTTTCCCCCCTCTTTCTAGGGTTTTTTTTTGTTTTTTATTGCTTTTGCCCTTGCTTCGAAGCTGTCGTCGTGGAGATTCTTCGCAGAGGAGAGAGAGAGAGAGAGAGAGAGAGAGAGACAGACAGACAGAGAAAGAGGAGAGAGAGAGGGGAGGGTCCCGCGGATGTAAGATTTAGCGAAGGGTTGACCCTTGTTTGAACAAGCTTTGCACGTTAACAGGTTTTGCTGGTGAATTTTGTGAATTATTGATTTATTTCGATGAAATAAATTAAAAATTATTATTTTTTAACTGATTCTTTATGTTGGATTCGGTAAAGAGTTAAATGTTTTGGCAATTTGAAACTTAAATTTCTTAAGACGATGGAGTGAATCAAACGAATTCTAAATCAAAGCTCTAGATTTTCGTTCATCCCTTGTGGTAATAATATCTTGGAGTTTGCAACGATAACTTGGTATATCTATTATACGACTATTAACTTAAACATGTCTATGGTTAACTAATTGTCATCCTTTCCGAACGTAGCATATAACTCTCTGTTGTACTGCACTCTCCAAGTGTGTTTGTTGTTCTTCTTTCCAGGCTTTTGGGGCTTTATCTTGAATATTTCTAAAAATAGTACGAAAAGAGTAAAAAAATTTAAATTCTCTAATTCTTTCTGTCGAGATGAATTAATAATTTACAAAAATTTGGCTTAAAACTAACAAACGCAAAAAAAAAAAAAAAAAAAGGGCAAGATACGGAAAAACAAGGCCTAAATCGCAGTTTTAGGATTGGGCAATTCGTCGATCAATGGGGCTATTAAACCAACGAAACCACTCGATATTCAGCTCATGCTCATTCGTTGAAAAGCTCATTATATATTGATTTGTTATGTAACTAAACCAAGCTCAAGCGTGGTTTTTTTTTTACTATCTAAGGTTTCAAACCAAGTTTAAACAAGTTACTACTACTTAACTCATTCAGCTTATGATATATAAAAAACACTAAAGCTACGTGATATAGACTTGTATTTGGCTTAATTGAAGCTCATTTGAAATCAACTCATAAACAAACCAAACTTAAACATTTTTTTTTTTTGGGGGAAATTGCAACATGGGTCTGGATTTGGCTTTTATAAGTGAAATAGTAACTTATTTTTTGTTTTTATTCAAAAATGTTCGCATTTGTTAGTTTTGCGTCAAATTTTTGTGACTTATTAATTCATCTCGGAGAAAGGAATTGGAAATGTATAAAATTTTGATAGAAACTCATAGCTTTTTTAAAAAAAGAAAAAAAAACTTATTTTTATCTTTATTCAAAAAATCTTGAGTTTTAATCAAAATTTTTTACTTTTCCGATTCTTATTGTCAAAACGAATCAATAAATCATAAAAGTTTGACGTAAAACAAACAAATGCAAATTTTTTTTGAACAAGGACAAAAAATTATTTCAATCCAAACCCTTATTAACTAATCTCATATTTTATGTTAACAGAGAGAGATATATTTGCCATTTAAGTTTTCAATAGTTGAAAGGGTGTATTTTCTTGGGAATTTGTTGATGGGAGATTAAGTGATGTACAAGTTTTTTAGTTGAGGAAAAACCAAAGGTTTTAAGAACCGGATATGAAAAAACATATACTTCAAATGCGAGATTGTATGTTCGAGATTTACGAAAATTAAACATTCTAAACCTTTAGAATCACGGGAAAAATAAATACATTAAATGTTAGTCTTTCATGAAATTGTATGTTCGAGAATTACGAAAATCAAACATTCTAAACCTTTAGAGTCACGGGAGCCTGGAGGTTTTGTCCGATTATTAGCTTTACGGCTCCCAAATTCGTCAAGATGGTGTAGACATCTTCTCTCTCCTTATAAGGAAAAAGTTCTTAGTTGAGGGGGGTGTTATACAAATTAACCTCTCTTTATACGAAGAGGGAAATTATTCAATTAAAGTACACAGCACTCGAATGCAATAAAAAAGCACCCGAAAACAAAGGTGACGACAGGTCAGCTGAAGTCCAGCTTCCGTTTTCCATGGCCGTCGCCGGCACTTTATTCTCCACCTGCTCCTCTGCCGCCTCCTCCGCTCTCCGCCGATCTAGATTTTTCACCGATTCAACCTCCATTTCTGCTCCGCAAGTCTCTCTATCCGATCCGGCCAGGACCGTTTTCCCCTCAATTCGTGACGAGTTCCTTGGATTGCGGATCGCCTTTCGCCCGAGAAAGTAAGATCAAGAAAACCTCTCTGTCTGGCTGGCGAGGAATAATTTTTTTATTTTTTTCCCTGAGTAGAAGTGATGAACGTAGTGCTTGCATGAAAGTGTTTCACAGGACAATCACTGGCGTTCGAATATTCGATATACATGTGCATATATCTGTTCGTCAACTATGGATTTGAAATACAAGCCGTATAAGAATACACGTATCTGAATTATATGAAATAGACATAAGTCCACAATCATACTTCAACTCTGGGGCGACTGCAGGATTTGAATTAAGCGGTGAACAAAAACATATGAGAATATTTTTGATACAAAACTCTATATAAACTGAATTTTTTTTTATTATAGTTAAAAATTTATCGGGCCTTGTTCGTGTTATTTGGTTGAGCTATACTATCTAATTATTCACAAATTTAAGTGAATTTTTATTCATTTTGACTTCACACTATTGATCCAGTGCAGACAATACTAAAGAAAAATCAAATTACATATCAAAAAATATAAAAGATTTAAAACATTAAGGGAACAAATAAATGGACAAATAATCAAGAGACTTTTTGGCAGGGATTTACCCCCTTACCACCCTATGGAGGCGTACTGGCCAATTGAGCTAAACCCAGTTGGTTTGTTCATCTTATTACCAATCCTAGTGATTGGGTTCAGACTTGAGAGAGTTGTTTGTTTCATTGAGTTATATTCTTGCAATTCCTTAGTCACCTAGCCGAGGAGTATTTTCGATGATCAGATGGTTTAGTGATTGGGTTCCTGAGAGTTGTTCCTTTCTTTGAGTTAAATTCTTGCAATGATTTAGTCTCCTAGCCGAAGGAGTGATTTTCGATGATCAGATGGTGTTAGTGATTGGGTTCAGTGAGTTGTTTGTTTCTTTGAGTTAAATTCTTGCAATTCTTTAGTCAAATAGGCGAGGAGTGATTTTCGATGATTCAGATGGTGTATTTCTTTTGATTTATAATTTGGTCCTGGTTTTTCTACTGCTTTGTTTTAATTGTTTGCGTAACATCGCACGGATAAATTAGGGGCCACGTGGTTTTTCATGTGTGCAACAAGAGTTACTTTATGGTTGTGCTTAGGGTGGAGCCAGGTTTTTTGAGCATGGGCAAAATGTTTCATTACCTAGAACCGACTAATTTTTTTTTTTTTTTTTTCTATTTGCTAACAAAATGAGTGAATAATATGAAGTTATTACAAATAATATATATTTATTGATTAAATGCAATTTGACTTACAAGTAACCCGATGGGTTATAGCTTTTGTCATGGAGGAAGAAGGAGGCTGGAGAGATAATGGGTTACAATGGAAAGAGAGTAAGAGAGAGGAGTCCAGTGGCAGATCCAGAAATCTAAGACAAATGGGTCACCTTTCGAGCATAAAGTTGATAAAAATTCTCATAAGCTAATATAAAGAGAACATTCATTCAGGAAAAAATTATAACGAGAATAGAAAATATTTAAGCATTCTTTATAGAGCACAAAGCTTTGAATTTTTTTTTATTTTTTTATTTTTTGTGTGAAAGAGCAAGAAATGCATTAATAATAATATTTTTTTGATCATCGTTAATAATAATATATGATAATATGAAAAGTACAACTGTGCTGTCGCCATTATATAATGAAGACATGCCAATGACGAACGAAGACTAAACATACAGTAAACATTTAAAAAAATGAGTGGACTAGTGTTTTGTATTTTAATATTTTTATTTGATGGTAATGTCAAATTGTCTCAGTTGGCATTGTGGTAGTGCCTCAAACTAAGCATTTGATGGGTGAGGTTCGACTCCCATTAGCCACAAGTTTTGAGATTTTTTATTTCAACGTTTCAGCATAAAAATGAAAGAAAAAAGGCATAGACCATGTGGGGATTCAAACTCGTGACCACGCGGGTATAAGCGCAAGCCTTTACCACTGGCGCAAGATGCACCATTTGGTTCTCGGTAATTTTATATATATAACTTAACTTCTTCGGTTCACAAAAAAAAATTCCCGATAATTTCAGGTGTGTCTTAATTGAATCCGCCCCTTGGAGGAGTCCCATGTTACTTTGAATATATTTCAAGTAAAAAAACTATGTTCTAAAGAAGTTGGTGTATGTATCCTTTTGGGGCAGTGATCTGCTTAGATGGGATGATTCTTATTCTGGTTACATTAGTTACCTATGATAACACACTTACAAAAAGCATAAAAACATAGGTGCTTGATATTGTTGTCAATTTTATGCAGGAAAGGAGTACACGCGTCTGTAGATGGTGTGGATTCATTGGGTTCAACCTACTTGGTCAGTTAAAATTTCCTGCTTGTCTTTTTTTTTTTTTTTTTCTTTTTAATCTCGAGTTGAATTTGTGACTGCAAAAGCCTGAATGTCTATAATCACGTAATTATGAACTTAGTGGCACAAAATCAACACACCAAAAGGCATTCTGATTGTATCTCTTGAAATCCTGAATGGCAATGGAAGGCTCTTTGAATATGATAAAACACAGACACACACACACATACGAGGAAGTCTTACAAATATTTATTTATTTATGAGGAAGTCTTACATACTTTAACTGATTTTGTTCTTGAAGAATGTGGCTTGCTGCTTCTCTAGTTAATGTCATAAGCATCAAATTTCCGGACTGCTATTTCATAACCACCTTTGTCCTTTTTCTTTCCTTCAAACCACAGCTGATGTTACCCTGCAAAGTTGTTGCATTTTTTCAATTAGTTTTGTCGTCATGATTGGCTGCAGAGCAGTGGAGAACCCTGTCCGAATTGGATAGGGTCCGAGGTCACTGCTACAACTGCCAAGAGGCTTTATTTGTGGTTGGCTTGCCCCTTCATGTGTTGCTCAATGCTCAAGTATTTTTGGAGCTATAAATATTTTAATGCTTGTGAACTGTACTTGACTGTATAACTAATCCCTCTTATGTGAGTACTATGGCTGAATTAATGACGTTCTACGTATTTTGCATCACTGGCCAAGGTGGAAATATTGACAACATGTTTCTGTTTCAGAACTCTCAAGATGCTGACTATGTACCGATGCCGATTGTTCTGATAGATCAAGAATCTGATTCTGATGCGACAATTGTGCAAATTAGCTTTGGAGATCGTCTTGGAGCTCTTATTGACACGGTGACATGACTGTGACTGCTCATTCTTTTCAGTTGATGGAAATTTATGGCATTACTTGTGGGTATACATATGCAGAGATGGCTAGAGAAAACTATTTTTTAAGCTTTAGATGATTCTTGACCATGGAAAATCCACGCTTTTGGATGTAATGTCGAGTAATTTTGAACTTGGATTAGGATGCTGCTCTTTCAATGAGGCATATCTTTTGAAACTCTCCTTGCTATGTTGTCCTCACTTCTTATGTCAGTTGATGTGCTGCTTATGAGATGCAGAATTTAGATTTTATGAGCATCACATTTGCAACATTTTGTCAGCATTGCAAGTCTTATGGTATCTTATTTCCCTGAAGAGCTGTCCCTTAGAGTTTACTTTTCCTAATATTTCCTTTTCTTTTTTTCTCTTCAGTGTTTTTTCTTCACATAGAGTTAAATTTTAGCATAATTCTAATTTGTTTGGGCAGATGAAGGCACTCAAGGATTTAGGCTTGGTTGTGGCGAAGGGAACCGTGACTACTGAGCGATCAACCAAACGAACAAAATTTTTTATTACAGTATTGTGAGTTGTCATTTTAACATTTATCTATAGTTTGGTTATTAGATACAAAGCATTCTGCAGTTAGAAATGGGTGTACATGGTGGAAATATTTTAGTTGTTGAATGGCTTGTCAATTTGATTGGCAGGTCCTCTAAGTTATTAAATTGTTGAATATGTCTATGGAATCCAGTACAAGATGAGTTCTCCCTTTACTGGTTTAATGAATAATAGCTACCCTTTGCATTGTGATTGCGGCACATAAATGTTTTAGTAATTATCACTTGTGGAGACTTTCCATTGCATACACTTTTTTGGAAAAAATAACATAGTTGGCTTTGCATGTTGATCCTAAGGGTCGTTTAAAGGTGAAACAGAATCTAGTGAAAACTTGTGCTCAATGTGGAGGCTTCTAGAAATGGTTCTCAAGGAGATCTAATTGCTGACTTCTACAAGTGTCAAACCTTGCCTGTACTTAATATCCATTATGGTGGGAGGAGTCACGGGGAGTTATTTTTTTCAGTGCTACAAACTACAAAGTTAACTTGTTCCATACTTTTCTGACAACTTAATTTGCCATGACATCATCCCCTACTTCCTAACTGAATCATTAATAATTCTGTCACTAGAATAATGAATTGTAAGCATAATCCTAGTAGATATATTGGTTACGTTACGAGAGGAAAATCTAAGAATGACTTATATGACTGGAGCTTTACATTCTTATATTCTGATATTGAATGCCTTATATCTTTCCTGTAGTAAACAGCATTTTTTTACATTTTATCTTGATTAATGTGATAGAGCAACTGGGCGTAAAGTTGAAGATCCTGATCTACTGGAGAAAATTCGGTTGACCATTATCAACAACCTTTTGAAGTATCATCCAGTATGTTTGCTGTGCTGACGCATTAACTCCACTTCCATATCATTTTCTTATTTCATAATGGGATAAAGTTGTCTACATTTCCTTGGGGTGATCTGGATTTCCCCTTTTTGTGCCTTTTAGGAGTCTAGTGAGCGACTTGCAATGGGTGAGGCTTTTGGAGTAAAAGCTCCAGAAAAGAAGGTGATAAATGACCTGGCATTATTTTCTGGTCGTTTATTTTTTCTTAAGCCATTTCTTGCACTCTTTGGAACTTTGTGTTAATGTTACTTACTGCCACCTATTACACCAGCATTTGCCTGCTATTATCTATTGAATAGTGCTATATGTTTAGGCAGTTTGCTTATTAAGATTTGTGAGTTGCCCTAAATGGGAGTTCTAGAATAAAAAACCAGTGCCTCATTAATTCCTGGATTGCATATTTCAAGGTAATGCATGAGGTCGGTCATAAGTGTGTATTACAAGTCCATTGTACTATCTCATACTTAAAGGTCTAAATACCTTTCCTGACATGTAAGAATGTTAGGTTGTTCCAACAACTAGGTTGTTTTACTTGTGATGAACTGGATTTCTCTGGTCATTAGTGACTTGAGTCACTGAATTGATCCCTTAGGATTTGTATATGGGAAAGTGTTTCAGCCCTTTTGGTGTTTGAATGCCCGAAAGAATTTTCAGTTGGATATATTACAAAAAAGATGCTGTCAGTCATTGTTTTCAACTTCCCATCTCTTCGATGAACCCTTTTTGCTTTTGAGTCCCAACCTATTTCAGCTCTCAGAGATCTTGAGAGCCACTCAGTGTTACATGTCCGTCCTTTTTTACTACCTTCTATCAATCATCTTTACTTTCTTGTTAATAAAAGTTCTCAATGTAGTGCTCATGGTTTACGATAGCTTTTCTGAAATTGCACAATCCATCAGTAGAAGGGCTAAGAATAAAGTTCTAGGCAACAATATTGCTGATCTATCCTTGGCATAGTTGGGCCCGGATGGAAGGGCAAGTGGAGTAAATTGCCCCCCCCCCCCCCCGAACTTCTTCAAATTTCTGCTTTAGAATTTATTTGACAAACTCCCCACCAAAAAGTTCTAAAATTGCCCAAGGAGTTACTGAAATATGGAGATATGTCATATGTGATAGTGATAGTGATGTATAGCAGAGAATAGAAGTGAAGCAAATAAGAAAGAAACTTGGGAAATAGCCCTTCGAGTGATCCTTCTGGTTCCCTATTTGTTTAACAGAGATGGCATATTCTGGTATGAAGATTGTAAAGAATCGACTTCACCATTATTTGGACATACTGAATGAGTGATAGCTTGTTTTTGCAAATGAAAGAAATCTTCAGCAGCACCCTAAATAAGCCTACAAGGCATTGATTTCAAAATATGAGAAGTCGTTGGGGTCATTTGTTGTAGATCCACCTCATATCTTATTGATGAATAGTTTAGATTTCATATTTTCTGTCTTAAAGAAATCATTTTCTCGATCACTACATAGGAACAATATGCTGTGTATAACTACTGACTAGTAAAAATGTTGACCCCATTGACCAAGAAACCTGGCCCTGCGCATGGCATAACTGGTGCATGACCATTGAGTCTTGTAACTAACCTTGTGTTCATATGTCTTCTTGGATACTGGTAGCCTCCACCAATTAAATTTGTTTGTTCTTTTTGGGCAGCTTATGGGTCTTATTGCAACCCATATACATGTCAAAGAGGATGGACCCAAGAGGAGGTTTGCAACTGGAGTCTGCCAGACTTGAATAAATCAAATTGATTTATCATTTAACTAATCATTCTCTATGTTATCTAGTTATTACATTACTTATGTTGATGCACTTACAGCTTGCTACTGATAGAGACAGCTGATAGGCCTGGTTTGCTGTTAGAAATCATCAAAGTCATTGCAGATATCAACATTAACGTGGAATCTGCTGAGATTGAGACCGAAGTTTGTCACTTTTCTCTCTCACTCCCACACACACATGTACACACATGTGCTCACACACATGCACATTACTATCATTGATTCATCACGATCAACTATGTTCCTGTTATTGTGCAGGGTTTGGTCGCCAAAGATAAGTTCCATGTTAGCTATGGTGGGGCTGCGTTAAATAGTTCCCTGTCTCAGGTAACCACTTGGACATTATTATTTACTAGCTTGACTTTCGATTGGGTCCAAGTGAGGGCAATAGCTATTGTGGATGTTCCATGTAGATGTAGTTAATCTTGGTATTTGTAGATTCACTATCCTTGCATATTTTAAGTTTGCTAAAACATCATGTTACTTCTTTTGAGGTTCCATGTATTAAATACCAGAAACGAGGGGGTTGCCTGAAGCACCAGGGGCAAACAACAAACCATTAAAATTTTGACCATGGAGGTTAATATTATCTAATTATCCACCATGAGTATTGTGAACTGTCTTTTTCTTTGATAACCAATTCTCCGGGCCAGCTTACGCGCACCTCAACTAATCTTGGGTGACCATAAACCCACCTCCACTAGCAGGGGCCCCACTCGAAGCCAGAGCAAATGCTCCATATAGACTGGCCCCAAAGGAGTTATAGCACCTGAGAGGAAACCTAAGAGCTTAGGAGGAAGCAAACCCCTAAGTCCCTGCCTATGGGATTTTAATACATGCAATCATGACTGGCAAGAAAGGTCTGGCAAACATTGGCAGTTTTTTTGGATAAATGAAAAAAAAAAACTACGTTTTTTTTTTGTTTTTTTTTTAACTGAACATCAGCAGTTAGAGTTCTTTCTTTGGCTGTAAATTCCCTCCCTTCTCACTTTGGTTCTTGTTTGAGCTTTCAGGTGTTGATTAATTGCCTGCGTTACTACCTTCGGAGGCCGGCAACAGATGACGAGAGTTACTAGGGAATACCTTGATGTCTGTATGTAAATTGTTCACTTTAGTTTCTGCGACAGATCATTCTGTGGCTCTAGTCACAATTTCTATGTATCAAGGAAATGATTTCGTTGTGATATATATAAAAAAGGTAATGAATTCATGTGACCCAAAGACTGTATTTATTTTCTCTTAACTTAATTTTGATTGGTGTTACCCTTGCGATTTTATGCTTATTTCCATTCCTAATTCTCTCTCCTAGCATTGTGCATTATAATTCTTTCAAGTCCACACGGAATTTTGCTTTGGCTTTAATTGGGCCTCCCACGCTAGTGAACAGTATTATTGGTCCCCCAAAATTAGCCGAGCTATCGAGGTGCGCGTAAACTGGCCCGAACACCTGAGTTATCAAAAAAATGTCACATCGTGTGGCATCAAAAAGGGAGCAGAGCATATGAAAATACCAGGCTTGATGTTGGCTTAGGAAAATTAGTGGATCAGGCTCAAAAGGATGTCACCTTTTTAAAGTGGATGTCTGCTGCGAGTAATGCAGTGTTTATTCCTATGATTTCACTGGCTGGTAAAATAGTATGCAGGACAGCATCATAGCAGTTGGTACGGCTTGCTTCTCCACAGATAATTAGTGCATGGATAGATCAATTACAGTATTTCATACGTAAATTGTTGATGAGATGTCCGTCTACTTGTGATTTTCCAACTACTTTTGGCAGTAAGAATGTAGCATTGGCATAATTTAGTGTAGTCATTTGGTAATGTTATTGTTTTGTAGTTCTTGTTTCTTGTTGAATTTAGTTTTGCATTTTTGCTTTGGAAAAACTCCTAGACTGTTTTTTTGACAGTAATAGTCCTGAATCTTGATTGGGGACTAAATGGGTTCTGCTGTTGTTTGTTTGTAATAGTCCTGAATCTGGTTATCGGTGAAGCAGGTTCGATGCCTAGGTTTGCATTCGCATAGTGTAATTATAAGATATAGTATGGTACTTTTGGTTCCTCCTTTGTACGCCTTAGGTTTGAAAGTCTTCGATCAACTCTTGTAGAGTGGGTTCTTACGGGCCAAAGACCTAGTTTTAAATGGGTTCCTACTAGTAAACGGTGTGATAAGTCTTTCGGAGATTAGTTGGGGTGGGTGGCTGTTGGCCTGGGTACCCTTAGTCATCAAGAACAAGATATAATGCGGTATGGGTATATCCTAGTATATGTCAGCTACCCATACCCAAGTATATGTCAGCTGAGTTTTAAGGGGCTGTGGACCATAATTTGAGCTGTCTTGAAATGTAAGGAATTGGAAAGTAGTAGTTGTAATCAACTGCCATTCAAAAGGCCATCTCCCTTAGTTTATACCCTTTTGACAAGACTCCAAAAGCAAAACAAAGCTATGATTGTGTATCAAATTATTTGCTAACTAATCCTCTTCCATCTTTACTGTCAAGCAATGTAGGAGTATTTTACCTACAGGGACTTTTTATCTTAGTTGAGATCTGGTTTTTGATAAGAAGCCTTCCCAAGTTGTGCCTGAAGGCATCTATCTCCCTTGGCTTCAAAAGCAACAGGCTGGGATACCAAGCCACTGACATCTCTCTCTCTCTCTCTCTCTGGTTTCCTTCCATTTTTTGTACAACTTCCTTTGCAGTCGAACTAAGCTTTAGTTTTGAAGCTCAGTGGCATTGCTGTCTTTTCAAACGCATCATTCAATCTACACTATCACTATGTCCCCAAAAATGGGTTTTGTGTTGGTTATTTTCCTCCTCTGCAGCTCTGGAGCATTGGCCTCTGACCCAGATCCAGTGCAAGATTTCTGCATACCAAACACAGAAATACTTCACTCCAATTTCCACCAATGCAAAAACGCATCGGCTGCCACCGTAGACGATTTCGTATTTTCCGGCATAAAAAACCCGGGAAAAAAACTTGGGAAATCCGATTTTCTGGCAATGCCAGTGAACGCGGGTGTGTTTCCGGGACTAAACACGCTGGGAATGTCGTTTGTGCGCGCCGATTTCGGCCCGGGTGGTATCAATGTTCCGCATTTTCATCCAAGAGCGACGGAGACTGCTTTCGTGCTGGAGGGGAAGATCTATTCCGGATTCGTCGATTCGACGAATCGGGTTTTTGCCAAAGTGATTGAGAAAGGAGAGGTGATGGTGTTTCCAAAAGGGTTACTTCATTTTCAAATGAATGTTGGGGATTCACCTGCTACTATTTTGGGGAGCTTTGACAGCCAGAATCCTGGGCTTGTGAAAATCCCGAATGCCGTGTTTGGTTCCGAGATTGAAGAAGAGCTTTTGGAGAAGGCTTTTGGGTTGAGTTCTAAGGAGATTGGGAAGATGAGGAAGAAATTTGGGACCCAACACAAGGGTTAGAGAATCAAGAAGAGGTTTTTGGTTCTTTCGGGCAGTGTTTGGATCGTTGATTTGTCGAGGGATTTACAGGTGAAAATGAAAACAATACCGAACCCAAAAATGTGAATTTAGCTTCATGATTTTGTTATTTTCTCAAGTAAATTCCTTCACTGACCTATGATCCAAACACAACCTAAAGATACCGCCGCTGAGACTTGGGGGGCATTTTTGTCAATTTGTATCATATGATTGCTAGTAAGAGCTGATATTCATACGGCAGGTAAGCATCATGCAAGAGCAATAAATTTCGGATTTTGTAGTTTCCATATCAATAAATTTGAAGTCATGTTTTAGTAGTAGTTTCTATAGTTGAAGTTGGCCTTGACTCAAGAAGTCTAAATAAATCTTTCCTAGCTCAGTTTGGGGCATTGGGCTCCATTATCTCAAAGTTAGTATCGCAAAAAGGCTTAAAGAATACTACTAAAAAAGAACTTAATTTGGAACGTTCACGGATTTGATTTGGGTCTCAAAATCTCTGCGCATGGTCTCCAATAATTTTTCTCTATCTATTTCTTATCACTCATTATTCTAAAAAATCTCCCTCAAAATTTAAATTGAACATAGCATGAAGTCTCGAAATCCCAAACACTATGCAAACAGTATACCCTATGTAGATCAGAAACTAGAAAAAGCTCACAATGAGAACAGAAATGGGTCAGGAGAAAAAAAGGAAGAAGCTAATGTAAAACATCTTGAACACACTCTGAAATTCCTTTCACTTTTGTCCATGTTATTAACCAATAGGTGAGAAGTATGTACCCAAAAAAATAAAAGAGGAGAGAAGCAAGCAACAACCCGTAGTTGTTAGGACTTGGATCTTCCCGGTCCTTAGTTTGAACTGAACGGAACAGCCCAAATCTAAATCGTTGATTCAGATTGCTTAGAGACTCTTACCATACTGATTATCCCAATTATAGTCCAGATTTAAACTATTTCGTCCAATCCAAAACTTAGACCAGAGAGAATCCGGATCTAGTTGTTATTAGTATTGTTTCTGGGTTTTTTTCCCATAAAAATAGTTGCTTTGAATGAAGCCGAAAAAGTTGGTACAATGGTCAAAGTAAACCAAAGGATGCCCATTTTGATGGGCTACATGGGCTGTAATTGTTTGACCCAAAGGTTTCAATTTAATTCTTTGAATAACTTTGGGCAAGTTTCTGACTCCAGAGTGTTGGATAACCAAGACCCATGTGTGAGATTGGTAATATATTAATGAACCCCTTGCAGTCTAAAAAAGTGTATCATAAAAAAGAAAATAAATTTTTTATACTATCGGTGTAAACATTTGTTTCCTTCAAATCAATTGTATTGCGACACGTGTCAAAACAATGGTCCCAATTAATAAAATATGACAACGTGGCACAATGCAATTGATTTGGAGTAAATAAATATTTACACCGACGGTGTAAAGAATTTATTCTCCATAAAAAAAACCTCCTCAATTGAACTTGAGGAAATGGAGTTGGTAGATTATAATAGAATTTGAGCAAAGTGGTGAGCTCGTATGGTCAATGGCGTCTAAAAAAGGGTTTGTTGGTAGGACCATTCGGTAATTTTATTTTATGTATAATAACAAAAACAACCTCGACTAAACAAAGCTGTTTATTTTCTATTGAATTAAACTCCATAATCCAAGAGCTAATTTTCTTTTTATTTGTTTGCGAACTTGATTTCATATTTTTTTTTCAACTCATGTGTCCGAGCCAGCATACGAAAATTTGTGTGTGTGTGTGTGTGTGTATATATATATAAAGCTTTATATAACATAAACATATTCATTTCGGTTTGAAAAATTATTGGGCCTAATTTATTTCGCTGTGTTGAACTATATTATCTAATTACTCACATATTAAGTGAATTTTTATTTTCTTTGGCTACGGTGAATAATTCGATGCCAACAATATTTTAAAAAAAATCATTGAATCATATGAAATAATACAAAAAATTAGTGCATTTTTTGGACCCAAGAGATTTGCCCGAGCCTCTACGGTAGAGCCGCCCTGCTTAGCAAGAGACCACATGTGTCAGAGGTGAAGTTCCAAATACCCTAAATAGAACAAATCACATTGAAAGAATGCAGCAAAATGTCGCCCTCAAACAACCAGATAATATTGCATTCACATGGCAATTTAAGCAAAATCATAGTGTGGTACCATTTCACCAACCTTTTGTAGCTTTCCCATCACTGTCATTTTATGCATTAAAAACTGCCCAAAGATATTTTTGTGTGTGTGAGTATTGACCTTATAATAAACAACAGTTAGCCCATTAAAATCTTTGAAATTTGAATTGAAAAAGATTCATGGTGCCGGCCCGGAGGTAAAGAGCAAAAATTTAAAACTACGGTTCTCTTTTACTTTCGTAGCCGTTACAAAATGAGATACAAGACTCAATGTCAAACTCACATGAATGAGCTATGATATCCATTGCGCATGAGATGGTGAATAAGATTGAACATATTAACGTAATGAATATTTTTACGGCTAAAACTGCACTTGACTTGAAGTATATGTACGCATTACTTACATCTTGGGATACTGTATGAATGGTACAAGAGCATCGAATTTGGAACAGAGACCTTAAAATATTCCGTTCATAAATTTTTGGTTTCAATGAGTGAAACACCACCAAACCCTCTGTTTTGGGTTTTGTCAATGTTCACAAATCTCTCTCTTGAGTATGACAGTCTTGATTGCATTTCAACTATGGCGGCCTAAACATGGCACAATGACCAACCCAATGGCTTTGGGGCTGATGGGTATGAGAAATATAACAAGTGTTTATCGTACACAAGGTAGCATGTTTGAATCTCATATATGCCTAATATTTCAAACCTCGGGACCATTAGAGGATTTGTCCGATTATTAACTTAAACACCCCATTAATAGTCGAGGTGTGCAAACTAGTCTCGACATCCGGACATAAAAAAAAGAAAAAAGGGAACTATGACCTAACTTCTTACTCTGCATCAACAAGTGGATTGATAATAGATTTACCCCACCGTGTAAAGAAGTATAATCACTAGTGATATTTCTTCACTCGCCCTCATTTTGTCGTCATTAATCAATACTTTGCACCCTTACACGTTCATCTTAATCTCAATTTGTGCCTTGTACTTTCAATTTGGACTTTCCAATCCTTATATCATTACATGTACTTTGCAAGTCAAATGTCACATCTTAGTAGTGGAATCAGGATTTTGGTCAAAGGAGGCCGACTCAGCCCCTGTTTCAAATTGCTTTTTCATGAAGTTTTTGATATTTTTTTTTTGTCTTTATTTAAATTTTTTTCCATATTTGTTAATTTTGCGTTAAACTTTTGTAAGTTATTGGTTCGTCCCGACGAGAGTAATCGACAAAATAAAAATTATAACTTATCGCCCAAATATTTTAAAGAAAATATCAAAATTTTAAGTCGATTTTTAATTTTTGACAAATGTGATATTCGTCAAACTTCACTTACGAAATTTAAAATTTCAATTTTAGCAAAAGCCAAATTTCAAAAACAAAAATGCTAGCGCCGCAAACAAGTGCACAAATACTTACACAAACTCATCTGCATTCACTTCGGTTCCACAGAAAAAATGTGGGTGTTTGTGTTTGAAAACTTGTTTGTGGTGCTAGATTGATCATTTCAGAAAAATTCAGTGTAATTTACCTAATCTTCAACTGACGAACTGGGCCCCTTTCGCTTAATAAACCGAAACTTTCAACCATGGAGGTTGTCACTCTCTCTCTCTCTCTCTCTCTCTCTCTCAAGATAAATAGACACATGCACAAACACATAAAAAACCACCATCCCTAGCAAAAGGTGAACATAAGATCTTGGTTCCGCCTTTTCTACAGATAGATACTTTCTCTCTTTCTAGCTAAAATACTGAAATTTCGGTTCCATTCCGTATTTGGATCAAATGGGTGAGGAATCCAAGAAATGGGTGTTGACGGTGACGGCTCAGACGCCGACCAACATAGCCGTGATCAAGTACTGGGGCAAGAGAGACGAAAACTTGATTCTACCCATTAACGATAGCATCAGTGTGACTCTGGATCCGGAGCATCTCTGCACCACCACCTCCGTTGCTGTTAGCCCTAGCTTTGATCAAGATTGCATGTGGCTCAATGGCAAGGTAAATTACTCGTTGGACAGAAAATGCTTCTGGGTATTTTCAATTTCAGTGTTTTGTATATATATATTTTTTGTCGAGGGTGTCCCGAACATTTTGCCTGGACTAATCCCTCGGGTACATGCAGTCCCCCGTCCCACATGTACCGGGCCAAAGCCCTGGGGTAACTTCAAGGGGGAGTGAGTGAAAGAAAGAAATACCGGATTTCGTGAAGTTGTCAAATGTTTTGTGGGTGGAAGTTATTTTGGGAAAAAAATGAATCCGGTTCATTAGATAGAAAATTATGCTAGAAAATGAAATTGGGAGAACGTGAAGTGAAAAGATAAGGGGTTTTTATTTTTTTTATTTTATACGTTTGGTTAAAATGATATATATTTTTTTATTTGTAAGAATCTTACAAGAAAATATCTCTAGTTACTAAAACATACATTATGGATCATGATAAGAAAGGGAAAACTATAGGCGTAGTGGTTATCCTCATAAGAGGTGGTAACTTCCCTAAGAAAGTAAACTTTCCTGGTGTTTTTAGCAAGAAAGCAGAAGCTATGTAACCATGCTTCAATGAGATGTACAAGAAAATTAACTTTCTAATACTTTCTACTATTTTCATTGTATTTTCTAACATTTTTGCTCTAATCAGACGTACCCTTTGTTTTTCATGGGAAAACTGAATCAGAAAAGGAAACAAATTTTGCTTAAATGAATTCATTTGACAACAAAATATGTAAGAAAGTTCGAATATAGCTGTTTAAAGATATGGCTCTCAAAGTTTCTTGTTAACTAAACAATGAAAAGTGCAGGGAAACTTAGATAATGTGTGGTACCCGTCAAATGGGATCAGATTTGTCATGCCAAATATGTGGGTTAGACTTAGTTGACTGAGTGAATGTTTTTTGTTGCTTGGGTTGAGCTAAATAGCATATCGACTCTTGATTTTCGTTTATGTTCTTCTTTGTTATTATTATGATCTGGATCTGTGATCATTCCATTCAGCTTGCTTGCTGATAATACCGAGGAAAAGCTAAGTAATAGCGCATTTGGTATCATTTGCTAGAACTTGTTTATGATCTAAAAAAAAAAAGAACAATAACCTTGTCTGGCTAACTGCTTCCTATAATGTTGGAAGGTATTTTTAGGGGGGAGATAACACCCGATTTTAAAGAAGCATTGACAATGAAAGTGATGTTAGAGACTCTAAATGTATTTTCTATGATCTTTTATTTCTTCCCCTTTACCTCAGGGTTTGAATAGCTCATGTGATTGTAAATGTACTTTCTGCGGAGTTTGAGTTGATCTTGATCCTGATTCCTGGCACTTTTTCATTTGTGTTTTCTTTTCTGGCTAGTACAGGAGTTCTCTCTTGCTGGTGGGAGATACCAGAGGTGTTTGAAGGAGATCAGGTCCCGTGCTTGTGATTACGTGGATGAGAAAAAGGGCATCAAAATCACTAAAAAAGAGTGGGAGAATCTGCATGTGCATATCGCGTCTTATAACAATTTCCCAACTGCTGCTGGTTTGGCTTCCTCAGCTGCTGGTTTTGCCTGCCTTGGTATAGGACCACTTTCCTTTTCCTTCTATTTATGCAAGCAATTATGTGGCTTCATCTACTCTACTGTGTAAGTCATGTAATATCGTGTATATGAAGAGTCCATTTAAATCCCTTTCCACGTAACAGCCATTCTGTTCCAGCTATGTATTAATATACCAATGTTTTTGGCTGCCTAATGTCTGCACTCTTGTTCTAATAGAAGTGTCTTGTTTTGCTTCTCAATGCCTTATATGGGCTAGCTACTTTTCAGTTTAGTGTTCTTTTAGTCTTGTGTTGTGTGGTCCAGCCTTGGATACTGCAATAACAGTTGTACAAGCTTTGTGGCTCATAGTGTTGTATTCTTTGCATTTTCCTTATATAGATGGAATCACATGCTTACAATCATCAATGGATTTGCTGTATCTCTGCTTAAAGCCATTTTCTCGATGTCCTTTTGGTTTCTGCTTGCTTAATGATAAAAAAATGAAACATCACACCCAAAACTTTTGTGCATGTGTATAACTTATGGTTACCTTTACATATGCAGTTTTTGCCCTTGCAAAGCTAATGAACGTGAAAGATGATCTAGGAACACTTTCTTCCATAGCAAGGTACTTACTATGTTTTTCTATGTATGTTTTCCTCTGTCCTTTATGAATATATTGGTCTTCATGGCATGGCATGTCTTGTCTTTGTCTTTAATTTTGGACATTCTTATGGTCTTCCTGAGTATGATTTCGCACGTTACCGCTTTATATATATGTTCTTAAAGTTATTTTTTTTGTCCATCTGTATTATTTGTCTTAATATCTGGCAGTTTTTTTGTTGTCTATCTGTATTATTTATTTGTCTTAATAGCTGGCAGTTTATACCTGCTCTAATAATTTTTCTTCTTCAATCCATTGAATAGTACTTTTATCTATTTTGTCAGCTTCATATATCAGGAGACATGAATGCAAGAAGTAGATACTTGTAGCACTACATGATATTTTTCTATTGATTTACAGGCAAGGGTCAGGGAGTGCTTGTCGCAGTTTGTATGGTGGCTTTGCCAAGTGGATCATGGGAAAAGTAGATTTCTATCTTAGTATATTTGCATGTGTCAAGCTTTTGAAAAATTGCCCTGACTCTTCTTTTCCTGGTTGAGTCTAGAATGACAATGGAAGCGACAGTATTGCCGTTCAACTTGCAGACGAGAAGCACTGGGATGATCTTGTTATTGTCATTGCTGTGGTATGTACCTTTGGTTCATGTTGTTTCATACAGTATTTGTCAGATAGAGAAACTACAATTGCTGGTTTTTGACCATTGGAAATCATCCTCTGATGAGACATGTAATAAAGAATGTCTGCATAACACCTTGTCCCCAAGGCTTAAATATGTTTATTAGAGTAAACATATGACTTCATGGGTGATGGGTCATGTTATTGCTATGAGAATGCAGCTTGCAAATTACAATCAAGCTGTGCTGGATTAGCAATTGTATTTTGAAATTCATATCAATGTTGTTAAAGAGAAAAGTTATGATATTTTGATCTTCGTCCCTGGGGTGATATTATTTTGCATTGTTCTTTCATCTATACCCTCTAGATTTTGTACCCAAATGGTGTTTCCGTTGATTCCAGGTAAGTTCTCGGCAGAAGGAAACTAGTAGCACCACAGGAATGCGTGAAACTGTTGAAACCAGTATGCTCATTCAGCATAGAGCAAAGGTTTGTTTTGGTCATCTGCCATTTTGATTTCACTTAAGATTTGCCCATTCTGCTTTAATGTAGAAATCGTAGCTATATCTTGAGCCCTAATTTTTTTGCATAATTCTAGCATTCTTCATCAAAATGTTCAACATAGTGTATGATACATAAGTAGGGTACGGATGGGTGTCCAAGAGTAACATTTATCTAGTTATCATGTCCAATGACTCAGTGACACTGAATAACATTCATATTTGTGAATATCCTTCTTTTCTTTTCCAAGGTAAAATGGTGTTTACAAGGTCTCATAACTTTTTCCATGGTTAAATGGTGTTCACAAAGTCTGAACGTATTTACTGTGTTCTGTGCATATCTGTTGGTAAACTCAAATACACAGTTGTATTACTTGCAAATTGATGGTGCAACTACTCATGTCAGAGTTGCATATATCCTTATTCTTACCATTATGCTTATGCAATTACTCACATGTTTATGCATTATGCTTTTTGATGGTCTGTTTTTCTTGCAGATGGTTTCTGTAAATTATTTTGGCAGAAATTTTTTGGGAGGTCTTTGGTAGTTGGATCTTTCACTGATTTCTGTTTGCATTTTCTTTTGGAGCAGGAAGTTGTACCTAAACGAATTGTTGAAATGGAAGAAGCCATAAAAAATCGTGATTTTCCTTCTTTTTCACGTTTGGCTTGTGCCGACAGTAATCAGTTTCACGCAGTCTGCCTGGATACATTGCCCCCTATATTCTACATGAATGACACGTCTCACAGGCAAGCACTTTCTGCATTTTCCCCATCTTGAACTTTAAGGTGGCATATTACCCTTTTCTGTTTCTTTAGTAGCGTCGTTTTTTTTTTGTTAATCTGGACAAGGGGATATGTTTCAGGATTATTAGCTGCGTTGAGAAATGGAATCGTTCAGAAGAATCACCTCAGGTTTGTGTTCTGCTTGCTAACTGTGCGCCATTCTCTCTGAATATAGACCCTTTTGAAACGTCAATTCTGCATGCATACTTGCTTAATCATACTTATTTTCTATTATGTTAACCATGTGACAGACCAGCATTTGTTCAATGAAATTGAATTTTCACTTGTCCTTATGCTACCACCAATTTTAGCGTTTAGCGGCTGTGGTGAATCTTTTATTCTTGATATGTTCTCTGTCAGTTATACCTTCATGAAAGGAGATATGGAATCCTTTGGTTACCATGTCTTAAATGTGTGTCAAATTGCCTCACTTGTTCTTAATTCATGTCTGTTCTATACTTTGAATGTATCTGAAAAAAGGATAGCTGAATTTTTAGCGTCGCCAAGCGAGGATTAGTCCATCTGCTGTAAAGTTTGTCAATAACACCTATCA
This sequence comes from Rhododendron simsii, assembly GCA_014282245.1. Taxonomy (NCBI): domain Eukaryota; kingdom Viridiplantae; phylum Streptophyta; class Magnoliopsida; order Ericales; family Ericaceae; genus Rhododendron; species Rhododendron simsii. The sequence continues at coordinate 27,146,613 of CM024961.1, forward strand.
CACTTTTTAAAAACCCACAATCATAATAACTTCTGCTCAAATTGGTTCTCGGGTGCAGTATAACCAGTTGAGCATTGCTCATCTCTACTTGCTTAAGTTGGTTTGTTCGGGGAAGTTGACTGAATTTGAGACTTTGACAGGTAGCTTATACATTTGATGCGGGGCCTAATGCAGTTCTAATTGCACGTAACCGAAAGGCCGCTGCCCTTTTGCTTCAAAGGCTGCTTTTCTTCTTTCCTCCACATTCAGATGCTGATTTGAGCAGGTATATAGTGTAAAAGAGTTCACATGTTAGGCTTATCGTCAAATGAATTCTGTAACTGGGTTCCGCTTAAAAAAGGTTGGTTGCAGCCTTGCAGGTTAAAAAGCTTCTAAAACCCAGATTTTAAGAACCAATGAAGTTCTTAGTGTTTGCGATAACATTTTTTTTGGGTGTCTTGAAAGTTGTGCCGATCTGTTTGTCATGGCTTTCAAAGCTGATAAAAAACTGATTGAGAAACATCAATTATGATTCTTTGGGATTATGGTTTCCAGAATTTGCTTTGTAACATTGAAGGCTTTCAACTACTAAAGCATAGGAATTCAAATTTTAAGCCAAATAAGGGGATTTCAACTGGAACCAAACTGGCATCTCCACTCGCGTGGCACTTTCACTGAATACTTTCCCATCTATTCATTTTCTCCAGTTATGTTATTGGCGATAAGTCGATACTACAAGATGCTGGCATTAAAGACATGAAAGATGTGGCAGCTTTGTCTCCACCTCCAGAAGTTAGTGATAAAATTCCAGCCCAGCAATACAAAGGGGATGTCAGTTACTTCATCTGCACCAGACCCGGGAAAGGTCCTGTTGTATTGTGCGATGAAAGCAAAGCTCTCCTCAACCCTGAAACTGGGTATCCCAAGTAAATCAAGGAAGCTAAATGCCATGATTGATGCTTTTCGGCAGACTAGATTTTTGGTTTCTGTGGTAGCATTCTGTCTTTTGAGAGTTCAGTAAATGACACTTTGAAGTGAGTTCAATACTATTCTGGCCAAATTCCAGTTTATGTGGTAGTTTTGTTTTCCAGTTAAGGTTTATGTATCATCTCCTTTGGTGCAATAAGGAATAGAAGTGCAACGTGTTCCAATACGACTTCATTTTCTGCAATCCTAATGAATGTAGCAATAAATTTGTCAATGATTAGCTTGGTTTTTTCATGATACTAAACATCTTTAGTGTTGGCAATTGTTGTGAAGCTATCACACTTGTGTAGTTCCAAGATCAGAAAATCTCTGCGACAATTCTCAGACGCTAGAAAAGTCTCCTTGACCAAACTGCTTGTTGAACACTTGATGAATAGAATGTGTATTCTGCCTCCATGGTCGTTCAAGTTATGGAGAGCTCTTCTTGCTGCCTTTGTTGTTGCATTGTTAGAGCATCTCTACCCCTTATCCATACAGAGACTCAAAATCTTAGAGAAAAAAAAAATCCTCAAAGATCACTTCCCCGGACCCCTTTTACCTTTCCTCATACCAAATCAGAAGAGAACTTTTTTCCCAAGAATCAAGGAAAATCCCAACCCAACCCAAAATTCCAACGACTAGTTTCTGGTGCTGGTCTGCAATTTCCAGCTGTCATAGCAGATGCACAAGTCTTCGATAAACAAAAGCCAGATTGAGGGTCTACGAAGTTTGCTGATAGGCATTGGAGGGGTATGGCGGTCCAATAAACCTCGTGGTTGGTGGTGGTGTATCTGATGGTGGCGGGAGGAATCGTCTCGTCTTTTGTTCAGCCTTCAGGGCAAAACAATGTCCAAAGTTCTCAAGTTAATCAAGATTCAATTTTGTCTATAGAAAAAAGGTCCAATTTCGAGCCGAACATGATCTTCTCCACTTCCGGTTCAAAACTACAGAATTCGAGCAAACCCATAATACATTAAAATGGAAGGACAAAATTATACAAAAGAAACAGATAAAAAGAACTCACATCAGCCATCCCCAAAGAAAACCCTCATGCTTCCATGGAAAACCGTACATATGATGTCCTCCAGTATTTTCTCCCCAACAAAATTATAACATATGGATACATCTTATTGTGTTCATTTTTGTGTAACAACATTGAATTATTCTACTTTCTTGAGAAAGCAAAACTGATATCATCCTCTATGGGTCTTGGAATAAAAACTTGCTAATCCACTTCTAATTTTCTGTCTACACTTGGAAACGTTTGATAGAATGCCTTGAAATGCTTGTATGCAATGTCGATATCGTCTTTTGCACATATTTCTCTTATACTGCACATTAAGAGAAGAAAAGTAAGCCTTGACTACAATTACCATGCTGAAAAGAAAGAAGCAAACGAGGGAAGCTGAAAAAGCAAGTTGTATCCTTCACAGAATTCTTTTCAACCGAGAAGAGTCCCATTCGAAAATAAAACATGAAACTATAATAGAGAGCGAGTGAATACAGGGTGATTTTATAGAAAAAAATTCCACGGACATAAAAACAAGTTCCCAGAACATTTTTCAATTTAGATATCCAACAAGGCAACTGTTACCTGGAGCTAACACATTAAAAAGTGAATCTCTTGACCAGCACAAAATAAATTCCAAATATGTACTTAAAGTTGTGGTGTTAACATGTGCCCTCAAGTTGAATTGTCATGACAAATCCTAGAATGAATAGCACTGAATATTGTGAAAAATACAGCCTTTTCTTTTGGAGGGAGGTTTTGTACAACTAGATGTCCAATGACTCCAATCCATTGCATACACTACAGTGGCACTGATTTTTGAAGATTATCACAGCCTCCCAGGGATGATCCATTTGACAAGTCAAAAACTTATAGTAGAACCAAACGAATGAGCCTCATTCTACGAAGTTGAGGGGTTCCCAAGATTAAAGTTACACCCAGTTTTGAATACTTGGGGAACTGAATCACATGACAAAGGAATTTGACTGGAAAGTGCGACAAAGTACTACATAATACCTGTGCATGGAAAGCTGAGCAATACCACAATCAACAGTACGGATTCCAACACCAGAAGCAAGTATGGGACCTATGGTTGATCCGCAACCCATATCATTTCTCACCACAAATTCCTACACAGAAACAAATGAATATCAGGGCAATGTCCCAAAAGAGGACAACAATGTTCTTTCTAATACAAGCACTTGGAAGTTTCATAATACTGTCACCTGAGTGGGTAGGTTATGAATTTTTGCAACTTCTTTGAAAAGGAAAGCCGTAACTCCACTGGTGGCATAGCGCTGGTTTGCATTGTGCTTGATGACAAGCCCTTTTTGTAATTCTGGGCGATGGTGTTCTTCGTGCTTATCCATGAAATTTGGGTGAACTCCATGAGCCATGTCAGCAGACACTACGCGGTAAGCAAACCAAACAGAAAACTCAGGACGCATCAATTGGACGGACTGCACAGTTAATAACAGAAAAGGAAAGACTGTGTTTGCGCAACTTGTCAAGAAATGGTTTTGTTTTCTGTTCTCACGTTTTTTATTTGGTACATGAGACAGTACAAACACTGGACTCCCAACTCAGTGTCACTCTAAGTAATCATGTCAAAACCTGGACTCCATCTTTGTCATTGAGAAATGCTAGGTGCACAACCATCCGAACACAACACTAAACACAACCTCTCACATACAAGTGGGTCCCACACACATTTAACCCGCGGGACCCACGTGTATGTGAGGAATTGTGTTTGGTGTTGTGTTTGGATAGTTGTGCATCTAGCATTTTTGTTTTGTCATGCCATTAATACCTGTGCTGAAAAAAGAGAGCCTATAACTCTTTATTAAAGCTTCCTGAATACATTACATAGGATTTGAGAGCGGAAAATAATCTTAATAACTACATACTAAAGTGAGATACAGAAATTAACCAGCGTGAGAGGTTTATGAGAGAGTGTAATTTCAAAAAGGAAAGCCCAACAAAAAACCCGTAATGATGTGAAATACAGCTTTGTGCTATAAGGGATATATTCAACAGCAAAAGAAGTGCCAAACATGAGAAGTGGGAAAAAAGCATCCTTTCATAAATCACTACATCTGGTGCCAGGGGGCACCACGCAAGTGCAAAAAAGGAGAGAAAAGGAAAAATAAAAGACTAGAGGAAAGGAAAAGAAATTGAGAAGAAGAACAGTTCAAAGGTCAAGAGAGTTTCTAACATCTGACTTTCCTACAATTTGCAAAACCGAGAAACATAATTATGTATTTATTATCCATACGAAGAAGACTTCTTTTTCTTTTTCACCATTTTGGATCTACATAATGGAGGCAAAAAAAACCGTAACTATCATATTTGGAAGGAAGAATTAAAAGGGAAGTAATCTACACAAAACCAAACAAATTCTTAATCAAGCATACCAAGAAAAGATCGGCGGATTGCACGGTCAAAAGCACCCTCTACATACTCTTGAGCTAGGCAACCAACTATACGTCTCATAGCATCAAACATGGTTGGAGCACCAGCTCCCTGAGCTGAGTCTGAACCCACCTGCACAAGGAGAGATGATAGCCATTCTAAACCAGACTCACAGAAATTTTGCACATGCCATAATTGACATGACTCATGAGTACCATAAGAATCATCTGAAGGAAATCAGGTTAGGAATACCCACTTTGGAACAATAACCTAATAGTTTCACTTCCACCAGTGACAGCTGGAAGTTCGTCATTCATCTCCTTATGTTTGTTTATAACAAGAAACTGAATATCCAAGCGTGTTGAACTCTTAGTACATAGAGTTCACCTTCATATCACAGGCACCAAGGGGTTGTCAATTCTGACTAAGGAGTAAAGGAAGACCACTTGAAGACCAACAACTGTAATAATTTCATATGACCTCTTACAATGCGACATCAGTTAATTTTTTTTTGAGTATAATTGACGACATCATCAAGAGCTGAAACCAATACTAATTGCAGGTGAATAGAAGGTTTCACACGACTAAACAAAAAGCTCCCACAATTACACCCAATTATTGGCAAAAAGGAGAGCAAAGCAATTAACATCATACTTAAAACTTAAAAGCTATACAAGGGAAAAAAATACCTCCTCGTTATCAAAAAGAGCAATCATCCGAATTGCATGCTCACTTGATAAATGACCGGGTGTTCCAGATGAGTCTATAAGAGCTCTCAATGCACAATAACTAGAAGCGAGATTATCCAATCTTCCAGAAAAAATAAATTCACTGTTAGCACCTCCGAGGCAACTGGGTTGGGTATCACAAATGTTCAGCTCTAAACTTGCTATGTCTTCAATGCCACAACTCAGCTCATCCGACAAAATCTGACCATCACAGCAACAAGGAACTTACAATGAAGGTATTCCAACAGAACTGTCACCAAAATCACAAACTGTGACTATATTGCTCATACTTTTATAGTGCAACCTCATTTCAACGTTAGAGTGGACCTTAGATGTACAAAGAAGAAGTCAAAAAAACCAATACTTGATCTTGCAAGAGCATGGCAACAGAAGTTGCAGATGTGTATAGTAGGAAACCAGTCATCCCAATGCTCAAATATAAGGTCGGTCAGAAACACCAAAGCAAGGGGACTGTGATCATCCATTGTGGATGCATCTACAATGTTGCAACTAATGACTTAAATCAAAAAGAGGTACCTGCATAAGAATGGGATGATGAGCAGCTTTTGAAATATTACTTTTCTCTTTAGGATCCAAAGATGTATCCTCAAGCTTTGTTGCTAATAAGGGAACAAGGTGAGTCTCTAGGTTTGGCTTAAACCCATCCTTGTTCACTGTTCTAAACAACCAAAACAAAAGACAAAGAGAAAACATCAGATATGTAAAGAACGTGGAATTAAACAATGGATAAGATTGAGACTCGGTAAATACCAAAGCAGAGCATAAGCATGGTTTTAATTAGAATTATTTATCTAAAAAGCTACCAAACAAAGATAATTTTCAGACGCCATATATCTAAGTCACAGATGCCGAATTGCACCAGTTTGTCAATAACTTGCTCTTCAAGTTTGCGAAAATTGCATGACACTAGGATTGATAGATAATTGACATGATTAGCATGTCAATAGAAAATTGGAGATATGGAAAGGTAAATGGCAGTGATGTAGCACCATGAAACAAGGCAAAGATAACCATGAGCCCATGAGAGGAAAACTTAACATCAAGAGAAATACCATATAACAGGATAACATAAAGATTCGGACGTTTTTACACCCTTGCTCATTCATTGACTATAAATAACGAATCCTTTCCATTTTAAGAATCTTCTTTACTAGATTCCAGCATTGTAAGACCATGGTTCCCAGAGCATTAAGATGCCAAATGAGTTATGCATTGATGCTGATATAAATCAAATCAAATCGTAGAAGCCAAAATGTTCTTGAAATATTGTCATCGCATGAACACAAACTAGAGAACAAAAGAACAAATAAGTTAGCACCATGGATGCTCTGGTCCTGAACATTCAAAAATTATCAAACGACCCGGTACCTAATAAGAAGATGACCTGGCTTAAAGGTACCAACCACAGTCAGGGTAAGCTTCAGCAGGTCCCACCCATGAAAGCTCAAAGTTCAGAAGAATTAAACTAAGTCAAATTTAAGCTTTAGCAGGTCCACTCATGAAAGCTCAAGGTTCAAACTATCTAAGTCAAATTTAACAAATTTAGAGTTTATGCACCATATCCTTTTCTGATTCATATTTCTTTCTCCAATGAAATGAACAAAAATTCCCAAGTACTATTAAGCTGTCAGTTTGATTTTGGAGCGAGAGTTATTCAAAGACCACTCAAAAATTGCTTCACAAATGCAGTAAACTGAGACCAACTCCATACTCATAGTCCAGCTTCTGGGTTAAACTAAATGAGTACACCATCATTTAAGCCAATTCACAAAATCAAGTATCAAATACACAGCCATAGTATCTTCAAAACATCAGACCAACCAACTTCCAACTTAGTGTCGCAGCAACAAGCAACTATAAATGACTATGTGCTTGCGAGTTAAATAATGTGTCATAGGATGGAAAAATAGAAACATAAATAGTGACCTTAAGGAAGATTAACAAACCTGTCAAGATGAATGGCCAACGTTGGTATTCGTAAAATAGGCCTTTTCAATTTAATGAGCTTGTGCAGAAAAGAACCATCTTTCTCTCTCACTATGACCCTTCCAGCTAAACTCAAGTCTCTATCAAACCATGTATGCCATAAACCAGCTCCATATGTTTGCACATTGACCATGAGATAGCCTGATTTGGAAGATGCCGACTTTGGTTTTAGTTTTAGACATGGACTATCAGTGTGCGCAGCAATTACATGAAAACCATTGCCGCCGCGGTACCTGCAAAGCTGACAGAGAACATTATTAAGAACTATCACTAAAAAAGGAAAAAACAGGGAGCATATCACACTACATCAACAACAATAATCGTACCCATGTAATCCCAATAGATGGCGTTATGGGTGGGGAAGATTGGAGATAGGCCTAACCTTCAGCAATGTATGCGCAAAGTGGCTGCTTTCAAAAAGTTTTACCCTTGAATAGTGGCCCCCCCTATATCTAAAAAAGTTGAGGGCTATAGGCCACATTATGTCTGCATTATTTCTTTCTACCTAAAAGTTCAAACCCAATTTTCTCCTCGGTCTATGCACTCCCCAGTCTATGTATGCAGTTGATTAAGTGTCTCGTGATGCTTTTCAACTACTGCAACAAAGTATGATTCAACTTACTTTTCTCCAACTGCAAAGGCAACCAAACAAGACATATTCCTTGTAAATAAGTACCGTCCTCCGGGCTTTAGGTCCCATTCATCATTTTCATTCAGCAAGTGATATCCAGCAGCAATCAATTGTCGTTTTGCTTCAGCTATTTACAAAACCGCGTAAAAAGAGGTTAGAGTAATGTGACCAATACAAAAGTACCCGTCAATCAGAAAAAGAAAGAAAAAAGATCACAGCTCAATATAGATTTCATCATCAAGAAGCTCAGGGGTAAAACTCTAAACATTGGATGAGCATTTCATCAATATCGCGGATAATATACTTTTTTTTTTTTTTATACCTGTAGCATGAAATTGAGTCCAAGATTCGTTGAGATAATCCAGAAGACCACCAACTATGGACGCACTCGTTCCAGAAGTTGAAGAGCCCTGCACTCACATCCACAAATGAGCTACAGATAAAATTCTAGAGAGAGAGACAGAGAGAGAGAGAGAGAGAGAGAGAGAGAGAGAGAGAGGATTACCTCGGGGACTGAGTCCGAGTTGGAGCAGAGTCGTCGACTCAGCGAGGGTTTACGAGTACGAGTGTAGTTGAGACTGTAATTAGGATTGGAGAAAGGGGAGGGGCGAGGGAGTTTTGAGAAAAGCACGGAAGTGTTCACGGCGGCCGGCGGTGGCTGGAGGAGGTGCAGGCGAGCCATCGCCGCCATTTCTCGGTGGCCACGAAGATGTGCAGCTATATGGAATAGTAATTGCCTAATTGGGTTTTACGAGGAGAATTATAAACGTGGGAAAAAAAGCAATCAATTAGGGAAACAAGGAAATCGTGATGCGTAGTCGCGTTTCTCCATAAGCATACAAAAGTTAGCGGCCATAGGCAAATTGTAGCGTCCAGGAACAATATTTTGCGTCCAGGAGCAAAATTTCGCGGCCTTCAATCCCTCTCTCTCGGCCTTCAAATCCCTCTCTCTCTCTCCACCACCAAAATCAAATAGATCTTTTCAGTCCCCATAAACAATCTGTTTGCATTCTTGTTTCTATTGTTGATTCTAAAAATACGTTTCTAATCCGGACAAGGGGATAGTTTTTTTTTGGGAAAATGACGGGTCAGTGGTGTTAACCAGGAATAATTATAAAACCATGGTCTGGAGTCTTCAATTTACCATTTGCATGACAGGAGGAAAAATATTGACAAATACATGATATGCCCACTTGAAATGTCTATTTGACCCTCTTTGACATCAGAGATCGTCGAACTCTATTTGACTTGGTTTATTTGAATAAATGTAATGGTCTTTTGAAATATATCATAAAGTCTTTTTGATTTTGTGACGTGCTCTTTTTTTACCTAAAGAAGGTTCGTTCAAATTGATTCGGAGATGACATTCGTCGAACTCTATTTGACTTGGTCTATTTCAATAAGTGTAATGTTTTTTTCAATATAACATAAAGTCTGTTTCATTTTTTGATTTGCCCTTTTTTTGCTCAAAGAAGGTTAGTTCAGTTTGAATGGGAGATGATATTTACTGAACAAGATATCACTTGGTCTTTATCAACAAAAGTAATGGTCTATTTCAATATAATAAAAAGTCTTTTTCATGAATTGACTTGCCTCTTTTTGGCCTAGGAAAGGTTGAGTTGATCAGATTTATCGAACTCTATATGACTTGGTTTTTTTCAATTAACGTGATGGTCATTTTAAATATAACATAAAGTCTTTTTCATATTATGACGTGCTCTTTTTTTGCTGAAAGAAGGGAAAGGGTTTTGATGTTATGACACGGTTTTATATTAAGGGCAAAATTGTCCCCACTGTTTCACCAGTGTTATGCTTACCATGTATTGGTGATTAAAATTGAAGGCACCATGCATTTGTGGTTTCAGAACTATACACCATGAAAGTGGTAAATAATCCCTTTGTCCTCCACTATCCTGTCATTTTCCCTAGTTTTTTTCAGGATTAAAAGCTGCATTGAGAAATGGAACCGTACGTTCAGAAGATTCACCGCAGGTTTGTTTCTGCTTGCGTCTAACCGTAAACCATTCTCTCTGAGTATTAACATTTTAGCCTGTAACCCTTTTGAACTGTCAATTCTGCATGCATGCATGCTTAAGTACTTTTACAACAGTAATTCATCTGTGTTCTATACTCCTAAACTGAAGTATTCGAAAATATGATATATGAGAAGTACCTAGGGATGGTAGGGTGATGTAGGACAGATTTGGAATAGTTCTAAATGTGATCAAACACAAGAAAGTTGTTTTTTGGGCTGTGAACAATAGACGTGAACAGTAAAAGAGAAGAGAAAAGAAGAAGATGAAGGGGTTAGAGAAGGATAGACCTAGGCTCACACCTACAAAACCCAAGGCATCACGCCAAGGGGCTCTTTAGTATCACACCAAAGAAGATTGCATCGCACAATCTAATTGAAAGCTACTCAATTTTCATATCACTCTATCATGATTTGCTATAAGGCTGGATTACAATCTTATTTATACCCATTTCAACTTGACTCTAAAACTTTCCAAATTAAATAACATTCAACCAACTTTAGACTCTCAAAGACACATTTAACATAGTCTCTTTGACTGCATTAATGACATGAAAAAAATTTACAGTATGACTCTTTGATCAACTAATCGACTCTTCGACATTTTGGCTTTTCCTCTTTCAGATTACAATAAAATGGTACACAACAGAGCCGGCTCCATTCGCACCATTCCATGGTCAACTGACCACCCAAAATTTTTTTTTTAGAATACAAGTAAAAAATTTGGACTAGCCTTACTTTGAACACCCAATTCAATTGTCAATGAACATCCAACCCAATTGTTTGAACACCCAACCCAATTGTTAATGAACACCCACCCCAAAAATAGCCCACAAATTAATCCACTTGAAATTAAAAGCCCAAATTTCAGCCCACTAACCCAATTTCAGCAATAACAAAATGAAAAAATTAAAAATAAAAAAAGAAAAGGAATGAACAAATAGAACAAAAAACACGCTGAAGACCTCTAATGTGGAACTCTGCGTGTGTGACTTTTCTAAGATGGACCTAATGGCATTGGACATTCAACTTCAAAATTACATTGTTGATGTCAAATTCTGTGAAAAATTTTCAGAGCTCAAAGGGATTGGTGATCTTGCTGCAAGGTTGGTGGAGACAGATAAGCATGTCATATATAGATTGGTCTATTTGCATGTGACATTAGTGTTCACTCTTCCTGTCGCCACTGCAACAGTTGAAAGAAGTTTTTCAGCAATGAAGTACATAAAGAGCAATCTGCGCAATTGAATGGGATATCAATGGATGAATGATTGCTTAATTACTTATATAGAGAGTGATGGATTTGATAACATTGACAATGAGAATATCATGCAACGGTTTCAAAATATGAAAACTCATCGAAGACAATTGTAATATAGCTTATATGCTTTGCTATTTTTGGGTCGCATTTTAGATGTTATGTATAACTTTTTGTTTATATATATAGTCGTGATTTCTAGAGATAGTATAGTATAATTTCTGAACACCCTTGGAAAAATTTCTAGAACTACCACTAGTACACAAGCACTATTTTGATGGGGAAGCAATTGAAAGATATGTCTCACAAATGAGAGAAGTGACTATCATGCTGCCATTATCCCTCTGATAAATCAAGCTCTTCAAACAGATGTTGATTTACTGGGAAATGGAAGGTACAGAGTTCGTTCCCTGAATGACATTTGAAACATGGAATTTGAAATTAGCATCAAACGTACTCTTCTGTTTTCTTGTTTAGTTGAACATTCTTCATACCAAAAGAGCATTGATTTTGCTGGTGTTCAAGTGGCGATTTCGTTCGTCTTTATGTTTTGTATGGTTCGGAGCCTGGTGCTGGACGATGCAATGGACTCAGTGACCAAAAGGAGATCAGATACGTTTGGCTGTACTTGCTTATTGATTGAATTGATAAGCAACAATCAGTTAACTGGAAAACTTTACAACCAATACGGAAATGGGAAACCAAACGGGCTTTTGAATCCCTCAACATATATAAATTCTGTCATACAAGATTTCCGTGTTGCAACATTTTAGAGGGAAAAAAATGTATTTCAATCTCGAGAATAGTTCTTACATTACCTTGGCGTAATGCGGAAGCATTGTTCTTACATCATGATCAAGAGCACAAACATATCATCGCCCACGGATAATTGCATGAGAAAACAACAGTTTTAGCAGCAAAATGGGTTGTACTCTTGCATCATGAACAAGAGCACAAACATATCATCGCCCACGGATAATCGCATGGGGAAACAATAGTTTTAGCAGCAAAATGGGTTGTACTCGCTCCCCACCCCGAACTCAGAGAGTGATCCACCGCCGGGGAGTGAACAATCTTTCGAGCCGTTAGCACTTAGCAGCTCAAGCATAGAGACATCTCCAGTTCATTCTTAGATTTGAAAAAGTTGGAATTTCAAGACCTCAAACATTCTCTGTGCCAACTTTTTTCGAACTGTTCTGTTGTCTTTCCTACTGCCAATTCCTAAGCTGCTAATCTTTCCTCTAGTGCTCGAGCACCCCTTTCTCTGCAATCTCAGCAACAAAAGTCATTTTCAAACCACGAAAAAAAAATAATAATACAATTCCGAAATTCGGTGTTAAAAATTGCAGGAAGTTCCTTGGATAATTTTTGTTGAAGAGACAGAACCTTACCAACAATGGGGAAATTCAAGTCTATTGCCAAAGTTACCCACAACATCCAAATAAAGCACGCCCGAAAACTAAATAACCACTACTGACTGCTATGCTGCAGTATGAATTTGTTCCCAGAAACCAGGTTCAAAAAAGTAAGAAATGCGGTCATCTAAGACATATCAGTCAAGTTGCACTCCACCAAATAAAGCAAGCCCCACGTGTCGGGATAAGGTAGATCAAACGCAATCTATTCCAACCAAAAAAAAAAATTTTGTAGAGGAGCGCATGGTGCAATACTAATGAAAAGATCGGATAAGGCAACAGAGTAGAATAAAGCAGCTTATTGCTTGCTTCTTCGTAGATCATATTTTGGTACATGGTGTGTGTGCCCGTGCGCCTCTCGATCTCTTTTGAGTATACACAAAGCACAAAAACTATATGTAATGGCTGTCAGTAGAGATAATTCAAATTCTCAGGAGTGTGATATGAACTGTATTTCGTCTCAAAAATTCATCGAAAAGGAATCCATTATGCATTAAATGGCTACCGACATCGACAGAACTACGTCAAGACCTAAAAACAGACTTGCTGGTACGGAATCAATTCTCTAGGCAGAACCTTTAACTTGATGATAACAGGAAGCATCGACAGAACTACGTCAAAGTATAACCAAAAGGCCTTCAAATCATTGCACAAATCATGGATGATTAAATATTTAGCCATTTTATCCTTATTTGATTCCAACAATTTCAAAAAATTGTACATAGTGCATTTTTCATTTGCAATCCCCACTCTATGTCACAAGGGGCCAAAGAAACAATTACACAAGATAAACCATGAAATCACAGCATTAGAACGCATATATCGTAAGCTTGCGACAAAATAACTTCCAGCATATATGCTCCGAGTGCTCAACAAACGCAACAAACAATATGCAGCTTTCTCCTACGGCTCTCTAGATCTCCAACAAAAACTCACAGAACTAGCCTGCGTTCACTCATAGGCATAGAAATATGAACTTATCAGCATTGTAACTAAGGCCACCAACATAAAAAATACAAGTTATAACAAAGGGCAATATTACTACCTCCATTCCGTCAAAATCGCTGATAAAAGCAGACAATTCACCAAAGGCGCATATGTTCGCACATAAGCATGGAATTATGAACATATTAGCATTGTCACAAAAAGACACAGATTGAACCAAAGGAAAAGCATCTTAAGAGTAATAGATAGACCATTCAATGCTGGATATTACTTCAATTTAATTACAATCCCTTAAGTTAAGGAAATAGACCATTTACCGAACTATTTCCAACATGCCACCAAGAAAACCTATCAACTACAACAAAAGGAAAAAATAACATTACCATGGGGAATCATGACAACCAAAAAGCCTACCAAGAAGACCAAAAACAACATCGTAAAGAACTGTAGAACCCATGAGAACCAGTGACCGATCCAAGCGGATGTAAGGGGATTCTCCAAATTCTTTTCAAAAAAAAACTCCACATTATACTAGAACTTTCCAAGGACATTGCAAAGTAACATGGGTTCACCCAAATTATAGAAATAACTGAATCCTGATCAACTCAAAACACGACTAGCAGGGAAAAGAGAGTGTAAATCAAGAAACACGCATACGCAATCAGCCCGCGATGCTCGTCCCCGCACGAAGCCAGCTCAACCAGCAGCCTCGTGCAAACCCTCGTCGACCATATCACGAAAACCCCCGCCACTGCAATTATCGGAACACCGCCTTGCGGCAGGAACAACGCCACAGCCGATAACACCACCATCGGCAGCATACAGTACCCAATCAGACTCACACACCTGTACAAGTCCAAGTTCCCATTCCTCCCAGCCAACATGTTAAAAACCACGTATAGAAATAAAGCTGCCATTGTAACCCAACCGAGGATGATCCCGAAGTGGAGTTTTCCAGCGAGCAATTGGAACAAGCCGAAGGCCATAAGGAACAGGAACGGGCCGGACAAGTCGGCGTCCTCGTGCAAATCAGGGTTTACTTTGAGGGGATTTAGGATGGATATGGTCTTGGTCCAGATTTGGCGCGTGTTGATGCCGAGTTCTTCGAGTAAAGGCGGTTCGTCGTCGAACCCCGAGCCGCCGCCGATCCCGATGGGACCGGGGGCGGCGAACTGCGGGGCGGAGAAGGAGGAGGCGGCGGAGGAGCCGACGTCGAAGGATATGAAGGGGATGCTGTTGGGGTTCGGGTTTGGGGAGGAGCGAGGGGGTTGGAAGGGGGCGCTGGGGAGGCGGCGGTGCTGGGTGGTGGCGCCTGCCGCGGTGGAGGGGTTTCCGCCGGAGGGGAAGATTACGGGGGGAACGTTGAATCCATTCGACATGGTTGAGAGATTCGGTGGGAAATCAGTTTTAAGATCGAAAATCAACGGAAAGTAATTTGGTGGGGAAGAGATCCTACTGATTTCGGTTGGGGAAATGTGTGTGTGTGTGTGTGTGAGAGAGAGAGAGAGAGAGAGAGAGAGAGGGAGAGAGAATGAAGATCTGGAGAAAGTTTGGCTCCAGGTCCAGTACGTTAATATTCACTTTAGTCCATTGAATGGCTGGAATCAACTCTATTGCATCTAAAGCTTGACGACTTGCCATGTCATGTCGTCACATTTGCCTCTCAAAAGAAACGGAAAATAGTTAACGGAAAGTCCAGCCAAAATTAACTTTACAATATCCAAAGCAAACTCCACTCCTCAGATTTTACTTGGCACTCGCCCTCGTTAATGCAAAAGTGGGTTCATATTTTTAGGATGCTATTTTGTCACTCTTTTTTTGTAACGCCACTCTCTTTTAAGGATATTTTTGGTGAAAAATCCACTTGTAGTGGAGTGACGTTAACTAGGGCTGTAAGTGAGCCGAGCTACTCGCGAGCTCGGCTCGGCTCGTCTCGTTAAAGCTCGGCTCGGCTCGGCTCGTTTACTAAACGAGCCGAGCTCGAGCTCGAGTATTCGGCTCGTTTACTAAACGAGCCGAGTAAAGCTCGGCTCGTTCGACAAAAGCTCGGCTCGTTAAGGGAGGCTCAGCTCGATTAAGAGAGGCTCGTTTAGCAAATGGCTAAGCTCGGCTCGATAAGGGCTCGGCTCGTTAAGGCTCGAGCCGAGCTCGAGCTCGAGTTTTGGGCTCGTTAAGGAAACGAGCCGAGCTCGAGCTCGCCGAAGCTCGGCTCGGCTCGGCTCGTATACACCCCTAACGTTAACAAAAAAAGAGTGGCAAAATCATTTTTCTCTTTTTAACGCTTGTGCCATTATTCAGCAGATATTTCTTGCAATAAAACTATGAGTACACTATATTTTGATATACAGCAAATGTGCACAGAGTTGTGCGATACTTATTACTCACTTTGGAGTCTCATGCTAATGATCGAGCTGTTTAATTTGTGTCTCTATAACTCCCATAATTAAGTATCTGTTCATTATTTGGGACTTTATAGAGTAGATATTTAATTATGAGACAAAAATTAATTATAATTTTCTAAGTTAAATGATCATAAAAATAAGATCTTCACTCCAGTTCAAATGCATTAAAAAATGGAGCACTTAAATATTTTAGACTATTCATATATTAAAAATATGGTAAAAAATTTAAGTCCTCCAATTTTCAATCCGTTTGAACTAGTGCGAAATTTTTTTTTGGTTATTTTATCTTAAAATCATAATTAATTTTTGTCTCTAGAACTCTTGTAATTACGTATATGCTCATTATTTGGGACCTTGTAAAACAAAAACTTTATTATGAAAGTCCCAGAGACAAAAATTAACTATGACTGTTTAGAATAAAATGATCAAAAAAATAAGATCTTCGCACTGGTTAAAACGGATTAAAAATTGGAACACTTAATTTTTTCATCATATTTTTAATATAAATCTAAAAAATTAAAATCAATTGCTTAGCTTGACGTCTGGAAAAAAAAATATTGAAGTGGACAAACTTTTCTCGTTGACAATTGAAGTTTTATTATGGTAACAAAAAGATTGATTTTTTTAATTAAATATTAGTTTAGCTAGCTGGAGTGGGTTTATTTATTTATTTTTTTAAATCTAAACTGGGGTGGAGTTTGATTTGGATTTTGCAGAGTTATTTTGGCTGGACTTTCCGTTAACCATTCTCCGTTTCTTTTAGGAGGCAAATGTGAGAACATAACATGGCATGCTGTGGAGTTTTGGATGCAATAGAGTTAATCTCAGCCATTCAATGGACCAAAATGGATATTAATATACTGGACGGGAGCCGAATCTGAAGATCTGATGTTGGGGTTGGGGGTCTTTCTTAATAGGAAAGTAATTGCGTTGAAGCGCCGCGGCTTTGTTGTGGGAGAAGAAGGAAGAGCGAACAAGGAAAGCGTGAAACGCAAATACGCCTTATTTGAGTTTTGGCCACAAACTATTTCAATTTGGACGCAAACTTTTGATTATGGCCGGAAACTTTCGCTTTCTGTTTACCCATGTACGCTTATGTAAAAACGAACCTACGCATCACGATGTCCGTGTCAATTCGGAATGCGTCAACCGAAAACACGCCTCGGTTTTGCTTAGTTTGATTTGAAGTACTTTCCGGATCAGATTTTGAAACTTTTTTTTTGGGTATGGCAAGAAATGCATTAATCATGGTAAGAAAAAGTACAATTGTGCTGTCGCCGTTACAATAATGAAGATACGCCAGCGATGAGCGAGAACCAAACTAGGGTCAAAGGAACAGAACACAGCGTATAGAACAACAAAAAATAAAGACACAACTATTATGTTATCGCCTGAAGATGAAGGCCAACAAGAGGCCTAGGGACGTCAATGACAAGCAAAGGCCGACAAGGGCCTAATAAACGGAACATAGCGTGGAAAGTGAAGATGTGCTTGCGGCCAAAATAAGTACAAATAAATACTAAAACTAATACAGTTGAAAGAAACCCACCACCGCAAACTTACACTACAGCTGAAAACTTATAACGAAACCTAAACTAATGCAACCCCAGAGAACCCGAACAGAGGTTAGCGCACACCAATAGGCAATAGCGAGCAATCAAGCCAGATGAACCACCACATCAACCGAGAGCGACCATACCGCTGGCCGAATCACGCCCTTTTTAACCAACGGCCGACACAGATCGAGGAGTTAGTAAACCAAAACAAATTCCACAAAACTTCAAGCAAACCTGCAATAAAACAAAGAAAAACACCCACAACAAGAACCCAGCCTCACTGGTTAAGCCCGATCGGATCCGACGGGGGAAGGGAGGACAAGAGGAGGGCGAGTCGGATCTAATCGGAGGAGGAAAAGGAAAAGGAAAAACAAAAAAGGAGCCAATAGGACGGGAAAAGGGGGGACAATCGGGTTTGAAAAAACCAACCGAATGGGCTGGGTTTGAGAGACAGAAAACGTGCGCAACTGGGAACAGAGGGGATCGCAATGCTGGGACAACAGGCTAACAGAGAAACAAGGCAGAGGCGGTGACGAGGCAGTTGAGAGGCAAGACGCAGAGGACACACGCGCACTAATCGATGGCGCAAGAACGACAAAGGGGACAAGGGTGATGCTTATTCTTGAAAAGGAAGGGTGATTAACGGGCGGTGGTGGGGTGGGTGTGGCGGGGGAGGAGGCGGCCTCCTCCCACCGTGAGAAACTGTGTGGCGTTCTTCGTACGTTGGGTGATTTTGGGAGTTTCTCTCTCTAGAAAAGTTTTAGACCTCCCACTCTAAATTTTGAAAGTTTTTTTTTTTTTTGAACCGCTAAATTTTGAAAGTTAGTTTTCAAACTTTTGCTTTCTGTTTTTCCATGTTCCAAACAAGGCCTTACCTTAAACATGGGTTGTAACAGTCGAACCGAGTTGTATTGTGTCCAAGTATTTTTATTAAATTTTTTGGCAAGCTCAAGCTCAAATACAGTGAAAATTTAACGGGCCAAACTAAGTTGAAACTTGACTTAACCTTGAGCTTGTTCACGAGTCTTAACAAGTCAATCACAAATACATGTTTACTATTAGATTTTCGAACCTTGAAATTTCAAAAATTTCTTGCTCATAGTTTGTCCCCCACGTTTATGAAATCTTGGTTTCGTCCCTGCTTGATGATGTAAGAGCCTCTGGCTCATCTTCCATATCGTCTAATAAAATCTCCTTTCGGTTTGAAAAAAAAAATGGCGAGAGAGAGAGCGAGCGCGCAAAGAGAGAATTTGCGAGGACGTACACTTGATCTTTTTTCTAGCAAAAAAAACCGTAGTTCATTCTTGTTTTGTACACGAGGCATACAGGAGCGAGAGATTACCCATAATAGTTCACTCTTTTGCAAGGTTGAGTCTTTTTAATTTTAACCCAATTTTCACCCACTTAAACCCATGTAAATATGGATTTATAGGGTTCCACTTCAACCCATATAAACCCATTAGTATAAAATATGAGCCGGTTACATTGAGTTATAATGGGGCAAATCTGGACAGGTTAAAAACCATAAGTTGAGATTGTCACTTCTAGCATTTACCATAGTTTTTGAATATTGCACAGCAACATATTACTTTGAATTACCGTAATAAGTAATGTAATCTCCTCCCATTAAGGAAAAAAAGAGCCTTATGGAGCCGAACTGGGCCGAGCATGCTAAGGTCCGAGCGTGCTAACGTTGAGGCTTGTTTATTAAATTTTTCGTGCTCGAGCTGAGCTGAGCACGCTAGTCTTTTCTATTAATTTTTTCCACGAGCTTGAGCTCGATCTCAATAAAAACTTAAAAAGAAAATTCACCACCCCAAATCACAATCCAATAGCTGCAACGAATCTGGAAAAAAAACTCCGTCCAAATTAACAGCGTACAGATACAATTAAAGACCAAATTCTACTAATCTCTACAACACCACATTCCAAATACCTAAGATTACATCATCAAGTTCACAGTTATTGTCCTCAAATGGAATCTCAATAAACCAGAGACAAGTGATTACCAGAGCCCGGTTAAGAGAAGACAGACGTCGCACCAAGTGCCTAGGAGTAGATAGAGACTCTCTCAAATGAAAGAAAGCAAAGACGGCCGGCTGCACCTCCAGTTCAACACAGATAAACTAGAGAGACCGCCGGCAATGGTGATGGCACACCAAACTGATGCACCTCCAGTTCAACACAGATAAACTAAAGGGACCAATGGCTACCAGTTAAGGGGTGTCACTGCTCTTAAATCTACTCTGGAGTTTATCCACGGGTATCGGAATTGTGATCAATTAAACTGATCACCACAGAACATCTCAAGGTAGCCAACTAGCCATGCATATGGCCAACCCTCCAGGAGAAATCACTCGCTTTTGGTTAAATTCCAAATAGTAAGATTTTGAGGTGTCAGATCCAATTGCTTAGGAAGAAGTTCTGCAAAACGCCACACAACCACAGCTGTTCCATCGACAAATGTCTGCTCCCCACTAAGTAGCAAGTTCTCCCCACGTATCCAAGGGGTTCTCCACGAGAGAGAGCTCGAAGGCAAAAATGGCCCACCTTTGGCGACCGACAAGGTTTGGCCCATTCAGCACATCAGTCAATCTCCTACACGCAAGATCAGCTCATTCTTGACTCAGTACTGGTCTTGCTGTGCCCTGAAACCCCAAGGCTACTCAATTCGCCATAAAACACTTTCGTAGGGGCTCCTTGAACAATTAGGTTTTCCATTCTCCCCTTCCTGCAGACGGAGCAGATGCCGCATACTGGTTTCATTTCTCCAAGGCATAGGAACAAAAGCTTCTTTCCAACCCACACTGCAAAAGCAAACTGGAAATTACGTTACACAGGACTCTTGTTATCAATCAAAAAGGTTTCAAGTTATGGATGCCTGCAAGTTGGTACATCTTCTCGGCATTGCCTTAAAGTTTGCTTGGTCAATATTCACTTCCGGCCTTTAGTCCTCGATACCATTTTATGCCCCATGTTTTAGTATCTCTGTCGAGTGTTCTAGAGCCTTCTGCATTCTCTGCCACATTCTTCTTCCTCTAGGTGCTTTTGTTAGGTTAAGCTTAATCTTAGGCAGACCTAGTGATCAAGTAAGTTTTCCACTTCCTGTGGTGTTCATGACTTCATGTATTCCAAATCTCTATCCCGTACTAATCCTATGATTCACTGAAATGCAATCCAGTTTTTTCTTTTTCCCAACCAAAAGAAAAAAATGAAAAAAAGTACCACTTACATTCACATTCCTTTCAGTATTTTAGGTGCCTTAGCAAGACAAGGTTACATTTCTTAGGATATGGTAGCCCAGAATACAAAAAAGGGACAATTTGTTCAGCAAAACAATACAGTACCAACAAATCAGGGGAAAATGCATACCTTCATCCAAAGAAATACATGTTTTCCCAGCTCTGGTAAATTCAATTCCAAACTTCAATCATCATCGTCATCATCACTAGTGGCATAGCTCTGGTAAATTCATTTCCAAACTTCATTCATCATCGTCATCATCACTAGCGGCATAGCATGGCTCCCAGGGAACTAATCAAAGGAACTGCCAACCAATGAGCTTCATCATACACCAGTGAAGCTCCCACTGTAACCGAGTTGGTGGAATAGATCAAAGACGGAACCACGTAAGATTGAACTCTCCACTCCAGCCAACCTCGGCTGCAAATGCCTACACACCTGCCAAACCAACTAACATGTGGCTGCAAGTTAGCAACCCTGTTTACTTTGAGCTCAGAGCAAGCTGACAGGGTGCAGGCATGGCCCAGGCCCCTTACCGGGGCCGGGCTAATCCAAAACTTGCATCAAGTTGCTGCTGATGAGACTGGATACAGAGAGTCAAAGAAAAGAACAGTTCTAGAGTCAGTCATGTATGTTTTTGCCCAATAAAAATTGTAAGAAGAAACTCCAGCATTAAACTTTTGCTCATTCTGCAGACTACTCTCGGTTACATTTAAATGAAGAGAAAGAAGGGAGAAAGAATCACAGCTTTTCAAATAAGGGAGATCTGAAAAGAAAAAGATGATTCATATAGCTGGGTTCGGACTGTTGATCTATGAGGACGGATTGATATAGGTGAAGTATAAGAAGAAAATATGACGGGAAGAAGCTACATATTTCCACATTTATTTGGTTTTCCTATCACTTTCCTTTCCCGTGATAAATCCTTCCACAACTCTACAATACGATCCCACCCTATCAGCGAAAAAAAATATACATGAGTCTCACTATTAGAAAAGATGGATATACTAAATTACACTTCACTTCAGAAATTTTATTCTCATTAGAAATCGTCACTGAAGAATTTGTACAAGTTATCTGCTACATTCATTAAATTGTCAACTTCTTGGCTGGCAAGATAACTAGTAACTTAACAAAATGAAGGACAAAAAGGGAAAAACTGCTCCAAGATGACAAAAAGGGAAACAGGCAAGAAGGACAAAAAAAGAAATGAATTCAAGGTTGACATTAGAGGAAACCAATAACATGGCTGTACCTGAGAAAAATGCTGGTGAACCTGTTCATGAGGGTGGATGAACGTCACTACAGGGTGCTGACTAGGATGCTGGGCTGAATGCCAATATAAAGCTGAGGTGGGGTGTGCACCAACATGATTGGGATTAAATTGGGTCATCATGGCATCTGGATGACCATAACCAATTCCACCGGGGGCTGATGGTGCAGCCCATTGCCTGGGTACATGTTGAGGGAGCAGCCGAGGTTGGTGTTCAGTAGATATTGAAGGCCCATGGGCTGACCCAAGTTGCGGGAATTCAGTATTGTAGTTCACTGCTGGGGCATACATGGGCTGAACAACATATGGTCCTCCATTGAACCCAAATCCAGGGTCAAATCTTTGCATATATCTGATACGGGAAAGCATTGTAATATTAGAGCCTTGGGTCTACTAAGAGATAAGAGACAACAGTCTTTATTGATTAAGCTAGTCAGCATCACAGATACCAACCAATGTAAACTTTCACAAAAATATGAGAAATAAAGCAATCAACTGTTCATGTTTCTACAAAAGCACTGAAGGCTCCGTTCAGTTGTCGAAAAAGTTGTGTGGGAAATTGGTTCCCAAAAGAAAATTATTTTCCTGTGAGTGTTCATTTGACAAAAGAATTTTGCAAGAACAATTAAGGTTTAGTTGTTCATTTGTCAAAAAAAAAAAACTTTCAGGAAAATTTTGTGAGTGTTCACTCATTTTTCTTTTCCCGCGGCGCAAAATCCTTTGCGGGATCACTTTTGCAGGAAAGTAATTCAAGCAGAAAAACTTAAATTGGTAAGTCCTAGAATTTTCCTGCCAACTGAACACTGGGAAAGTTAAGGGAAAACTATTTTTCTGGCAACTGAACGGGCCCGAAGTGAAGCTTTAATTTCTTTAGCATGTTATTTTTTGGTCCATGGTAGGGGAATTCATAACAAGGACATCCCTCCACCAGCCCATGACCCCACTGACTTGGATGAAAGTGGGACTCAGTTTTAAATCTTGAAAACACAAGCAACACACTTTACCGGCCAAACCAACAGGATCCTTAAAATGAGTTTTAGGCTGAGTTTGGGTCCTGAAGTGGCAGAGGGCTATTCGGCAGGAAAGGAAGAGGTAAAGACAAAAAGACAAAGAAGATTTCTTTTATTTTCCAACAAGGAAAAAGAGACAGATAATGCATAGAAGCAGATAAAGTTATTACTTTATATTCCCTATTCACTTTCCTTACCCTCAGTAAATCCCTCAAAAATCTATTATCCAACCAAAGCCTTAAATCCTATCAGGGGATAAAATTGTTAAAATTTAACTCCAGAACACTGTTACCAATGAATTTCCTTGATGTAGCTTCATAAAATATCATTTCCCAACGTCTATTACGATTATCAACCGGAAATACCTATGCTACAACAAGGCACAACTGTATTACATACTCCCTCATTTTTATTTTCCTTATCCTTAGGGTAAAATGCATATTATAGAACATTCAAAGTGTATGATGGTAAAGTAATGTAGACTTACACAATGCAGACTTACACTTCAAACATGATCGCCCAAATACGGATAATATTACCACCAAGAATAGGAAAACATTATTATCCTGTGGATTTGGAAGGTAGGGAGAGAAAAATGAAAGCACACCTGTCATAACTTCGATCAAAATCAGGGTCTTTGCGTTCAACATCACGGTCCCGGAAAATAGCCACCTTATTATTAGTATTGGTTCTAGACCTACCAACTGGCTCCACCTCTGACTTACTTCTTGCTAATCTAGTGCTACTTGTGGAAGAATCATTCAGACCTCTGCCGGCATTAACATCAGATCCTCTAGGAATAGTTTTCTCTTCTGCCCTTGACATACCAGATGAATTATGCAGGTAATTCTCCCGCGCCCTTAGTTCGCTTTCTGGTCTCCCACCAGTACTCCCACTAGAACTGCTGGAACTAAATATCCTTGCACGAGCCCTATTGTACTCCTCTTTCCTCTCCTCCACACTTTTCAAATGGTTGCTCTTTGTAGAAGGTGAATTACCTCTTGCAACAGTGAGTGACCCTTTTTGTGGCCTCTGCTTAATAGCTACCTTTGTGACACCACTGTCTTCGGTTGGTAAGTTTAGAGGGATATCTGCCAGGCGAACAGAAGGAAGCCGACAATCAGAAGTCTTGCTAACAATGATTCTTGAACCAGAGCTGTCAGGTAAACTATCGTCTAACAAAACCATCGACTGCAGTGAGTAGTGTTGGGCCACACGATGTGCAGCTAACCGTAAATAGGAAGTTGGCAGTTGTTGGAACTCCATTTGCTGTTGAGTATGATCCTTAATGAACTTTTGAATGTCTTGTTCCATCCTCAGAACTGCCCAAAATTAAAACAGACAAAAGATCAAAAGATAATCTTAAATATCAATGATCCCGGAATATATGTATGCATGTGGTCAACAGTGCTATTGCTAGAAGACCATTTCTGCTGATCTCTGTCTTTTAATTGAAATTCTTCCGCTCCAATTCAAAGTCCAGGCTCTCTATATCTACCTCCCTCGCCTCTGTCTCTTAGAGTTGCGTTTTTTTTATTAGATTGGGCATGGCCCATGGCAGTCAGTTCACTGCAGCATATTAGACTTCCCGGATTGCTCCAGCAAGCTGGTGCTATAATGGGTGACTCTGCAGCATGAAGGTCACAGTAACGAGCATCCAGTTGGCCTTGTGGCCATAACAGCTCATTGATGCATTATTTAACAAATTCCCTTGACCACAAAATCACGGGAGCTACAAATAAGGGTGGATTCAAACCCCAAAGAACCTCTTCCCTCTTGGTTTTATACATAAATGAGTGGATTGCTTTATTCTCAACCAATCTTATACAAAATGGTTTGAAAATTGCATTCTGAATTTAACCCAAAATAGCCACTTCCTTTAGTTTCATGCCTGGAATAAAGACACCATTTTACATGAGATGGGGTCTCACTGTAGGGCTTAAAACGAGTTGTTAGCGAGCAGCTCAAGACTCTGCTCGTTATGAACTCAGCTCAGCTAGGCCAGTTAGTAAACCAGTAGAGTTCAAGCTCGAGTTTCAAAGATCGTGTAGTAAACAAAACCGAGCTCGAGCACCTCAATAATAACCGAGCCGAGCTCGATTCGTATGTGGAGGCTCGGCTAGTTTATCAAACGAACCGAGCTCGAACACCTCGATAACTAATGAACCGAGTTCGAGCTCCATTATTTGGGCTGCACTCGAGCTCGAACTAGACTAATATTGAACAGGCCGATCTCGAGCTTGATTTTTCGGGCTCGACTTGACCTCGAGCTAGTCTAGTTTGAACGAGCCGAGCTCAAACACTTCAAAGCTCGGCTCTTTTGCAACCCTCCGTCTCAGTACGCTTATTTATAAATCCATTACAATTATTTCTCGACTGAAAACCACCTACCAGTACCAAACGCAATGAATCACGTCAGAAAAAAACATCCTACAATCAAATTAACTAATCGGACAGAGAATCATCAAACCAAACAGAACAATAACTCCCAAAATCAGGACCTCACCGGAAAGCCTCTCCCGAGGATTTTGCAGCGCTTCGCGAAGGAACTCATCCACCGAATCCAAAGCATATTCTGAAACGCCTCCAACCTTCTGAGCCGAAGCTGAACAGGAAGAGCTCGACGACGTCGTCGGATTCAGAGGAGAAGGAGAGGAGGAAGGAGAATAGTCCTTGTTGGATGAGGAGATCATCAGCCTTTTGACGCTCGCGTCCAAATCCGCCACCTCCCATGAGTCGGGTGGGGCCCCGAGATCCTCCGCGGAGGGCGGCTCCATGGATTGAGCTAGTGGGTTAGGGTTAGCGTGTGGGAGGAATCATCGGTTCGAGATCAGATCGGCGGTGTGGTAAAACCCTAGTGCGTTAGGATTCCATTGATTGTTAGGGTTCGAAAAGCACGAAAGAGAGAGAGAGAGAGAGAGAGAGAGAGAGGAGAAAATATTAGGGGGAATGTGTAGAGTTTGACGGGGAGTTGTCTGAGCGGGTCTCTTGAGTGTCGTGCTGGGTGCGCTAAAGCTAGCTACTGGGAAAGTTATCGGGTGCTACGGGGCGGCTGGGAATCTGATTAGACGGAGATATTTTGAGGACAAGTGGCAATGGCGGGAACCAATCATGACAGATGGTCCCTCCATCCGTTTTTGTTTGCTAATAACAGGACTACAGGAGCATAAAGATGCAAATAAGCCAAGCCGAGCGAGAGATAGCATTCGACTTCGGCTCATTTGTAAATTAGATGAGTCTTTGACAAGTTGAGGCTCCGTTCCAGAAACAAGTTAAGAACTTATTTTTTGTTGAATAAGAAGGGTTGTTTCGGAAAATAAGAAGGATGGTAATTATTTTGGTAGAATTTATATAGGTACCAATGGGCGCCGGGCCGTCTCCGGCTACCGGACGACCTATCCGAGCCGTCCAAAAATTCTCAAAAAAAAAACCGAGGGGTCCCTCGTGGGAATCAACGGCATCCGAGGTGTGTAGGGTGCTTGATCCAAGCACCCCTTTTCCGTGTGTATATATGATCAGATCAAGCACTCTACACACCTCGGATGCTGTTGATTCCCGCACTGCGCCCCTCGGTTTTTTTTTTATAGAATTTTTGGACAGCTCAGATCGGCCGTCCGGTGGCCGGAGAAGGCCCGGCGAGGCCGCCGGCACGATTTCCCTCCGCTGGCATCCATTATCATAGCAACAGTCTTATTTTTTGTATAAGGCAACTTCAAGCTCAAAAATCATGTGTTTACGCAAATAATTTTCCTATCACTATGGATCTTGTTTGATAGATCTCATTGAGATCTTTAATACGGTGCAAAAAAAAATTGAATTTTTTTTCATTTGCATTATTTTTGAGTTTAAAAATGTGAAATGAACTTTTTATTTGGGTTTTGTGGAATGACCCTTCTTATTTTTGAATGAGAAGTGACAAAATAAGTACTTATTTTTTAAGAAGGTTTCCGGAACGGGGCCTGAGTCTATCTAATTTATGTAACAAAAAAGCTACCGGCACAACACTTGTTGCACAGCAGCAGTGCACAGATCACTTTTGCGTCCGTCTCGGGTCTCGCAAAGATGATCGGAGCCGCTCATTTTGTTCAAAATACGTCGTTTAGGGTCCCTGTAAAAAATCACCTCAATCCGATATCGGGAAGGATATTTATGAATCATCCAACTTTGCTTTAAAATTTAGGCTCCGATCATCTTTGTGAGACCCGAGACGGGCGCAAAAGTGATCTATGCACTGCTGCTGTGCAGCCTGTGCTGTGCCTGTAGCAGCTCTCTTTATGTAAGGAGCTTCTTTAAGAGAGCCAATCTATTGCTGGCTCATTTGTCGGATCGATAATATTTTTGGTAGATAAAGAAGAAAGATATATAATAGGTGAATATGTTACGAGAGGATTAGCTTATACTTGATTTGAATAGTAATTGATATGAGTGGATAAGAGTGTGTGAAAAAAAGTGGATGATGTATGAATTTATTTAGCTGCCCTTATTGAATAATTACGTGGGGAATACACAAAATATTTGAGAGTCAATTTGATCTTTTTTACCACCTAAATAAGGCCTTGTTCTTCTAAAACAGCCACTGGCTTTTCCGCAAAAAATGAGCCAAATAAACCCACATAAAAACGAAAATAACCAATAAGCCAAATTTTTTTGTCTTTATTCAAAAAAATTGGATTTCGGTCAAATTTTTTTACTTTTTAGATTCCTCTCGTCATGAAGATGCAATAATTACCAAAAAAATTGACAATAAGCTAAGTGATTGGAAAAAAATTTGAATAAGAACAAAAAATAAGCCAAACTGGCTTATTTAGAAGAACAAGCCCTAAGTTATCCCAGGATAGGGTTAGGATTAGCAAAGACTCCTCTAAGGGCGTAAGCGCTCTCTCTCTCCCTTATCCTCCTCCCTTCTCCCCCTATCAAACCCCACCTTCCTTCTCCCTCTCTTATTCCCTTCGTAACACCCACGCATACAGGCCCTCAGTATTATAAAAAACTTAAAACTCGAGCTTGGCTCACAAAGGTTTGCAGTCCTACACGGGAACTCATTTTTTTAAAACATGTGCAACTAATGCGTCCTATTTAGCGTATTTTGGTACTAAAAACATGCAACTAATGCATTCTATATATTTGAATAGATTTTCAATGTAGTTCTTTAAATACAAGTAGTATTTCGAAATTACTTTTAGTTAATCTATGAAAATGTACGCATTTCTATTAGGTAGCGCAATTAATGCATGTAACTTGTTTTTTCGTTTTATCCTATTGAGATCAACTGATCAAAATTCAATGCATTAGGTAACATGTAATTGAGTCGGTTTTCTTGGATATTAGGTAAGGAAAATTTTAAAATCAGCCTAATGGACTGACAATAGTAAATATGTGAATATGTATTAAAAAGTGTAAAAATAAACAGAAATACATATTTTTCTTGTCTTCTAGTGCACTTATCAGTCAACCCAGTAAGCTGACAATAGCAAGACCGATTAAGTAATGTTATTACGTAATGGATCAGTACCTGATTCAAACCAAGGTTTTGAATACCGTATCAGCTAAAGTATCGATTTATCTATATTAATATTATTTTTTCACATAAAAAAAAAGTATTAGCATGTACATAGTAACATATATTAAGAAAAATATATTTAAAAGTTGTCCAATATTGTTCTCTATTGACCAGTATCGGTCGGTAGCAACCGATAGTTGACCCGAAATCAAATTTAAGGTGTAGGGTATCGAATTTAATCAATACTGGTACGATACATGATTCAAACCACTCTCCTCTATAGGACCATACATACCACCCTTGTCATTGTGCCACCCTATCATCCTACACTGTTTCCATTGCCACAACTTTTAACCGTCGCCGTTCTACTACCCACCACTTGTCCACCACTACTATTGCTATCTTGTTTAACTATGTTTATTGCCTCCATCATCACCGTTACTCTACCACCATCACTCCGTCACTAATTTCTCTTCACGTCATTTGTTTTCTTCCTCCCCTCTCTGAGCTTTCCTCCGTAATATTCGTTCATAGGAACATAAACACCTAATGTCGGCCTAAATTAGAAGCCCTAAATATTGGAACATTGTTTTATCTAGTATTCCCAATGCTGGAGTATTTCTTTGGTGCTTCTAGCTGCGTCGACAATGGCAAACATATTTACTAACTAAACTTTCTCCAAGCGGTAGGGCGTTACTGATAGCGCGGATATCTTTTATGGATTGAAAGTGTAGGGTGTAAGCTGACACAATTAAAACCCCAAGGATGAATTTTCAACAGGGGTAAAATCCTGGGGCTCACATGTAATTTACCCGAGAAAACGAAAAAGAACGAAAGAAAGAGAAAACGCAAACGAAAGAAACCTCACAGCGAATTTGAAGAAGAAGAGATGAAGCGTGCCGGAAGATTGGTGAGGCGAGGCCTTCTCTATCGAAGACAGGATCTTGGTACCCGTAACAGTGATTTCCATACCTCTCGTCGTCTCTTGTTCACTTCCTCGGCGTCGACGTCGTCGTCCTCGACTTCACAAGTCCGCAATCCTCTCTCTGGTTTCGTATCATCAAATTCTACAAACATCTCTTCATCACAAGCCCCGAAATGGTCCATTTTTGGAGGTTAATTGCCCCCCCTCCCTCTCTCTTACTGATTTAGAGGTGTCATCTATTCGGATTTTAGAAAACCTGGAAGGACCATAAAAGTCAAAACATGGATACATGTGTAAACGTTGTTATTTTGTTTACTTTTATGGGTTCTTTTAGCTTAACAATTTGTCAATTGTTTATTCGGTTATGCTATTGACAGCCACGGACACATTTTAAAGGCACTTCAACACATTGAAAACCTGTGTTTGTTTTGTCATTTTCCTACCTTATTGACAGCCCAATGTTAGCATTTCCCTTGTTTATTGGGCATGAAACATTGGGAAATCCGCTGTCCAGAAGAAGAAAAAAAAAGTGTTAGATTGCTTCTATATGAGCCTTGACAGCTTTGATTCCCCAATAAAGGTTGCAGCTCGCATTCTGTAATGTTATTCAGCAACTCGTGTGGATCTTATCTTCTAATGAGCTTCGTTGGGTCTTATTTTGTGGCATTCGGCAGGACAGAGGAGGACCATGTTTATCCAAACGCAATCAACGCCAAACCCATCATCCCTCATGTTCTATCCCGGGAAGGCAGTGATGGAAGTTGGGAGTGCAGACTTTCCGAATGCTCGTTCAGCCATGAATTCACCACTTGCAAAGTCCCTGTATGGGGTGGATGGTTAGTTAAGATTTTTTGTTTCCTTGCATTTTTGTGGTCATTTGCCATATGCCAACTAGCTCATGTTACCTGTTTTTTTTTTTATTGCCAAGTATATCATACCTCATGATTATGTCTTTCTATGTCTTTATGGCTTTCTTTCGAATTTGGGTTTTGGATGAGCCTGAAAATAATTAAGTTAATGGTGGAGTGATGTCTTTAGTATTCCTTGAATAGTTATATGCTTGTTTTTGGTTGATGAATTTGACCATTGCTCAACTTTCTCATATAATTAACAGTGTCGAATAATTAACATTGTAAAATATTAGACGGTGGTTGCTAAGACTCGTTAATACTTTTGGATTCACAGGAATTACTCGAGTTTTCTTTGGATCAGATTTCGTAACTGTAACAAAATCAGAAGATGCTTCCTGGGATATTATGAAGCCTGAAATTTTTGCTGCAATTATGGATTTCTACTCTTCTGGGAACTCACTATTTTTGGACTCGAACACTGCAGCTTCCATGGACACGGCTATCCACGAGGTATGTCATTAAATTTTACTAGTATTTTGGGTATGAATTTCAGTATATGCTTACTGATATTCAGTCCCGCTGTATGAGTACTTTGAATACTTCCTACGAGTCTTTATGGAAACCCCTGGTGGCATGCCTTTGGGCTTTGTTGGGTGAATCACTGAATTGCTCTCGAGGGGTGATGCTCTTGTGGCATTGCTTACATGCTTCTGTGCCTGAAATGTGCAGTTTGTACTCTTCCAAACAATTTTTATCGCTACTGATTGCTTGTAATTCTTATTGGTGGCTTTTGGAGAACTGTATTTTTTGCTCATATAAACCAAAAGGCATGCTAAAGTCCTCTGACAATGCCCCTCAACGTTTGTGCACATGGCACAAGAAGAACAAGAGGAGCTTGAAAGTCTATCAAAGTCCACTTTCTAAGAATACAATGGCAACCATCCATTGGCTCCTTTCCCAAAATTGAGGGATGAAAAAATGCACTCTGTTTATCATGTTAGTATTTGAAAGTGTGATTCTGCTGATGGTAGTATAAATGTCCAACCTGCTACGAACATAATAAGAGCAAGCATTGGTGGCTCCTTCCTGCGGAGCTTAGCCAATGGATTAGTTGAGTGGTGAAATACGAATGGTTTGTAAGGAGGAGAGGCGGAGAAGAAAGAGTGACTGAAGTATATGAGGGAAAAGAGATGGAAGCATAACCTGTTCCCATACATCAGTTGTATACTATTTATATCAACCACCAAGAGAATTATAAAAGTACCCTATCCAACATAAACTTAGGTCTAATATATAAACTAAGGTCTAATAAAGTAAATATCAGTCGATAACGGGATTCATTCTATTGTGCCAGGACATGAGAGTATTTCCGGTTTTTGCACTCATATCGAAGTTGGAAGAAGCTTTCCTGGCTCCTTTTACTAAAAATTGGCCAAATGGGCTTCGAGTCTTATCCGTTGGGCTATGTTAATAGTTGAAAGCATTTGTGTGCCACTGCCTTGTTAGATAACATTTAGGAGCACGTATAGCATCTGAAGATATTTTGGAGCATATTTAGTATCTATACTCATAATGCTGGGAATAGGACTCTTGTATTGAGCACTGTTAATCCGTTTTACAGATATATAACTATATAAGCATGCGAGGAGAGCTCAATAATGTGGTATGCTATTACATGTAAGGAGCATAGTGAATAGGGTTGATATTGAACCAGATCTGTTGGTTGGGATTGAATCTCTAAGGGATTTTGTTGCGTGCTGTGCAAAATAACATACTTTACGAACCATAAGTTTCTATCATATTCAGCTATTCAGTGGTATGCTGTAGTCCCACTGTATGATGATTTATTGTACTTGCTATTGCAGGATGATTCCGAAACTGTTGCGATGATTAAAGAACTGTTGGAGACTCGTATCCGACCTGCAGTACAAGATGATGGTGGAGATATTGAGTACCGGACATTTGATCCGTAAGTTTCTTCCTTCTGATTAGAAGTCGAATTATGACTGACATCGTTAAACATTATTTCTTTCTTCTATTCCTTTCTGCAGAGATACTGGAATAGTCAAACTTAGAATGCAAGGAGCATGTAGTGGCTGCCCCAGCTCATCTGTCACCCTGAAATCTGGCATTGAGAACATGCTGATGCATTATGTACCTGAGGTAACAGCCATTTTGTAGATTGTTTCTAGGATTGTCTTTGAGATAATCTTGAGGATAGATTTCTGAACAATCTGGCCTAGTACTTATATATTTGAGCTATGCGAACAATGGTCAACATGTCTATGACTTGTTAAGTTGATTTCACTCTCTCATGAAATTATTTTTGATGTTAGCCGTTGATCAACAAATTTGAGGAGTTAAGGTCGAATGCTCAAAAAAAACTATTAACGTAGAATGCTCTGAACTCCAGTCAGGCATGTGCGCCCTTTGTGTCTACTTGACTACTTGGATATCCAATTCATACTCCACCATTGTATGTCATACACCAATAACTGGTACATATCTGGATGCTTCTGAACAACTCCTTCTTCGCCACCCCACTCTTCCCTCCTCCCCAAATCAAAGTCTTCCCTCCCCTTTCATCAGTTATCAGAACCAAATGGAGAGCATTGGTATTTGACTTGCAGTCATCCATGACTCTGGGTGACTAATTGTCCAATTCTGTTTCGTGGCAGCTGAATCATGTATGAAAACCTGTTCCTATGATGCTCAGAGCCACTCATGTAAATGCATGCGTATGTGACCATAGGTTTTGTGCTTTGACGCACTAAAAACTCCCACGTATTGATTTGTTGTGTTGAAAATGTTTAAGGGTTCTGGTTTTTCATATTCAATCTATCAATCGAGTTATGGAGCAAGAAGTCCAAAACTTCATTCAATATGAAATGTGTGCACTTAGCTACCTGGTTCTTTGGTTAGTGATTGCATCAAAAGCAACGGACATTTAGTGTTGCTAATAAAGCAAATGACCTGAACCTTTGTCTGTTGCAAGTTTTAACTTTTTTCCTTTCTAGTGTATCTTGTTGGCATCTTGTGGACAATGGTATTGAGTTTTGTTTTAATTTATCGTCACTGACAGAAGTTTTCCATACAGTTGCTGATATCCTGAAGAAATTTGGTTGCATATTACCTTAGAGCATGCCCCATAAATTGAATCATCAAAATTTTGTTCCAACCAATAGGATGAGAATCCATATATTGCATGGTCTTCTGTTTTGTCCTCCACAAGTCAAGCTTGAGTGGCTGTTGTTTTCGTTACATTATCCAGTTTACATAGGTGATATCACTTCACTTGGTGGTGGTATCGCTATAATCTGCATCTACAGTTGATACCTCCCCTGATGCATTGTTTGGACTAGCAAAGTTTGAATCAAATGCTGGTTTCTCTTCTTCCACTTTAGTTTTCCTTATAGGAACTTCTCATACAGGTTAAAGGCGTGGAGCAGGAACTTGACGATGAAGATGAAGAGGCAATATTACCTGCTTAGATGGAGCAATTGACTCGTCTCTTTATCATGAGCCATTTCATTGTAAACCGAGCTAGATCAAAGGATTTGTAAAGGAACTTGTGTAGGGAAAATAAAATGTAACAGCCTGACCATCCGGTCTCTACAAGAGAGAGAGTACAGTATATCAGCTTTTGATGCCGATAAAGTGGATTTCTGTATGGCAATAAATCTTAAAACTTAAAAACGATATTTGTTAGTTGATTATTTTTTTCCATTCAGCTTTTTGTTTGATGGTGATGAGTTGATTATGGTTCATTTTTCATTAACTTTTTACTTCATTTATGAAGTGTATGGTCGATGTAGATTTTCCAGAGATAATTAATTGGTGAACCTGTGGGCTATTCATGATTGTGTGGTTGTAAGGGTATTGTGACACCATGTGGTCATGCTCGGGATTGGCTGTACATGATTGTACATGATTGTGTGCCTGTAAGAGTATTGGGGCGTCATGTGGCCATGCTCGGGACGGGATTAGTAAATAGCAACTCAGTGAGACTCGGGATACCGGAAGAGTAGGGAAACTCGTACAGGGTAACAGGGGTATGCCCTCCATTTTTTTCTTCAACAATTACCGTAGTAACGAGAATCCAAAATTGGTTTTAAGTTTTGTCTCTGTCGGGCTGAATCTCTCTCCTTTTTATGTGTATATAAAAAAACAGGATGAATAACATTGACATACTGCATGGTGGGATTCTAAACTTGGGGTGTTCGGAGGGAAAAAATCTCCGCTAAACAGCCCTAAAAAAATACACCAATAGAAGGCTCAGATAGTATCACGTCGTTAAAAGATGGCCGATTGAACCAGCCAATTAGCAAGTACTCCCTCCGTCCCTTTTTAAGTGTCCTACTTCGTAATTTCAACTTATTAAAAAGATATCATCATTATACCTTTCACATTAATTTTTTCCTCCACTCTCCCTATTTACCCATCATCATTACACTTTTACTTATTAACTTTTCAAAATGGAATCTACTTTTAGGGACAAAATAGACAATGCACCAACTTTTACCCACTAACTTTACAAAATGGACACTTATTAAGGGACAGCCCAAAATGGAATACTGGACTATAAAAAAGGGACGGAGGGAGTATCTTATTAAAATATTATTAAACTATAGAAATTCATGTAATTAGTCACAAAAGTAAAAGCGAATTCATAAACTCTAAAAATATGAGTTTACAATTTTGTATTTCACACCATAAATTCTCATATTTTATTTAGAACCAAAAAAAGGCAACTTAGGCCAGTTGATCAACTTTCTCATGTGAACTAGTAGTATTTGTTGTGGCTAATATATAAGTCCTCATATCCATGGCCATTTAAAATCATAACCGGGTCCATATATACTCATATAAATTTTTTTGACCATTACAAAAAGTAAATATTAGCACAACCGATAAGTAATAAATAAAGCTACTACATTCATAAATGTTCAAGTATTTTTTATCACTGCGAAATTCACAAAATTCATATTTGCACCCTAGCCGCTGTCCACAAGGTTTTTTGCAGTTACTATTTTAGACTCTAGTGAGCCACAAAAATCATTTTTCTATCCATAATAATTCATATACGTGAATACGATTTATGTGGTCCAATGGTTTTTTGGATTGTAGTAAATCACAAATGTCTTGCCACAAAAACTCATAAATAAGGCCATATGACATGTGTTGCACTTTCGGAGTGTAGTGAACCACTAGCAATCCCTCTTGTATGTACAACGTCACTACAACTAGGGTCATAAACGAATCGAGAAGTTCGCGAGCTCAGTCCGGTTTGACTTGTTAAGACTAGGCTCGGCTCGGCTCATATAGTAAATGAGCCGAACTCAAGTTCAAGTTTTCGGCTCGTTTACTAAAGGAGTTGAGTGAAGCTCGACTTGTTCGACAAAAGCTCTGAGCTCGAGCTCAAGTTTTCGGCTCGTTTACTAAACGAGCTGAGTGAAGCTCGGCTCGTTCGACAAAAGCTTCGAGCTCAAGCTCAAGTTTTCGGCTCGTTTACTAAATGAGTTGAGTGAAACTCGGCTCGTTTGACAAAAGCTTGATTCGTTAAGGAAGACTCAGCTTGTTAAGAGCTCGACTCATTAAGGCTCAAGTTCGAGTTTTTAGCTCATTTCATTTAGTAAATGAGTTGAATTCGAGCTCACTGAGGCTCGGATCGGCTCGTTTACACCCTAACTACAAACCACAAAAAACTCATAAATGATGCTAGAAATCTACAATGGAATTTGTAAGTGGAGTGGTGTGATGTGCAGTTTGCCTTTTTGACATACCCCATGCACATGGGCAAAAACTCATAAATGATGCTAGAAATCCACATTGGAATTTGCCAGTCGAGTGGTGTGGTGTGTAGTTGGCTTTTTTGACATACTCCAGACATATGAACAGAATTCGATCCCAGTCTCACCTCTCTTTTCCAAGTCTTTTAGAATTACGCTTATTTAAATTAACGAATGAAAAAAATATATATATATAGACATTGGATTTTTATAGATTGTAGTAGATCACAAAAAATTTGGATATAAAGTCACAAAAGCTCATAAATCATTCCATAGTACTCCGTAATAATATATAGATTTCAGAGAGTGCGAGAGAGGGAGAGAGGGAGAGAGAATGGGGTGGGAGAGTAGCATGAGAGAGCTGAGACCTCTGGTTCACCTACTGTTGCCTCTCTGCGTGCATTGGATCGCGGAGGAGATGACTGTGTCGGTGCTCGTCGACGTCACCACCGGAGCTCTCTGCCCCCAACTCTCCACATGCTCCGAAGCTATTTACATCAATGGCCTCCAGCAGACGGTATATAATCACTCCCATCTCTCTCTCTCTCTCTCTCTCTCTCTGTTTCATTCCTCTTCGTTTGGTTGCCCCGCAAATGGAAGCGACGAATTGATGACGAAAATGACTGTGTTTTTGCTGTGTTTAATTTCCTTATCTGAAGTATGTTTGGACATGGGATTGAATAACATAAACTCTGTTTTTCTGGTATTTAAACTTGACGACTGCCAATTAATTGAGACTTTTTTTTAATTTTTATATGTCTCATAATTGAGAGATTGCATATTCGTTGGATAACCAATACTAAAAAGTATAGGATTTACAATCCCTTAATAAGCTCTTCTTAGTCCGATGAGATTGCTCGGATGCATATTCGCTCATTATCAGTCAGTCCAATCAAACATGACCGTAGAGTTACTTGATTCCAGAGTTTTATTTTATCATGTGGAGAATGTTGATTATAGTCCAGTAGACAGTGGTTAATGTCCAGAAGGTGTATGGATATCAGTGAAATGTCTATAAATATTTGTGAAAGTGCATCAATATTTGCTAAAAGTACCTTGAAACTCTTAGCTTTTTTTGATGTAATGTGTACATTATTCATTGTCTAGTGGGCTACGTTTTTTTTTTTTGCACAACAAAAAAGGATTTTATTAATCTTTGAAAACAAATTACAAAAATTGAAGGGATCCTAGCACAAGGCATCAAACCAGAGGGAGGACAAACCACAAGAATGCCCAAAAGGGGTCCAGTGGGCTATGGTTAGTAGAACCGACTATACATATGTCACTTGGGGCCAAACTGTCTTCTTAGTGTGTCTGTATGATTCGATTTTTGGGTGTGAATTGTGAATTTCAAATCCAATTTTAATAGGTTAGGCTTACGACTCACCATTATAAAAATTTAGAGGTTTGATGCCCAGAGATATGGGTTGGACAATTATGAAGAGTAGAAATCCGAAACTATGGAATTTCATATTCAAGTATCTTTATGGAAGCTATTCCTTTGTTTATTCAGCTACTCATTTTTTATTGTTTGAATTAGTAACATATTAAATTGTGTGGATGGTGTTGGTGTCTATCAGGTAATCGTTCTATGAGCTGCAACCATTGTAGGAAAGATATCATTTTGCGTGTATGTTTGCCAATATTATAGTGTTAAAAACTATTTGTCGAAGATTAGGTGTAACACCTCAAGGTAAGCTTTTGGGCCGTGTGGTGTGGCTTGTAGATCAAAATCAGGGTACTAGGCCACTGGTCTGCTTGGGGCGTTACATTCGGAGTACTTGTGACCAAGGCTTCTAGCCGACCACCAGTTCCTGAGAAAATAGAAGAAACTAATGACAGCCCTGACACCCCTTGTAGTTATCTAACTCACTAACCCACATACGATATCCATGACTCCAAAAAAAGAAGAAGAGTATTTTTGGGTTGTCAGCATCTTTATTCATAAAATTGGTGGGTACATGTAAGGATAAAAGCTTGATGTAACTTGAACATTTGTGTTTTGCCTTTGTAAGCACACAATGGCATGCATTTTTGGGCCATTGAAGTTTATGTATCATGAAGGGAAGGAAATTAATTGAGGTCCTGGTTCATGGAGTTGAAAACCAAAGTTGTTTTTAATACTAGTCTTTAGCGCTAGTTTTTTACTAACGTAGTTTTAGCACAACTTGCTCTTTAAACAATCAAGTTTTTTCTTGCAAGATTGATAGACATCAAAGATGAGGCTACTGATCTTTCATGTCATCGTTAAGTTAGTGGACCATGTAATATAGTGACAATGACATATATAGAAGGATATATGCAGATCTATATTACTATATATGTCATTGTCTTTTGTTTATCATATGTTTTTCTCTGCCTTATCTTGTGTTTATCATATGTTTTTTTCTGTTGGATTTATAGTTTTGCTACTGTACTGGCCAGCTGGACTTATCATCGTAAAGCTTGGGTTAGACAATTTATAGTTTCTTACTTTGATTTTTTATTATGTCTTGTTTTCTTGTTCATAAAGTGTCTAACCTAGTTGTTGGGACTTTAGAGCACAACTTTATTTTATGAAGATGGAATGAATAAGCAAAAGCAAATACAAGCACCTTTGACTTAAACTAGGAGAATTAATTTAGATCTCGGCGTCTAGCAATGGGAAGAAGCAAGTAACCAATTAACCAAATTGGACAGATGAGAAAACGTATTAAGCAATTGAGCAGTAGAAAAACACTTTCTTTTCGGGGAAAGACTGACATTGATCGGGTCATTGTCTGGGGACCGGGTTAGAGGTCTTAAGTGGATTGAAGTGACCTTACTGAAACTTTAAATAGTCTCCGAGTTGGTAAAAAATTATGGGTGACATTTTTGTGATTTCTGAACTCATACAACTGAATTCTTTCGTATGGGCATTGGGCACCCCTGCTGAATTCTTTCAGAAATGAGGGAAATGCAAATCTTAATATCCAAAAGTAGACGGACAACTTCTTAAATAATCAAGTGAGATCAACATCAAATTCCGATACTATTTGGTGTTTT
The DNA here is from genome assembly GCA_014282245.1 of Rhododendron simsii. Lineage (NCBI taxonomy): Eukaryota > Viridiplantae > Streptophyta > Magnoliopsida > Ericales > Ericaceae > Rhododendron > Rhododendron simsii. Next base: position 27,185,568 of record CM024961.1, read on the forward strand.
TATCACATCACAAGCTGTGAGAGTACTGTTAAAGTGTGTTCAAATACGTGCACCGGTCATTTTTCGTGATATATTGCTTAACTGTTAAATTTAAAAGCTTCTTTAGCGCATATATAGTAAATAGTCGGTTGACTTCTAAAATTTTGATACATCTGACTAATAAAAATAGTTGCAGTTGAAATTTGAGCTTTCGACTTCCTTTCTTGTTTGTAGCAAGTTAATTTGATTAAGAATGGTGTATATCTTTCTACGGGATAGGTTGTTGGAATTTTCAAGATGGTGGTGCTTCCAGTCCTAGGTCAACTAGCAGATGAGTATGGGCGAAAACCGCTGCTTCTCCTTACTGTATCTACTACAATAGTCCCTTTTGGTAAGTTTTTGTGGAAATTTGTAACTTCATATTTCCACGAATTAAAATGCATTTGGTGTTGGTGGTTACAGCTAGCTGTGAAAATTTCCTGTAAAACCAACACTACTTAAGAGTTAAATGCCGGTTAGTCCTTCTCTAGAATCATCTTTTGATTTTGTTTTACACTATCGATCTGTAATAGTGTGTATTCTAACTAACAAGACTGATCTACATACGCCCCCTTATCATGGCGCTGGAGATTATGCTTTATCATGTTAATGATGTTAACATCAAACTTCACCACACATTATGTTTTTATCAGGTTAATGGGTCAAACTTCACCTCACATTATGTTTTTATCAGGTTAATGAGTTTTTTAAGGGTCAATAATGTTTGTTTTGCTCACCTTACTATGTTGCTATTTCAGCTTTGCTTGCTATCAGTGAGTCAAAAGCCTCTGTTTATGCTTATTATGTGATCCGTACCATTTCATACATTATAAGTCAAGGGAGTATATTCTGCATTTCAGTCGCTTACGTGGTGAGAGTTTCCCCTCAGTGATATTTAGAAAGTATCCCAGCTGGGGTTATTAGAGATCAAAATTTCCTTTCCATGGCAGGCAGATGTTGTTGATCAAAGTAAGAGGGCAGCAGTATTCAGTTGGATTACAGGCCTCTTTTCTGCTGCGCATGTACTTGGAAATGCACTAGCGCGTTTTCTTCCTGAAGGTTACATTTTTGAGGCATGTTGGTGCTGTAGTTCCGGCATTATATGATGTTGAATCTGTTTTTAATATCCATGTTGTTAATCCTACTGATAAAGCTTATTGTTTCAGGTATCTATGGCCCTCTTGGTCTTTTGTCCAGTTTACATGTACCTATTTCTGGTTGAGACAGTTAAACCAACTTCAAGACATGACCAGCATTTGGGTTGCTTGCACAAGGCACTTATGATTGTTGAGAAACGATACAATTCAATGAGACATGCCACAACTATTGTTTTGAGCAGGTACTTTTGTCTCTAGCATCAGTGATGACCATTTGTTCTCAGCTGAAGAGGATAGATCATAGCATGGAAAAAGCAAGCTTAAAAAGGTTTTTAAAATCCAGCCTGAAAACCTGAGAAAAACGTCTCTTTATGAAGGACAACTGCTGAAGTATGCGAATTGGTATTTTAGGGCAATTACGCTGCAAAAGCAACAAACACGGCGCTAGTGTCCCAATCCCAATTTTTTTACTGTATATTTCCATATTTCTATTTTTCCTTTGGGACATCAGCATATTACTGATGTTGTACTTGGAGAACTTGAAGCGTCACCACTAAAGGGCTCTGTTTTACTTCACAGTCAAACGCTTAAAGGAATATCGCTTGTTTCCTTCTATTATGAATTGGGGATGTCAGGGACCAGCAGTGTCTTACTGGTATGTCGCCTATCAATATCACAAAGCTAAATGATATATCTTTAACAGGATAATCGATAGTATTATTCCACAGATTTGTATACCCATATGTAGCCCCAAAATATACCCTTTATGTTTAAGGCACAACAGTTGGAATAATTTGTCCGTACTAGTACAATGCCATTAAAGTATAAAACAGATCTGGTGGTTGGTTGCATTTTCGCGATGAATTTATTTTCTAAGATCATCTCTATTAGTTATGTAGAAAACTGGTGAACACTAACAAAAGTTTGTTTTATTTGAGACAGAAGATAATTTGCACCTGTTTGCATCCATTACTGATACTTTCTAGTTGATTATGTGTTTAAAACTACACAGTGACATTGTTGTGCTACCACGGATCACAAACCAAACACACACACGAGTTATAAATCAATCACAGAGAAACACAAGAATTTTTTTTGTGGTTCCTCAAAATCGGGTACATCCACAGGGCAGCAGCTTCACTATGTGTGGGGAGTTTACAACACTCAACTTCACCCTCTCTTTCTCACTATTGCTTCTGTGATACAAGTACAACCACGCATTACAAATAGAATACAACTGATATATATAGGATTTGGGAGAGGGAGCATTCCAACGACCTCAGGATAAGGTCTCCATTTCAAGGCCATTGAATGCACTGAAAACTGATCCTGGAATGCAACAATCTGATTTCGGAGCCCATTTTCTCCACTGACATGGAACTATTGCAACTATGAATTTCATTCTCCTTTTGTAGTACTATCTGAAGTCAGCCTTTGGTTTCAACAAAAATCAATTTTCAGAAATCCTGATGATGGTGGGAATAGGATCAATTGTATCTCAGGTATTTTTTCTGGGTGTCCTTTTCTTTCTTCTATGAACTTACATAACACTTTGGCCGCGAAAAACATGCGGGGGGAAAACATCAATTCTTCTCCACAATGAGTCTCTGCAGAGGGTGAGAATCTCGCACTTGCCCACCACCACCGGCCAAGCTTGCCCTCACCCTCATAGTCATTGTTACCAAAGACAACCTCATCCAAAAAGTGACCATGTTAAGTACTTTGTACTCTCGTTAATTTGTTCAAATCCTCATTACTATTGGGATTCGAACCAATTACCGTGGAGTACATTATGTCAAAAAATACCGAAGGGGCCTACTCTTGCTCCTGGTTCATATCTTTGGGGGGCGTTATCCTCGTAGACATGAGACGCTTTTTGCTTTCCATGGCATAGGGATAAGAATGTTGTAGAGGCATTGAGGGCACACAAGCAAATGATATTGAATCACCATATAGAAGAATTGATGTTGTCCCCCCGTATGTTTTTCGATTGTTTTGCAATTCCATCCTTCCACTATCCTTCAAATTGGCAGGGATCATAGATGCCGGTGATTTACATGTTTTTTCCTCCCTTCTGTCTGATGTCCCTGAGCACCAGATTTCTAACTTAGTTGAGCACGTTAACTATCCCTTTAGTTGTTCTTTTAAAGTTGAAATCCTCCACTTACAAATTACAATCTTTTTCATGGTATGGCACGCTTCAAGATGGTGGTGCTTCCTCTCATCAATCCGTTGGTTGGGGAGAAAAAGATATTGTGTGCAGCTTTACTTTCATCGATAGCTTATGTGAGTTGTCCTTCATTGCCTTAATTTAAGCTGCCTGCAGCTTTGCACTTCATGATCTCATGGAAGTTCCCCTTCCCCAATCCACAGGCATTGCTTTATGGCTTTGCTTGGGCTTCTTGGGTATGTAATCCTATATACCAAAACTCTTGTTTTGCTAGTTTGCATTCATTGATTACATTGCACCTAAAATACACGTTGTTGCCCTTGTTGTATCTCATCATCTTACTCGTGTTGGCTGGGAACCGATGAAAATGCAGGTACCATATCTAAGTGCTTCGTTTGGAGTCATCTTTGTCCTTGTGAAACCTTCCGTAAGTGCCATTTGCAATGATAGTTTATAGTTGTCCCACAATTTTGTTAGAAAAGATGGGAGTTAGAAAAGATGGGAGTATATTGTTGACTGTCGTCAATCTTATGGCTCACTTCGAAACCCATTTAATTTTCTGATGTGCCAGACTTATGCTGTTATATCAAAAGCATCAAGCTCAGCAGATCAGGTTGGTTGAGTGATATGGTTTCTTTGAAGTTATTTAGATAACTATTAAAAGCTTTCAGATTGCTGAAACCCAAGATGAGGAATTGAGTTGCAAAAACTGGAAAGAAAAAAATGCTGTTCTGAACACATAGGTGCCAGCCATGGACTACCCACATGGAGGGAAATCCCCAAATCCCACTTAGTTCTTCTTTGATGGATTTTACACTAGCTGAAATTCCGGTCTCATTCTTGAGAATTTCTCTTCTCCTCATTGACATGGGTGATAGTATATTCTTATATGTTTGTTTAGCAAATCGAAGTAGGCCCCTCTTGCCGTTTCAATTGTTAATGTGTCAGAGTTCATTCATAGTTCATTCATCCAGGTGGAGTTTTCAGTTTTCCTCTGAACTCAGCTGGTTTTGAGTTTAAAATGACTATGATCAGACAAACTTTGAGAAATTTCTTGCCTCGATTGGGTTTCTACTTTCTACCTTCTGGTTAACCGTTGAAGTCAGTTATGAAGATATATTTCCCTTCTTTTTTTGGTCCCATATTTTTTACAGTTGGGCGTTCTTTAGCAAACTCATTTGCATTTTCACCATCTGAGCCCTTGCATCACTTTCTAAGTTCAGTTCAATCACAGGGAAAAGCACAAGGATTCATTGCTGGAGTGCAATCAATTGCAGATCTGTTATCACCCCTTGCAATGAGCCCATTGACCTGTGAGTTTGCATACACAATTCCGTTGCTTGGACCATCAATATCCTTTCACTTAACTTGCTTTAACTGTTTGTTTTCAATGTTTCCCCAGCTTGGTTTTTGTCCAGCAATGCACCTTTCAACTGTAAAGGTTTCAGTATTATCTGTGCATCTTTGTGCATGGTAAGTATACTCTCTCTCTCTCTCTCTCTCTCTCTCTCTCTCTCACTGCAAATGTTCATGCATTTCAGGTGATATCTTTATGTTACGCGTGCATGCTACAAATAGAATCAAAGTCCAATATTGATTCAGCAGATGATACAGACAACATCGAAGCACCACTTATTTTTCCCGAGTCCTCCTAGGCTGATTATGCTTGTAATTTTTTTTGTTCCTTTGTATCTAGTGCTTGTAGATAATTTAGATGCTATGCCATTCTCATCATTTGATCGTTCTAGTTACATGCTAGAAGAAACAAATCGCCGGTGGTAGAACCGTAGAAGAATAAATAATGTAGGAAGTAGAGGCCAAAGTCAAACAGCATTTTACGTCACAAAATCAGTAAAATCATCGTTAAATGCTTGCTATCACATTTAGCCCTGTTGCTCTCTTTGCTGTCCAAGTAAGGTTCTTCTCCGTAAATTTAGACCGGATTGGCTCCCTCATTTATCACTTAGGTTATGCCGCCGATAGTGTTGTAAGATCGAAATACCTAAGTGTTGACGGTTGCACCATTCAATCTTATGATTCTGTTTACTGCTTCCATATCTCTGAAAATTTTGAAATTAAACGGCCTCGTTTCATCCATTTGCTTAGTACCTCAAGTATGAATTGAAGAATATATAGACTAGTTGATATCGGAAAGATATAATGTTTTTTTTTTTTTTTCATTCGGAATGATTAGGCGTAGAGCGTCTGTAGGTGGCTTTTTAAGTCCGCCGTCAAATCCCTTGAGTATGAGCACAAGATTAGTACGCAGTCTCCTTTTTTTAGCCATTGCTAGTATAAAGGTTTTTTTTTTTTGCTTTTAAATGCCTTGTTTTATATTGATCAAAGAGTTAAACCATACAGGCATACGTAGTAACACTAACAACCAAACTTTGTTCACTACCTGATCAGAGCTTATTCTTAGTTGATTCAGATATATCTGAATCTATCTATCATCTTTTGCAAACCACTCCGCCTCCATCCACCCCGGTGCTGCACTTCATAGTTGAATACTCTGTCCCCCTGTTCTTGCTCGAAGAAACAGGATTAACCGAACCGAACCGAGAAGCCAAACAGTCCGTAGCAAATATGTGAGAAGTCAAGTACTTATTTGCCCCACCCATCACCTGCATTGGCATATTCACCTTTGCCTTACTCACGTAATCACTCCTGTAAGTCTGTCCCAAAACTCCGTCCACTGAATCAGTCAAGTTGTAGAACTTGAACCCAAGCTCCAAGTGAGCAAAACAGTCGTCATCAGTTATGTTGTAGCCGTGAACTTTAGATTCCTCGGGCGTGATCGGGACCACTGCCGCGGTAACCCTGAAAGCACCGGGGGCTTCGATCGTGACCCGGTTGGCGGCTGCGGTTCGGGTGGCGGTGATGGCCGGAGATTTCCACTCGGAGCCCTCGGCGGCGGGGAGGGATATGGGGTTGTTGTCGAGGAAGATGGCGAGGCGGTCGACGTCGTCGTCCCATTTGGACGTTTTTTTGGCGGCGACGAGGAGTTTGTGGTTGTTGATTAGGATTCCGATGGATTGAACCCAGGTGAAGTCTCGGTTGAGATTAGGGTTCCGCTTGCCGATGAAGTGGGCGTTGATGTGGAGGTCGGAGTCGGAGACCAGGCAGAAGTCTTGGTTTTTTCTGCCGTGGAAGTAGAATGTGATGCCGTCGCCGCCGACGAAGCGAGGGTCCTCGCAAACAGCACCAGGGGTATTGCAACCTATTTGCAAGAGAACATTTATGAGTTCTTAGCTAGCATATATATACGAAATATTTTGTTGACACGTTAGAATCTCATAACAGAAAGAGTTAACATCATGATCATGTGATAAAAAGAGTTGGATAAACTTACGGCAGACGGGTCTGCAAGTGGCACAGTCCATAAAACAAGTTCGAAGACAGGCCGGGGGGCAGGGAGCGGGAACGTTGAAGCAAAGCGGAAACTCACGCTGTCTCCGGCACCTCACTATGCGGGGCTGGATCGCCGCCGTTGCGGTGGCCGAGAACCATAGCATGAAAAGGACCACCAAGCTCATCCTCATGGAAACAGGACTCTTAGGCAACACAGACATACTGGATGATTGAGAGATTTTTCTTTGGATGTGTTTGGGAACATGCCCCTCTTCACCCCTTTTATAGGGTTCAAGTTCATGCCATTCATCATCTCATGATCAGTTGATGCAGCATGTGAACCAGCCACACCAAAACTCACTCCAATTTTTCCCCCGAAAGGTCGAAATTACACTCCTACCCTTGACTTCTTGGAGAGCCTGCCCGTAAAGTTGAGGGTTTTCTTGGGAAGCAAGTGGGGTTTGTATTCTGCCTACTGGTAAATCTTGTGATTTGGTTTACTGGATCCTGAGAGGCATTTTTTTTACCAAGGGCTATGGTTTAACTTGTGACTTCCTCCTGATTATCTTCGCAAATTAACATTTTTCGTGAGCTTTTTTTTTTTCTCCATCGTGTCGTCCTGCTGGAGTAGTATAGATTCGCACCTAAGTCACATAATTCGCACAAGCGTGTGCCAGTGCGAGGGTGAGCGTCTTCGAAATACATCTCAAACTACTAGAATTCGTGAGAGCGTGAATTGAGAGCGTGGGCACAGTATGAGAATTGAGAGCAGAAGCACAGGGCATTTTGAAGGATAATATTGAGTTCATACCAATCGAGTGACAGAGATAATCCATCATACTCCCTATGGATATAACAAGTGAATGCCAATTATGAGGCGATAGCTCCAGCAATACGGTCAGAGACTATGAAATATACTACCAATTTGAGGACCGGTCCTAAGCAAAGGTTCACAGGGTAGTGAGCTGAGTCCGACTCCTCTCCAATTTCGGCCCATTCCAAATTTTAACGATTTCACATCATTTGATATGATTTTGGAACACAGTATTTTGCAAAAAATAAGATTGCATCACTGGAACAAAACTCATTCATTTCTACTTCCTTTGCCATATAAATGTGTTTCGAAATCATATCAAACGACAGTCGATCAAACTGAATTTTGGCATGCTTGATGCTTGCTCGCAATGAATTCAAAAAATGTGAACGGTCCCGATCATTGAAATGGGATCAAAAGAGGTTTTTTTGGCCTGAGATTGGAGAGAGTATTCTCTCTGTGGTCCATTTAGAGGGATTGGAGAGGAGCCTGACTCGTGGTCAGCTGCTTCCCGCACTCGAAGTTTTGCTTAAAGGCTTGTGAATTCTTTTGGGTTTATAGGAAAGCTTCAAAAATAAGAACGGTTTTGTAGGCCAAAGGGCCCAATCCAGAGCAAAGTCCAAAAACCGCCTTTCGGTTTGGGTCATTTTATAACCCAATTTGTCACCCAAGGATTATACATCTGTTTGGGCCATATTTGGGCCTTCCCAAATTATTAGTGCTGCAACAACCAGACATAGAGGTTGTATTAGCGTGCTCTTGTAAATTTATAATTCATAAAATTTCGGTATTTTTTATTTTTCATAATTTTTTGTTTATTTTTTTGTCATAATTTTTTAGATTAATTGTTTGTCTCGACGAGAATAGTCTAAAAATTATAAAAAGGGGGGATTTGTTGAAACAACACAAACCTAGTCTAGTCTTCCATGATCTTTCAAAAATGAGGCCAATAAAAAGTCATAGTGTCTAGATTTCAAAAAATAAAAAATAAATTTTTTTGATTCAATTAGACTATAAACGATTCGAAGTGAGCATTACCGATGAGTTCGTTTTTTTTTTTTAAAAATCTGATGACGAGTTTGATTTTATTTATTTATCTGATGATGAGTTTGACTTGACTTCAACAGTTTTTAATTGCACTAAGATATTGACGAACAGCTAGATTGACCGCCCTACAGCCCTGTTATAGTTCGGGTTGCACTATATGATTTCCAAATTCGATATTGACAGAGTAACCATGATCATCCATGATGTGGGTTTAATTTATCATTTTCCTTCAAATGAATTTGAATCCTTTCTCAAAAAAGAAAAATACAGAAAACACACAATCCGAATCTAAATCTCTAGTTTTTTTTTTTTTTTTGCAATTGTTTCTTTCTCTTCTATTCTTTAAGTCAAGAAAAAGAATGCACCGCGACTTGGTTTTAAGCTTCACAAATAGACGGGACGAAAAACAATCACAGGGCTACAAGTACACGAAAATCATCTTCGCAAATGAACAAAGGAAAAATGGATCCGGGGTCGACGCTGCCAAACGGCCCCTGCCAAGTGGCCGAAACGACCCCGGAGATGAAAGGCTTTTATGGGAAGATTTTTGTACGTGCTTGTAGTACATCCATGGCCAACAGTAGTACAAGAGTACTGGACAAACTTTTTTTTGAATCAAATGGGAGTATAGTTGTCCTCCACAAACTTTGATTCAAAGGAATCTCAGTGGATATTTGGTACTAACAATATTTGATGTGGATGTGGTTGAACCACCCAAACCAACCACCTCAAAATCTCATTAGCATGAGGGGTGAATTTTCACTCAATTTTTTTGGTCTTCAAATTGATGGTCATAGTCAAGTTGTTTCGTTAAATGGTACTGATAATTTTTAGTTGATGCATGTGATTATTATCACTTGTCTAAAAATTCGTAAAAACATTAATGGTCATAGTGAAGTTGTTTCGTTAAATGGTACTGATAATTTTTAGTTGATGCATGTGATTATTATCACTTGTCTAAAAATTCGTAAAAACATGAGTTTTGGTCCATTTATCGATTGAGGAAACTCACCCTTATTTTGCAAACAAAAATTGTAGGTACACAATTTGGTGGACACCAAACGTGCACCGGATTGTGTGGGGACAATCTTGGGATTCAACACAATTGATCAGAGTCGTTCAATTTATTTAAAACATGTTTTTAAGAATTTTTGTGAGAAATTAACTTATTCGGATATTGACAAGGACTTAGGGATGGCAACGGGGCGGATCAGAGGCGGATATTGACATATCCGAATCTGAACCCGAACCTTCCATCCGACCTCCGAATCCGCCCCGAACGGAGAATGGAGATCCGATCGGAGATTCGGATATCCGAATTTGGAAAGAAAAAAAAACTAGATTTTTTTTTATCAAAATGAGTATTCAGGGACCGATCGGAGGCGGATTTTTTTATCAAAAAAATAGATTTTCGGATATTCGGGGACAGATCGGGGATGGAGATCGGATCGAAGGCGGACTTACCTCCGAATCCGATCTGATCTTGAATTTTTTTAAAAAAATAAATCCGAATCCGCCCCGATATCCAAAAATTCTCCGAAAAATCCAATCTGTTCGGAACGAATAACGGATCGGATACGGACGGATCGGTCGAGATGGCCCTACAAGGACTTGCACGATTTCCATCACTGCAAGAACTTACGAAAAGAACGATAAACTTTGGTTTTTCCAATGATAAATTCCTTCTGAAATTTTGACATTAAAATACTGGCTTAAGGTTTGGAAGTCGGCTATGGGTACCAATTGAGGGGTAGAGATTTGGTATCGAGAGGTTGACCATGGATCTCACACAATGATAAAAAATCGTTGAATTTGTCAAAAATAATACGTAAGGAATCTTTGAAAAAAATCAGCTCGATTAATTAAATAAAGTTATTCTCCACCGAATCAATGGCTTGACACGTGTTTGGGGGATTCACATAACCTATCGGTACAGAGTCTATAGCTCTCAATTGAGGGTGAAAGGTAAGACCTTAGTCATATAATCTTTTAAAATATATTGCACTCAAGCTCTCAATTCTCATTCTCATTCTCGCGAATTTTAGAAATTTAAAATGTGTTTCAAGACATTTTATGCTCGCGTTCCCGCACGTAAATTATGTGATTTAGTGTAGAACAACAACAACTCTAATAAGCAAAAGCAATCCCTTGACAAAACTCCAATCGAAAAGTCTAAGGACACTGACCATGCGTACCGACGGCACGCAGGGCTCACTTTGGGCCCCATACAGATGATTTGAAATTTGAATGAAAAAAATGGAAGATTAGATTGAACACTTGCACATATCGGATTGAGTTGATTTTTCGCAGGCCAACTCATTTTTTTTTATAAATTATATTGAACGGCTCGGATCATCCGTGCCTCGAGCCCCACATGCCATTGGTACATATAGTCGGTCTCTCCGGTCGGTGTGCGTAGCAGAATTGAACTCAAATTCTCTATATTAAAATAGCTAATCCTGTAGACCTTGATGTTCAAAGTGTGCAAGGCTTTGCCGTTTTTCTCTTGTGTGTGGTGAAAAAGAGTTATGGCATACAACTTTGCGGAACCGAGGAGATCATGTGACGCAAGGGTGCATTATGGTAGTGTAGGCCATAATTCGAGCCTTCTAAAAATATTTTTAATTGTTCAAATTTGCTTCAAGTATTTCACCTTGATTGTAGAGATGAACATGAACTTAACAATTATTATTATTATTTTTTTAGAGATGAATGACTCAAATCGCACTTTACCTCCTTTAATTGAGCTCTGCGTTATAACTTATAAGGTTCCGGATTCAACGCTACGGAGTGCCCCAAGCGCTTGAATAATCTCTCCCTCCATTAACTCCTTTTTTTGGGTTCTGCTCCTTTGTAATTACGTAATTACGTGCGTTTTACTGTTTTAGTCCTAGTTAATGACAATTTTTTAATTTTTTTTGGGGTCCACTCCTTTTCTTAATTTATTTTTTCTTTCTTGTTTTTCTCCTCTATAAAAACCCAACCCCCGTCTCCGGTGGAAACCTCGTCCAAAGACTCTCTCTCTCTCCGTTTCTCCAAATCTCCTCTTTTGTTCCAATATAGTCAAAGACATGTCGCAGGTAATTGATTCACCGCTTTCTCTCTAACGTTCGTACTTCTTCGCGATTTGTTCGAATTAGGGCTTTTATACACCCAATCTGTATGTGGATTTGTGTTTTTATGCATCTCTGCAAAAATTGTATTGATATTCAATCCTCGTTCTTGCGTAGGATTCTCATGTTCTTTTAGGTTTTTATTTGAAGCTATTTGAATTATAATAATAGAATCTGTTGATGGTAGCATGACTTTGGCTTCCGATAATTTGGATCGAGGAATGGTAATCAAGACCTATTCTGTTTCCTCCCAAAAATGTGTGCATGTTCTTATATGTTCTAATTGGAATATAGTATTCATGGGGAATAAGAAGGTTATGGTCCAATTGGAGGTTTAGGCAATTGAGGAAAGACAGCAGTAAATTTTTTAATTTGCTATTAGATTGTCTTAGCTTACAATAGCAGAAGAAAGTTAATAGTGGCGGTACGCATTTAGGTCCTTTAGGATAGTAACTTTTAAGGAGATAATTGGAAAGAAGTAAACAAAACGCAAAACTTTATTTGGTTTGGCTGGAATGCCTGTTCCATGAAGAAATACAAAGTTTTGTACAAGGTTCGGAAACTATGGAGTTTTACACTTTGGAAAACTCAGTCTCACTCTCAATATACGTCTGGTTGCACTCTGTCTCACCTCTATCACTCACACACAACATATGCACGTATATGTAGTGTTACAAGAGGGAAGAATGCCAAAACTAATTTAATGGTTTTTCCGGCAATGGTGCCAAACGGCACCCCTGATTTGTTGTTGGGGAATTGAAGTAAAGGCTGTGGTGGAGCCCTTGGCTCCTGTTACTCTCACCACTTGCATAGCTTGGGAAGGGAATTCAACATTTTCTTCATATGTATTTTGCTTGACAATCTCCTTATGGTTAAACATACATGAAGGGTGGTTGTTTATCATTTATTCTCACCAAATCTCACTACCTTGGTGGGAAATAGAATGATCTAATATGTGATTCTGTTTTCTCTCAAATTCTCACCCTTGCTCACCATTTCAAGGGGAGAGTTCTCATTTTCGGCAATTCATCTTATTTCTCACAATTTAATCACACCAATCCAAGTATGTTGGGAGGCTTGTACTCTTACAGTCGTACCACATTAGTGATTGATTGTGTAATTTTCTTGATAATACATCATGTGTTAATTGGGCATGTGGCCTTCTCATTTAACATGGATTTTGTGAGCTCTCGTGTCCATGTTACGTTGTCATCGCACTCTGTGCTAGTGCCTGTGTTGATTGGAGTAATGAATTAATGATATTATGGTCTACTTTGGAGTACATGGTTTTTTGTGTGTTGGATTGATTTGCTTACTGATTGATTGTTTCTTCTTATCTTGACAACCTTTGGTTTGCATGCAGACTGTTGTTCTCAAGGTTGGCATGTCATGTGAAGGCTGTGCCGGTGCTGTCAGGCGGGTTTTGGGCAAAATGGATGGTCTGGTTTTATATCTCGAGTCTTGAATTATGTTTATTTGCTTCTTACCTTTCACTGAACTCATTCTATACATTATGTCAAAACCTCCTACATGAATATTGCTTAGGCTTTAGTGAAGAAAAGTGGCAAATATTGGAGGGGGGAAGTGAGCACAGATATTTCACTACACCTTATAGGCCTTAGGCTAATAGAGAACTGTCACCAACAAACAAACAAATTGGCAATTCGATTCCCAATCTAATATGTTAACTCATAAAGCAACGACGTTGTGGGGATTTGATATGCTGTTTAAGGTCTTTTAATTTGGTCTCCAACTTTCCATTCAAGAAGTTTGTGATAGGAATCATAGGATTGCAAAATTTGCATGACCAGATTTTTTAAAATTCTTCCTTGGGATGGTTGTTTATGTTGTTTAATGAATGCAAATAGACTTGGGAAGAAAAAGAACTTTGGCCAGCAATTAGACTCTGTTTCATGCGAATATTTCTTTTTCTTTCGGAAGTTGATTTTATATGGTAGTGGGCATTTTCAGTAGTGTACTTTGTCTTACGCTTATTGAGGATTTTTAGTGTTGATTTAGGTTGAGGGATGTTGAGGATTTTTTTCTCGCTATCACCTGAACATTAGAGAAAGAACCTAAACGATATTTCATATATTTGTATATTAAACAACAGCCATATTGTTCTCTGATGTTTTTCTTCTTCCAGACCATCGGTTTTCACAACCCGATAACCAAATAAACCAATGCTGATGTATTCTTTTGTTGATATTGGTGGGTTGTGTTGCTTTTTGAACCATCTACAGGAGTGGAGTCCTACGACATTGATATGAAGGAGCAGAAAGTCACTGTGATTGGCAACGTGCAGCCCGACGCAGTTCTCCAGACGGTTTCCAAGACCGGGAAGAAAACTGCCTTCTGGGAAGCTGAAGCCCCACCAGCTGAACCTGAAAATAAGACTGCTGAGACTGTCGTAGTAGCTTAATATTCTCATCTTTATGGCTTTATGTTAAATATGGGTCAATAAGTTTGGTTACTAAACCTATAGTACGAGTAATTCTGTAATGCCTGATATTGAATGTGGGGTGTCTATTCAAGCTTACCCTGAATGTAACAGCAAAAAAGCAGCAGCTTTCCACTGAAAGTAAGCTGCACGTGTGTTCTTACGTTCCCTTCTGTTCCCCTCTTTTATTCGATGTTTTGTACCAGTTAAACGCTTGCAATTATGAATAATGGTTTCTTGTTCTTGTGTTTTGCTTCACGTACTGTACCTGCTTATTTCTAAAATGGATGTGGCTTGTTGGCAATTTACTTTTGGACTGCACCGTACCGGTGAGTTGATTTGGACCCACTCCAGTTCCGCCCCGAATGATTTGATTAGTTTATTTTGGGAGGCACATCGAGTAAGAAAGCTTATGCAAACTTGATGTTTCTCCCAAAATGAACAGCTCGAAGTATTCAAAGTGGGCCGGAGTGGGTCTAAAGTTAACCTGGACTTCACGGTGCAGTCCAAATGCAAGTGCAAACTGCTGACTAGCTGCCTCCGTAAATCAGAGCATAACTTGGTAGCATGTTACCGCTCCCATTCGGCTTCAAACGCTCAATATTTGTTCTTGGATATGGATTCATATTCCCCTCGAAGTAAAACAGGTACTAATTCATCTTCCTAATGGAACTTGTGTTCTTTTGAAGATTATTAAATTACTACGTGGCTACTTTTCACTTTCGTTTATTTTCTCAGCATAAGATATTGAAACAATATCATACCCATTTATATTTTTAGTTGTTTTTTAGTTTTTTTTAGGGAAATTTATGGAAATGGTCCTCCTAGTTTCACCCGAGTCTCATTTTCGTCCTCCAAGTATCAATTGCAACCCTTTTGACCTTTAAGTTTGGTTTTCGTACCATGTTTGTTCAATTGATAACATCTGATAGCTAAACTGGACGAAAAAAATCAGATTGAGGGTAGACGTTATCAATTGGATCAACTTGGTACGAACTACAACGTCCAAATTGACTTCAATATGATTTTTTCCGTCCAGTTTGGTTGACAAAAGTTATCAATTGGACCAATTTGGTACAAAAGTCAAACTTGAAGGTCAAAAGAGTTACAATTGATACTTGAAGGACAAAAATGAGACTCGGTTGAAATTAAGAGGACCATTTATATAAATTTTCCTTTTTTTTATATAACGGAGGATCAGGTTTACAATTAAGCCACTAAATGGGTCTAACTGTGTAGCCCAAAATTCCGGAGAGTTAGTCTGACTGCATAAGTCATGACCTCCCATTTTCTTAAGGTACTAACTCGGTAGATAACCGAACGCTAAATCTTAAGAAATACTCTTAAAACCAGGTAGATAATGGGCGCGGCTATTCGCAGCCACGTATTTTCTCCCACAGCCCGTTAAAAATTTTCAATTAAATTCAACAATTAGTTACCGAAATTGAGATACATTTTCAGCATCCAATTACCGAAATAAGATATTTTTTTCAATACCTATTTATCGAAAATGCATGTTTGGCAGTTGTCTACTGAAAATTGAATATATTTTCGACATGTAGTTACCGAAATATAATCTTATTTTCAATAGCTATTTACCGAAATGCTATTTATGATTTTCAACAACCACTTATCGAAATATAGTGGGCTATGGGAGAAAATACGTGGCTGCGAATAGCTGGCCATAATAGAACGCTAAACCTTGAGAAATACTCTTAAAAAACCTGGCATCTGCTGAACCACTGGGCAACCAACCAACCAAGGGAAACACAGCCGTCCTTTTTCTGGAGACAAACGAATGGAGAAATCCAAATTTTAGTTGTGGGGAGGGAATGGTGGGAAGTTGTTTTCAAGGTCAAGTGGCAACTCGATTCCTCGTAATACGCGTGCCAGAGAGCGTTTTTCCGAAACATCTCAAATTATTTTTGGATTGGCGAGGAAATTGAGAGCGGAAGCATAGAACATTGACTGATTGGGAAGAAGAGCGGCGAATCCTTCTAGAGTATGTGACCTAGCCCATCACTAATTGCAACTTGCAAGCTTTTAACCTTGTTCCTTTGGATTAATAACCTTTTTTAGCAGAAAATATATTAGCACTACTATTTTTCTTCGAGCAGATTCTTTTTTCTTCATCCGACACTGTATTTTTGCATCTGAGAAAACCCGAAAAGAACAATTAATTAATCTCTTAATCATGCGACACGCACCTCAACTGGGCACAAATCTCTTCTAATGTCCCTCTCTAACCTCCTGCGCTTATACGGCAACACGCGGTCCACCCTCAGAGGCAGAGCAGTCCATGGAAAGCTCATCTTATCTGGGTCCCGCCCAGATGTTTACACTAATAACCATTTACTGTCAATGTACTTGAAACTGGGTCTTTTTGCTGATGCACGTTTGGTGTTCGATAGAATGCCTGAACGAAATCTTGTTTCCTGGACAACTTTGATATCTTGGTATTCGCAAAAAGGCCTCGCGGAAGACGGTTTGAGTTGTTTTAGATTGATGGTTGACGATGGTTTTCGTCCCAACCATTATGCTTATGTTGGTGCTATTTCTTGTTGTGCTGGGATTGGAGATGTTAGGAGAGGTAAAGAAATTCATGGCAGGATTTATAGGGTTGAGGAGGAATTGAACAGCTTTGTTAGTAACTGTTTGGTCAACTTATATGGGAAATGTGGGATGTTAAAATCAGCTCGGTTGGTTTTCAATGCAATTTTAGAGCCCAATTCGGTTTCCTTGACTTCGCTCCTTTCGTGCTATTGCCAGAGTGGAGAATACTTGGAGGGGTTGAAGGTTTTCTTACAGTCTCACAAGGCTGCAGTGAAAGTGAATGAATTCTCTGCTGCTAGCGTACTGGGGGTTTGTGCTGCGTTAGAGAATTTGGCGGTTGGCATGCAATTGCATTCGCTTCTCGTGAGGTGTGGGATCAGGATGGATCAGTTTGTTGTGACTGGGTTAATAAGTCTTTATACGAAATGTGGTGCGTTAGACTTGGCCCATAGGGCATTCTGGGAGGTGAATGATCCACAGTTGTCGGCGTGGACTACATTGATAGGAGGATGTGTTCAGCAAGGAAAGGAAAGAGAAGCCATTGATCTTTTCTGTAAGCTGCACTCTGCAGGCCTCAAGCCGAATGAGAGGACATTCTCAGCTGTGCTAGGAGCATTTGCTGATGCAAAGAGAATTGAAGGTGGGAAACAACTCCACGCCATGATCATGAAATTGGGGTATTGTTCGTTTACAATGGTGGCTAATGCAGTGGTGAACTTTTACTTGAAAAGTGGGCTTCTCAAAGAATCTTTGAAGAGATTTGAAGAAATGGATGCACATGATATTGTTTCTTTGAATTCTATGATTTCTGGACATGTAAATTCTGGTCACTATGAAGAAGCCATTGAACTTCTCCATCGTATGTTTTTTGAAGGATTTGTTCCCAATCTTTACACCTACTCAAGTGTTCTGAGCATCTGTGGGGATCTTCCAGCTATTGAATGGGGAAGGCAAACCCATTGTTGCATTATCAAACCAGGGTTCCATTCTAATGTGGTTGTCGGAAGTGCCCTCATTGACATGTATGCTAAATGTGGACGGTTAAGTGATGCTCGGAGAGTGTTTGATAATTTACTTTCAAAGAACTTGGTTTCGTGGAATACGATGCTTGTGGGATACGCCCAACATGGATTTGGTAGGGAAGCATTGGAGATCTATGATATCATGCAGAAAGATGGTGTCAAGCCTAACGACATTACCTTTGTTGGAGTATTATCCGCCTGTGGGCATGTGGGTCTTTTAGAGGAAGGATTGCTCTATTTTGACTCCATGACCAAAATTTATGGTATCCCCCCAAGGATGGATCACTTAGCTTGTGTGGTCGGTTTATTTGCACGCAAAGGACAAACAAAAGGAGCATATGATTTCATAAAACGTTTTCCAATGGAGCCAGATAAGGTGGTTTGGCGTTGCCTTATGTCAGGCTGCAAAACTAACAAAGACTTGGGTCTAGGGAAGTATGCTGCAGAGAAAATCCTTAGTATTGACCCAGATGATACGTCAGCTCATATCATGCTATCAAATATTTATGCAGAGGCAAAGATGTGGAATGAAGCAGCACAAATAAGAAGGATTATGAAGGAGAAAGCATTGAAGAAAGATCCGGGATGCAGCTGGACTGAGCTGCAAAACAATAGATATTCTTTCGTTTCAGGGCAAAATATGGATTTTCAAGGATATAGTATTCATGAAATTTTGGATGGATTGACTGCCCAGTTGTTTGATGAAGGATATATGTGTGATGCCATGTTCTCATTGGATAATGGGGAGTATTTATACCAGGAAGCGTCAGCATAATTGGTATTTGGTTATAAAATGTTTCATTTCGCTTTGTAAATTGATTGTTCAGTATTTTACTGAAGCTGATTTGTTTTGTTTTTTGATAGGCTAATGAAGCTGATTTGTTGACAGATTAAAAAGTAGGCTTTGAAGTTTAAATCTGGAATCATGATTGCATGGGGAAAATCATTCACCCTGGGATCACATTGTTTTCGTAGACTTGTGAATTTGGAGATACCACCAGGTTGAGAGGCTGTTATAATGGGTGACTATTTAGGTGATAGGTTTTTTTTGGGTAAGGATTTAGGTGATAGGTTGACGAACTCCAAGGTTTGCATCCATAGTTTCTGAGGGAAGTCTGCCACTCACCCAATTCAAAGTCCTGCCCCTGTTGACCGTTTTACGGACTGTCATTGTTTCCCCAATTGGTATGAACTTGCTTCCTTCTTTGATTCAATTCTGTTCAATATCTCTCTTTGGAATTCTTCTCTTTGGCTTTGGTTGTTATTAGATAGGTCCTTCTATAACTGCCTCTTCTTTCAGGCTGTGTAATCTCAGGGGTTAATGTATGAAGCAACTTACTTGGATTTAATGTATGCTAAATAAATCACATCAACATACTACTTCCTTTACTTAAATGACAGCTTCTTTCTTTCTTGTCCTACGATGATTTACTTTTACATTTGACATGGTCCGTTCACCTCATCCAAGAAGTCCTTCACATAACAGTTTCTCGACCCTTTTTTTTTTGGTAAAAAGAAAAGACAATCCCAGAAGAGCTCGTATTGTGTGTATACAGTATATATGACGGTACAATCTGTTTCAGGTGCATGTAAATGTTGAAACAGCAAGTATTGTGGGGAAATAAAGGCTGATCTGGCATATAGCAGTCCTTTGTGCTGATTGTGCGAGCTCCAGAACTTCAAAATTTGGGACTTCCATTAGTTCAAAAGAGTTCATTTTGCGGATAATTGGATTACAACCCATTATAGTTTACTTGAAAGATGTCCTAAGAGTAACTGACAATGAAAGTACTATTCTTTATCCATGTTGAGGGCTATCCTTCGTTCTTTTAATTATAGGAAGAATTCCATCTTGTATATGATTATCTTCATATATATGAAGGAAAAAAAGAAGGAATTCTTTTTCATTTGATCTACAGATCATGATTATCTTGATATTAGTGGGTTTCATTAACATGCAGGTGAACCTCTCGAGCTCTTTCAGTCTCATCGAAATATGGACAGCCCTCCAGCAATTTCAAGGTTTCAGGCTCAATTAAAATCAATCATACCTAATGGAAAGGGTAGTGGGCCGGAATGTCAATTATAGTCCAGTGGGCTGGTTAGGCCCATATGGTCCCTTGAGTCCATATGTGTGGAATGGGGAAAGGAGCATAGAGATTTCTTCTCTGTTTGGGGGACAGCTGGGTTGGAGCACTGTCTCGGGTCGTGATCAAACACTGCAGTAGACCTCAGGTGCTCCAATACGGATTGGTCTGGCCACGTGGCACCATTCTGGGTTGGCCGTGTGGCAAGGACAAATAGTAAATGACGAGCTCGCCGCATTGTACTAGTACGGTCTGACCACGCGTCATTGTCTGATGTTGACATGTGGCATGGTCCCCGGCTGGGCGATAGCAAGTCTTTCAACAGTTGTCGGTACGGGCATACGGGTCCAACCCAGTGCTGCCACGTAGCTCGACCATGCTCTGGCCAACAAGCTCAAGGGCGCACCACTACCTGGCCATGCGTTCAGGCGGGTTAGTGGTGGTCGGTGACATCACCTTGGCACGAGGGAGGCATTCTCGCCCGACTTGGCCACCAAGGCAGGCACTCCCCTATAGATACTACAGTGATAAATCCTACCAGGTATGCTCTCTCCTCACCTGCTAAGTTTGGTTTCCCTCTTTGAGCTGGAACTAACTTGGCCATCGGAGTGCCCGCTGGCCACCTTCAGCTGGTAGACACTAACCTTTTGCTTCTTGTGCAGTGAACGGAAGGGAGAAGAGAGCTAGGCAACCCAACCCACTAAAGGTCTAGAGAGAATCTGAGTAGGAGAGGCCCAATCAAGAAGAGTGAACACCATCCCCCAGAAAGGTGCACAAAAGATGACCAACAACAAAAAGGTGAACCTGTCCACCTCTAGTTTTTCGTTTAGTTTTTTCATGTTCTCTTTGCTATTTTCTCTTTGTTTAGCCCTTGTTTAGGTGTCTGAGGTTTCATGTCCCTCATGTCCCTGTTAACAGCTGGTCCTGCTAACATGTTTGTCTTTGAATCCTGGTTTTCTTGGGTGGATGCTCTTAGGCTGTTTGGATTTAAGATTTGTGGGGTCTTTAATGGACATGGGGATAGATAAGTTTGGGCATCTTGTTTACGTCTCCTCATTCCTTTTGTTTTCTCTCCACAAAACCTAGATCCAAACACTGCCTATGATCTCCTTGTGCTCCTTTATTTTTTGTTCAAAAAAATAAAATGCATTAATAGTAAAGCCTCAATCAACAGAGTTTTAGGTCCAGCTACCTTATCTTTAGAAGTACAAACAGAACAACTGTAAAACATATAAATATTAGCACATCTCATTTTGAGGTCAAGCTAATTGAATGCAGTAAAAATATCAAAACTACACCAATCCAAAAATTGCCCAAAAGTAAAGCATATAAAAGATGAAACATCCAGTGTGTTGTTAGGCATCTTTTCATTATCAAAGACAACTTCATATACCGAGACAGTCACTCTTAAATGGCCCACTAATTTCAATGATACAAGCCATATTAATATACTATGGCAGTGTAAACATATATAACCGGACAAATTTGATTACTACTTCTCATAGACTTTGATCCGCACAATCTGACCATGTGGCATATGGCACTGTTGTTGTAATTAATTATTCATTGTGCACCACACTGTTGTACTTATTTATTCATTGTGCCCTGCACCGTTGTTGTATTAATTTATGCTATTTATTCATTGTGCACCAACTATTATCATACACTATTAAGCATCATCCAAATAAATAATTATGCATCCTTTATATGGTACATCACCTTTGCTATATGAGAGGGAGAGAGAGAGGGAGGGAGGAAGGTTATGGAAACGATAAAGGGCAGTATCAGTGTCTTGATGCTACCATGGCTAGCCCATGGTCACATATCTCCTTTCCTAGAGCTAGCTAAAAGACTAACAGAAAAGAGTTTTTACATATATTTTTGCTCTACACATGTCAATCTTATTTCCGTTAAGAAAATTCTCCCAGAAAAGTATTCTCAGAGTATAGAGCTAGTGGAGCTCCACCTGCCCTCCTCACCGGAGCTCCCTCCCCACCTCCACACCACCAATGGCCTACCATCCCATCTAATGCCCATTCTCAAAACTGCCTTCGAAAAATCAAAACCCTTTTTCTCTCACATCCTCAATACCCTCAAACCAGACCTAATTATGTATGACTTCAATGAGCCGTGGGTCCCAGCTGCCGCTTGGCCGCTCAGTATTCCGGCTGTCCTTTTTTTAACTTTTGGGTCAGCATTCACTTCTTACTTCCAAAATGTCTTGGAAAACCCTGATACTGAATTCCCATTTCAGTCCATTTATCTTCACGAGTGTGAAAAAGCTACTTTCCAAAAGATGTCTGAGTTTTCTGCCAATGGATTGAAAGACACAGACCTTTTTCTTGAATCCATCAAGCAGTCTCGGGATGTCATTTTGATCAAAACTTCTGGAGAGATAGAGGGGAAATACGTCGATTATCTCTCCAAGTTAGCCAAGAAAAAGGTTCAACCGGTTGGTCCTCTAGTTCAAGAAATAGAGGATTGTGATGAAGATATTGAAGTCATGAGATTTCTTTGTAAGAAAGATGAGTCCTCAGTTGTGTTTGTTGCTTTTGGAAGTGAGTATTTTCTGTCCAATGAAGAAAGAGAAGAGATAGCTCATGGGCTAGAGCTTAGTAGGGTTAATTTCATATGGGTCATTAGGTTTCCGGTGGGAGAGGAAACTAGGGTTGAAGACGCACTGCCTGTGGGTTTTCTTGATAGAGTAGGAGGTTTGGGAATGGTTGTGGAGGGGTGGGCCCCACAAGCAAAAATTCTGGGGCATTCAAGCACTGGTGGTTTCGTGAGTCATTGCGGGTGGAGTTCTCTATTAGAAAGCATAAAGTTTTGTGTTCCGATTATAGCTATGCCTATGCATCTTGACCAACCATTCAATGCTAGGCTGGTTGACGAGGTTGGTGTGGGTTTGGAAGTCAAGAGAGATGAGACTGGAAGGCTCGATAGAGAGGAGATCGCAAGAGTTATAACAAGCATAGTAGTGAAGGAAAATGGAACGAAATTCAGAAATAAAGTAAGGGAATTGAGTGAGAAGATCACAATGAAAGAAGTAGAAGAGATTGATGGGGTGGTGGAGGAGGTGGTTCAACTCTGTGGGAAGAGGAAATAGTTGCCAGGCTCTTGACAGTCTCTCAGGTTGTGTGTGTTTGTTGTAATGCTTCTCTTGAAATTAATGTCCGCATCTCTAGATAATTGGTATACTCCCTCTCTTTTTTCCGGACCTTGTACTCCTGTTGTGTTAATATGAAATTATGGCTTTTCGTTTAAAAAACAAAAACAGAATTTCCACTTTGATTTCTATACAATCAGTGCAAGGGGATTAGGAGCACACAAAAACTGCTTTCTATCTCTCCCAAGTCCTGTTGTAAGTGAAAACATTGCGAATGGGGTACGCGGAATGAATGTGCTGTAATGCAGATGCATTTTGGTAGGCCATTATGGAAGTTATAAGACCGGTGCACATTTCACTATGTCCTTGGGGACCTTGAGAAGTAATAGAATACAAGTGAGATTATGCACCAAATGATGGTGCTAATTTTGCAAAAGTAATAAAAGACATTCAAGATCAGCACACTTCCTGGTTATATGTATCTCTATCTCCTAAGGCCATTAATGTTTTCACTTACACCTATTTGGGAGAGATAGTACGTAAGCAATTTTACATGCTCCTATTCCCCTTCCAGTTTTAAGGCCATCATTTGTTTCTTTTAATTATAGTTTGAATAATTCAAGGAAAAAAAGGTATTTGTTTTCATTTGATGCTGCAGACCATGTAAGTTGCATCAGATTAATCGAATGTCTTACTGGGTTCCGTAACCGTGCAGGTCAATCTCTCGAGCTGCAAAAAATTGGGCTCGTCGAAATGTGGACAACCCTCTAACAATTTGAAAATTTCAGGCTCAATTAGAGTCATTCCCATCGGAAAGCAGGTGCACAAAAGAGGACCAGCAACAAAAAAGGTGAACCTGTCCTCCTCAAGTTTTTCATTTAGGATTTGTCAGGTGTCTTAGTTTGTGTCCCGGTTGACTGCTGGTCCGGCTAACATGTTTGTGACTTTTAGTCCTGTTTTTTGGGTGGATGCGGGCTCTTAATTAGTCTGTGTTTGGTTTTTGGATTTGTGGTGGTACATGTGGACATGGAAAAGTTAGAAATTACTTTGAATCTCGTGGATACGTCTCCTTAATCCTATTATTTTTTTGCCCAAAAATTTCAAAGGAAAAAATTGCATTGATGCAAAGCCTTCACCAGGGGAGTTGTATGTCCATCTCAGATATCTTTTGAAGTCCAAACAGCCAACTGTAATTCTTATATATATTGTTATACCCGCATATACGTATATATACATGTATATTACACACTATTACATAGTTTAAAGTCTTCAGCCTATCGATAGAGGGCATTGTAAAAGTACAAGATTTTTTAATGAAATTGCAGTGAAAGTAGCAAATCTAAACCAATCTTAAAACTGCCTGAAACGTGAAGGCATATAAAAGGTCAAAAGGCCAGTCGGTTGTTAGCCATCCATTGTTGACAGACAACTCCACCTGTTAATAGTGGCATGGTCAAATGGCGTGCTAATTTCGATGATGCAAGCAATATTTGATTATATTATAAATTCAAACGTAACTGGACAAATTTATTACTTGTTCTTTTTTATATTATAAATGCAAGCTTAACTGGACAAAATTCTTACTTGTTCTTATATACCTCTCTCTCTCTCTCTCTCTCTCTCCGCAAACCGATCATGTTGCGTAAGTCACCATTATTACATGTATTTATTCATTTGGACCGCCTTTTGTTATAGTAACCATAATCTCTATAAATTTTTATGTTTGTATCATTACGTGATACCTCTCCTTTGTTGTAATGGAAACTAGAAAGGGCAGTATCAGTGTCTTGATGCTACCATGGCTAGCCCATGGTCACATATCTGCCTTCCTAGAGCTAGCTAAAAGACTAACAGAGAAGAATTTCTTCATATACTTTTGCTCTACAAGCATCAATCTTAATTCTATTAAGAAGATGCTCCCAGAGAAATACTCTCCCTCTGTACAACTAGTGGAACTCCATCTGCCCTCCTCGCCGGAGCTCCCTCCCCACCTCCACACCACCAATGGCCTACCACCCCATCTAATGGGCGTTCTCAAAATTGCCTTTGAAGAATCAAAACCCTTTTTCTCTCACATACTAAATACCCTCAATCCAGACCTAATTATGTATGACTTCAACATGCCGTGGGTCTCAGCTAGCGCTTCTTTGCTCAATATTCCATCCGTTCTTTTTTTCTCTTTTGGGGCTTTGTTCACTTCTTTCGCCTTTCGTTTCATGGAAAATCCTGATGCTTCCATTCAGCTTCACGAGTTTGAAAAAAATGCTTTAAAAGCCATGTTGGAGTTTTCTACAAACGGAGTGAAAGACGCAGACCTTTTTTGTGAATCCGTCAAGCTATCTCGCGATGTTGTGTTGATGAAAACTTCTACAGAGATAGAGGAAAAGTATATTGATCATCTCTCTACGTTATTTACGAAAAAGTTTCAACCTGTTGGTCCATTGGTTCAAAAAATCGTGGATAAAGATGAAGATACTGAAGTCATGCGATTTCTTCATAAGAAAGATGAGTCCTCGGTTGTGTTTGTTGCCTTTGGAAGTGAGTTTTTTCTATCTAATGAAGAAAGGGAAGAGATAGCTTATGGGCTAGAGCTTAGCAGGGTTAATTTCATATGGGTCGTTCGGTTTCCAGTGGGAGAGAAAACTACGGTTGAAGAGGCATTGCCAGTGGGTTTTCTTAACAGGGTTGGAGATTTAGGATTGGTTGTGGAGGGGTGGGCTCCACAGGCAAAAATTCTAACTCATTCAAGCACCGGTGGTTTCGTGAGTCATTGCGGATGGAATTCTGTATTAGAGAGTATAAAATTTGGCGTTCCGATTATAGCCATGCCGATGCATCTTGACCAGCCATTGAATGCCAGGCTAGTTGAGGAGGTTGGTGTGGGTGTGGAGGTGAAGAGAGATGAGACTGGTAGGCTTGATAGGAAGGAGATAGCGAAAGTTGTAAGAAGGATAGTAGTGGAGAAACATGGAATGGAAGTTAGAAACAAGGCAAGGGAATTGAGTGAGAAGATGGCAATGAAAGAAGTGGAAGAGACAGATGAGGTGGTGGAGGAGATGGTGAAACTCTCCGGGAAGAGGAAATAGTGCACCCAGGCTGTAGGCAGTGTGTGTCCTCTAGCGCGAGCGCGTGTTTTTGTTAGTTTTGCTTCTCTTGACATTACGTCCTTTATCTTTGAATTCCACTTTATATCCGGGACGGACCTTGTATTCCTAGTGTGTTTATTATGAAGTTGTGACTTTTGGTTTTAAAAATAGGCAATATATAAGGTATGAGTTTCCATTCGATGCAACAAAAAAGGGCAAGACGATGTAGGTGAATCTCTCAAGATCGTTAAAGATTGACGCTTGTCGAAATCATATCTAAACAATGCAATTTAAAAGATACGAGCATTTATTTGATGCATAAACTATAAACAACGGTTAGGTCACTTCTCATTTAAACAACAAATTGGAAGACGGTGCATGCGAATCTCTCAACATGCATCTTTAAAGATTCAGGGGCTTATGGAATCATGTATATATATAAAAATGCTACGGCCTACAAATAAGGTACTATGAGTTTTCATTTGATGCATAACACTCCACATCACAACAATGCGATAAATTGCGAGACGAAGCAAGTGAATCTCTCATGATATTTAAACATAATATAGTACGTCACTACAATGTTTTTTTTTTTCTTCAGGAATATGGTACGTGCTTGCACAAAAGCTTAGCAAGGGTGTCGTACAATGACGGTGCAAGAAAAAATGGAATTCCAAATTTGATTTAAAACTTGAAGTTCATTTTTCCTGAAAATAATGTCCGATCAATTTGATTTCTGGCATGGATGCTCTTCTCGATGAGTTCTACAAATTGAGTGAATTGCAATCATTTTTTCGGACCACCCACAAAACCCCAAAGCTGGAGGAGACTAGAAGATTCTAACAAACTAGGCCTGTCAATGGTCCGATAAGACCCGAATCCGATAAGACTTGAATCCGAATCCGATCCGAAAATCTGAATCTGATCCGAAAAATTTTGTACTTCAAAAATTTTAGCAATATATATATATATATATATATATTTCAAAAAAAATACAAAATTTTTTTTCAAAAAAATATTTTCCAAAAAAAAACTTAAAAAATAAAAATAAAAGTACAACTTCTTAAAAATTTACTTTTTTTTTTTTTTCAAAAAGTTAAAATTTTTTTAAAAAATAAAGTTTGGATTCGGATTGATAACGGATTTAATCCGATCCGATCCGAATTTGATCCAATCCGTATTTGGATTACTGGATTCGGATTATCAGATCGACGTTATCGGATTCGGTCTATTGACAAGCTTATAACAAATGGGAAAATGACTGCCCAGGATGTATTTTGATAATTAATATCTTTTAAGGATATGCTAAGAACATTTGTTTATGAACAAAATGTCTTTGACGGATATTAATTATCAAAACACGTCATAGGCCGTCATTTCCTATCCTACCTCCTTAATAAGAAGCACTTTGGGGGATTTTCGCTTGCCAACTTTTGTCCAATTTGGACAATAATACCCCTCTATTGTTGGTTTGTTGTTCTTGGTCGATTGGGTATAATGGTCAGCTAAGGTCTTACACTTTGTGGGCTACGTGGCTTCTTCTCGACGTTTCTCTTTCACCACTGACGGCCACGTTCAGCATTCCACTGACTTTCCAACCTCTCTCTCTCCGCGAATTTCACACACCGCCACACCATTTCTTCTTCTATCGGACAACTTTCTCTCTCTCTCTCTCTCTCTCTGAGATTCCGACTTTGCGCTATCTCCTACTCCTACTCTATCCTCCTCTCTGTGAACACAAATATTCTGGTTTTTTTTTTCTCCCCTTTTTTCTGATAATAGTAACAGTTCTTAAGCAGGATATGAAACAACATCAAGGTTTCTCAATCTATAAAATGTGCCGCATCCTGACTTAGTTTTGATGGGATGCTAAGGAGGTGTTTGGGGGTCCTGCAGAGCAAATCTTTCCGTTGAGCTTCTGTTCGCTTAGGTTCATAGCTCCGTCCAGTGCTCAAATCGACGGCTTCTGCTCCTCCTGAGAAGGTTTGGCTCCATTCTCAGTGGCTTTTTTCCGATTTATGTTCTTCACTGCGGTTTGCATGTTGTTTGGTTTCGCTATTTTGGTTGCAATTTTTTTGGGGGGTTTGTTGGTTGTCGATCGGACGCATTTGCTGTAAGTTTTGACTTTTGAGGGGGTCGTATGTGAATTTGGATTTTCAAATTGGATCTTAGCAGTTAGCATGCACATTTTTCAAATATCCAAGAAACATTTTTCTGATCATTCCAGTTGTTCCAGAGAGGGTGTGCGAGCATGGTTTGGTTCGCTAAGACCGTCTTTGTGCGGTGCCAAGGATTTGTTGTGTTTATTTTCTGCTCAAGAGTAACTTTTTGAGCCTCTCTTTGTGTTTGAGGAGTGTCACGGCATGCGATCTGCCTGTTATTGGTTACGGTGCTGTGGCCGGAGCGGTTTTATTTGTTGTCACTTGCCGATCAGGGTTTACGTGCCATCCCTGTGTGTTTGTTTATTCATGCATGATTACTTTTGTTTGGCCTACTTGTGTTCTTATAATCTGTATTAATGCTTGTGGTCGTGGATGATGAGGACAACGACAACAGCCATGACGGTGATCATGATGACGACAACGGCGATCATGAAGAAAGGGTATTTTCCTCCTCTTTTTCTTTCAACCTTTTGTGGTTCTTCTGTTACGCATAACTTTATAGATCCAACGAATACGAATAATAGAAGTAAAAGAAATCAAATGACAAATAACAAGGGAGATACAAAGCACCTGATATGTGTCTTTGGTCTTTATTAATTATTTTGTACTTGTGGATTTTTTATGGTGTGGGTTATTAGAAACATGAAGGTTTTGAAGTTTTTAGTACCAATCAATAACTGATTGCTGCTACACAAGAGGTTTGTATTAGTATGATGAATTTTCATTGATTAAGTATTGGACCCTAAAATATGACATACTCTACTTATTTAGGACTTAGGAGTGAATGAGTTCTTTGTTTCTGTTCAGGTTCGTGAAGGATTTTGAAGTTTTTAGTACCGATTAATACCTGATTGCTGCAGCATCAGAGGATATTAATCAATACGTGTTCCTCTCCATCATTGATTGGATGCTCAAAACTTGATTGCTTGGGTCAGCATAAGTACAATAAGTTTTCTTATATTCTTGCTCTCTAATCCTTTTCTCCGTCCTGATTTTTTTTAGGGCTTTCTATGTTTCTAATAAGAATGAAGTTTGCAAAAAAATGCCGCTGGGTATAGAGACAGGGAAGAAGAAGAATTCTGTTAAACCCATTGTAAGGTCAGATTGATTCCTTTGTTCTTTCCTTTACAACATCATTATAATATTCTTTTTTGTCTTATTTTTATGATTGGGGTTAGTGCAGGTCTTCTTTTATTTTGAGAACTGAAAGTGAGTTTTTCTTACTTCTTGTTTTAATGGGTTGTAACAGGATTTGCAAGTTGAGGTGAGTTTCTTTAGTTCTCTTTACATTATCTATCTTGATACAAACTTTTGCTTGTTAGTAATTGTCTATTGCCATTAAATTTTTTTTTAAAGGCAAAGAAATTATATTAGAAACTCAATAATGGGTATATCGAGAAGGATAGAACAAGCATCATTGAAAGGAAAAAAACCAAAAGTAAGAGTGAAACTGAGTTGATTCTATTGCCATTAAACTTGTCGACTGAGTTTATTCTACTAAAAGCTTTGTTGATGTAAGAGTGAAACTGCAGTATTGTTAGGTTTTGGGAAATTTAAATGAAGGTTTTGTTTTTCGTTTTTTTAAATGAGCAAAAGCAGAAATATTAGACAATGCAGCCCAATTTGGAAATGAGCAAAAAGTAGTAGCAAGTCAAGCAACTTTCTGTTGAGTTGGTACTTTTTGTCACAAAGCCAGAAATGAGGAATCGTTTTTTACATTTTTCATCTTTTCTTATCATAGTGTTGCCATGGTAAGTTTTTCTGTTTTTTGTTCCTTTGAATGGATTCTGGTTTTGGTCCCTCAAAACATTCAATGTGAAGTGGGATAACATATTGTATCGGCCCATGTTGCTCTTAGTTGGAATGTTCTTCCTATTTCTGCATCATTTCGATCAACATGTGTTGGTAATTTCCTTCATTTTCCAGTTTAAAAATTTAAGGATTTAGTTGACTGTTTATGTGAATTTTCTGGAAAAACTTGCCTTATTTCATTAACCGCATTCCTCATTGAAAGTTTTCCCATGAGAGCATTTTTAAGTCTATGTAGAATCAGGTTTTTTCCCTCTCTTTTATTTTCCCTCATTCCTGTCGTAGGTGCCTTCTATGTGTACTCTTTTGGACACATTGTTTATAGATTATTTAGGCATTTGATCTTTGATTCAATTTGTGTGCAAAGCAGTGCATTGTGACTTATCGGAGGATCCCTCTTCCTATAAGATGACAAAACTTGGCCCTCATGCTCAATGTCCTACTCCCTAGATCGGGTCGATGTATCATTAGGTTCTATTGCTTCTATTGTACAAACCTCAAAACATAGTGTCGTGTAACTTCTATTTGACGTTGGCTCATTGATTAAACACTAACTTGATGTTTGCTCTTCTTTTTTTTTTTTTTTTTTTTTGAGGAAATGTTTGCTCATTGATTTAACACTAACTTAAAGCTTCTTATTTTCAGCGAGTCAATTATTGCCAGCACTCTTGTGGCTTAGTCTGAGCAGCTACCTCAACAAAGTTTAGTGATTGTCATGAGGCATGAATTCAATCAGCAAGGTAATCTTCCCAAGTTTGGAAAGCACGAAGCAGCCAGTCAGGATTAAGGTGTCAAACAAAATCAAAATAAAAGTCTAAAAATCATAAAGATATTTATGCTTCTTCATTTCATATTGGAGTGATCGTCTTGTACTTACGTACAAATATATTAGTTCTTCCTTTCTATCCAAATTATCTGTAGTTTACACCCTGTATCAGTCTTTCATTCAATGAATTGAGCTAGTGCAATGGGAAAAGAATTGGAATTGTAGTTTTTGACAATGTTAATTAAGGGACCACTCAAAATAAAAAATTTTTTGCTATATTTTTGGCAATTAAAATTGATCTCTACAACAGGCATGACAGACGTGCTTTGCACGTCGCGATGCCCCTAGTTCCCATAACAAATTGGACTAAAACTCAGTTCATGTATTTTGGTGTGCAAAGTGTGTGTGGTTGTAGCGTGATTGTATCGTTGGACCGATAGAATGCTAGGGCCTGGAGAGGGGGGGGGGGGGAAAACAATGGTTAACATTTCGAAAGATAGGTAATGCAGAAACTTTTCGGGAAAATAATGGTCAAGGACGTGTTTTGATAATTAATACCCACCAAGAATATACTGAGAACATTTGTTAATGCTGAAAATGTCATTAGCGAGTATTAATTATCAAAACACGTCCTGGGCCTTCATTTTCCCAAACTTTTCTGGGTATGGAATTTGAAGAGTCCACTTCAATAGTTTTCGAAAGACTTTTACCCAGGCTGAGCCCAATATTTAGGATGGGCCGAACTATATTTGTCATGTGTATCGAGTTAAGAGATTTGCAGTACTGTTGTTCCTTGGGCTTGGGAGTATACAAGCTACATGCATTATTTGTGTTCAAAGCAATGTTACGGACACAGATATCCGGACACAGATATCAGCAATAGATGTTTGGAACTGTTTAATGCATGTAGGCTCTATACGATACAAGCACGAATTGCGACGGCTTCAGACACACAGACACATCTGTGTCCAAATCAATTCATCATATAATTCAAGTGAGCCACTTGAGCCAACGGTTGGTTGGCTGTGAACAGTGGTGGAGCTACCGTGGGGCATGGGGTGGCCCCGCCCCCCGACTCCCTCCAAACCCCCAAGTTTTAAAATTTTTATTTTGCATATACTTAATTTTGAATATTATTGGTAATTATTCGCTTAGAGCTATTTATAATCTTAATAATTTTGATTTGATAAAAAATCGGTTATTTTACATTCTTATTTCTCAATTTTTTTATAAATAAAAATAATTACATGACTGTTGAAGTTGCCTAAAGAAAAAAATAAAATAATTGGTATATTTTAACTACATTAGGCGAGAATCATTTCAATATACAAATGTAATGTATTAAAAAACAAAAATTTTATGCTATTATAAGTATACATTCCGATAAAAAAATATCCGCCCCCCCTCAAGTCAAAATTCTGGTTCCAACACTGGCTGTGAAGTTGTAAGTTGCTTTCTTATGGAGAGGAACTTAATACTCTTGTGGATGGATTGAGTAAGAATTGGAGTATGAGTGTAATACCCGTTCCCGATATTTAAATATTTTAAACTCATGTTTTAATTGAATTATGTGTTTATGGGGTTAATTCATATTTGTTACTATATAGCTAAATGTTATTGGTTGGTGCATGCTTTAAAACGTGTGGTGGATACACCATATTATTTTGTCAAGATATTTTGGGAGGGTTAGATATTTCCTCTTTCCTTTCCTTATTCTTGTTCCACGTAGAGAGAGAGAGAGAGAGAGAGAGAGAGAGAGAGAGAGAGAGAGAGAGAGAGAGAGACGGCAGAAAAGAGAAGAAGAGAAGAGAATGAGATTTGCTTGGGGATGATCATTCTTTCCTAGAATTGAAGTCCTAGCATGGTAATTCATGCTTTCTTATATTTGATTTCATCTTTATTTTGTTGAGTTCATATGTTTGGAGGTCGAATTCGTGCTTAGAATAGATGAATTTGGATTAATTTGGATGTGGGTTGGAGTTCTTGGAGAAATTAAGAATCTAGTCTTAAATCTCTTGAATTTGGTGTTTAGAACTTGATTTAATTCGTGGGTTTTGATGTTTTTAAGTAGCTCTTTGTTATAAATGAGTTTGAGCATGATTTTGTGAAGTTTTGGTGAGTTTTAGATGAGATATGAGTTGAGAAAAGATTGGGAATCGAAGGATGAACAAGCTGGATTTTTGCTGAAAAACCCAGTTGGTACCTGTACCACTTTTTGGTGGTATCTGTATCGGCAGGGCAGAACTGAAACATTTGTGTCGTTTTTGTGTGGGTACCTGTACCGAGTTTTTGTGGTACCTGTACCTCTCGGGTAATTTTCAGTAACTGTTGTGAAACTTCGGACGATCATATCTTTTTCATCCGGACTCCTTTTTGGATAAATTATATATCGAAATTGATGTACTAAAAACGTACTCTTTAATGGTGATGGTCTCATGACCTTATTCTAATCCTAAAAGAAGTTAGGGTCAGAATACAGTGGAATAGTCATTGGATTCTTTACCAATTTTGGGATTATGTTATGTTAAGTGCTATGTTTGCTTGGGGACACTTAGAGGTCTTTGAGATGTCATGTTTAAGTTTGTTGGATACCATTTAATATCTTGTTAGCTCTATAATTTGATATCAGATGGTTGTAAAATGGATTAGGGGACGTTTGGTGACCTTGTTAACCTTTGGGCATGTGTTAGCTTGGTAAAATGTTATGGAGTGTTATCACACATTGTTTGATCATTTCAATGGAGAAGTATGCTAATATGAGTTAGCCTATGACTAGGTAGCGAGCTGGTCTAATGGGAGGTGTCGAAACCGTAAGTTTGGCATACTCCAGTCGAATCGAAGGTGAGTGTGTTTGATATGGTTTTTCTCCATATAATATTGCTGTGGTGGTGAGTGTATATCTTGCTAATTGTAATTAGCTTTTGATATGGTTATCCTTAATGAGATATTATTGTAGCGAGGGGGTATATCATGCTATTGATATTTAGCTTTTAATATGTTGTTAATGTGTGCGTGTGAGGCACACCATGTCGTAAGCCATATCGTTCAATAGACGATGGTTGGGAGCATGGTGTGTGGGACACGAGATTTGATTGTGATATGTGTGTTTGATGAATATGCATGCTGATGGGTGTGTTTGAACCGCCGAAGGTTAGTGTGTGAGGCATACCATGTCGTATGCCATGCCGGCTAATTGTCGGTGGATGGGAGCATGGCATGTGGGACACCTTGTCTTGGGTACATGCGATGTGGTAGACGTGTCATTGCATGTGATTTGATTACATTCATATTGTAGTGCATTGATTGTTATTGCATAATTGGGTGGATATGTTGATTATAACTGTTGTATACATTCTATAGTTTCAGTTACCTTGGTAATGTGTACTCATGTTGATATTCCTTGGAGTATTGTGGTATTATGTTGAGCACTTCTATATCTCACACACTCTGGCTTTCCTTTTTGGTCTGCCAGGTAGCAGGTTGCTTAGAGTGGGTCCACTACTGGTCAACATGTTGAGGTGTACTCGAGCGTTAGCTTTGGGAGATGTCAGTGGTCGAGCTTGTTGTATGTAGTTGTTGAAGGAATCGATTTTTATACGTTGTAATCAAGTCATGGGTGAATATGTTGAAGTATAGAACTTACTAAGTTGTAGTAGTGGTTATGGTTCTTAGTTGTGCAGGCTTGTGATTGGTTGGTCGGTACGTTGACTCATTTAGTTCTATTTTTTTTGGTGAGAAGTCTTCCGCTGGGTATTTATTCTGATAGGTTGTGAGGTGTGGCTTGGTCTTTTGTGTGGAATGCCACGTGGCCGTGTCGGCTCGGGCCCACTTCGGGTGTCGTTCCGGGGTGGGGCGTGACAATGAGTTCTTTGAAATGGGTTGAGTAAGAGTTTGGGTGGGTATGGGGTTTTTGCTTCTTCTGATTTTGCTCGATCGATGGTTTCTTGTTTTCAGTTTTGGCTGTTTCTTTTGGTTGAGGATATCGATGATAGGAAGGAATAGCGGTGCAGTCTTCTACGGAGGTAGTAGAAGGTTTTTTTCCGGATATGAGGGTTGGCGCTTCCTTTTAGATCTTGGTGGTTTTGTTTCTTGGTTTGCTTGCCTCTCTGGGTTTTTGACTTTCTGTTGATGAGGGTCTTGTTCTTAGGTTTTTGGCGGCTGCTGTTGGTTTTTTTGGTGTTTAGTTGGCATCTTTCCTTCTTTTAGGTTTTGGATGGCTTATGCCGGTGTGGCCTTGATCCTTTTAATCTTTGTAATCTTTTATAAAGATTAATAAATATTTTTTGCTTAGCAAAAAAAATGGATTGAGTGAGAATTGGAGTAATATAAATTCTTTTAAATGGATTGAGTAAGAATTGGAGTAATATAAATTCATTTAAAATGTGAAAATAATAATAGAAGTATTGTTGTATGCAATACTAGAAGTAGATCATATGTATTATCTTAATGTTAATGATTGGACTGAGTAAGAATTGGAGTAATATAAAATCATTTAAAAAATATATATAAAAGTACCGTTTATGCAATACTAGGAGTAGATATGTATTATCTTAATGTTAATGATTGGATTCTCTAATTTTTAATCTCTCCTGAGTCACAATTACTAAGGTATGAGTCACCCTTCATACCTCTCTACGCATCCCGTCAAAATGTCATTTGTGAGCCTTACTCTAGACCCACAACTATGACTCCGCCAGTAGTTTCTCCTGAACAACTTATGAATAAAAATCAATTTGATCGACATCGACAAACACATTAACATGTCGTGGAGGAGTGTTAATAAGGCATAATATTGAGGTAGGCTTATTCATGGAGGCTCCGTGAATCCCTTATTCATGGAGCCGTGCGATCTCGGCTTTAGATGGCCCGAATTTAAATGAAACTTTTTTGGGACCCGGAAAAGTTTCATCTACATACGGACCATCCAAAACACTCTTAGACGGTCGTGATTCACCTCCATAAACAACTGTTCACATAACCATCTGTTAAAAAGATTTTCTCATATTAGACAATTGTACTCTCTCCGTCCCTGATTAAGGTTTACCCTATGGTGTTGCGCAAAGCCTTGCATAATTATCTATGAAGTTCGTTCCGACTTACATTGACGTCATTGAGCTTTGTAAACAAGGAAGACAGCAATGATAAGCATTCTTTCCGCACGCAATGCTTACTGCCTGCCATGGTTGGCATGCTGGTTGTTGGAACAAGTGATCGAGCAAGCAGGGTTTAGATGGTTGCTTCCTCTAAAAGTGTGATTTAGAGTTCACTAAACTCTCTCTCTCTCTCTCTCTAACTGATCATGTTGCGTAAGTCACCATGATTACATTTATTTATTCATTTGGACCGCCTTTTGTTATATTAACCATAATCTCTATAAGTTATTATGTTTGTATCATTACGTGGTACCTCTCCTTTGTTGTAATGGAAACCAGAAAGGGCAGTATCAGTGTCTTGATGCTACCATGGCCAGCCCATGGTCACATATCTGCCTTCCTAGAGCTAGCCAAAAGACTAACAGAGAAAAATTTCTTCATATACTTTTGCTCTACAAGCATCAATCTTAATTCTATTAAAAAGATGCTCCCAGGGAAATACTCTCCCTCTGTACAACTAGTGGAACTCCATCTGCCCTCCTCGCCGGAGCTCCCTCCTCACCTCCACACTACCAATGGCCTACCACCCCATCTACTGCGCGTTCTCAAAATTGCCTTTGAAGAATCAAAACCCTTTTTCTCTCACGTCCTCAATACCCTCAATCCAGACCTAATTATGTATGACTTCAACATGCCGTGGGTCTCAGCTAGTGCTTCTTTGTTCAATATTCCATCCGTTCTTTTTCTCTCTTTTGGGTCTTTGTTCACTTCTGTCGCCTTTCGTTTCATGGAAAATCCTGATGCTGAATACCCATTTCAGTCCATTCAGCTTCAGGAGTTTGAAAAAACTTCTTTAAAAGCCATGTTGGAGTTTTCTACAAATGGAGTGCAAGACGCGGACCTTTTTCGTGAATCCATCAAGCTCTCTCACGATGTTGTGTTGATCAAAACTTCTACAGAGATAGAGGAAAAGTATATTGATCATCTCTCTATGTTAGTCAAGAAAAAGGTCCAACCTGTCGGTCCGTTGGTTCAAGAAATAGTGGATGAAGACGAAGATAATGAAGTCATGCGATTTCTTCATAAGAAAGATGAGTCCTCGGTTGTGTTTGTTGCCTTTGGAAGTGAGTTTTTTCTATCTAATGAAGAAAGGGAAGAGATAGCTTATGGGCTAGAGCTTAGCAGGGTTAATTTCATATGGGTTGTTCGGTTTCCTGTGGGAGAGAAAACTACGGTCGAAGAAGCATTGCCAGTGGGTTTTCTTGACAGGGTTGGAGATTTAGGAATGGTTGTGGAGGGGTGGGCTCCACAGGCAAAAATTCTAACTCATTCAAGCACCGGTGGTTTCATGAGTCATTGCGGATGGAATTCTGTATTAGAGAGTATAAAATTTGGCGTTCCGATTATAGCCATGCCGATGCATCTTGACCAGCCATTGAATGCCAGGCTAGTTGAGGAGGTTGGTGTGGGTGTGGAGGTGAAGAGAGATGAGACTGGTAGGCTTGATAGGAAGGAGATAGCAAGAGTTGTAAGAAGGATAGTAGTGGAGAAACATGGAATGGAAGTTAGAAACAAGGAAAGGGAATTGAGTGAGAAGATGGCAATGAAAGAAGTGGAAGAGATAGATGAGGTGGTGGAGGAGATGGTGAAACTCTCCGGGCAGAGGAAATAGTGCACCCAGGCTCTAGGCACTGTGTGTCCGCCAGAGCGAGCGCGTGTTTTTGTTAGTTTTGCTTCTCTTGACGTTAACGTCCTTTATCTTTGAATCCCAACTTATTTCCGGGACGAAAGTTGTATTCCTGGTGTTTTTATTATGAAGTTATGACTTTTAGTTTTAAAAATATGCAATATATAATGTATGAGTTTCCATTCGATGCAATAAACTGTGTTTTGCATCATATCACTTCTCGTCTAAAAAGGTGAGACGATGTAGGTGAATCTCTCAAGATCGTTAAAGATTGACGCTTCTCAAAATCATATCTAAACAAAGCATTTTAAAAGATACGAGTGTTTATTTGATGCATAAACTATAAACAACGATTAGATCACTTCACATTTAAACAACAAATTGAAAGACGATACATGCGAATCTCTCAACATGCGTCTTTAAAGATTTAGGCTTATGGAATCATGTGTATATATATAAAAATGCTACAGCCTACAAATAAGGTACTACGAGTTTTCATTTGATGCATAACTCCACAACACGACAACGCAATAAATATAGTACGTCACTACAATCTGTTTTTTTTTTCCAGGAACATGGTACGTGCTTGCACAAAAGCTTAGCAAGGGTGTCGTATAATGACCGTGCAAGAAAAAATGGAATTCCAAATTTGGTTTAAAACTTCAAGTTCAGTTTTTCTGAGAATGATGTCCGATCAGTTTGATTTCTGGCATGGATGTTCTTCTTGATGAGTTCTAGAAATTGAGTGAATTTCAATCATTTTTTCGGAGCACCCACGAAACCCCAAAGCTGGAGGAGACTAGAAGATACTAACACACTGGACTAAAACTCAGTTCATGTATTTTGGTGTGCAAAGTGTGTGTGGTTGTAACGTGATTGTATCGTTGGACCGATATAATGCTAGGGCCTGGAGAGAGGGGGGCAAAAAAAAACAAACAATGGGTAACATTTCGGAAAGATGGGTAAATGTCTGGGTATGGAATTTGAAGAGTCCACTTCAATGTTATCGAAAGACTTTTACCCAGGCTGAGCCCAATATTTAGGATGGGCCGAACTATATTTGTCATGTGTATCGAGTTAAGAGATTGTAGTACTGTTGTTCCTTGGGCTTGGGAGTATACAAGCAACATGCATCATTTGTGTTCAAACGGCAATGTTACTACCACAGATATCCGGACACAAATCTCAGCAACAAATGTTGCAACAGTTCGATGCATGTAGGCTCCATACGATACAAACGCGAATTGCGATGACTTCAAACACACAAACACATCTGTGTCCAAACCAATTCATCATATAATTCAAGTGGGCCACTTGAGCTAACGGTTGGTTGGCTGTGAACAGTGGTGGAGCTACCGTGGGGCACAGGGTGGCCCCGGCCCCCCTCCGAGCCCCAAGTTTTAAAATTTTTGTATATACTTAATTTTGAATATTATTGATGATTATTCGCTTAAAGCTATTTATAATCTTAATAAATTTGATTTGATTTGATTTGATAAAAAATCGGTTATTTTATATTCTCATTTCTCAATTTTTTTTATAAATAAAAATAATTACGTGACTGTTGAAATTGCCTAAAGAAAAAAATAAAATGATTGGTATATTTTAATTGCATTAGGCTAGAATCATTTCAATATATAAATGTAATGTATTGAAAAACAAAAATTTTATGCTATTATAAGTATACATTCCGATA
Source organism: Rhododendron simsii (assembly GCA_014282245.1). Classification (NCBI taxonomy): domain Eukaryota; kingdom Viridiplantae; phylum Streptophyta; class Magnoliopsida; order Ericales; family Ericaceae; genus Rhododendron; species Rhododendron simsii. The sequence goes on from CM024961.1 coordinate 27,224,685, forward strand.
AAAAAATATCCGCCCCCCCTCAAGTCAAAATTCTGACTCCACCACTGACTGTGAAGTTGTAAGTTGCTTTCTTATGGAGAGGAACTTAATCCTCTTGTGGATGGATTGAGTAAGAATTGGAGTATGAGTTCTTTGAAATGATTGAGTATGAGTTTGGGTGGGTATGGGGTTTCTGCTTCTTCTGATTTTGCTCGATCGATGGTCTCTTGTTTTCGGTTTTGGCTATTTCTTTTGGTTGAGGATATCGATGATAGGGAGGGATAGCTGTGCAGTCTTCTGCGGAGGTAGTAGAAGGGTTTTTTCCTGATATGGGGGTTGGCGCTTCCTTTTAGATCGATCTTGGTGGCTTTGTTTCTTGGTCTGCTTGGCTCTCTGGCTTTTCGACTTTTTGTTGATGAGGGTCTTGTTCTTAGGTTTTTTGGCTGCTGCTATTGGTTTTTTTGGTGTTTAGTTGGCATCTTTCCTTATTTTAGGTTTCGGGTGGCTTATGCCGGCCGTATGGCCTTGATCCTTTTAATCTTTGTAATTCTTTATAAAGATTAATAAATTCTTTTTGCTTTGCAAAAAAAAAAAAAAAATGGATTGAGTGAGAATTGGAGTAATATAAATTCTTTTAAATGGATTGAGTAAGAATTAGAGTAATATAAATTCATTTAAAATGTGACAAAAAAAATATAGAAGTATCGTTTTATGCAATACTATGAGTAGTTCATATGTATTAACAGTATTATCTTAATATTAATGATTGGATTGAGTAAGAATTGGAGTAATATAGATTCATTTGATATATATATATATATATATATATATATATATATATATATATATAAGTATCGTTTATGCAATACTAGGAGTAGATATGTATTATCTTAATGTTAATGATTGGATTCTCTAATTTTTAATCTCTCCTGAGTCACAATTACTAATGCATGAGTCACCCTTCATACCTCCCTCCGCATCCCGTCAAAATGCCATTTGTGAGCCTTACTCTAGACCCATAATTATATATGACTCCGCCAGTAGTTTCGCACTTTCGCCCACGTATGAATAACTTACGAAAAAAGATCAATTTGATTCGAACATCGACAAACACATAAACATGTCGTGGAGGAGCGTTAATAAGGCATAATGTTGAGGTAGGCTTATTCACGGAGGCTCCGTGAATCCCTTATTCATGGAGCCGTGCGACCTCGGCTTTAGACAGTCCGAATTTAAATGAAACTTTTTTGGAGAAAATTTTTCCCCGGAAAAGTTTCATTAACATCCGAACCGTCCAAAACACTCTTGGAACTTGGAAGGTTGCAATTTATCTCCGTAAACAACTGTTCATGCAACCCTCCGTTATAAAGATTTTCTCATATTAGACAATTGTACTCCCTTCGTCCCCGATTAAGGTTTACCCTATGGTGTTGCGTAAAACCTTGCATAATTATCCATGAAGTGTTTGTTCCAAAAAAAAAAAATTATCTATGAAGTTCGTTCCGACTTACATTGACGGCATTGAGCTTTGTAAACAAGGAAGACAGCAATGATAAGCATTCTTTCCGCACACAATGCTTACTGCCTGCCATGGTTGGCATGCTGGTTGGAACTAGTGAGCTAGCAGGGTTTAGATGGTGGCTTCCTCTAAAAGTGTGATTTAGAGTTCACTAAACTCTCTCTCTCTCTCTCTGATCATGTTGCGTAAGTCACCATGATTACATTTATTTATTCATTTGGACCGCCTGTTGTTATATTAACCATAATCTCTATAAATCATTATGTTTGTATCATTACGCGGTATGTCACCTTCGTTGTAATGGAAACCAGAAAGGGCAGTATCAGTGTCTTGATGCTACCATGGCTAGCCCATGGTCACATATCTGCCTTCCTAGAGCTAGCTAAAAGACTTACAGAGAAGAATTTCTTCATATACTTTTGCTCTTCAAGCATCAATCTTAATTCTATTAAGAATATGCTCCCAGAGAAAAACTCTCCCTCTGTACAACTAGTGGAACTCCATCTGCCCTCCTCGCCGGAGCTCCCTCCCCACCTCCACACCACCAATGGCCTGCCACCCCATCTAATGCCCATTCTCAAAATTGCCTTTGAAGAATCAAAACCCTTTTTCTCTCACATACTCAATACCCTCAATCCAGACCTAATTATGTATGACTTCAACATGCCGTGGGTCTCAGCTAGCGCTTCTTTGCTCAATATTCCATCCGTTCTTTTTTTCTCTTTTGGGGCTTTGTTCACTTCTTTCGCCTTTCGTTTCATGGAAAATCCTGATGCTGAATACCCATTTCAGTCCATTCAGCTTCACGAGTCTGAAAAAACTTCTTTAAAAGCCATGTTGGAGTTTTCTACAAACGGAGTGAAAGACGTAGACCTTATTCGTGAATCCATCAAGCTCTCTCGTGATGTTATGTTGATCAAAACTTCTACAGAGATAGAGAAAAAGTATATCGATTATCTCTCTATGTTAGTCAAGAAAAAGGTTCAACCTGTTGGTCTGTTGGTTCAAGAAATCGTGGATGAAGACGAAGATACTGAAGTCATGCGATTTCTTCATGAGAAAGATGAGTCCTCGGTTGTGTTTGTTGCCTTTGGAAGTGAGTTTTTTCTATCTAATGAAGAAAGGGAAGAGATAGCTTATGGGCTAGAGCTTAGCAGGTTAGTTTCATATGGGTCGTTAGGTTTCCAGTGGGAGAGAAAACTACGGTTGAAGAGGCATTGCCAGTGGGTTTTCTTGACAGGGTTGGAGATTTAGGAATGGTTGTGGAGGGGTGGGCTCCACAGGCAAAAATCCTAACGCATCCAAGCACCGGTGGTTTCGTGAGTCATTGCGGATGGAATTCTGTATTAGAAAGTATAAAATTTGGTGTTCCGATTATAGCAATGCCTATGCATATTGACCAGCCATTGAATGCCCGGCTAGTTGAGGATGTTGGTGTGGGTGTGGAGGCGAAGAGAGATGAGACTGGCAGGCTTGATAGAAAGGAGATAGCAAGAGTTATAAGAAGGATAGTGGTGGAGAAACATGGAATGGAAGTTAGAAATAAGGCAAGGGAATTGAGTGAGAAGATGGCAATGAAAGAAGTGGAAGAGATAGATGAGGTGGTGGAGGAGATGGTTCAGCTCTCGGGGAAGACAAAATAGTGCACCCAGGCTCTGGGCAGTGTACGTGTGTCCGGCAGAGCGAGCGTGCGGTGATCGTAGACTGAATGTATAAGGTATGAGTTTCCATTTGATGCAATAATCAGTACCCACGTAGGCGTGCGGTGGTCCGGTGGACTTGTGCGGTAATCGTAGACTCAATGCATGTATTAGGTATGAGTTTCCATTTGATGCAATAATCAGTACTATTATGGCTTCAGACTCTAAACAATGCAATATATAAGGTACGTATGAGTTTCCATTTGATGCAATAAACTGTGTGTTTTGCATCCTATTCCATCTAAAAAGGCGATAAACGGCGACAATATGTATGTGAATCTTCAAGATCGTTAAAGATTGACGCTGTCCAATCATATCTAAACAATGCTATTTAAAAGTAGCGAGCATTCATTTGATGCATAAACTACGAAAAACGGTTAGATCACTTCTCATTTAAACTACAAATTGAAAGACGATGCATGCAAATCTCTCAATATGCATATTTAAAGACTCAGGCTAGCTTATCGGAATCTGTGCATAAAAAATGCTACAACCTACAAATAAAGTAGTCCGAGTCCTCATTTGATGCATGGATCGATCGCTCCACATCAGAACAATGCGATAAATTGTGCGACGAAGCAAGTGAATCTCTTGTCATCTTTAAAGATTCAGGCTCGTCGAAATCGTCTCTTACAGAAAGGCGCGGAAAGAGAAGACCAACAAACAAAAGCGGGAGCTCGCCTTTTGTTCTCCTCCCCGCTTGGCCGGTTAGACACGTGGCACTAGTTGAGCTCTTCACACGGTCGGGGATGAAGGTCGTTGAACCATCTCCTCCGGCCATTATGAACCTCCCTGCAGGGGCGGACACGTGCCCTCAAGGGGCTTTCTTAATTTTTTTAAAAAAAATTATACACATATAGGTTTAATATGATATATCTCTAGAAGTTGTCATAGAACTCTGCTATGGCAGAGTGGTAAGCATGCAGGATTGGAGCCGGGGGCTCTGCTGCGCTGACGAGGCAGCAGCCCCTACCCAATGCAACAAACGGCAACGTTTTAAAGTAAAAAAAAATCCAAAATATCCATTTGCAATCCTATGGAGTAGAAACGTGATTATGAAAGCCTTAGAGACAAAATTTAATTATGTCTCTTAGAATAATATGATCAGAATAATAAGATCTTCACACCCGTTCAAACGGGTTAAAAATTGGAGCTCTTAATTTTTAATTGTATTTTTTAATATATAAACGGTGTCAAAAAATTAAGTGCTCAAATTTTTACTCCGTTTGAATCAGTGCAAAGATCTTATTATTCTGATCATATTATTCTAAAGAACTGTAATTTATTTTCATCTTCAAGGTTCTCATATTAAATATATGTTTTTTATTTAAGACCCTGTGGAGCAGAAATGTGAGAACCTTGAAGATGAAAATAAATTACAACTCTTTAGAATAATATGATCAGAATAATAAGATTTTTGCACTGATTCAAACGGAGTAAAAATTTGTGCACTTAATTTTTTGACACCGTTTATATATTAAAAAATACAGTTAAAAAATTAAGTGCTTCAATTTTTAACCCGTTTGAACGGATATGAAGATCTTATTATTCTAAAGAGACATAATCAAATTTTGTCTCTAAGGCTCTAATCACGTTTCTGCTCCATAGGATTGCAAATGGATGTTTTGGATTTTTTTTTTACTTCAAAACGTTGCCGTTTGTTGCACTGGGTAGGGGCTGCTGCCTCATCAGCGCAGTAGAGCCCCCGGGTCCTGCAGGATTGGTTTAACATTTTGAGAGTTACTTTTAACTCTCGGCACAGTTTTCAATAAATTTTTTTCTTTATCTCTCACCACTCATTATCACTCCAATTATCAAAAATAACTTTTTAAAATGTAAAACAAACAAAGCCATAATAACTGGGGTTCGATTCCACCTACCCACATTTTTTTTTCCACGTTCATCTCTCTCTCTCTCTCTCTCTCTCTCTCTCTCTCTCTCTTGGCTTAATTCTCTCAAGATTTGTAATGTTTTCCACTAATTGAAAAGGTACGTGATGCATGTGGACATTAATTTTTACTTGACTTATTTGAACACATATTTTTTTATAAAAAGACTAATGTGGTACGACTATATACTTATGGATATGCAAATAAAAAATTAATACTTTGTACAAATACTTAAAAATTGCAATTTAAAAACTGATCAGTTCGGATCAAGAATTGTAAACAAAAGTTACATATAAATACAAAAAAGTCTCCTATCTCTTGTTTTTTCTTTATTTTTTTTATTTTTGTTCTAACTCTTTCATTTATTTCTTCATTTTTGTTCTACCTTTTTTTTTTTTTCATTCTACCACTTTCCTTTATTATGAATACTGTGAAAAATCAGTTGCGGAATAGAATGAGTGATCAATATTTAATGATTAAACGATAATTTAACAGTATACATAAAAAAAATATTTTTTAATATTATAAATAATAGGCTTATCTTCTTTTTTGGTCCCTACAAAATATTCTTGGTTTCATTTTCGTCCTTTCAGATTTTTTTGTTTCAATTTTACCCTTCTTGTTTCTAACCGATTTCAATATTACCCTTCCGTCAAAAAATGAACGGAAATACACCAAATGGCTAACGGAAAGCTTACATGGACTGTGGGCCCCACCCCTCCACTTACAACAAGGCTGATGTGGCCAAAAAAGGGGCCGACGTATCTCTCTCCTCTAAGCTGTCCCCTGACTGAGAAATTTTTCTCCCAAAATTGAAAATCAAGGGAAGAAATAGACTTAACCCACTTTTTAGTACTACATTGACCCGGCGACCTCCTGGCCTTATCTCCGGCGTCGTGTCCAGCACCTCTGTATGTTTACGGGTACCCATATTTATTTGACTTGGGTCTTAATCCAATGTCTACGACACGGGTTTGGATTATCTGTTTGATTTCCCATCTAATTCCACTCTGTTTGAAATTATGATTCTAACATTGATTTCATAGACATTAGTAAGTAATAACTGTAAAGGTAGATGATAGATGCACCCAAACCCTCTGGCCAACCAAATTGATTTCATGAACGTGTTCTCCCAAATCATCTCTCTCTCTCTCTCTCATCTATCTTTCTCTCTTCCCACTCACAAGACCCACCCTCTGGCCAACCAAATTGATTTCATGAACGTGTTCTCCCAAATCAACTCTCTCTCTCTCTCTCACAAGACCCACCATGGAATTTGGAAATGGCCGTGCGCGTGAGCCAAAAATACCAAGAAATGAGAACCTCTCCTGAAAAAAATAATCTTAACTCAGGAAATAATTTATCTTTGGGATTACCAACGCTAATGAAGAGGGTGAAGGGTACATGGAGTATGGGATTGACGGCAACGAGAGTGAGATTCGTGAGTTTGTTCAAACGGCCGGCGATTTCCTGCAAAACGACACCGTATAATGGGGCGATTTTGTTCAACCAGGTTTTTATGGTTTAGTGATTTTGTTTGCTGTTTCTATTTGCCACTGAATTGCAAACAATTGTTTGCTTATTTAGGAAGGATTTTCCTGATTTCTTAGTTTAGGGTTTGGGTTTATTGTACTGTACTTAGGCCCCGTTACAGAACGGATAATAAGTACTTATTTTTTAAGAAGACATTTTTAAGTTCAAAAATAAAGGGCTTAATGAAATCTAAAAATATGCAATATGGATCTTGTTTGAAAGATCTCAAACAAGATCTCGATGAGATCTTTAATACGGTGCAAAAAAAAATCAAAAAAATATTTTTCATTTACATTATTTTTGAGTTTGAAAATGTGAAATAAGTACTTATTTTTTAAGAAGGTGTTCTGGAACGGAGCCTTATTTCTCTGGATCAATTTCGAGGGAAAATGATATAGGGACGTGAAGGGGGTGGGGGCCACAGTCCATGTAAGCTTCCCGTTAGCCACTTGGTATATTTCAGTTCATTTTTTGACGGCAGGGTAACATTGAAATCGGTTAGAAATGAGAAGGGTAAAATTGAAACAAAAAAATTTGTGAGGACGAAAATGAAACCGAGTATATTTTGCAGGGACCAAAAAAGTAGATAAGCCTAAATAATAAGTGCTCCACCGTATGAAATTTCTATTGCATCCCCGTGGCACATATTTTCTCGAAGGTCACCCTCTTTCCGAGTCCCATTCTAATTAATGCTGAGACGTTCCATGCGGATCAAAATCCATTACCGATTCGATTCGACTGCCGCATATGTCTATTTCCGGCCATTATTACAGGCCGTTCAAGTGCCAGTGACCTGCCATTCCAATTTGTGATCTGCCTTATCCATATCTACTTTTGACTTGTGCGGGGTGATCGTACACTTATGGATATTGTTCTGTCCCCTCTTCTTGTTCGGGCGATTTATGGCTGATCCTAACTGGAGGTGGATTACCCACCATATATCTGTGCCCTCCACCAATTCCACCTCGGGTTATGGGGCTTTCGGAAGATGTTAATGAGCCTTCCGTGGCTGCATTGGTCCACCGTTCAAATCTCCTGATGTTCGATGAGCCTCTGTCCGCTGTCGAGAAAGCCTTCTCTGGGACCCGTGATGCTGTTTCCTCCTCTCGATTTTTTTTCTTTAACTCCCACTGCCGAGTTAGCTCTTTGAGCAATTGAGCTTGTAAATCATGTTTGTGATTGTAATGAACGGTTCATTTCTGTAATTTTTTGACTTTGATTTGAATGTGTGGTAACTGTTTGACCCCAAAAAAAAAAAATTGCGGACCATTCTTGTGGTCATTCTAACTTTTTCAAACGTCAACTGAATTTAGTCTTAAGGCCTGAGACATGTTTGGGGACATCATTTAGTTGTCCCCCACAAAAACTGTCGAAAAATAAAGCGCGCACACAAAATGAGGCCGATTTTGATGTAAGCAAAATAAATGAACAACAAGCATTATACAATCTGATTTTTTTCAAGAATATGGTTTGTGTTTGCACAAAAGCATAGCAAGGGTGTCGTAAAGCGACAGTGCAGGAAAAAATGGAATTCCAAATTTGGTTGGAAACTTCCAAGTTCATTTTTTTTTTCCTGAGAACTATGTCCAATCGATTTGATTTTTGGTATGGATGTTCTTCTCGATGAGTCCTACAAATTGAGTGAATTTCAATCAATTTTTTTTGGTCACCCACAAAATCCCAAAGCTGGAGGAGACTAGAAGATGGAGTAACAAACTGGACTAAAACTCTAGGTCCTCGAGAGAGAGAGAGAGAGAGAGAGAGAGAGAGAATGCAGGAACTTTTCTGGGTATGGAATTGAAAGAGTCCTCTTCAATGTTTTCGAAAGACTTTTAAGGCTGAGCCCAATATTTAGGATGGGCCGAACTATATTAATTTGTCATTCGTATCGAGTTAAGAGATTTGTTCCTTGGGCTAGGGAGTATATACGTACAAGCAACATGCATCATTGCGTTCAAACGGCAATGTTCCGGACACAGATATCATTACACAAATCTCAGCACAGATGTTTGCAACTGTTTGATGCACGTAGGGCTCCATACAGTACGAACGTGAATTGGACGACTTTCAAACACACGTGTTGTGTTTGAACATCAGTGTCCAAACCATTTTCTGTATTCAAGTGGTATTTGAACAAGTCAAGGTAAGTATTCAAGTAGGGCAGTTGAGCCAACGGTTGGTGGTTGTGAAGTTGTAATAAGTCCCTTTCTTATGGAGAAGAGAATATACTCCTGGGGATGGATTGAGCAAGAATTGGAGTATGAGTTCTTTGAAATGGATTGAGTGAGAATTGGAGTAATATAAGTTCTGTTAAATGGATTGAGTGAGAATTGGAGTAGTATAAATTCTTTTAAGGCAAATGCTAACCGGTGCATCATAGCACCTCCTATGTGGGCCCATTGAACATAATGAATTGCAAGTGTCTTTTCCACGTCAGGAAATGCAAAAGTTCTTTATCTTGTACACTTAAATGACGTTTTTAGCCCTTCTTATGAGTGTTTCTTGTGTTGGCTAGGAAATGTTTTCTCTTTCCTATTTAAACCCCAAAAGCTGCTCTTTTTATCTTCTTTTTTTTTCTTTAAAATCTGGTACTATCTTTCTTTAGTTTTAGTCTTTGTTCAAATTTTTTTTGTCAGGAAATGGATCACAAAATCGATCAAGCCCTTATCGATCTCTACTGAGCTAACCTTTTTTTTTTGGGATTTTTAAAAAAAAATTCAAAATAAATTGAGTGGCACCGATTATTCATGTATTCGAATTGAATTTCACACAATCCAGTGTATATGTGGTGTGCAAAAGTCCATTCTTTCTAACTTTTTTTTTTAATCTAAGATTATTTTTGGTAATTTTTACTTTTTGTAATTTTTGTAGTTTTTTGTCATAACTTTTGAGATTAATCATTTATCTCAACGAGTTGAATCAGAAAAATATAATAGTATGGGCCATGTGGAAAAAAGTTAATAGAAGACGATACTTTGACAAAAAAGACAACTGTTTTGTATTGCTTTTCATGTTAAGGGAATTTTTTTTTGCTTTTGGTCAAAAAACATTTTTTTGTGCTTTTTAGACCGCTATCATCGAGACAGTTGATTAATCCAAAAATTATACGTAATTGATTTTCACTCTTCTTTTTATAATCACACTCTTTTTTTCTCCTCTTCTGATATGGGGATTTATAAAATTAAACTACTCATCAACTTTTCAATTTCGTCTCTACGAATTTAGAAAACATATGTACTCATATCTGTTTGAATTGATTTTTTACAGGATCTATAAATAATTATATTAAAATTTATAAGCATTTTTTTGTATTTTCATGAAACTCGAAGTAAACCCCAGTAGCCGTGCAGTGGACACATACTTACTGGGGTGGTCCTAGCATTTCTATTTTTCTAGCTTAAGTGGCGTTCCATTTTTAGAAAAAGAAGGTAATTTTAAGGTCAAAAATCATGTGTTGACGTAAATAATTTTCTTATAAATATGGATTTTATTTGATAGATCTCATTGAGATCTTTTAAATGGTGCAAAAAAAATTAAAAAATTATTTTTTATTTTTGTTATATTTAAATTTAAAATTATCTTCTTTTTTGAAAAAAAGATTTTTAGAGAAAATGGACCCCCCTTATACCCAATCCGTAACGTGCCACGGTGGTACATCTTTCTGTGCTCTTATAATGAAAGTGCTTTTTTTGATAGATCTCATTGAGATCTTTTAAATGGTGCAATGAAAAATTAAAAATTTATTTTTTGATTTTTGTTGGCACCGTATAAAAGATCTCAATGAGATCTATCAAACAAGATCCATATTGATAGGAAAATTATTTATATAAATGCATGATTTTTAGAGTTTGAAATGGACCCCCCTTATACCCAATCCGTGAAGTGCCACGGTGGTACATCTTTCTGTGCTCGACTTAAAATGATTAGGGTTAAATTTGTCATTTTGTAAAAAACAAAGGACAGACAGAATGATTGTATTCAATGTTTCAGAAGAGAAAACAGAAGCGTACCTTGGATTGGAAATATAATAATAAAATACTATATTTAACCGGTGCATGTATGCACCTTTAGCCGGACCGTTCTTTTAAAATGTGAAAATAAAAAAAATATAAGTATCGTTTTATGCAATACTAGGAGTAGATGTGGATTATCTTAATGGTAACTACAGGATGGGCATACGCGATGTGTGTGCAAATTGAATTTTTACAATATTTATGAAAATTTAATCAAATAATATATAAGTGGGAAACATTTTTACAAAAATATTGTGAAAATTTGACTTGTACACACATCGCGTGTGCCCCGACTTCTAGTATTAAACTATTAACCTATTGTGACAAATAAGTAACAATTAAGCTCTCGAAAATTCTATCGAATTTTTATATACTGTAATAACAATTGACATGTATATACATTTCTATACATTACCATACATATTACTGTGCATACATTATTAAAAGCTTGACATTTTATGACTGATTTTTTAGGGCTTGTTTGATAACCTAAATTCAGTACTTAAAATTGAATCAATTAAGTAATAAGTGATTTAGTAGGTTTGATAACGACATTTTATATTGCTTAACAAATTAAGTGCTACTTAAAATGTAAGCTAAAAAGTTGAAAAAAATTAAGTAGCTTTAAGCTACTTAATTCTGGCTGAATTCTTGTGTAAGTGCATTTAATCATCATACCACCATCACAACCACTCCCACCACCACCACCACTTCACCACCATCACCACTACCCCCCCACCACCACTTCGCCGCCACCACCACCACTACTTCGCCGCCACCGCCACCACTATCCAGCCAACAGAAACAGAGCGTACCTTGGATTGGAAATATAATAATAAAATACTATATTTAACCGGTGCATGTATGCACCTTTAGCCGGACCGTTCTTTTAAAATGTGAAAATACAAAAAATATAAGTATCGTTTTATGCAATACTAGGAGTAGATGTGGATTATCTTAATGGTAACTACTAGACGGGCATACGCGATGTGTGTGCAAATTGAATTTTTATAATATTTATAAAAATTTAATCAAATAATATATAAGTGGGAAACATTTTTACAAAAATATTGTGAAAATATGACTTGTACACACATCACTTATGCCCCGACTTCTAGTATTAAACTATTAACCTATTGTGACAAATAAGTAACAATTAAGCTCTCGAAAATTCTATCGAATTTTTATATACTGTAATAACAATTGACATGTATATACATTTCTATACATTACCATACATATTATTGTGCATACATTATTAAAGCTTGACATTTTATGACTGATTTTTTAGTCTAACTCTATAATGGAAGGAGTCCGAACAAAGAAGAATATATATGTAAGAAAAAGATGAGAAAGTAGGACATGTGCCTTCACCAATCAAAAGACAGTCTTTGTGTGTGTGAAAAGAAAACCAAAGTCAGAAGTTTGCAAGGACATGAATGAGTACAGTTGTCCCGTTCCGATTTTTCCAAAAATCTTATTTTCTAAAAAGAAGATAATTTCAAAGTCAAATATAATGAAGATGAAAAATAATTTTTCAATTTTTTTGTACCGTTTAAAAGATCCCAATGAGATCTATCAAATAAGATCCATATTAGTAGAAAAATTATTTACGTAAACACATAATTTTTTATCTTAAAATTTATCTTCTTTTTCAAAAACTTATTTTTTTAAAAAATGGAACGGCTTCTAAGAGTTGTACTTAACTGTGGAAAGTACAAACATATAATGGAAATGAATGAAATTTGGCAGACTTCTTCACAAAATGGTCGCTCTGAGTTCTCTCCTCTCCTTTTTTTTATTTTTTTATTTTATTTTTTTTATTTTTATAGTAATGATTCTCACACGTATGTTTTTCACATATCTTGCACGTACATTTTTATGGAGCCCATATCGGAGTTCCATAAAATGATCCGAACTGACATCTTTTTTAAATATTTTTTTTGGAGTATTCTTGTAAAAAATCAGCTTCAACGGATATCGGTAAGGGCTTTTTCAGAAATTGTAGAACGAATCATTCTGTTTTGCCCTACGAGTTCTAAGAAAATTCTTACCGATATCCGTTAGAGCCGATTTTTTACAGGAACCCTCCAAAAAATATTTTAAAAAAGATGAGCTGTTCAGATCATTTTATGAGATTTCGATATGAACCCCACAAAAATGTATGTGCAAGATATGTGAAAAGCATACATGCAAATAGCATTGTTGCTTTTTTTATGCCAGATTTTGGTAATCTTATTCTGTGAAAGTAACCGACAGGGATGGAGCAGTTGAAAGGAAAAGGGATCCATTCGAACGTGGGTATGCATAATAAAAAAAATAAAATTACATGGGTATGGTAGTTGGTGATGCGTTTTTACTTTGGCACATTTACAATGTTGTTCCATGGGGGTTTTAAAAATCAATTTTGTAAGAGGGTATTTATGAAAAGGAAAATACAGGACAGCCGAGACACGAAATTGATGCTCTCCTTTTATATTATTAGAATAGATGATTAGATTCCCTAATTTTTTTATCTCTCCCAAGTCACAATTACTAGGGGATGAGCCCCCCTTCATAGGCATCCAGTCGAAATGTCATTTGTGGGCCCCACTCTAGACCTGCACCTATGACTCCGCCCGTAGTTTCTCCCACGTATGAATAACTTATGAAAAAAGTAGGGGTGAGCAAAAAATCCATCAAACCGCGAATTCAGTCCAAATCAATCCAAACCGGAGGGTTTGATTTGGATTTTTAGTAGTATGGTTTGGTCATGGTTTAAAAAAATTAGAAACCGCGTTATATGGTTTGGTTTATGGATTCACGTTTACGGTTATGATTCCAAACCAATCCGAACCGTATAATACATACATACACACACATACATATATATATATTATGATTCACCCAATAAATATGAGAGCTTTTAGTCAACTACTTTATTAATTTATTGATTCCATTAAATTCACTGCAATATTTAATTTTCCTTCATTGTCAAGATAATGATATGAACATTAATGTAGAGTGATATCACAAGTTGGTTTTTACCATGCTGCTACTATTACCCTTTTGCTACATCATTTCAATTCAATAGTTTTAGAAATTATTTTTGACCTTTTATTTGGTTAAACTATCTTAAGATGTTTAGTAATTGATATTCTTAGTGGGTTTATTTAAGTGACTTACCAGCATTTTATTTTCTTAGTTTAAGACTTGAGGCAATTTTTGGTTTCCTACTTTTAATTAGTTGGTTAATATTAGTGTGTTTTAATAATTTAAATGGAATTGGATTAAATATATGTATTTTTTTTAATTTATCTTCATAATGTTAAGTACTTTAAATATTTTTTGAAGACAATAACTTAGTTCAAAGCAAACCGTGGTTTAAAACCGAAACCGAACCGTATTTAAATGGTTTGGATTGGTTTGGTTTTATGCCTTTTGTGGGTTGGTTTGGTTCTCCAAATTCATAATCCGAAAGTATTGGTTTGGTTCTTGGTTTAGTATGAAACCGAACCAATCCGGACCATGCTCACCCCTAGAAAAAAGATCAATTTGATCGAACATCGATAAATATATAAACATGTCGTGGAGGAGCGTTAATAAGGCAAACTATTGAGACTGGCTTATTCACAGAGCCGCGTGATCTCGGCTTTATACAGTGCGGATTAAAATGAAATTTTTTCAGGGAAATTTCATCAACATTCGGACCGTCTAAAATACTCTTTGGATGGACGAAACCCCTCGTTAAAAAGATTTATCATATTAGACAATTGTAATATGGTAGGACACAGCAAAGAGTACCACCTTGTATAAGAAAAGTGATAAATCTGTCTACACAGATAATTTGTACACAGAATTTGTTGTGCGGCCCACCACGAGTTCTACACAAATGATTCGGGCTGTTCATTAAATGTAAAACATTTTTTCAAGGGTCCCCGTATAAAATCAGCTCAATCCAATACCTATAAGTGTTTGATCTAATCATCTAACTTTTCATTATTCGAAAATCTGAATGAAAATTTAGATGATTAGATCGAGCACTTATAGGTATTAGATTGAACTGATTTTTTGTGGGGACTTTTGAAATTTTTTTTACATTTAATGAACTGATCGGACCATTTGTATGAGACCTATGGTGAATCCCAAAATAAAATTCATGCACAATTTGTGTAAAAATGTATGTGTGGTTAGCAGGGTTCAAAAAAAAGAAAAGGGTGTGGACTAGAATTCTCCGACGAAAGAGAGAGAGAACTAAAAAACAACTCATGCTGGCCCTTTCAACTCTAATTTCGGTCAGTTAAATAGATCCAAAAGGGAATTAAGAAGGGCGGGCCCCATCACACACCAATATAATCGGTTGTCATCTTAATGCCTCTCTCCAACTCCTTGAGAGAGAGAGAGAGAGAGAGAGACTTAAACCAAACCATCTTTTACAACACATAATTGCCAAAATACACAAGACGTAAACAGTCACTAGAGTAATCACACAATGTCCCGGGTTAGTCTGATTGGTCGATGAATTTGTTCTACACACAATTCAAATTTTGAGGTCAGGACAAAAAAAAGTAATTTTCTGGGCATTCCCAACTCCTTACTTGTGGATGCAAGTCGTCTCTGGTCGGTTGAGGGGGAGGACAGCAACTAAAGTATCTCCGGACTTGCCTTTGATGGGTCGAGGAGGGGATTAGTTGAGTGTATGTAAATTGGACCGGACACCCTAGACGTTCAAAAAAACCCCACCCAATGACCCAAAATATCTCTGATTTCAACTTCTGGCACTCCCTGCATCCCAATTTCAATTCTCTCCTACGAGTAATATCCCAATAGCAGCAACTCCTTTTAACTAACTTACCGGAAAATGAAAATTAAAAATTTTCATCTTGTCACCCGTATGGAAAATCACAAATCTCTATATGATATATATATATACACACACACACACACATTTTGTCACCTATATGTTTTTTATAACCGGATGTCCGTGCAACTTAATTAATTCTAGAATCTGAAGTTAACGACAGGCTAATCCACCGGTCACTCCAAAGTTTAGAATATTTGGCCTTATGTCACCTATGAAAAAGGGTGACATAAGCCGAGTCCGGGTAAATTTCTTTTTCGTTGAAGAATACAACTTTTCAAGGCCGGTAATAATTTGACGAGCTTGATTTGAAACCTTAATGTGCTTAAAAATGCACTCAACTAAACATGAGGAGTTGAATTCAACTAAACTTATCGTCCTATCCTATGCTGTGAATGTGTGTTTGAGACGCACATATTTTTATATATCTTCTTATGGAACTTTGTGGTCACATTTAGAAAGGTTCTCTAGCTGTATGCTGCTTTGCTCCTGAGAATCCAACCGGAAACAGAGGACTTGACAAGGAGAAACAGCATGCATTCAAGTGCTTAAGTGAAGCAAAAGTCTTGGAAAAGGGTTTGAAAATGTCGGCTGCATTGATAGGAGATGACTTGGCAGTGAGGTCTACGAGCCAGCGGCTGAGCATCGGCTCCGGCAGCCGGAGGAGTTGGGCCGCCACCAGTCTCCGGGAAGCGTGGGGCGCTCCTGATGTTTTCCTGAGGAGCAAGAGGGAAGAGGATGAGGAAGAACTCAGGTGGGCTGCACTAGAACGGCTTCCCACTTACGATAGGCTGAGGCAAGGAATCATAAAGCAAGTTCTTGAAAATGGAAGGATTGTTCATGAACAAGTTGACGTTGCACACCTTGGAATGGAGGATAGAAAGATTTTGATGGAAAGCATACTTAAAGTCGCGGAAGATGATAACGAGAGTTTTCTTCAGAGGCTCCGGGCAAGGACTGACCGGTAAAATTTACAACTTTTTAGTGCAGGTTGTTTGAAATTCTGAGAGTGTAATGGGAATTTTGATTTGGGTTTTTTCGCATAGAGTTGGAATCGAAATCCCGAAGATTGAAGTCCGGTTCGAGCATTTGTGTGTAGAAGGAGATGCATATGTTGGCACTAGAGCACTTCCCACTCTGCTGAATTCTACTCTGAATGAAATAGAGGTGTTCATCCTGTTTCTCTGCTTTTCTTGATTTCTTGCGTCCAATCTCAGTAATCATTCAGTCAGCCCATATAGGAAATTTCCAGCTGCAATCTAATTTCTACTTCTTTTGTCCTATAGACTTCGAAAGTTTTCGGTAAATCCCTTTTATTTGGACTTTTATCTATTTCCACAATCTTTCTCATTATACTGTTTATGGTGGAAGTTGGTTTTCATTTCTTTTCTGGGTAAAGAGGGAGGCCTTGAATCTTGATCACCTAAAATTTGATATTCTTATTATTATTATTATTTTTTTGTGGAGTCCTCAATATTCTGTGCTTTGTTATGACTCTGTAACTCTACTGATGAAGGACTTGGTGTTTATTTTTGTTGTTGCTGTGAATAGGGGTTTCTTGGGTTAATAAAGCTTCTTCCTTCCAAGAAAAAGGTAGTCAAGATACTCCAAGATGTGAGTGGAATTGTCAAGCCATCAAGGTATGTTCTTGAAGCTTTGTCTGGGTTCTCCAAAAAAGAAAAAAGGCTTTTTATCTCAGGCAGCCCATCTGCACTTTTGGTTGCGGTTTTCAGAATATAGATAGGGGTTTTGTCCAGGAACATGTTCACTGTTTTCTGAAATTTAAGGTTTCCACTTTTTTTTTTTGAAATCTATTTTTGGTAATACATCAAAATTGGTTTTCATATCATTTGGAAATCATTGCTACTTAAAATGAGTTGGATATGTAAGTGATATCAAAAAGCACTTACTAAAAGCGGATAAAAAAAAAGAGCACTTTCTAAAAGCGTTCTGCAAAACTGATTCTAGAAGTGTTCTGCAAAACCGATTCAATAAACTACCCAAAAGCTTTTCTTGTATCTACTTAAATCAGTAAATTTTCTCTCTTTCTAAGGTGACACTACTTAATGAATTTATCCGAGATTCTTGAAAATTTGTGGGTTTTCTCAGGATGACACTACTGCTGGGGCCGCCTGGCTCTGGGAAGACCACATTATTGCAGGCACTTGCTGGAAAGATGGACAAGGATCTAAGGGTATTGGATTTTGAAGTCTATTTGTGAAAATGCTCTCCTTGGTCGTTGTTTTCAGAACGAATTCTGAAAAACACTATTCTACTTTTTGAAAAACAACCCATTTTCGGAAACAGTGAAAAAATCTTTTGAAATTCCTAGCATCTAATTTCACGTAATACTAATAATAAGCGAAGATGAGAAGTTTTTCAATGTTGGCAACATTTTCGTTAGGTGTTCTGCATTTGTAGAACAATTTGTAGAAGGTATTGTGCAAGCAACTTTTTGGAAGACAACTGATTTTTGAGAAAATTAAAGAAACGTTTCAAAATGCCAAACTTCTAATTGCATATGAAATAAGATATGAAATTGAGTTTTTCTATGTTTGAAACCGTTTTCAAAAGGTGTTCTGCATTTCTATAAAAATTTGTAGAAGGTACTGAGCAAAGTTGATTCTTAAAACATCAACCAAACAATCTTTTAGTGCAAGCTTCTCATGTGGTTACTACTTCTGATGACAGGCAACAGGAAATATCACTTATTGTGGCCATGAAATGTCCGATTTTATTCCTCAGAGAACCTCTGCTTATATTAGCCAGCATGATCTTCACCATGGTGAGATGACAGTCAGAGAGACACTGGATTTCGCAGGACGCTGTTTGGGAGTCGGAACCAGATATGAACTGCTTGTAGAATTGTCAAGAAGAGAAAAGGAATCCGGAATCAAACCAGACCCCGAGATCGATGCATTCATGAAAGCCACTGCCATGGCTGGCCAACAGTCTAGTTTGGTCACAGACTATGTCCTAAAGGTTAGTTTCTTCCTCTTCCCAGTACAGAATGCTCATTAAGCTCCTTTTGTTTAGGCAAATAGTTTATGACAAGTGGAAAATCTTTTCCAGAAAAACAATTTCTGGTGTTTAGTTGCAACTCTGAAAATAACAGTGCTAGTGAGCTATGGTAGTATGGGGCCGGTTGTGGGTAGTGGTGGCAGCAGTGGTGGATGGTGATGGTGATGGTGATGGTGGATGAGTGGTAGTGGTGCTTGTGTGGTATTAGTGCTGATCTGGGAAGGGTTTTTCAACTCCAAGAATTGGAAAATGCTTTGTGACTAAAGAACCCATTTTCCATTGACTTTTTCTTCTGTCCCTCCAAACAACTGAAAGTAGAGAAATGTTTTCCAGGAAGCATTTTCCACCGAAACAAATGAAGCGTTAGCAACCAATTCTTTTTCATGTGGGACTAATTATTTATTTGAGCCATGACAGGTTCTTGGATTAGACATTTGTGCTGATATTATGGTTGGTGATGAGATGAGGAGGGGAATCTCCGGTGGACAGAAGAAGCGCCTCACCACTGGTATTTGAAAAACTTCTCATTGATGATTGAGATTATACCTGACTTTCTGTTATTTTCAATTTCTCTTTATGAGACCGTGCTAACTAATTTCACAGATGTGATTGAAATTAGGTTGTTTCTATTGTTCTATTTTTCCTGAATGCAGGAGAAATGTTGGTAGGACCGGCAAAAGTCTTTTTCATGGATGAAATCTCAACTGGTCTAGACAGCTCAACAACTTTCCAAATCATCAAATACATGAGGCAGATGGTTCATATAATGGACGTAACCATGATAATCTCCCTTCTGCAGCCTGCACCCGAAACTTACGCTCTTTTTGACGAAATTATTCTGCTTTCAGAGGGAAAAATCGTCTACCATGGTCCACGTGAGAGCGTTCTTGAGTTCTTCGAAAGTGTGGGATTCAAATGCCCAGAAAGGAAAGGAGTGGCAGACTTTCTTCAAGAAGTAACTTCTAAGAAAGACCAAGAGCAGTACTGGTTCAAAAGGAATGAGCCTTATCGTTATGTTTCTGTTTCAGACTTTGTGCGCCATTTTAACTCTTTCCACGTTGGTCAGCATCTATGTGACGAGCTTGGAATTCCTTATAACAGAAATAAGGTCCACCCTGCTGCCCTGGCAACTAAAAAGTACGGCATTTCCAAAGTGGATCTCTTCAAGGCTTGTTTAACTCGGGAGTGGCTGCTGATGAAACGCAACTCGTTTTTGTACATATTCAAGACTACCCAGATCACAATTATGTCAATAATCGCCTTCACTGTTTTCTTAAGAACGGAGATGAAATCCGGTCAACTAATGGATGGGGGTAAATTTTATGGTGCACTGTTTTTCAGTCTCGTTAACGTGATGTTTAATGGGATGGCTGAGCTTCACTTGACCTGTATGAGGCTTCCTGTGTTCTTTAAACAGAGGGATTCCCTGTTTTTCCCCGCATGGGCTTTTGCACTACCAATTTGGCTTCTCCGAATTCCCTTATCTCTGATGGAATCAGGGATATGGATCATTCTCACATACTACACTATTGGGTTTGCTCCTGCTGCTAGTAGGTAATATTTTCCTTTTTCCCTTGAAGTTTAATACCTGGACATAAATCAGTAGTTTTTCATGTTGCAGTCATGGCATATTTGCTAAAATAATAGTTTATATCTATAGTTCTATACATATACGTACTCATCTATTCTAAGTTCTAAGTTTACATATTTCAGGTTTTTCCGCCAATTTTTAGCATTCTTTGGTATACATCAGATGGCCTTATCTCTCTTCCGTTTTATTGCGGCCCTTGGGAGAACACAGGTTGTTGCAAACACTCTCGGCACCTTTGCATTGTTGGTGGTTTTTGTCTTTGGTGGTTTCATTGTTGCCAAAGGTTGGTATTTCTGCCTGCCCCCGCGCCCCCCCCCCTGTTCTTTTACTTTTTTTTTTTATAGCTTTTACTATGCATAATATTCATTTTTTAGGCGAACAGATTTAGTTGATGTGGTTTCAAAATTATTCAATTGTCTGTTATATAGTAGCATAATTATGATACCTTGAAACAACCATTATTATCATCACATGCAGATGACATTCAACCATGGATGAGATGGGGATATTATATTTCTCCCATGATGTATGGACAGAATGCCATTGCCATGAATGAATTTCTGGATAAAAGATGGAGCACGGTAAGCTCAGTTATGATATTGTTAATCAATTTGCTTCCGTTTTGTTTTAGCTCAAATGCTGTCATCTTTATAACTTGATAGCATATATTTTTGGCAGCCAAATTCCGACCCTAGGTTTCCTGAACCTACTGTTGGAAAGGTTCTTCTTAAAGCCAGGGGGATGTTTGTGGATGACTACATGTATTGGGTTTGTGTGATCGCACTCTTTGGATTTTCTGTGCTCTTCAATATCTGCTTTATAGCGGCTCTGGCCTACTTGGATCGTAAGATACTATGCAATCTTATTCGGCTATTTCAGCTCATCTCTATCTCCGATATGGAATCTTATTTTGGTTTTGGCATTTTTTTAAAACTAAAATGCAGCTTTGGGAGATTCTAAATCTGTTATTATGAATGATGATGATGAAGTGAAAAAGAAGAAGCGACCACTCTCCAATGCGAAGAAGCCGTCCACTGATAGGAGTTCAGAATCTACAGCCTCATCTTTTGAAGGTTAAATATTACAACTCCCTCGATCTCAACTTATCAGTTGATTGATCTTCATATTGTAGTCGAACTGTATTGTCTAACACTTTTATAGGACGAGGAGTGTGAATTAGAACTTCACCAGATCGACATGTCAATCTAAGTTCCCAAAATGATTTATTTCAAAAAAGAGACATTTATATCATAGTGGTCCTCCCTGGTATCTCCATTTTATGAATTGTACAGTTTTTAGACGAACATTTTGTTAACAACTAGTTTTCTCGTATATGATGGATATCATTGTTTAATAGCCCTTAACTTAAGAACATGATTCTGGATTATGTTGATGACTGCTAATGATTACCAAAACAAATAAAGGATACGTGTCTGGTTCTTTGGACCGCATTCCTAAATCTTGGAGCACTGAAGTTGGGAAAATTTCACATCATGAACTGCTATGCCATTGCTTCATTTGAGCTACAACGAAAATAGTAACAGTTTTCCTCTTTACTTGTTGCTAAAATAGCCTGAACAATTGCAGGTATCAACATGGGAGTGAGAAATACTCCAGACAATGACAACTTAGATGTCAAAGACAGTGCAACTGGAAAAAGAGGAATGGTGCTGCCTTTCCAGCCCTTGTCGCTTGCATTTGATCATGTGAATTACTATGTCGATATGCCTGCTGTAAGTCAATTGTTCTAAGCTCTTTTAGTGTCCGAGAGACTAGATTCTGAGGTTTCTTTTTCTAGCATAACGTAACAAAACATGGAGGTTTCTCAGAATTTCAGCAAATTTTATACGCATTGTTCATCAAAGAGATTGTTATGGGTAGGTTGACTACTGTTACATATTGGTTTTTGTTGATGAAATGCATTACAAAAGAAAGGGTTTCCCACTAAGTTTTCCAACAATCTAGTTCACTGCATTGAACCAAGGCCGCTGGGGTTTACAGAGACGTATGTTTTGTTTCTGAATCAGTTCTTAGACCATTTTCAAGGAGACTCTCACTTGTACAAATGTGGTTTTATTCATTAGGAAATGAAAAGCCGCGGCATAGAGGAGGCTCGTCTCCAACTGTTACAAGACATCAGTGGTGCTTTTAGGCCAGGTGTTCTAACCGCATTGGTCGGTGTGACTGGTGCTGGAAAGACCACCTTGATGGATGTGCTAGCAGGAAGAAAGACAGGTGGCTATATCGAAGGATGTATCAGCATTTCTGGCTTTCCGAAGAATCAAGCAACTTTTGCTCGTATTAGCGGTTATTGTGAACAGAATGATATCCATTCTCCACATGTCACTGTACATGAGTCCATTGTGTACTCTGCCTGGTTGCGCTTGGCTCCGGATGTCAATAAGGAAACACGAAAGGTACTTGCTTTTTTGTCACCTTTTCCTTCTTGGTCTTTCATATCATAATCCAGTCATTCTGATCTTCTTGACCATGTCCCTTAGCAATGTTGTGTCAGCCATGAAGTGGATGCCTTATCAATTTCTCTCTCTCTCTCTCTCTCTCTCTCTCTCTCTCTCTCTCTCTCTCTCCTTTATGTAGATTGTGTTTGGATACCTTATCCTTTTCCCCTTTCTATTTTTTTTTTAGATTCTTAAATCCTTCAAATTTTCCATTTCCTACCCATATCCTTGATCCAAATAAGTCTTAGAATGTGTTGGAATTATGGATGTTTGGACATACTTACCAAGGAAAAGAAAAATCAAAAGGAAAGCAAAGGAATTCTTCTTATCCATATCTTTTTTTAGCAGTTTTTCCCTGGAGATCTTTATCATTAATGCTCTTTTCTCTCTAAAGATCTGTCTACAAATCGATTATGGAAACACCATCTTACTATGCTAGGGCTTCTGTAAAGCAAGAAAAGGTGATAATCTATGGAATTTATAGTATTAGTTTTGTGTTTGTAATACGATATATATTCTCTATACTTATGGCGCATGATCTCAGCATTGTCACGCCTAGTAACTTAGTTCACCTTATGGCAAAATGCTAATTGGGTTTTACGAATTTTGTGGTTTAGATGTTTGTTGAAGAAGTAATGGAGTTGGTTGAGTTGAGCCCACTAAGGGATGCTATAGTTGGTCTTCCGGGAGTAGATGGTCTCTCAACCGAACAAAGAAAAAGGCTCACCATAGCAGTAGAATTGGTTGCTAATCCATCAATCATCTTCATGGATGAGCCAACATCAGGGCTTGATGCTAGAGCTGCAGCAATTGTGATGCGAACTGTGAGAAACACGGTGAATACTGGCCGAACTGTGGTTTGCACAATCCATCAGCCGAGCATAGACATTTTTGAAGCTTTTGATGAGGTATTTCTCAGTTTCAACGAGAATAAGTCTATGGACGGACTAATCCACCGAATGAACCACCTAAATGCTTCGTTGTGAACTGTACATTTATTCTGGAATCGAAACTCATATTAGATGGGGATAATTGTGCATATATTAGTTAAAGAGCCCCTGGGTGTGGTCATCGTTTGCTGATCATCATTATCCAAGTCATTCATTCTCTAGGTTCACTGACCATGTTATATGAACAAAAAATCAGATTAATCTGTCATTTATAGCCACATGATTGGGACACATTTTCCTTATGCTTAATTTTCCTTATGATTGAATACATGGGTATCCAATCATGTGGCTACAAAGGTATCTGGTCAACTTGATTGTGATGCACTCACTACACTTCTCAACTTCGTTGTATTATTTTGGCAGCTCTTGTTGATGAAGAGAGGGGGGAGGGTCATATATGCTGGACCTCTTGGCCAAAATTCTCACCACCTGGTAGAATATTTCGAAGTAAGTACCGTCTCTCATTATGTGACTGTATAGACAATCAAACTCAAATACATGGAGACATATGTAGATTGATATGTGAGTTACTGCAGTCTATCGCGGGGGTACCTAAAATCAAAGAGGGTAGCAATCCTGCTACATGGATGCTAGAGATCACCTCTTCTGCAGTTGAGGCACAACTTAATGTGGATTTTGGGGAAATCTTTGAAAAGTCTGATGTATACAGGTATGGAGAACGCAACAACCAGAATCTATCCACGGGAAAACATGCAAAATACTCTGGGCCCCACACCCATGCGAGCATTCCATGTACTTTCTGTGGTTGATTTCTTTGTACTTCCAATAGAAATACAAGCACTCAACTATTCTCGATCTTAGTCTTACAGGATATAACAACTCTCTCTCCCTCTCAGGAGGAATGAAGAACTCATCAAAGATCTGAGCACCCCACCACCAGGGTCCAAGGACCTGTATTTTCCCACCAAGTACTCGCAAACATTTATCACTCAATGCAAAGCTTGCTTCTGGAAACAGCATTGGTCCTACTGGAGGAATTCCAAGTACAATGCCACCCGTCTTATCATGACAACCATTATTGGAATTTTATTTGGAGTCATTTTCTGGAAAAAGGGTGAACAAACGTAAGTCAAATCCTATAGTTTTGAACACACAGTAAGCTTATGCCTCGATTCTGGATTTGTGAAGGGATTTACAGAGGAAAAACAAAACTATAGGAAGATAAGGAAACAAACGTGGATTCTTCAACTTTTCCTTCACGAAATCCATGATCAAAATATACAGTGCCATTACTGTCTTACAACAAGATGATGTTTCCAACAGGCACAAAGAACAAGATCTGATAAATCTACTGGGAGCTATGTATGTTGCTGTCATGTTTCTTGGAGGAACCAACACTTCGGGAGTGCAGTCTGTTGTGGCTATAGAAAGAACAGTCTTCTATCGTGAGAGAGCAGCTGGGATGTACTCAGCATTGCCTTATGCATTTGCTCAGGTGATAGTTGAGGAAAAAGAACGTTTTTGTATCATTTAGCTCGGTTAGCTGGACTCGGTAGCTCTTTTGGTTTCCCAAGGATAGTGGCGGCTTGTTTTATTTGGGGTCATCTCTTTTGTTTTCTGTTTTCTGTTTTCATTACCCAGGACACATATAAAACACGTACTGAAGCCTGCTTTCCAGAAAATTTTCTGAAGGAACGCACTATTCGGAAAAGATGTTTTCAAACTCCCGGAAACTGTATGTACTGTGAAGGGTTTCCGAAGCCTGTTTTCCAGAAAATTTTCTGAAGGAACACACTATTCGGAAAAGATGTTTTCAAACTCCCGGAAACTGTTTGCCCTCCAAAAGTGGAACTGAAATGAAAAGGACCAGTGTTTTCGATCTCTACATTGTGCTCGTTTCCCAAACTCAAAGAAAAATTACGAAACAAAAAGAAAACTGTGCCTAATATCTAGTTCTTGTGCTTTGCAGGTGGCAATAGAGACCATTTATGTTGCAATCCAAACCTTCGTCTATAGTCTTATCCTTTACTCCATGATTGGATTCCACTGGAGAGTTGATAAGTTCTTTTGGTTCTACTACTATGTGCTAATGTGCTTTGTCTACTTCACGTTGTATGGGATGATGCTTGTAGCACTCACCCCAGGTTACCAAATTGCTGCAATTTGCATGTCTTTCTTCCTCAGTTTCTGGAACCTCTTCTCAGGCTTTATGATTCCCAGGACGGTAAATACAAGAAAACTTCCTGTTTGGTATT
Organism: Rhododendron simsii; assembly: GCA_014282245.1. Classification (NCBI taxonomy): domain Eukaryota; kingdom Viridiplantae; phylum Streptophyta; class Magnoliopsida; order Ericales; family Ericaceae; genus Rhododendron; species Rhododendron simsii. Next base: position 27,250,395 of record CM024961.1, read on the forward strand.
GTTTTTCTTGTTTCATCGTCTTTAGATTCTATTCTTTCCGAATCACAAACAAGTAAAAAGCTCCAAAATACTCAACGTTTCCATACGGTATTATTCTTATGCAAAAGTATTTTCCGGAAATTGAATACTTCAATTGTTGATGTTTACTGGAAACATTTCCCTAAAAACAGTTATTCCAATTTAGTTCTCTTTGTTTTGTGGGAAAATAAATTGACAAACAATGAGAATTGTAATATTGAGTTGTTCATCGATTTAGCAAAAGCAACATGGGAAAAAAGACAAACAAAAGCTAATGATAATGGAAAAAGAATGATTCCAAATTCCGATTCTTTCTGTATCTTCAAGGCAGTATTCTTGGAATTGAAGTACTTTAGTATATGTTTCTCTGAGATTGAAACATCTTAACTTTCTGCCCAACGACTGTACATTTGCAGCAAATTCCAATATGGTGGAGGTGGTACTACTGGGCTTCTCCAGTGGCATGGACCATCTATGGCCTTGTGACATCTCAAGTGGGCGACAAGATGGATCTGGTTGAAATACCGGGAGAAGGTGACATACCGGTGAAGGTTTTCCTTGAGCAGTTCTTAGGCTATAAGTATGACTTCCTTGGTGCTGTTGCTGTTGCTCATGTTGGTTGGGTTCTCCTCTTCTTCTTCGTCTTTGCCTACGGCATCAAGTTTCTTAACTTCCAACGGCGATAATACAACCCTTGTGGTATAGTTTTCCTTTTCTGTTTCACCGTTGTGGAAAATTTGTTTTGCAAACTGTGAGCGAAAATGTTTTCAAGAAATAACAAAACGGCTTACTATTTTTTTTTCCAGAAAACACCATGAAAATGTTCATGGATCCCCGAAATGTATTTAGCACAGAGATAGATGCAATGTGTGTTTACGGGAGGGACAAAGCTGGTACTTAATTTTGTGTATTTTTGTCTTCATGTCTTCTGAACTCAATACCTATTTTCGGTGACTGTTGTATTTGCATGATTCATGGAAGCTACATTTTCCCAGAGGAAGTTAAATAAATTTAGGTAAAGGATTTACTCTTCTATTCAGTTTGGAAAACTGAATCTAAATTAAGCAGGTTATCAAGAACGAATACGCTATTACAATCCGATCCAAATGTGGTAATCGTAGACACCCGGAACCACACTTCTTCTGCCTCACGATTCCTATCATCCAAACCGAGCCTCACTGAAATCAAATTTGTCCAAAATGAAGCCAAGCATTACAAAATCTCCGGAATGACCGTACTTCCTTTTTATCTGCAGGGGAAGAAGAGTTTTATTCATAACCAGTCTTCTTGTTAAAAGAACCATCAAGATTATATGTGATGAATTGACCTGTCTTTTGATGGGTTGGATTCCTCTGTTTGCCCTAACCCTCAAATATTGTGTGGAAAAACAAGTGAACCACCTCCACAAGCAATCAAACAAAAGAGTAAAACTAAAAACAGACCGAACATTATCTGAGAAACTTGCTCATGCTTCAAGCAATGTATTTGTTTTTTTCTATGTAGATAGATTACTTACATAATCAACTATGTATTCACGAACAATAGTTATGACTCGAACCAGACATTCGACAGCGGGCAGGGAGTCCCTATGGTCACGCCCAAGGGGGTTGTTATGTTGGTTGCCCCCTCTCACCCTTTTAATTAGAGGTGTTCAAGAAAATCGCTTGAGCCGTAAAACCGGTCCGATCTGGACCGAACCGTCCTATTTGGTCCAGTTCTGCGGTCAAGTTATGGTTCCAAAAAAATAAGAACCGTAAATTTTGATTCAGTTACTGGTTTTCAATTAATGAACCGTAGTTAGAACCGAACCGAACCATTTAAAACTAAGATAAATATAGATATACATATGTATGTGTGTAATTAAATATGTATTTGAATTTGGTAGGTTAATCTTTTCCTTTCCTTGCTAAACTTAATTTATTTAGGGATGAAATTTCATTTATTAGGAAAGCTTTTATTTTCTTCCTTCCTTTCCTATTCCAGCAGATTATCTTCCTATTTCTTTAATTTTATGAGTTCATATTTTGTGAATAAGTGTTTGGATGCTTATTGGATAGAACCGGAACCGAACCAAAATCGGACCGGTCTTGCGGTTTGGTTCTGGTTAGGTTTCATGCATATATTGGTTAGGTTCTGGTTCCAATTTTCTAGAACCATTTGAAATAGTCTAGTTAATGATTTTCTAGAGAACCGGACCAATTCAGACCGTGTACATTCCTACTTTTAATGATTCAAAAAAAAAAAAACCTAACATAAATATCAAATCTTTCGAGTTCGATTCAGGACTCTGGAGCCTATAATTACCCCGAGTTTCTAGTGAGGGATCCCGCACGCTATTTACGTGCGAATTTCTAATCTCAGCCGTTAGTTCTCATGATCGAATGGTGGATTTCAGCTGAATAGGCGAATAGCATTGACAAAAAGTTGTCTGGATTCTTGTGGTAACACAAATGGGGTAGGTGTATATTAGTGGGAGGATTTTCCTCTTGGTTTTTTTTTTTTGTAAGATGTTTTCAAAGGAAAGCAACTTGTCCAGAAGGAGAGAGAGATTTAAAGCAAAAGCAAAAGACAAGGCATGTAGGAGACAAACACAAGAGAATAAAAAGGGGTGCATGCAACACCTATTGCTAGCAATAGATCAAAAGTGACAGTGGAAAAAAAATTTAAGCACCGGCAATGAAGACCTCGGGAAATAATAACGGCGAAAATGAGACGCTATCGACTGACAATGAGGAAGAGCTATTTCCAGCATTTTCGATGTCTTTGTTTCAAGCGCGAGAAGAAGAGATCGAGAGGAAGAAGATGGAGATCAGGGAGAAGGTTCAAATGCAGTTGGGCCGCGCTGAGGAAGAGTCCAGGCGCTTGTCACATGTTTGGGAAGTAAGTTTGTAAAAAAACTAGTACCTCTATAAGTCCGAAAGGATTTGTGATCTCATAAATGATCTTGAATCTTTCTTAAAGTTTGTCACCGGCCTTTTTGCTGAATCTCATTAGGAGCTCGAGGTTTTGGTGGATCCAATGAAGAAAGAAGTTGCGATTCTTCGTAAGAGGATCGATGTGGTTAACCGAGATCTAAAATCACTTAGCCAAAGCTGCCAAAAGAAGGTACGTACGTACTTAACATTCCCCTGTTCTGGTTGGTATTGTTCATGTCGTCTAATAATAGGTTATGCTCATAATAGGTTTTGGTTATACTCAGAATGGTTTTGTTATGCCAAAAGTTACGGTGTCTCCAAAATGACCAGGGATACCGAAGTCATTCCCTTTAGTTTTTCCTTTTCATTTTCAATACATCTGGAAACAAAAACAATGAAAACCTTTTCATAGCATTCTAGTGAAAAGTACTCCATCTTTTAGCGCTCAGTGACAGAAGGGTTGTCTCAGAAAATTGTATCTGGAAAAGTATTGGCAAGCCTGTTCAAAAGAAGTTTTATATATGTCTGTCTTCCTTAGAAACAAAAACCAAAACCGAAGCCAAAACCGAAACGGAAAACCATCTCAAGCAGATAAGCTAGCAAAGTGCATAAATGTATAATCAAGTGTCAACAATAGCTACTATTGTGTTTTAAACTGCATTGAGTTGGGTTTCCAATTGACAACAGGAGAAAGAATACAGAGAAGCACTGGAGGCCTTCAATGAAAAGAGCATTGAGAAAGCTCAACTAACATCCACATTAGTGGAGGTGAGTGAGTCTTTACCTTTCTCTCTTCTTTAGGAAAAACGAAAGCATTTGGTACTCCTTCATTTAGGTGCCATTTCATTTCATTTGAGGCTTCTTTTCTACCCATTCTCTCTTTGCAACCACACAATTAGGTGTGAACGGGGCCACATTGAACAGTTATTTACCCATTCTCTCTTGGCAACCACACAATTAGGTGTGAATGGGGCCACATTGAACAGTTATTGGGTACGTTCATCCACCACGCATTCTTGTGGGGTTAGACACTAAGTCTATGAACAAATGAAAGCATATCTAATTCTATCTAGATACAACTTCATTTAGGTATTTCATTTTAGAGCATCCACAGTGGAATAAGCAAAATAAAAAGTTGTTAAAGTTAACAATGTTTGTTCAAAAAAGTGCTCACATTGGAATAACCAAACTTAACAACCTCTTAGCAACTAATCAAATTTTGGCTTTTCAATAATCAAAACTAGCAACCTTTAGCCAATAATCAAATTTAGTGATCCCCATATTTTATCAATCAAGTACACCTATCATTACACAAAAATCTTATCTCTCAACAATGTTTTCAAAAAATAATTATAAAAAACTATTCTTACTTTTCTTTTTAGAAACTTTTTCTAAAAAAAAAAAAACAGTCTTTATATGAACTATTTTTAAATTTTTTTTATGAAAACTGTTTCTTCAATTTTTTAAATAATTGTATTTACACAATGCTACTTTTTTACACATTTTTTTCATTAACTATTTTTTTATCCAACTGTTTTTTTCCTTCCAAAAACTGTTTAATTGACTTTTTTTTTCAAGAACAAATATTTTTTTATAAAAACTATTTTTAACATGAACTAGTTTCTCAAAAACTAGTTTTTCAAAAGATTTACGTGAAATAAAGGGAAAAGATTTGGAGAAAACTCATGGAAGGAAGCAATGATTGCATTGGTTTTGATTATAAGCAAAAAATAACCAATGTGAGACTTGACATTGTTAACTTTAGCAACCTCTAAATGGATAATCAAAATCTGATGTGGCATGATTTGATTATTCACTTTTGCTTATTCCGCTGTGGATGCTCTTAGGCTTCTTTTCTGCAACTCTTTGCAACCACACAATTAGGTGCGGGTGGGACCACAACACCCCAAACTCTAGTAAAATATAGTAATATTTTGACCCCTTCAAAATCTTGATAAATTTTAATTTGGCTCCTTCAAATTGGGTTTTCAGCCATAATCCCTTCAAAATCTAAAAGAGTTTTGAATTTCGCCCCTGCTTTGTGAAAATTTCCGTCCGCGCTAGTGCACACAGGAGTATTTATTAATTAGAATGCCACATACCACCATTTTATTTGTTACCGATGCTCTAATTTAAGGTTTGCCTCGGGATTCATGTTTCTTATACGCACATTAGTTACATATCAAATGATCATATACAGAATTTCGTCCACTACTTCCAACCATACGTGTACGATTTCTTCCAAACAAAAGCCAATCACAAGCATCAAACTATGCAGTCATACAAAACCGCGGGAAAAAAATTCGAACGCCGTGATCGATGTATTTGTTCTTCATTATATTTGCAATTTTTTTTTTTTTGTTTCTTCGGTTGAGTTTCTTATATTGTGATTCTCTGTTGTGATAACGAAACCAGCTAGTGAATGAAAGTGAAAAACTAAGAATGAAGAAGCTGGAGGAGCTCAGCAAGATTATTGATCCAGCAATCTGAAAATTAATTTCTTCTCCTCATTCAACGTGTTCTCAGTTTAATTTCTCTTTGAATTTCTTTTTCTTTTCTTTTTCTATTTTTTTTTTGGTTATGTGGAAACTGTAAAGGTATTTATTATGTGGTGAGCAACTGCTATCATCACAACGTGAAAGATGACAAATTGTACACTAATGTCTTTAAACTAGAGGTTTTGAGGTTTGTTTATGGAGAAACATCGGACGCCCATTAATATTTGACAAAAAAAATAAAAATCATTGAACGATGCTATGAATGAATCACCGGAAGAACCCGATTTAAAACACAACGGTCAGACAAAACACGTAAGTCCGTTTTGATCGGGACCAAAGAGAATTAGTCTCACCAGCCTCATTGTGTTCTTAAATACGTATGAACGAGATAGAATAACATCTGATTGCAAAGTTGCAATTTCAAAATTTCTTCAAATCGTTTTGCCCCGATTGCAAAGTTGCATGAACTCTTGCACCACTCCATCTATAGCTTTCTCTCCTTTGATTCTTATGATCTCACTAAGTTCTCTTGCTTTGGTTCTTACCTGCACACCACTCTCATCCTTCACCACTTTCCTTATAACTTGTGCTATGTTTTCTCTGTTGAGCTTCCTGTTCTCATCTCTCTTGACTTCCACACCAACCCCAACATCCTCCACCACTTTACCACTGATGGGCTGATCGTGTTTCATGGGCATCGCTATGATCGGAACCCCAAATTTCAAGCTCTCTAATACGGAATTCCACCCGCAATGGCTCACGAACCCACAGGTACTTGAATGGGCTAGAATTTGGGCTTGTGGAGCCCAACCGTCGATGACCAACCCTCTCTGTCCTATCCTGTCAACAAAGGAATTCTCAAAGACCAAGGAAAGAAGTTACCAAAAAAAATACTCCCTCGGTCCTTTTTCAAGTGTCCCTTAAGAAAAGACGTGTAATTTTTTGCATCAAAAGAATACAATACAATATATTTCCGTGCATAATTTTTTCAATTTGTTTGGCACCAATTTTTTCTTTCTGTAGAGGATTCTTAAAAGAGGACGGCAGGATTAATTTTTAAATTAAGAACATAAAGATATAAATTGCAAAAAAATTGCTTGGAAAATAAATGAACTGTCCATATCAAACCTGGTGTGACGGTGACCACTTGTAGAATGAATCTGTGCTACATACTGATGTATCTGTACGAGTTTTTTTTCAAATGTTTTCTGTGAATTTTAAATTGCTCATTTTTTTCCGTTCTAAAATTGATCAACTTTGTACAAAAACGAAACATATAAAATGAGATGTGACAGTGATTTATCACATATGAAATGCAATGATGGATATGTCTAACAATTTTAGGGAAAATGACGGCCCAGGACATATTTTGATAATTAATACCCGCCAAATATATTTTTAGCATGGCGGGTATTAATTATCAAAACACGTCCTGGACCGTCATTTTCCCACAATTTTATTGGTATATATTGCTTTACTCATACCTTTCAAGAAATCCCACAGGCAGTGCCTCTTCAACCTCAGTTCTCTCCTCTACCGGAAACCTAACAACCCAAATGAAATTAACGCCACTAAGCTCCAACCCATTAGCTATTTCTTCCCTCTCCTCCTTTGACAGAAAACTCTCACTTCCAAAGGACACAAACACAGTTGAGAGCTCATCTTTTGTGCCAAGCCATTGCATTATCGCCGAATCCTTGTTCTCTTCATGATGATCAGTTTCGTGAACTAATGGGCCAATCGGAACTATCTTTTTCTCAATTGAAATAGGTAAATAATCAAGGTATTTACCCTCAAGTTCTCTGAAAGTATTGAACAAAATCATTTTACTTGATTTTTTCATGCATTCTAGCATAGGTGTCGGCTTGCCATCTGTACCATCATCTACAGGCCTGTTTGGCTGTGCGTTACGAAAGCTCCTGCAGAATTTAGAAACGAATTCGTCAATGGAAATGCATAATGAAACTCATACCGTGAAATCGATCCATGAACAAAAAGAGAATTAAAAGACGACAGCTGAATCATGTAAATAGATATGAAAAATAAAATGCGAGATTGCTAAGCGGCATGACAAGGATTGTCCTAATGCCGGTTTCCCAGGTCGTTTGTGAGGACTGCAAAATGGCGGTTTCTCGGCGATCATTATTGGGGTCTGGCAACTCTTGGGATTCACAACGATGCGGACAGCCGGTTAGTGGTGCCTGGTGGTGGCACGGTGATGTGGTGCGCGGCGGTATTGGTGGTGGCGTGAATGAAACTGAACAGGTTTAGGCGTTTGGGCTGGTCTTGGCCCATTTGGGTGTTAGAGCCTTGCCCCTCTAGGTATTTGGGGTTTCACTTTCATCTCAATTGGTGTTTTTATTTTCATCTAACATTTTGTTGAATTTCCCTCCTACCCCCAACTTAATATACCGGTTGTTAAGTTTTTTTTAATAAAATATTACTTTTACCTATAAGAAAAACAAACCCGATATTTATCTCGTTTTATTTAGTTGTCTACATGCAGTGAACTTATACGTATTAAACTTTGATGACACATGTTGGAAGTTGAATAATCGAGTGCACTTCACAAGACTATTCAAACTTTGAACTTATTATTGTTATTATTATTATTATTGGCTTTAAGAGGACCCACATTGAGCCGTTCAACAAATAAGAGACCGACATTGTGAAAAAAAAAAAAAAAAATTGATTCGCTATCATAAGCTCTAGATTACATGAGGTGGAGATTTGAAAACTCATTCCTTACTCTTCAAACTTGAGGAGAACAAGAGAGCTACGCCAAAATTAAAATAGATAGCTTGGAGTGTCTTTTGCTGATTTTACAAATGTAGTTCTTTTTAATTTGCCCACAGATTAGATACCGTCAAAAAGATGCATGAAAATATATTTTACGGAGAGAAGAAATATTACCCGAATTTTTAGGATTGTCTACGACTAGACAAGATATTTCACAGAGAGAAAAAATATTACCCGAATTTTAGTAATGGTCCTCATGTAAATATATGGTGGTGGACGGCCCTGGAGGACCATGTGGCTGTGCTCCACGAGAATTTATTAAACTCTTTGGGCTAAAAAGTATAGTAAATTATGCAGTTGGGACAAATAGATAACCCACCCTAACAACGGCTGAAGCTCCGGGAACGGGAGTTCAACGTCGGGTTTCTTGAACGCGAGGAAGGAGAAGAAAGAAACCACCGCCGCTCCGGTGGTTATGAACTCCACCGCCGGAATGTTGTACTCCGAGGCAATCGTCGGGGCCCACGGCTGCAAAAAGTCATAAATGACCAAATCCGGCCTGAGTGTTTGCAAGAGTTTGGAGAAGTCAGGGCTTGCTGAGTCAAAGGCGTTCATCAAGGTGGGGAGGAGGTGCGGCGGGAGGCCGTTGGTGGTGTGGTGGTGGGGAGGGAGCTCTGGTGACGTCGGGGGGAGGTGGAGTGGTACTAGTTGTATGGAGAGGGATTGGGTTTTGGTGATTCTGTTCTGTATTGAAGTGAGAATGATGGGTGTGGAGCATAGGTAGATGTGGAAGTCTTTGGTGGAGAGTTTCTTGGCTAGCTCTAGGAAGGGAGTTATGTGGCCTTGGGCTAACCATGGTAGCATTAGGACTTTGGTGGCGTTGCTCTGTTTTGAATCCATTCCCCCTCTCTCTGTCGGCCTCTGACGAGGTTGTTTGGTATAGATTTTGAGGTAGAATTTCGAGGTAATGAGTACGGATAAATTATTTAAAGGATTGAAGTAATGAGTGAAGAGAAACTTATTGAAAATTATTTACAGAGAGAGTTTTTGAGACCCCGAGAGAAAAGAACTCAAGTGATCGACTCCCAACGAATCCTGATGGGTTCATTCATCGCAATTTAAAGCCATGAAACTTTGTAATGAAAATACTGTGCTTATTTACTTTTTTGGTCTCTAATGTATTTTGGAAGTATCGTTTTCGTCCCTGAAATAACAATTGCACAATTTTAGTACTCAATGTTTAAAATGTCTGCCAAACAAGTCGCTAGTCTAGATGCCATCAATTTTCACCGTTAAATTGAGGCGTACTTTCGGAAGTTTGCATAATGATCCCATCTGTTTGGAGAATTCTATCCGTACCCCTCTTTCTTCTCGGTTTTTTTTTTTGAATGGGTTTGAATTAAAAAGTTTAGTAACTTTTTTGTTTGTCATTATTCAAAAAACAAAATTCAATTGTTTATTTTGCTTCAAACTTTTGTGACTTATTAATTCGTCTCGTTGAGAGAAAATCGAAAAGGTAAAAAATTATGATCGAAACTCATTTGTTTGAACAAAGATAAAAATAAGTCAAAAAACAGTCTTTTTGACTTGTTTTTGTCTTTTTAAAAAAAATCTTTTTCAATAAAAAAAAATTTGGATTCCTCTTGACGAAACGAATCAATAAGTCATAAAAATTTGACGCAAAATTAATAAATACGATTTATTTTAATAAAAACAAAAAAAAATGTCCTCAGCATTTAAAGTTCAAGGATAATTTTTTTTTTAATACCCTACTTATTTCATCCTTAAAAATTCCCATTCTTCTCCACTAACCATTGACCACCGTCAGTCAAATAACTCATCTCAATCAACCATTGAAAGATGAACAGTGGCCACCGTCTCCGGCGGCCCCAACCACTGCAGATCAATGCCACCATTGAATAACATTTCGAAAGAAAAAGTTACGAGCACAGTTCTACAAAACAGTCATCAATTGTCTCACATAGATCAGTAATTTCTTTATTGAAGGTAAAAACCCCTCCATTACAAGAAATAATAAAAAAAAGTTGAATGTAAAATCTCCAAGTACCTTCATTCTGAAATCAGGGACTTGGGAAAAAACCCAACCTCAATCACTAATTCGTCATACATAACAATACATGTCAAACCAAACAAACAAAAAAAGAAAAGAAAAGGAAAATAGCATACAAATGCAGCACAAAAAAATCTATGCCTTTACGATCTTCCATTACACCAGCTGCCACCAAAAGAGAGAGTTAAAGCTAGATTATTTTAAGCAAGCCTTTGAGAAACCTTCATCTCTCTTTAATTTTGTGTACCTTTACTGAAGATTGAAATTGAAATTTTGGAGACGAAAATTAGGATTTTGATGGAGGAGGATGTGAAGGAGAAGAAGCAAATTATAGAGTTGGACAGTTGTTGAAGTGTTCACCGGAGTTGGACAAAGGAGTTACTATGGTGGCTTAAATGAAATAGGGCTAGAAAGTCAAAGGTTTTTTTTTTTTTGATCGAAGAGTTTCAAAGGTTGAGGAAAGGGGGAATACGCAAAATTCCAAAAAATACCCCTTAATTTAACGGTGGAAATGGACGGCATTGGGCCTGGGGACTTATTGGCACACATTTTAAACATTGAAGACTAAAAATGTGCAATTGTTATTTCAGGGATGACAATGGCACCCCCAAATACATTGGGGAGCAAAAAAATAAATAAGCCGAAAATACTGTAACATTCTTGGGAAGATATATGTGATTGCTGTCATGGATGACTAACACGACTAATATCATATGCATGGATGAGAATATCAGATGATCTATCGATGTCATGGATGACTAGTACTCAATACTGACCGTATGTCGCCGAGCTAAAAAAAATAATACGGCCCTTATGTCATGGATGACTTAATACTCATTGATCAATCGATCGGCCGTATGTTATAAATTGAGTGACGCCTTGTTCGTTTTAAGGTCTCAAAATCGACTATGCTTTATTTGTGGTTTTTAATAAATTTTTTCTATCTCTCTCCGTTTATTACTCTAAAAAACTTCCATCATTACTCAAAACGAACAAAACAAGATCGACCATGCCTTTTTCGTTTTTCGCTGTTAAAAAAAATTTATGAGCCGGCTCTGTTCGCATATCTGGATATGATAAAATATATATGTGACTTTGTTTGGTTTACATCTTAGGAAGTTATTTTTGAGAGTTGAGTGGTAATGAATAAAAAGAGATAGAGAGAAAAATTTATTAAAAGCTATGCTGAGAGTTAAAAAGTTAAACCAAGCGGAGTGATCGTAGTTGGGCTCCCGGCTCCAGAGACTACTTTATCAGTCAAGTGACCGGTAATGATAGTTGTCAAGGTTGTGTTTGGTTGAGAGTTTAGTTTAGTTTAGTTTTGGTAGTGGATGGAGAGAGAAATAGAGTAATGATTGAAAAAAGGAGTAATGAATAGAGAGAGATAGAAAGAGATGAGAAAGTAATAATTGAAAAAATAGGATAATAATTGAGGAAAGAAGTAGGGTAATGATTAGTTTTCAAAACTAAAACTAAACAGAAAAGGCAACCGAACAAAGCCCAAAGTTTTGATAGTCAAAGCTTTCCTGGAAAAGCTCAAATCAACTGTATGACTTGTCTGCTTTTCAAAAAACAAAAAAAACCTATGACTGAATATTTGGAGTTCTAGATCTGGGTGTTGACTCTTGAATTGATTCGGAAGACGGTGTTCTTGGGTTCTTCAGTGGCGACGATGAAGACATCAAGATGCAGATCCTGTGCAAATCCAATAGTGGGACCAGATCCAGTGGCGATCCTCCACCCATCTCCACGAGCATAGTGTTGGGTTCAACATCAAATCTGAGTTGTCGTTCTTTATGTTTTTTTTTTTTTTGTTCTTGTTGTTTCTGTCTTTTGTTCTTGTTTTGTTTTTTTTTTGGGCCTATGAACCGCGCAATTTGTATCTAATTTGTATCAATGTAACTTGAGTTTTCTTTCCGGTAAAAAAAAAAACTATGACTGAATAGAGTGAAAGGGGAACTTGAATTGCTTGGATGGTATGTAAGTGTTCGGAAGAAATTATTGTGACGATGCTTGGGAGCCCTAATTTGCAGGTCAGATTGTCAAGTTTTGTACTATTCTGAAAAATGAATTGAAAATGTAGAATTCAAAAATCATCACGAGAAGAAACTTTTGAATTCTGATTATAATTTCACCCATAAAGCAATTTGCAAAATTTATTCTGTACATATCGTGCAAATATATACTTTTATTAATTCTGATTATATTGTCCAAAAGTTTATAATCCACCGTTATCTAAAATATAATTGGCTCACAAACAACCCACACGCTAGTGATGTCTGGAACAATTTTTTGAATAACATGGATACATCCAGAATTGAAAAAGAATCAAAGTGCAAAGTATACAAAATGTACGTAATGGGAAATAAGATCCAGTTTGGATGTTTCTACTTCTCCTTCCGTCCCATATTATTGGTTCTCAACAAAAAAAAACAAAAAACAAAACAAAACGTACAATTTCGGATAAAAACATAAGGTACTTTCGTGCATAATTTTTAAAAATTTTCCGACACCAAATTATAGATCTCAATCGCCAAGAAAACTCACAAGTCACAACAGTTAGGAACTTCAATTTCCTAGTCATTTGCCCTCGGTGCAAAGTTGGGCCAACTCTTTTACCAATCCATCTATTTCTTCATCTCCTTTCTTTCTTATAATCTCACTAAATTCTCTTGCTTTATTTCTTACATCCACCCCCTCCTCATCCACCACCACTTTCTTTATAACTTGTGCTATGTTTTCTCTATCCAGCCTGTTATTCTCATCTCTCTTGACCTCCGCGCCAAACCCAGCCGCCTCCACCAATTTCGCGTTGACGGGCTGGTCATGGTGCATGGGCACGGCTACGATTGGAACTCCGAATTTCAAGCTCTCCAATATAGAATTCCAACCGCAATGGCTCACAAATCCGCCGGTGCTTGGATGGGCCAAAATTTGGGCCTGTGGAGCCCAACCCTCTACAATCATTCCTCTCTCTCCTATCCTGCGAGCAAAGGAAAATATCTATATAAAAAATTAAAAAAACCATAATATAAGAGGTAATAGTAGTAGCAGAATATAATCTTTTATAACTAAAACATCAGAAACAAAAAATGAAAGTTTCATAAAAAGTCAACGAGTATTTTCTAGATAAAACCTCGAGTACCGATCAGGACTACCTACATAATGAATTTGCGTCACATATTGATTCATCTATAATGGTTAATTTTTTTTTGCATTTTCTCTGTGTACGTACGTTAAATTGCTCAAATTTTTTTTACCCTACATTCGATCAATTTCGTTGAAATTAATATACAACATATAGAATGATGCGACAACGATACTATTTATAGATATTATTAGTACAACAACAATTTAGTTATTCTAGCTTTACCTCTCAAGAAACTCGGCGGGAAGTGCCTCACCAACCTCGATTCTCTCTCCTGCCGGAAACCTGACAATCCATATGAAGTTAACTCCGCTAAGCTCCAGACCGTGAGCCATTTCTTCCCTCTCCTCCGCCGACAAAAAACTCTCACTCCCAAAGGAAACAAACACAGTCGAGAACTCATCTTTCGCGCCCAGCCACTGCAATATCGCCGAATCCTTGTCCCCATCGACTGTCGTTCCTTGAACCAGTGGACCAGTCGGAACGAACTTTTTCTCCGTTAGAATGGGTAAGTAGTCAATGTACTTGCCTTCAAGTTCTCTGAAGCTATTGATCAGAGTCATTTTACACGATATTCTCGGCCTTTCTAATCTACTTCTCGTGTCAGCTCTATCACCTCCAGGAAACCTTTGGCTGCAAATTAAGGAAAATTACCACGGTTGATGATTTAGACATGAATTTATTCAACCAATACCTAAAAGAAACACATGAAATCACTAAAAACTAGTAAAATTTTGGGACAGGAGAGTGTAATTTATGAATTTTAAACAAGGTATTCTTAGAGATATTAATTGCTTTCAATGCAAGTTTAAGACATTATGGGCTCGAATCATATTTCGACTCGTGAAAAATAGATAGAGATAGAAAAAAAAAAAAAAAAACGTCCACGAATGATGAAATTTGTTTTGTATATGCCCTGTTTGGCTGTTACTATCCAATGCTTTATTGGAGGTTTCTCTTTTTCCTATCCCATATATCAATATCACGGTGTTAGGCTTCCTTTCTCTTTTCTCGATGTACCCTTATCAAGTTTATAATAAAATAGTATCTTTTTGCCGATCGGAAAAAATAGAAGATGAAATTCGTTTTATTTGCTGCATTTAATTGTCTTCTTTCAAATAATACAAATCATTCGAGTCATCGGATTCTCTTGACATCTTTTAGCATGCCGCTTACTCTTGTGAAGAGTAAACCAAAATCATCGTTTCATAGCTGTATTTTGCTTCAACTTCTTCTCTTCAAATAAAAAATTGAAGATTTAGTTACGATTAGAAATCTACTTTTCTATCTTCAGCCAAGATATAGTACCTGGTTCTTCTCAATTTGCCCAAAAGCATATACCATAGTCCATAGAAAAGAAGTTTCAAACAGAGAGAACTAATGAAGATTTTAGGACTGTCTACTACTATTCCCTCTGTCTCAATTTGTTTGTCCAATCTCGAATTTTCAACTTGTTAAGTAAACCAAATCTAATCTATTGATTTGAAAATTTACATAATCTAAGCTATTGATTTTGAAATTGGACAGTCAATTTAAGACATGTATAAGTCAAAAATGAGACAAACAAATTGGGACGGAGGGAATAATACATAAAGAGCTCATGAAATCTTTTGAAAAATGTAAATGTTGTTTCGAATTATAGTTGATTGCACCGGTGTATGCCGTCTCATGGCATCATCACAAATTGATTTCATTTGTGTGTTTATTAGTCAAATCGTACAGTACTAGAAAACAATTCAATTTGATAACCCAATAGTATTTGCGTAACTTTATTTTATTTTCTCTACCCGCGCGGCACCCCCAGCGGCCGCCCCCCCCCCCCCCCCCCCCCCCCCCCCCCCCCCCAAAAAAAAAAGAAAAAAAGAAAAAAACTTTATTTTATTTTGTTTATTTTTGACATGGATGACGGTGACTAACCAGCTACAAAATACAAAAGCCATGTTCGTTTAGCACATTTGGGAATTTTAGTTTTGGTAGTGGGTGGAGAGAGAAATATGGTAACGATTGGAGAGATAGGTAATGAGTGGAGAGAGATAGAGAGAGAAATGAAATTAATAGTTGGAGAAATAAGGTAATAATTGAAGAAAGATATAGAGTAATGATTGAAAAACAAAATTAAAACAAAACTAAATATCCTAAACCAACAAGGCCAAAGCTTTTCAGAGTTTACAATTGCTTCTATACCTAATCTCTCTAGAGTCACCAGACCCTCGAAACATTTATTTATTTAGTGGGCCCACTCCAGACCCTTAATTAACTACAATTCAAGCTAATCATCTAGTATAAAACAAAGGGAAAATTTCAAAAAAACCCCTGACCTTTTAACTCAATGTCCCATAAGCACCTAACCTTCAAAAAATGTCAATCCCCCACCTGACCTTATCACTCCGTCATCAATTAACCCCCTCACCCAATTTTCCATCCAAAATCTAACGGAATTGATAACATGGCGTTTGTGTGGACATTTTAGCCCTAAAAAGGAGACCTGTGCACCACACAATAAATTCACAGACTGAGGCACACCCAATTCTCCCCGTTGTCTTCCCCGTGGTTTCGGCAACCACATTTCTTTTTCCGGCAACTAAGGCTCCGTCCAGCTAAATAAGCAAAATAATTTATTTTTTTGTTCTTATTCAATTTTTTTCGTATTTGTTAGTTTTTCATCAATTTTTTGAAAATTATTGCATCGTCATGACAAGAGGAATCTAAAAAGTAAAAAATTACCATCAAAACCTAATTTTTTTGAATAAAGACAAAAATAAGCCAATTTTTTTATTTTTATTCAAAAAGAATTAAATTTTGTTCATAATTTTTTATTTTATAGATACTTCTCGTCATGACAATGCATTAATCCCAAAAAATTGACGAAAAACTAATAAATACAAAACAAATTTGAATAAGGACAAAAAATAAACCAGTTGGCTTATTTAGCCGGCCTAAATGTATCCAGAACCGTGACTCAATTTACAAAACTATGCAATTAAAAAAAAAAACCCAATTCGGCCTTCCATCCCCCCAAAAGGGGGGATTGGGTGTACCTTAGTCTATGGATTTATTGTGTGGTGCACAGATGTCTTCTTTTTAAGGCTAAAATGTCCATTTAAGCACCATGTCATCAATTCCGTTAGATTTTGGACGGAAAATTGGGTGAGGGGGTTAATTGATGACGGAGTGATAAGGTCAGGTGGGGGATTGACATTTTTTGAAGGTCGGGTGCTTATGGGACATTGAGTTAAAAGGTCAGGGGTTTTTTTGAAATTTTCCCTAAAACAAAAAAGAACATGTCCGCGAAAATTAAATTCAATCAAATGTTGATAGACAAATGGTCAAGTTATATTTGTTTACGTTTTTCTTTCGGTAAGTAGTTTACAATATACACCTCTTAAAAGGGTGTACCATATGCACCTATTTTAAAGTTTACTCATAACGTTTTAGTATATTTCGTAACTTTTGTTCTAGAATTCATAACTTTTTAGCAGTATAATTCGTAATATTTTCATTTTGATTTATAACATTTTGGTATATATCGTAACGTTTATACGATTCATAATTTTTTAGCAATACGATTTGTAACATTTTCTCTATAATTCATAACATTTTGGGAGTGCATATAATATACACCCAAATAAGGGGTGTGTATTGTAGTCTTTCTCATTTGTTTATGTTGAATGCACGATTTTGTCCATAATATTTTTGTCGACTATGTGAAGTTCAAATAGTTGGCGAAAATATTATCGACATAATCGTATAAAGTACTGTATAACTTGTTCACATCTCTACCGATTTTCAATCGGTCTAAACTCTTGTAGCTAGACACTTTCTTGTGCGTGTTCTACTATAAACGGCTTTGAACATCATCTTTGGATCAAGGGATATAGTTTGGATATGGAGAGGAGCTCGAAGCAAGGAACCTATAAATAGAGACCAAAGTTGTAACTCGAGCGGTGTAAGGTGTCAGGATCAAATCGATGGAATAACGTAGGTCTGTTTGTAGTAATCTAACTCTACCAATATACTTACATCTGGAAAAGAAAACTATGTGAATACATTTAAGAAAAATTAGTGACTTACTTTGAATTTAGATGAAGTTCCGGGAATGGGAATTCAACGTCGGGTTTCGTGAACTTGTGGAAGCCAAACGAAACAACCGCAGCTCCGCTGGTCATTAACTCCACCGCCGGAATTTTATACTCTGAGGCATCTGCACTTGGGGGCCGCGGCCGGAAAACGTCATAGATGACTAGATCAGGGCTTAGTGTTTGGAGGGTATTGGTCAAACTGGGGCTTTCCATTTCAAAGGCGTCTATTAAGGCGCGGAGGAGGTGCGGCGGGAGGCCGTTGGTGGTGTGGCGGTGGTGAGGGAGCTCCGGCGTGGGCGGGAGGTGGAATGGCACTAGTTCTATGGAGAGGGATTGGGTTTTGGAGATTCTGTTTTGGATAGAAGTGAGAATGATGGGTGTGGAGCATAGGTAGATGTGGAAGTTTTTGGTAGAGAGTTTCTTGGCTAGCTCTAGGAAGGGAGTTATGTGGCCTTGGGCTAACCATGGCAGCATTAGGACTTTGACTTTGGTAGTGGTGCTGTGTTTTGAATCCATTCTCTCTCTCTCTCTCTCTCTCTCTCTCTCTCTCTCTTGTTTTCTCTCTCTCTCTCTCTTGTTTTCTTGATTGGCGATTACTGGTATGGAAATTAAAAGATGTCAGTATCGAATAAGCATACAGGGAAAGCCAATAGTTTGCAAATGAAAATAACTTTCCTCCCTGTGAAAATATCACAGCCTCACAGGATTGATGTCATGGATGACTTATGTGGTTCACTTAGCTTATTTTAATTACTATTGGGTTTTTTTTTTGGTACTTCGGAATAACTAATCGAAACACTATTGATTATTACTACGTGTTTCGATAGTTACTATTCTTTAAGCGATAAACAAAGCGTTTTTGTTTGGCTGTTGGCTCCAAAACTATTTTAGTGTTGAGTAACACGTAGTGCTAGCTTGGCACATACGGGTCGTCCATTGCGTTTTTTGACGGTTCGGATTTGGAGAGAGAAAGCGTTGGGGTGTGGGGAGAGAGAGTGTTTCAATCCAAACCGTCTAAAAATGTATTAGACGGCTCAATTCTACGGAGCGAATATCACGTGGGATATACCCATCCGGCACCGAAAAATCTTTCCATCTGAAATGATTTTTGTCAGAGTTTTGGTAGTCAAAGCTTTTCTAGAAAAGCAAAAAACAACTATGGCCGAATGGAGAGAGAGAGGAACCTGAATTTGCTTCGACTGTCGGTGAGGATGTTTGGGAGCCCCATGTTTTAGATTTTATTAGATATTCGCCCCTTGTTTTAGAGTTTATTCGATATTCAAGATTTATATTTTGGTGTTTAGGAGCTAATTATAAAATGCAATTTGAAAAATGAACTGAAAATGCAAAATTCAAAATGACATCTAAAAAGAAGCTTTGGTGGATTATGATTATAATTTCACTCGTACAACGCTTCTCTAGATTCTATTCTGTGTATATCATCCAATCTTTTTAATCTCTCTCTTTTTTTAATCGACAGCTTTTTAATTCTTAATAGAAGGTAAGCACACACTAGGTGCACATTTTTAGAATTGTTGTGCATAGTGGAGTAGTGATTATACGGAGTATAAGATAGTTTTTAGGCTATTACTATTTTACCCATATCAATTTGTTCATCATCAGTTGTAAAAAAATAGATGTATGAGCAACAATGAAAATCACTTTCGTGATGCACCTTCACAAATGGTTACACCAAAGATGGGGAGTCCCATTATATCTTAAAATAGATTATAGTCCAAAAGTCTATAATCCACCGTCCATATATATGGCCTGTTTGGAGCCTAATTATTTTTGCATTTGACAGTTTGAATTGTGAGTTTCAATTTTCAGGCAATTTTCCCTCGGTGCTGCAAAGTTGCACCAACTCTTTTACCAATCCATCTATTTCTTCATCTCCTTTCTTTCTTATAATCTCACTAAATTCTCTTGCTTTAGTTCTTACATCCACGCCCTCTTCATCCACCACCACTTTCCTTATAACCTGTGCTATGTTTTCTCTATCCAGCCTCCTATTCTCATCTCTCTTCACCTCCGCGCCGAACCCAACAGCCTCCACCAATTTCGCATTGAAGGGCTGGTCATGGTGCATGGGCACGGCGACGATTGGAACCCCGAATTTCAAGCTCTCCAATATAGAATTCCAACCGCAATGACTCACAAACCCACCGGTGCTTGGATGGGCCAAAATTTGGGCCTGTGGAGCCCAACCCTCTACAACCTTTCCTCTCTCTCCTATCCTGCCAACAAAGGAAAATGTCTCAAAACATAAAATAAAAATATAAGATATATTTATAACTAAAAAGTCAAAAAGATTATTCTAGATAAAACCTTGCTCTAATGACGATCACCTACAAACCAAAAATGAATTCAAGTCACATATTGATGAATCATTTGTAATGGCTAGCTTCTTTGCATTTTCTTCGTGTACGACAAATTGCTCAATTTATTTGCCCTATAATTGATGAATTTCATTGAAATACGCAGCATACAGAATGATGTGACAATGATATTATTAGATATAAAAAGCAACGGCGGAATAGAATTACAGTAATTCGGTTTGTCTAGCTTTTACCTCTTAAGAAACTTCGCAGGAAGTGCCTCTTCAACCTCAATTCTCTCCCCCGCCGGAAACTTGACAGTCCAGACGAAACTAACGCCACTAAGCTCCAGGCCATGAGCTACTTCCTCCCTCTCCTCCTTGGACAAAAAACTCTCACTTCCGAAGGAAACAAACACAGTTGACTGCTCATCTTTTGTGCCCAGCCACTGCAATATCTCCAAATCCTTGTCCCCAGTATCGGTAATTTCTTGAACTAGTGGACCAATCGGAATTATCTTTTTCTCTAATAAAATAGGTAAGTAATCAATGTACTTACCCTCAAGTTCTCTGAAACTGTTGAACAACATCATTTTACATGACATTTTCGTGCTTTCTATTCTACGTCTCATTTCCGCTCTATCGCGGTCATTTCTAGGAGCCCTTTGGCTGCAAATTATGGAAACCACTGTCGTGAGGATTTAGACATGAATTTATTAAACAAAATACATAAAAGAAACTCATGAAATCAATAAAATCAATGCATGCCCAACTAACGTTTTGGGACAGGAAGCGGATGATTTATGCATTTAACATGAGATGCCAATAGGGAAGCATGATTTGCGATAAACAAGGGTTCTTAGAACTACTTAATTTTCCCAAAAAATAAAATAAAATGTACACCATAGAAAAAGAAGCAGTTTCACAGAGAGAAAACTAAAGTTTTATTTTTACTTTTTATCAGCAACAATGATTTTATTATTAATTTAACTCGACAATGGATACATTGAGAGAAAAGCCTAACGAAATACCCAAGAGATGGGCATGACAAAAGGCAAGATATCCCGGCGACGTGCTGGAAAGAAGAAAAAGAAGCAGAAAGAAACTACAACATTGATCTCACAGCACAGAAATAGAAAAAAGAGGATCAGCATCATACAGCAACAAACAGCCGCAACCAACAGATCCATCAAAAGCTCCTCAGGAGGAACCAAGTTCCAACATCATCAGGACAAGAAGGAGTATACCCTGGCCTAGAATTTAAGACAACAACTACACTCACTTGAGGATATATAAAGGCAGAGCATATTAGCAGGCATCATCAATAGCAAAAAGCACCAGTAGAGAATAGCATCATGAGAGGAGAAGCTAACTAGTGGCTTCTCAGGAGGTCCAAACGGACTTATCACTCTCGATCGTGGAGGAGGGTGGTGGATCGCCACAAGATCAGCTTCTTGACGCCTTCGTCATCGCCATTGGAGAGCTCTAAAAAACCATCGCCATAGCCAACCGGTTTCAATTGAGCCAACACTCAAATCTGGAATTCCATATTTGGGTCTTAATAATTCAAAAAATGATGGGGAGAGTGAGATCTTTTCTTCTTAAGGAAAGAGTTTCAATCATCGCAACCATAGAAGGGGGAGAGGAGGATGAGAGAAGAAAATGGAGAGGTGGAGAGGCCGCCGGGGGATGGGAGAAAGGAAAGGGGAGGCAGCTCAAGAAAGAAATAAGGGAAGAGGGCTTTCTCTCTCTTGTGGAGAAGCTCTCGAGAACTCACTCTTCTATTGCGTAACTTAGGGAGCGTTGCCGCTAAGCGTTAAGTTACAGGCTACTTCTTGTAGTGCATTAACGTCAAATTATTTCCATTAAACTATAAGTTATAGAAAATGTTTGGATCAGAAAAAAGTGTTGAATATTTTAATTTAGTGGAAACAACTTAACTTTTGACAAAAAATTTAGTTTAGTAAAAACAACTTCAAAATAGCCAATAAATTGTAGTGCAAATTTTTTAGTGGAACCTAATCTCTGTAGAGTCTATATATATACCCCTCCAAACTTTTATTTTGTGGGTCCACTCCAAACTAATGCCGACCATTCAAACTGTCCAGTACTATAACACTTGGAACATGTCTGCAAAACATCAATTTAACCAAATGTTGATAAACATATGAACTAGTTTTTGTGTGTGTTAAATGTACGATTATGTTCATATCTTTCTGTTGCCTATTCCCACGCGAGGACAAAATATAACTTGTTCACATCTCTATTGATTTTCAATCAAACTATACTCTTATTGCTAGACATTTTTTTCCCGTGTGCATTCTACGCGATGAAGGGCTTGGAGCATCATTGTAGGCTCAAGGATTATATTTTCTTTGGATATACGAAGAGGTGGTTGAAGCCGTAAAACTTTCAGTAACGGTGTTACACATAACGAACAATCCAATAACATTAGGATCTAGAACTATCATGATTTTCGTAATACATAAACGTATATACTCGATCTATTAGATAGAATCGTGTTGGATAGAAGAGTTACTTGAACTCTTTCGAGAAAGATGATTATTTCTCTCCCTTAACCTTTTAAAACTTTAGAACAGACTCACTAAAAACAGATGGCGATAGCCTGAGAAAAACAGTCATAGGCAGGGAAATGACCCTCTTCCTCACTGTATACAATTATACTCCACGGAGAAATTTTTCGGTACTGGGCAGGTATATTTCACGTGGTACCCATTCGGCACATCCAGACCGTTCAATACACTTTTGGATGGCTCGGATTGAAACTCTCTCTCTCTCTCCTCTCATCCCAACACTTTCTTTCCCCAAATCCGAGCCGTCCAAAACTGCAATGAACAGCTTTGATGCGCCGACCGAACACTACATGATACCTGCTCGACACTGAAATTTTTTCCCGATCTATCCATCGATAATGAGAGTAATTAATAAATGTGTTGCAGCTCATGCCTCACTCATTTGGATCTCACAACACATTAGGATGATGATAGAGATAGGCGGCCGGCAGCAGGGCCGGTCCCGGGGTAAGCCCCGCAAGTTCTTGGGCTTGGGCAACCCCCCGGGGCTGGGGCGTCCCAAAAAAAAAAACTTGATCTGAGTTAGATATAAATACTGACAAGTTTCCCATAATTGGCAATAGGCAAACTGCTAGGTGTCATGGCACCGCACTCTAACATGAGTTCCAGTTGTCCAGGTTCGATCTCTTTGCGTGTCATGTCCTTCTCTCTTTTTTTTTTCCCTTTATTCTTTGTTTTTCTCCCAATCCACAATTTATTTTTTCATTTTTGTTCCACCTTTTTTTGTTTTTCTCCCAACCCACAATTATACAAAAAAACAATATACTAAATTACATTTTTGGAAATTTTCAACTTAACAAACACAATAGTCATAGTTAAAATAAAATCAAGAGAGTTAAGACGATTTTTTTTTAATCTTCAAACTACCATTTCACAAGAGAGATTAAATAGATTAGTTATGATCTCAATTGAATAAAGTCATCGTTATGATACTTGTACTTTTTATCCTTTTAACCTCTGGTCAATAAATTTTTCTTTGCCGTTAAAAAAATAATTTGAAGCATCATTCCATTAAAAGCATTTTGGGACTTTTTTAACTTTTTATACTTTTCGAAACAGACCATTCTTGTCACATATATCAACTAAAAAGCACAAACGAAAAGTCAAATAATGAAAAGTTATATGAATGGACCCCGAATTATTGGATAAATAAAGTATGATGGCTCAATTGACAAATTTTGCTTTAAAAAATGCAAGGAAAAGCTATTTTATTTGAATTTAATCATCCTAATTATAAAGTATTATAACGGGTTATATTTTGATGTTGATTTTTTTATTATTATTCAAGCTAAAGGAACATGTATTGATTTTTTATTTTTATTTTTATTTTGTAGTTGTATGTTTTTTTTTTTTTAATTTTGTAGTTGTGTGTGTGTGTATATATGTATATGTATATATATATATATATATATATATATATTTGTATCCCTTAATATTAGGTGGGCAACAAAACATGAGGTTGGGATTGGGCAACTCAAATGTCGGGGCCGGCCCTGGCGGCCGGCAGCCCACTTTAAATTCATTATCATGTGAGGCATAGAAAATATTGCTTACAGCAAGAACAAACCACTTCAAAAAAATAAAAAGACAGAAATCTATAAATACACACATCCGAATTGTAGCTCAAGCGGTGTGAGGTCTCAGGATCAAATCATGGATGGAACGACATAGGCCAAAAAGACTATAGATAAAATCAACACAGATTGTAATGACTTACTTTGGATTTAGATGAAGTTCCGGGAATGGGAATTCAACGTCGGGTTTCGTGTACATGTGGTAGACAAAAGAAACTACCGCAGCTCCGCTGGAGATTAGCTCCACCGCCGGGATGTTATTCTCCGAGGAGGCAATTGTTGGGCACCGCGGCCGGAAACCGTCATAGATGACTAGATCAGGGCTTAGTGTTCTGAGGATATTGGTCAAACTGGGGCTTTCCATTTCAAAGGCGTCTATTAAGGTGCGGAGGAGGTGCGGTGCGAGGCCGTTGGTGGTGTGGCGGTGGGGAGGGAGCTCCGGCGTGGGCGGGAGGTGGAATGGTACCAGTTCTATGGAGAGGGATTGGGTTTTGGTGATTCTGTTTTGGATTGAAGTGAGAATGATGGGTGTGGAGCATAGGTAGATGTGGAAGTCTTTGGTTGAGAGTTTCTTGGCTAGCTCTAGGAAGGGAGTTATGTGGCCATGGGCTAACCATGGCAGCATTAGGACTTTGGTGGTGTTGCTGCTCTGTTTTGAATCCATGCGCTCTCTCTCTCTCTCTCTCTCTCTCTCTCTCTCTCTCTCTCTCTCTATGTGTGTGTGTGTCTCAATTTTGTTTTCTTGATTGGGAGTAGTCTCCTATTAATAGTACTTGTTCTGTTCCGATTTGTACGTCCACTTTTTGATTTTTTCACGTCCTAAAATATTTGTACATTTAACTTCTTTTTTTTTTTTATGAATTAAATGTCCTTTTGCCCTTGTTTTTTGCAAAAAAAGAATAACTTTTTCGAAAAGTTTAAAAGACAAATGGTGAAGCACCGACGTTATTTGGACCCTCCTAGTGGACAGTTTAGTATGAGGACCACTCAGAAGGCTATGAGGGGTAAAGATGCCGTGGACTTCAATGGTTTGGTTCCTCGTAAGGTACCTTAATGCTCTTTTATTTGTTGGCTTTGTTGCTTGGAGAAGCTTGCGACTAAGGATAGATTAAGAACTTGGGGCATGAATGTGGATGCAAATTGTGTTTTGTGTGCACAGCCCCCCGAGTCTCATCAACGCCTCTTTTTTTATTGTGGTTTTGCTAAAAAAGTGTGGGAATCTATGCATCTCAAATGTTTGGTCCAGCGAAGGATTAGTACTTGGAATTCTAAGATTGATTGGGCTTTATCTTTTTGTAGCCACAAGTCCTTTCAAGCTGAGATAATTAAACTCTCCTTTTTAGCTGCAAGGGCTTGTTTGGATGGAGTCAAAAAGGGAACGGAAAAATAAGAGGGGTATATGGAAGGGCCCCACCCCTTTTCCCCTGTTTGGCATCCCATAAAATTCCTTGACAATTTCTTACCCCCTCATCTTTCTCTCTATTCTACGGTTTCTCCGGTATTATATTTGGGCTCCTCTTGAGGTGCCCAAAAATAATCTGGCTATCGAGGGTATTTTGCAGACAAAAATACCCCTCGTTATCCCCTTTCTCCATCCACCATTCAACCAACTTCTACTCTCCATTTTACCCAAAATCATACTTTCCATTCAAACCTATCCTAAGACTCCTTATTTGGAGCATTTAATTTTTTAACTATATTTTTAATATATAAACTGTGTAAAGAGGTTGAAAAATTAAGTGTTCCAAATTTCAATCTATTTGAACTTGTGCGAAGATCTTAGTTTTCTAATCATTTTATCCTAAATGGTCATAATTAAATTTTGACTCTAGGGCTCTCGTTGAATAGCCCTAAGAAAGTCGTAGAATCAAATATCTTTTAGAGCTAATCAACAAGAGTTCTAGAGTCAAAATTTAATTATGATCATTTAGGATAAAATAATCAAAAAATTAAGATCTTCGCACTGGCTCAAACGGATTAAAATTTGGAATACTTAATTTTTTAACCATATTTTTTAATATATAAACTATCTAAAGATGTTGAAAAATTAAGTGTTCCAAATTTCAATCCGTTTGAACCGGTGGAAAGTTTTTAGTTTTCTGATCATTTTATCCTAAATGGTCATAATTAAATTTTGACTCTATGGCTCTCGTTGATTAGCCCTAAGAGATATTTGATTTTATGACTTTCTTATGGCTAATCAACGAGAACCCTAGAGTCAAAATTTAATTATAACTATTTAGAATAAATGATCAAAAAACTAATATCTTTGCACCGGTTCAAACGGATTGAAATTTGTAACACTTATTTTTTTTTTTAAAAACCAAAATTTTTAAATTTTTTTAAATAATAATACTAAATTGTTAATTTGTTAGTAGAAATAAATATTAAGGCTTAAATTATGAAAGAATAATCAAGTGACTGCAGAAGGGCAAAAGGGTCATTTGACAACTTTTATATCATCCACCCTTCCTTATACCCTCTATTAATCCTCCATTCAAACCAAATATTATTTAATTCTCCTTCTCTAATACATCATTCAAACAACCTCCTATTTAATCACCCTACATAAATATCACATCAATATAGGTCATCCCTTATTATATAGATATCCCCTACTATCTTATCCCCCTTATTAACTAATACCCCCAATTTTTTTTCCACATCCAAACGGGCCCTAAGGTTGGAAAGGAATGCCAAGGTGTTTGGTAGGGGTGTGAAGTCTATTAATATGTTGGATGAAGCAAGCACAGCTGATGTTCGGGCCAAGGTGTGTTCGTGGAAGGATCATTGCAGAACTGAAGCCAACAAGGAGATATGTTTGAGATGGGCTCTATCCCTCAAAGTCCTGGGGTGTGATCATGTTTGATTCCTGAGTTTGGGTTAGTTTTTTGTTGTTTTTTCCCTTTGTTTTTGTGTTGCTCCTTGTAGGAGCTTTGGTTTCTGGTTTCTGTGTATGGATTGAGTCCTTCTTGTATATGGTGGTGAATAAAAATTGGCATTTACCAAAAAAAAAAAATTCATTATATTCTCTAAAAAAGTTGAGTTTAAAAAAATGGACAAATAAATCAGGACGGAGGGAGTAAAATAGATGTCAGGAAGGATACGCCATGACCATACCCAATAAAGGCAGATAAGAACAATGTAGAAAAATGTTCGATACCACAAGCAATGACGTGCATGTGATGGATGAAGAATTAAAAAGGTGAAATTATACAATGTGATTCGGATTACTTTACAACCATACATTTTTGTACAATCTGCTACTAAGTATATATACTTCATAAAAATGTGTGGTTGTAAAGTAGTCCGTGTAGTACTACCGGACTATTTTGAATAATTAAGATCAATATTTGGGTCAATGATCCTATGTGGAGTTAGGTTCCAGTGAGGGATCCTTCATTTTAAAAAAATGAGGGTCTCCCATTCCCGATTGAATTTCGATGATCCGAGCCGCTCAAAGTGATCAAAACATGATTTTAAGAGTCCTCGCGAGAAATCAGCAAAAAAAAATGACCGGGAAGGGCTTCATCCGAGCAGTTTTCATTGAACGATTCAAAAAAAACTGCTCGGATGAAGCCCTTCCCGGTCATTTTTTTTTGCTGATTTCTTGCAGGTACCCTTAAAATCACGTTCTGCACACATTGAGCTGCTTGGATTTTCAAAATTTGATCAGGAAATGAAAGTCTCTCATTTTAAAAAAATGAAAGATCCCTCACTTGAAAATTCCTCATCCTCTATGTCCATTTTCTGGTTTATGGATGTTCGAAGCGGGAAATTAAAGGATAAATTTAGAAGTGCTCCCTCTAGTTTCGATTGATTCTCGGTTTTGTCCCCCTAGTACCAATTGCAACGCTTTTAATCCTGAAATTTGATTAGCATATCTGTTATGTCCAATGGATAATGTTTGCTTCCCAGATTGATGGAAAATTGACTAATTAATGAATTGTATTGAGTGACATGGTTAAGGAGCTAAATTGAGAGACATGAGAAAAAGGCCTTGAAACGTCGAAACTGACATTGATTAGGCACTTTTCTGTAAGTTTGGAAACAAATGCTACCATTGGACCTAATACAGATGTTAACCAAAAATGTGTTGCAATTAATACTACGGGTAAAACTGAAACTTGGTTGAAACTAGAAGGATCATTTCATAAATTAACACATCCATGTATCAATTTTTTTATTTTTTTTTGAACTGATCCATGTATCAATTGGTTTGTCCGTTAATTAGTTTCTACTTTTGAAAAGTTAATTTGTAAATGATGGTACATTTTTCATTTTAATTGCTCTTTTGAGTAGATTTCATTTCGAAATGTTAGTAGGCAGAAGTATGACGATGATGTTTCCATGAAGCGCAATTATGAAAAATTCAAATATTTAAATGTAATGATACTGTCTCCATCAAAAATTGAATTTACGAACTTGGACACTCAAAAGAGGATGGACGGAATATAAAACTAGAATAAACCAACCACTTATATATATATATATATATATAATAAAACTATGATACATGAAACCAAAAAAGTACACGTGTTCTAAAAATAATCGTTCATGATTCTAACAAAAGCGTCCACATGTTCTATCATCCACCATTCATCCACATAGGCCAAAAATAGCTAGTGTAACGATCAATAACACATCAGGAGAAATAACATGATTTATATGTACATACCTAAATATGAGAGGGGTCTGAAGAGAGAAAAAAAAAAAAAAAACGCAATATTCAAATCCAATTTGTAACGCCCCGAATTTTGGGTACGTTAAATAAAAAATTTTATTGCATTTTAACAGAGTCTTGCTCAATATTACATCATAACCCTTACAAAAGTACTTTTATTTAAATAAGGGAAGGAACTAGGGTTCCTATCTACTGCTCCGCTTCCTCCTCCATCCTGGCTAGCTCTTCAGTTTCAAAGGCTTCTAAGGTGTAGAGTTCACCATGTTCGTCTACGAGGTCTAACACATTATATCAGCGTCGCTACAGATATAATATGTCAGGGTCACCAAAGGTAACACCATGAGCTACGAAAGCTCAGTAGAAAAATCTCATATCCGCTAACCCATAACTTACAAACAATAGATCATAGACAACAAACAATAACAATAACACGTCCACATTCGCTATTCAAACTATCGTAGGTGTCCATGATTCTCTTTATTTCTCCTACGTGACTCATCGTAGACCGTGTCATCGTTTTCACTTTTCTTTTTCCAAACTAACATCTTCCAAAATAGTTTTTAACACACCCAACCTCGGTTCTGCCGTTCCGAATTTCCGAGTATCCGCACAATGGTTTCGCCGCTCCGGGTTCCCGGGTATCCGCACAATGGTTCCGCCGCTCTGGGTTCTCATTGGCCTACCCATACACCCACAGGTCACATAATGCCACAAAAATTGGTCATTATGTAGTTTAAAAATATTTCCTCCTTCGAAACACGTTTTTCCATTAACCACACCCTAGGTGTCATATTTCTAACTTTCTTGATTTCGGTGTCTCGTTTTCATATATAGACTTCGCGGTAGGACTTTTCACATAAGGAATCAAAAAGCATTCATTGAAATCTTGAAACTAACCTAGCAAGATCATCCAACTCTATATTATTTAGCATGTTCAAATCACAACTTAAAGCATAATGCCACATGTATGGACGCCCTTAGAGTGAAAAATCACTTATGCTTTATCATGCATCTCAAACATTATAGGTGACAGATAACCTTATATACTTAGAGTTAGAGTGCAAGAATAATCTACTTTTCAAGATACGATTTTATACTTTACGTAGAGTTAGTAGACTAGGGACTCTTCCTTTCTTCTTGGCGGTAGGGCGGCTATGAAAAGTACGTTAGTGGTTGGACGGAATAACTTCCTACGGAACGCTTATGGTAGTTTCGAAAGAGAAAGATTTCTCTCGAAACTAAGTCTTGACTATTACTACTACAACTTTTGGATCGAAAGGGTGGTCGGGTGGCGGCTTAGTGGCGGCCTTGGATAAGTTTCTTGAAGAACACAAGAAGAACTTCAAGAACAAGAAGAACTAAGCAAGAATAAAGGAAGAATACAAGTTTTTCTAGAGAGAGAAGTTGTTAGGTGAAGGTGTGAGTTGAATGGCAAGAATGAGGTGCTATTTATAGCAAAAGTCTTGGTTATTACCCAAAGGATAAAATTTTCCCTAGCAATTATTATCCAATGGGTAAAGATTTTCCTAGAAAAATAATAAGCCAAAAGGTACAAGGTACTAGATTTCCAAATCAAATATCCCATTAAAGTAATTTAATTATGCACATGTCTCCTATTAAAAAACTAGATTTGTACTTAGGATATCTTAGGGAATGATTTAATAAATTAACCATAGTACTTGTTGGCAAGACTAGTGCTATTATCCAATGGGTAATGGGGGGTGGGATGATATCTAATAAACAATACCTATTTATCCTTTGCACATGTGTACTAGTCATATATATATTCATCAAGTACATATATTTATATATAACTAAGTACTATGTAATCTAGGGAGATCAACTTCTTAATATCTTAATCCAATAGGTACCAAAAATCCCAATATAAAATAATATCAATGTACTTAGAAAATCTAAGGTTTTTAAGTCCAAAAGTACATACATAATATAATATAGGTACAATATCACATGGGAAATCTAGAAAATGAATTATTAAATAAACCCTTGTAGTAGATGAAAGATTAACTTTATTATCCGATGGATAATAAATCCCCTAGTATTTATTGACCAATGGACAAAAGAAATAAGGAAATTTTTATATTTAAAATAACCAAAGTGTCCTTTAAAGCATGTGTAAAAATCTATTTTTTTTTCTAGATATTAATACTTAACCAAATCTATCAAGGAATACCTTTAATATAAAGAATAGGGTTTCTATAATCCAATAGATAAAAGTTTCCCTAACTTTTATCGTCCAATGGACAAAGAAGAAAACTAAAATAATAAAAGAAAATAAATAAATAATTTTCTAGTCTAGGGTTGGAAAGGTTCATAAGGCTCATGAATGGTCAAAAAAGTCCATCTAGGGTTAGGGAATGTAACTAGATGAATTGGTAATTTGGTTCCTCCAACTAGTCGGTTAGAAGTGAACTATATTAGCCAAGTAGAGCATCTAGTCAAGAAACGAATTTCAATGGGGTAAAATGTAATTACGACAAATTATAGGAATTTAAAAGGAAATATTAAAAGCAATCGAAGTAATTAAAATAAAATTTAAATATTTAACGAAATTTTTATTTACCAAAAATCAGGGTTGTTATACAATTGGATCTTAACTACTTGCAAAGAACCTTCAAGTGGCTAAATAAGTCACTTGGCTTATTTTTTTTGTCCTTATTCAATTTTTTTTCGCATTTGTTAGTTTTTCGTCAATTTTTTTGGAATTATTGTTTCGTCAGGACGAGAGGAATCTAAAATGTAAAAAATTACGATTGAAACATAATTTTTTTGAATAAAGACAAAAACAAGCCAATAAACCAATTTTTTTGTCTTTATTTTTAAAAAGATGGATTTCAATAATGTTTTTTTACTTTTTAAATTCCTCTTGTCATGAAGAAACAATAATTCCCAAAACATTTACAAAAAACTAAAAAATGCAAAAAAAATTTAAATAAGAACAAAAAAAATAAGCCAAGTAGCTTATTTAGCCGAATGACTCCTAAGTTGCAATTTCAATTTTTTGTTTTTCCCTCATTTGCCCTCGATGGAAAGTTGAGCCAACTCTTTTACCAATCCATCTATTTCTTCATCTCCTTTCTTTCTTATAATCTCACTAAATTCTTTTGCTTTAGTTCTTACATCCACCCCAGCTTCATCCACCACCACTTTCTTTATAACTAGTGCTATGTTTTCTCTATCCAGCCTTTTATTCTCATCTCTCTTGACCTCCACACCAAACCCAACAGCCTCCACCACTTTCGCATTGATGGGCTGGTCGTGGTGCACGGGCACGGCTACAATTGGAACCCCGAGTTTCAAACTCTCCAATATAGAATTCCAACCGCAATGGCTCACAAATCCTCCGGTGCTTGGATGTGCCAAGATTTGGGCCTGTGGAGCCCAACCCTCCACAATCATTCCTCTCTGTCCTATCCTGCGAGCAAGCAAATGAAATATCTTAGACCAAAAAAGATATACTTAAAAGAATAATGGGTAATATATATAATAAAAATAATACAAACATTAATTTCGATAATTAAAAATCTGACCAGAAAGAAAGCAAAGAAAATAGTCAAAAAATTTCAGTACGTAGTCCATCAAACCTGGTGTAATGAGGACCATCGAAAAGTCTGAACCTGAGCTACATATGGATATATCTGCACAAGTTTCTTTGCGTTTTTTCTTATGCATTTGTTATACTATTGAGTTCTGAGCTCTTCTCTAAACCCCGACAGTACTGACATGAGGAAATACTGTCATAAGAGAAGGGGTTTTCTTAGAGCTAGTCGTTCTGCATCCCCCCATTCCTGACCTGAGAAAGGAATGGAATAAGGGATGACCTTCTTATAGCGGATCTCGTTTTAGAAGTGAAACCCCTTCTATGGCCATTTCTATGTAAGCTAAAGGCCTCTTGAAAAGTTCTTAGAGGTAATTATACCTTATGCAATATATACTAAAAGTTGATCAATTCGTACTGATATTTAACAAATGGAATGTTGTGACAGTGATAATTGTATTTGCGTAGTTATTATACCTTTCGAGAAATCCCACGGGCAGTGCCTCTTCAACCTCAATAGTACCCTCTCCCGGCGGGGCTGGAAACCTGACAATCCATATGAAATTAACACCACTAAGCTCCAACCCATGAGCTATTTCATCCCTCTCCTCCTTTGACGGAAAACTCTCACTCCCAAATGACACAAACACGGTTGAGAGCTCATCTTTGGTGTCGAGCCATTGCATTATCTCCGAATCGTTGTTCTTTTCATCAATTTCTTGAACTAGTGGACCAAGTGGAACTCCCTTTTTCTTAGTTAGAATTGATAAATAATCAAGGTATTTACCCTCAAATTCTCTGAAAGTATTGAACAAAATCATTTTACATGATTTTTCCAGGCTTTCTAGGAGACGTGTCTTGTCATCTGTGCCATCATTTGTAGGGGCCTCCTCCTCTGGCGCCTGTGCTTTAGGGAAACCCCTGTTGAGGATTACGATACGAATTTAATATTAAAGAAAGTAAACTCAAATCGCAGAAAAATAAAATTAAGTGTTATTTATTAAATGAAATCCATATATGTATATAGAACACATTATACATCAAAAAATGAACTCTCTCCGTCCCTTTTTAAGTGTCCTGCTTTGTAACTCCAACTTATTAAAAAGATATCATTATTATACCTTTCACATCAATTTTTTTCTCCACTTTCCCTACTTACTCATCATCATTACACTTTTACTCACTTACTTTTCAAAATGGAATCTACTTTTATGGACAAAATAGACAATTCATCAACTTTTACCCACTAACTTTACAAAATGGACACTTATTTTGGGACAGCCCAAAATGAAATACCGGACTATAAATAAGGGACGGAGAGAGTATATAATTTTTTAAAAAGTGTGAATAATGATTTTGGACATCGTGGGGCGCAGAGGAAGAGAGAGCCTGTTCCACTTTCTCCAATTATCTCTTTTTTTAAAAAGACGGTAATTTTAAACTCAAATATAATGAAAATGAAAAATAATTTTTTAATTTTTTTTTGCACCGTTTAAAAGATTTCAAGGAGATCTATCAAATAAGATTTATATTGATAGAAAAATTATTTACGTAAACATATGATTTTTAAGCTTGAAATCACACCTTTTTTTTCAAATAGTACTTTGTTTTTGGAGAAAATGGAACGGCCCCTAAATTATAAGTACTCTACATTAAGACGAACTAACGAGTAACGACCAACTTGAGAATATGCTGATACTCCGGGAATGGCAATTCAACGCCGGGTCTCGAGTGCAAGTGGAGGCCCAAAGAAACCAGCGCTGCTCCTGCGATAAAGTACAACACCGCCGGAATTTTACACTCTGAGGCGATCGTTGCCGCCCACGGCTGCAGAAAGTCGTAGATGACCAAATCCGGGCTCAGTGTTTGTACAACTTCGGAGAAACGAGGGCTGGCTGAGTCGAAGGCCCTTTTTAAGGCGGGGATGAGATGTGGCGGGAGGCCGTTGGTGGTGTGGCGGTGGGGAGGGAGCTGTGGCGACGTCGACGGGAGGTGGAGTGGTACAAGTTCTATGGAGAGGGATTGGGTTTCGGTGACTCTGTTGTGGATAGAAGCGAGAATGATGGGTGTGGAGCATAGGTAGATGTGGAAGTTTTTGGTTGAGAGTATCTTGGCTAGCTCTAGGAAGGGAGTTATGTGGCCATGGGCTAACCATGGTAGCATCAGAACTTTGGTACAGCTCTCTTTTGAATCCATTGTCTCTCGCTCTCGCTCTCGCTCTCGATCTGCTCTCGTTGTTCATTGGCGATTGCAGATTGCAAAACTCTATAGGGACTTGAGGTTGTTCACAAAGTGACACTACTAATTTTATAATGAAAAAAATAACATTTTGTGAGTGATTTCTGTCAAGTAGTAGTAGTTGTCAACGCTCTTCCAGCTCAGCTCAATACAAATTAGATTCGGCTCCAACAACTAGTCCAGGTCAGGTCAAACTCCAGCTGGTAGTTAGGTAGATGAAATGCAGATGTAATTCAGATGTAATTCTGATTTTTGGAGGTTCGGATCAAGTACCTAAACACGTTAGATGCCGTTGATTCTCGCGTGGCCCACTTGGGTTTTTTTTAAAATTTTTGGACGGTTCGAATCGGCCGTCCGGTGGCCGGAATGGACCCGGCGTGCATGCGGTGGGTGGTTTAGTGGGTCAACTGCGGTGGGGGTATCATTTCCCTAAAATCAATACGTTGAGACGCCCACCATGGTGTACTTTGCGGATTAAACGAAGGATGGATTGACACATGGCAATGGGGGGCGTGCTGTGTCTCAGTGTGCTGTCCGGCAAGTGGGATCGGGGAAATCCTATAGTGCAAGGTCCTCCAACACTTTGTAGGGCACACACGGATTATCTTGACAATGAATGATTAGGATATGATTTTTAATTATGAAAGGTAAGAATAATTTATTATCGGTCATAATTGATTTTTGAAATGGACCGTTGATTGATGAGATCGACGTCTGTATGATGTCGTACACGTGCAATACACGGGGGTGCACTACAGCACCTCCGGATCCCATCGAGTGAGACCTACTCCTGTCTCACTCCGATTGATTGTAATTTATAGAGCTCATCGAGTAGAATAAGCTAGTGTGCCAAAAACCAGTTTGATTGAATATTATCCTTTTCAATAATGGATCCCAATAAATTTGATCCCAACAAAGGGTGATAATCAGAACAGATATAACTTGAAAATAATGGGTCCCAATAATTTTGATCCGGTGTTTCATGATTTATCCTTTTTAAAATAAAATTTTTCGATCATGTATTTCATGATGTCCGAAACACCCTTTGAGTTCTGACAGATGCAAATGGTGCAACCCCGTTCGGCTAAATAAGCCAACTAGCTCTTTTTTTTTATTCAAAAAAAATTTCGTATTTGTCAGTTTTTCTTCAATTTTTTGAGAATTATTGCATCGTCATGACGAAATAAAAAGTTAAAAATTATGATCAAAATCTATTTTTTTTAATAAAGACAAAAAATTGGCTTATTGGGTTATTTTTGTCTTTATTCAAAAAAATTAGGTTTCGCTCGTAATTTTTTACTTTTTAGATTCTTTTTGTCATGACGATGCAATAATCTCCAAAAAAAAATGATGAAAAACTAACAAATACAAAAAAAAATTGAATAAAAACAAAAAAATAAGTCAATTAGCCGAACGGGGCGCCATGGTTCACGTGTTTATGTAATATATAATTGTACATTGCGTGGTTTGAGAATAGTAGTAATTTTCTAAGAGGAAAAAATGCTTTTGTTTGGAAGTCAGCTTCAGAGTTACCGACACTAAATAAGATTAGGATATGATTTTCTAAATTAATGCTCTAGTATTTCTGTTATTATTTTTTTGTTCAGTTTTTTGTCATTAATGTGGATTAATCATTCGTCTCTCTAAGAAGAATAAAAAAAAAGTAAAAAAATGTGAATCGAAATTTAAAAAGTTCAAATAGGACGATAGTGAAGACAAATAGCTCTAAACTTTTTTCATCTTTACTAAACTTTTACTTTTTTCATAATTTTTTACTTTTTAACTCCTCTCGTCGAGAAAGAATGATCAATCCCAAAAATTTAACTTGAATCTAACAAAAACAAGAAGGAAAAAAATGAAAATAACTACCAAATCAATAATTTAGGAAGAACATGGCCTAAACCAGCCCTATTATTTTATTGTTCAGATGATTTGTGATGGTTTTTGTGCGTTAAATTGTTTATCATGTTTATGGATCGTACGTACTCAGGTGTTGTTTCTGTAAGGATCTTTTTTGGTTTTTTGGCTTTTTCCATTGTCCTAATATTCAAAATTTTATCGTGTTTGTTCGTTTTGTGTCAAAATTTTGCGCTTTAATTTTGAATATTTGAAAAATTTTACTTTTCCAATTCTTTTCTTCGAAACGAATGAAAAATTTACAAAAATTCAACACAAAATGAACAAATGCGAGAAAAATTTGAATAATGACAAACGGAAAAAGTCCAAAAGCCTCTTAAAGTAAAAATACCAAAATAAGTTTTAGACTTGTAAATTTACAACAACCCAGACGTAGAGGAACAACACCTCATTATTTGGCGGTGTCCCAGTATGGGCACAAGGCTGGGCCCGGCCCTCATTGGGCCTCCAGTGGATCAAACAGGAGTAATAAGGGCCTTGAAAGTAATAGTTCAATGATTATATCACAATGGAACTCAGGTAGTGTTCCGCTTTTTGTAAAAGTTTCTTTTTTTCAAATGGAGGTAATTTCAAACTCAAATATAATGCAAATGAAAAATATTTTTTCAATTTTTTTTATACCGTTTAAAAGATCTTAACGTGATCTATCAAATAAGATCCATATTGATAGAAAAATTATTTACGTAAATATATGATTTTTGAGCTTGAAATTACCTTCCTTTTCAAAAAGAACTTTTTCCAAGAATGTGGAACACCCTCTCAACCTTCTTACAAATCTCGAAAATCATCCAAGATTAATCTTCAATTTTGTTATGCAGTAGATGTGAAATCCCACATTGTCGAGATATGTATAGGTTATAAGTTAATGCCCACTAGTCGCTGTTAATCTTGGTTATAACTTTTGAACTACGCGATTAGACTAACTAAGCTTGGCAATCGGATCCTTCCCGTCTCGAACTCGTCCCGCCCTGAACGGGGCGGGTTTTGCACCCACAAATTCGGGTATAGGGTCGGGGTACGTAAAAAATTTTAAAACCTGACCGGATCCTTGTAAGATTCGGGATGACAATACCCCGTCTGTAAACCCGCCCCGACATTACATGAAGAAAGTCTAAAGTCATTGTTTGATTCCGCTGAAAAATCTTTTCACGGCGCATGAGAAAGATTCCCATCTCTGCTCAAGCGAAATTTTCGCTTTCGGGGTGAACTCTCCCATTTGAGGAAGGTAATTAAGCAGCGAATCCGTAGGTCCAATGTCTACGAATGGAAAGGATGAGTGGAAAGCATGCTAGCTTCCCAACTACAGTAGATTCTTGTCGAAATGATTGCTTGATTTTCTTTTGCTTAGATTCTCGAAATGATTGCTTGGTACAAGCCAGTGGATAGAACTTTTTTTTTTTGGGTAAGTGCCGGTGGATAGAACTTGTACTTGGAAAATCTTGTAAATAGAATAGCCAATCTTCTACTGGTATTTTTGGAGGACCAATGCCTATCCACTAAAATGGGGGAGAGGTTAAAGGGGTGGGGTGGTTACCGGAGCAGAGAATAATCCTCCAAAATATAGGGAAATGGTTGAAGATAGCGATGACAATCTCGGCCGACCCGTTCGAACAAGCCCCATTCCCCGCCCCGAAAATCCCCGAACTTCGGGGATTCGTTTGGGGATTGAGTAGGGTATGGGAAATTTTTTAAAAAAATATCGGGGATCGGTTAGGAGGCGGGGATAGGTCTGTCCCCGCCCCAAACCCTACCCGTCTCCGTTCCCCGTTTGTTACCCGCCCCGCCCCGTCCCGTCCCGTCCCCGAATCCCTCAAATATATATATTTATATATATAAATAAATAAATATATACTATATTATATATACCCCTTCAGTAGTACTTGCTGAAACAGTGAATAATAGGTGTTGTTATGTGCTGAAAATTGGTAGTATATATATGCTGAAATTGTGAAATACAAGTGTAGGAAATGGAGGTGCTGTTATGTGCCGCAAATACAGGTGCATGCCAATGTGTGTTCCAGAATTCTGCTGAAGCTTTTCAGTGATAAATATGGCCGTTCTTGATACCTTACTTTTTTTATTTTGTTGGCTTTTCTAATTCTGTTTGTGGAGCTTTGTTGGCTTCTAACTTCCTAGCCAACCGACAATCCTTACTAGTATTGTTTCCTCAGCCCTTTTCCCTGGAAAAAAAATACAAAACAATCCAAGTCCTTTCGACTTTCACATGCTAGTATATGCTGTTAGGTGCTGAAATTGTGAAATACAGGTACCCGAATTCCGAATCCCCAAATCCCCGTTTTGGATCCCCGTTCCCCGTTTGGGTCGAGGATGGAGGAAAAAAACAAATCCCCATTGGGGATCGGGTCGAGGATGGGGATGGGGATGGGGATGGGGATGGGGTAGGGGGTGGAGGTAGTACCCCCGTCCCCGACCCGTCCCCATTGCCATCCCTAGTTGAAGATGTGTCCATATTTTTGAATGAGACCGTAAGCTACTCCATTAAAACTTTTTGTTTTATTTGACTACGCGCGCGTCTACTGTACTTAAAATAAGAAAAAACCCATCTAGAAAGCAACCTGGTACCCGAAAGGATAATTCTCTAAAAATAACATCTTAACATCGATTCAAAACAGATTGAAAATTTTAACAATTAAATTTTTAAATATATTTTTTAATGTATAAACGGTGTAAAAAAATAAGTGTTCCAATTTTCAATCCGTTTGAACCGGTGCTAAGATCTTATTTTTCTATCATTTTATCTTAAATGATCATAATAGATTTTTGGCTCTAAGGCCTTTCAATGAGCACCCTAAAAGAGTTCTGAAACTAAATAAAAAGCCTTAGGGTGCTCGTTGAAAGACCTTTGAGCCAAAAATTCATTATGACTATCTAGGATAAAATGATCAAAAAAATAAGATTTTCGCACCGATTCTACCGGATTGATAATTCGAGCACTTATTTTTGTAATCATATTTTTTAATATATAAACAGTCTGGAATGAAGCCGTTTTGGGGCTGGTCGTGCTGGAGATGAGGGTAATTTAGTAACTTTGCCCTAATGGAGACAAAGAGAGGAGCGCCTCCTGAGAAAATTGAAGCGCAGAAATCATCCTCCTTCCATAAAAATTGGCAAGCACTTGCATTTTATCTTAAAATCATCTTC
Source organism: Rhododendron simsii (assembly GCA_014282245.1). Lineage (NCBI taxonomy): Eukaryota > Viridiplantae > Streptophyta > Magnoliopsida > Ericales > Ericaceae > Rhododendron > Rhododendron simsii. The sequence continues at coordinate 27,289,905 of CM024961.1, forward strand.
CTTCCAATTTTCATCATCCTTCCATAAAATCATCTTCCTTCCAATTTTCAATCCGTTTGAACCGGTGCAAAAAAAAAAATTTCTGATCATTTTATCTTAAATGGTCATAATGGATTTTTATACCGTTTATATATTAGAAAATATAGTTAAAAATTTAAGTGTTTCAATTTTCAATCTGTTTGAACCGATGTCAAAATTTTATTTTTTTATCATTTTATCTTAAATAATCATAATAGATTTTTAGCTCTAAGACCTTTCAATAGCATCCTAAGAGAGCCCTGAAACTAAAACCAATTTTTTCCGTTAATTTCATTAACGATGTTAACGATTTTACCAATTTAGAACATAAAACAAACTACAGGGTTTATTTGATTGCAATTGAAACTGGAGGGACGAAATTGAGACAATCGTAAAACTAGAGAGACGACTACGAAAATTTGCCCTTCTTTAATTCATCTTTCTTCTTAAGTTATGAGTCTTGAAAGTTGAACATATTGGTGTGGGTTAGAGGTTTAAATCCCAAAATCTTTGGACTTGTTCGTTTGGAGGTCTTAAAATCTCTTCGTACGACCCCTAATAAATTTTCTCTATCTATCTTTTTTCACTCATTACTCTTAAAAACTTCTCTCAAAACTCAAAACGACCAGGGTCTTCATTTTTTTAGACCTTCTCTGTTTTGGTTCCAAGTGAACAAAAATAAAGAAGAGAAAGTTGGAAATGAGAACGTGATACCCATATAAAAGGAATGCTCATCCACCAAGAAGGGAAGATGATTCCTTACACTGCTGTGGTTCACTTTGCATAGAGTAATAGGTTGATGGAAGGCTCAAAGAGTCAACGAAAGAAATAGTGGGATTTTTAACCTTGCATATTTCTCCCACTGCTACATTAGTATTAAAAAATATGATTAATGACTGTAAAGCAAAAGAGTGAATTGGATCCAACAATAATTGCCTCTGCATTATTTAAGTGGATAAAGTATATTATATTACTCTAAGAGGTTACTCTAAAGTAAGTGGGACTCAACTAGTAAAAGAGCTAGGGATCCAACACACATATTAAAGTACTCCCTCGGTCCCTTTTTTGTAGTTCGGTATTCCATTTTGGGTTGTCCCTTAATAAGTGCCCATTTTATAAAGTTAGTGGGTAAAAGTTGGTGTATTGTCTATTTTGTCCTTAAAAGTAGATTCCATTTTGAAAAGTTAGTGTGTAAAAGTATAATGATGATGGGTAAGTAGGAAAAGTGGAGGAAAAAGTTGATGTGAAAGGTATAATGATGATGTCTTTTTAATAAGTTGGAATTACGAAGCAGGACATTTAAAAAGGGACGGAGGGAATACTAATTACAGCTAATCAAGACCATTAGGATTTGAATTCTTTACACTCGAAGTAACAATTTCTTGGGATGATCTCTGTGACTACTTTTAAGTGGGTTACTTTTGTAGTACTTTTGTTTCTAAAACTAGAAGTCTCGTAATCACGTGTGATATACAGAATGTAAAAAATATACTTGTGAAGGAAAGAGTTATTGGCTAATTAATGGACAATAAATAAGTGACTTGGGATAGTATAAAGGTAAAAGAAGAAAAATAGGTAAGATGAAAGCGGTGTCGGCTAATTAATTTAAACGTAGATTTCAAACTGTTGAAATGCAATAGACGCGATTTGTATAATGAGGAACAAATTAACATTTCCCTATCCTTTAGGGACCATTCGGGGAAAAAGCCAGGGATGAATGAATCAAAATTCGATTAATTTATGGTATGGCAGTGAAATTAGCCCTTTTTAATTTGTATCATCACTCACTAATCTCTCTCTCTCTCTCTCTCTCTCTCTCTCTCTCTCCATAATCTAAGACTCCTGTCTCTCTCCTTTCTTTCTGGAATATTTGTCTCTGGCTCTTGCTCTCTCTCCGTAATCTAAGATCCCTGTCTCTCTCCTTTCTTTCTGGAATATTTGTCTCTGGCTCTTGCCCATTTCCTGCGTGGCTTTCTCTCGCTTTACAGAATCTAGTACACTCTACAAATCTCCCACATCATAAAACCCAGATTCGAGATCGAGAGAGAGAGAGAGCGCAATAAACATACTAGGAAAGTCAGTACTTTGTTATTCTAATGTTCTATAGCTAATCGAATATATCAAGTACGCAAAAAATCAACTTAATTGGACATCATAAAATGTTTGATCGAAACACATTTATCTTAAAAAGAATGGATTCGAAATACTAGATCAAACCTAATGAAACCCATTATTTTCAAGTTATATGTATTCCAATCAGGCACTTAGTAATATCCGATTAAGCTGATTTTTGGCACACTTGATTGGTTCTTATTTGGTGATTTCGTCGATCTTACTTATGTAGGGAGTGCCTGTGTTGAAATCTAGGTAGTTTTGGTTCATTCTTGTATCTTTTGATAGATCGAATTTGTATTGCCGAAGCTTTGTTATGCAATGTAGGGAATATGTTCAAAAAAAAGAAAGAAAGGGCACTACTCTCTCATGATGATACTCCCACGATTCAAACTCATGACTTCCTGGTTTTGATACCACTTGTGGAACCACTTTTCCACCATCTCTCCTAAAACAAATTGGTGTTAGGTATGGTTTCAATTAAGTCTTTTATGACATTCGACATCGCAACCGTAAACCTAATTTTAAAGCGGTCGCAGAGGTGATACTGTATAACCAAATCCATGGGGCACTCCGGGCCCAATTCAATTTTCACGAGATTTTTATCGATTTATACTTTTCCAAATAACTATTTGCCAAAATATATCATTTTTCAAACTATTTTTAAAAATAGTTTAAAACGCACATGGAATGTGCGTCATGCACATTGGATATGCATTATCCGAGCTGGCATGTGCGACCCGGGCCAGCTGGATTTCCAACGTGTATCATGCACACCCAATCTGCATCATGCATATTAGATGTGCATGATGCATATCTAATATGCGTCATGCATATTGAATATGAGTGATGCGTATTGAATATTGAATATGAGTGACGCATATTGAATGTGAGTGATGCGTTTTATATATATTCCAACGACTAACAACCATACAAAAGTAGAAATTAAAGATTCCGCTTGACCAAAAAAAAAAAGTAGAAATTAAAATTGAAGTTTCTTAAATTACATATCTTCTTCATCCGAAAGTTCGACATCGGACTTTAGTTTTTCTTCATTGCTCCAAGATAGGTACCACTGCGCGTCTTGAAGGAACCCCTCCGATGCACATTGAGCTGCTTCATTTGCTAGTGTCAATCTCTTAAGACGCATTCTCATTCGATTGCATTCCTCACGCATGCGGTTAATAGCTTTGAGCAACAGTTCATGGGTATTTGTCGGCATGTTAATTGCCAACTGCCTCAGGATTCTTGCATTACAAGGGCGACAATCTTCTAATAGGATAGGTAAGCGCGTTAGCCAATATGCTCACTCTGCTTGCATGGTATTTATGCAATGTGTAGACCAACGGAGATGGGGATTCAAAGGATAATCAAATTGATCTCCTTCATCCACCCATGACCTACGTACCCATTGCTCTGTTCGATTGGTGACAAAATGTCTGAGGCAGGACAAGAACCACCCTCAATTATCAGCATCCTCCTTCTCCACAATGGCAAATGCAATAGGGAATATTTGATTTTGCGCGTCCTGACTCACAGCAACCAAGATTACGCCCTTGTACTTTCCTGTTAGGAAGGTACCATCAATGCTTATCACAGGTTTGCAATGTTTGAACCCTTCGATGGCCGGCCCAAATGCCCAGAAAAGACAATCGAATGTGCGGCATCCTGGTATATTTGTATCTTTTGACACCAAGATGTACTTCGTACCTAGATTTTTAACTTTCACTACGGCTAAGAAACTTTCGACTTCTGCGTACGACTCATCCTAATTCCCAAAAATTCTTGCTCTAGCAATTTGCTTCGCAGCCCAAGTCTTCGCATACGATGGTTGGAATCCTCTGGCCTATCTAAAATCATTGCTTGAAGGACATTCACCTTTGTGCTTGCGTCTTTTTTCACGATAGGGGCGATAATTTCAGAAATGAACCGTGCGTCAAGATTATGATAATCTTGGGTTACACTCTCTGCAACGCAAGTGTGTGGTCCTGCGTATTGACTGACTATCCACTCATCGGCATCCTTACACTTTCTTGCTCTTAGTCGCCACTGACATGGGACCGAGTTCTTGCATTTGTACACCAACATAGTCGGTGATGATGCTGATGTCTTAACCACATTATTCTGTTGCATGCTATACTTCTTCACCGTATTCCAACAGCTTTGCATCAGATTTATCCTATATGTATCACGCGTTGTGTATTCTGACCCTTATCCCATTCTTTACTTGTTTACTCCACTTTCTTTTTTGTTCCAAAAGTAAAAAATAAAGTGTCCGAATTAAAAAAAATGTCTTTAACATGTTGGTCATAATATGAAACATAACCGATACAATTTTTTAAATAATCAAAGACGGTGAAAACGAGTTATTTGTAAAGTAATAAAACCAACCAAGCATAGCCTGTAATTGGAACAACAAAACTATAATAGGATTGCAATATATACTATTTTTTTTTTGTCTAAGTTATAATAGGATTGTAATTGGCACCAAACATGCTCTGGAATTGTCAATTTTAACAAAGTTGTCTCCACTCAGCAAGATTGTACTTTTCTAACAAGTTAATTAAATTTAGCGATTTGCTAAACTTTCACCCCAAGACTAGAAAAGAAGTACGGTGGTCGTGTAGCGGAATCTTTAATTTCTACTTTTGTATGGTAGTTAGTCGTTATATATATATATATATATATGCATCATCACTCACATTCAATATGCATGACGCATATTGGATATGCATCATACACATCTAATATGCATGATGCAGGTTGGGTGTGCGTGATACACGTTGGAAAATCCAGCTGGCCCGGGTCGCATATGCCAGCTCGGATAACGCATATCCAATGTGCATGACGCACATTCCATGTGCGTTTTAAACTATTTTTAAAAATAGTTTGAAAAATGATATATTTTGGCAAATAGTTATTTGGAAATGTATAAATCGATAAAAACCTCCAATTTTCACACTAATATCTTCCCCGGCCAACACTCTCCGGAAGTCGAAGCAATTGGACTTCCTCCCCACCTTCCGATCACGTGACAGATGCAATGTAATCCGCCCGTTCCACTTTTCCTTCTTTTTTCCAAAGTTTCTTTTTTTAAAATTTCAAACTCAAATATAATGAAAATAAAAAATAATTTTACGATTTTTTTTTCACTGTATTAAAGATCTCAATGAGATCTATCAAACAAGATCTATATTGGTAGGAAAATTATTTGCGTAAACACATGATTTTTGACCTTAAAATTCATTCTTTTTCAAAAACCTACTTTTTATAAAAGCGGAACGCCCCTAGTACACAATGGTTCGCGTGTTTATGTAATATTTGTACATTGCGGGGTTTGAGAAATAGTAATTTTCTAAGCGAAAAATTTGCGATTGTTTGGAAGTTAGCTTTAGAGTAATTTTTTTTTCCATTAATGTGGATTAATCATTCATGTCGATAAGATGAATAATAAAAAGTAAAAATGTGAATCGAAATTTAAAAAGTTCAAATAGGACGATAGTGAAGACAAATAGTTGCTCTAAACTTTTTTCGTCTTTCCTAAACTTTTAAGTTTTTACTTTTTATTGTAATTTCTTACTTTTTAACTCCTCTTGTCAAGAAAGAATGATTAATTCCAAAAATTTAACTTGAATCTAATCCAACAAAAACTAGGAAAAAATGAAAATAACTACCAAATCAATAATTTAGGAAGAACATGGCCTAAACCAGCCCTATTATTTTATTGTTCAGATAATTGTGATGGGTTTTGTGGGTAAAATTGTTTATCATGTTTATGGATCGTATGTGCTCAGGTGTTGTTTCTCTGAGGAGTTTTTTGGGATTTTTTTGGCTTTTTATGTTTGTCTTTATTCAATTTTTTTTTTTTTTTGCATTTGTCCGTTTTGCGTTGAACTTTTGTAAATTATTGATTCAAATTTAAATATTCAAAATTAAAGCCCAAAAGTTTGACGCAAAACGAACAAATGCAAAAAAATTTTGAATAAGAACAAACAAAAGAAGTCCAAAAGCTCCTTAAAGTAAAAAAATACCGAAATAATTTCAGACTTATAAGTTTACAAAAACACAGTCTTAGAGGAACAACACCTCCGTATTTGGTGGTGTCCTATATACACTAGGGCCTGTTCCAGAACCGGAATAAGAACTTATTTTTTGTCTAATAATAAGATGTGTTTCACAAAATAGTGAATAAGTACTTATTTTAAAAAATAATAGTTTCAAGCTAAAAAATCATGTGCTTACGCAAATAATTTTCCTATCACTATGGATCTTGTTTGATAGATCTCATTGAGATCTTTAATAGGGTGCAAAAAAAATTGAAAAATTATTTTTCATTTACATTATTTTTGAGTTTGAAAATGTGAAAATAAGCTCTTATTTGGGTTTTGTGGAACAAAGTTCCAAAATAAAAACTTATAAAATAAGAAGGTTTCTGAAACGAGCCCTAACCAAAATTTATATTTGTATGATATAATAAAATAAGCGTCAGTTGACCCCACAGCTTGCCTACTGTATCAGCCCCTACCACCCTCCCTCCCTTGGTCTCAATTTTGTTTTTTTGATTGGTGAGTATGGGCACAAGGCTGGGCCCGGCCATCATTGGGCCTCCAGTGGATCAAATAATAAGGGCCTTGAAAGTAACAGTAGTTCAATGATTAACTCAACTTTCTTACGGGGAAATTGACGGCCAATGACATGTTTTGATAATTAATATCTGTCAAGAATATTTTCAATATTAACAAATGTTTTCAGCATGTTCTTGGCGGGTATTAATTATCAAAACGCGTCCTGCGCCGTCATTTTCCCTTTCTTATGAGAAGAAAGTATTTGGTTAGAACTTTTTATATTAGTTTTACATCCTGTATGGTTTTGTAATGATTCTGGATGACTTTGCCATAATTTCTGTTTTTGTCATGATTAAGGGTGTTTTAGGTATAATTTAAATTTTAGGATGTCGACTTAAATATTCAAACCTAGTAAGATGGGCACCTAAATAAGTTTACGAAACAAAATGACTATTTAATTTCTTCTCGTGAGAAAGTTGAGTTAATCATTGAACTATTACTTTCAAGGCCCCACCTATATAGTAAAGAATTTTAGGACCTGAAACTAACTTTTTTATATTAGTTTTACATTCCGAATTTCTTCACCTATTTAGTAAAGAATTTTAGAATTTTAAACTAGCTTAAAAAGTTAGTTTTACATCCTGAATTTTTTTTCCTATATAGGTAAAGAAATTCATGATGTAAAACTAACTTTTTATGTTAGTTGTACATCCCGGATGATTTTTTCCTGATTCTGGATGATTTTGTCATGATTGCCGTTGCGCAGACCAAATTAAATAATGGATATTGATTTTCAAAGTCAATATCCCTTATTTAATTTGGTCAATATCCCTTATTTAATTTGATCTGCCCAACGACTCTATTAAAATGTATAAAAAATTATTAAGGGCTAAATGGGTATTATTTAAATTTTAGGATGAAAACATAAATTTTCAAACCTACAAGGATTAGGATTTAAGTATCAATATAGGATATGTGACCCCTATTTAAGTTCCCCTTCTTACAAATCTCAAAAATCATCTAAGATTAATCTTCCATTTTGTTATGTAGTAGATGTGAAATCCCAAATTATCTAGATACGTAAGGGTTATAAGATAATGCCTAGATACGTAAAGGTTATAAGATAATGCCCACTGGTTACTATTAATTTTAGTTATAATTTTTGAGACACGTGATTAGACTAATTAACTAGGCTTGGCAATCAGACCGCCCCCATTTGGGGCGGGGCAGATTTTCCATCACATTTTTGGATACAGGTCAGGGTAAAAATTCTGAAATCCGACTGGATTCGGATAGGATTCGGGGTGATAATATCTTACCCCAAAACTCGGCCCGATATTCCATGAAGAAAGTCTAAAGTCATTCCTTGGTTACATTAAACATCCTTTTCACGGGGCATGAGAAAGATTCCAAGCTGCTCAAGCGTAATTTTCACTTTTGGCTGGGTGAACTCTCCCATTTGAGGAAGGTAAGCATCCATAGGTCCAAATCTCTCCGATGTCTGCGAATGGAAAGGAAAGGATGAGTGGAAAGCATGCTAGCTAGCTTCCCAACTAGAGTAGATTCTCGTCTAAATGATTGCTTGATTTTCTTTTGCTTAGATTCTCGAAATTATTGCTTGGTACAAGCCTGTGGATAGAACTTGTACTTGGAAAATAGAGTGGCCAATCTTCTAGTTTTGGAGGACCAATGCCTATCCACTGAAATGGGGGAAGAGCTTTATGGGGTGGGATGGTTACCGGAGTGGAGAATAATCCTCCAAAATACTATAGGGAAATGGTTGGAGATGTGTCCATGTTTTTGAATGAGACTGTAAGCTACTATTGAAACTTTTTGTATGATTTCTCTGCGCGCGCGTCTACTGTACTTAAAATAAGCAAAAAAAAAAACCCGTCTAGAAAGCAACCTGGTACCTGAAAGGATAATTCTTTAATTCCTCTTTCTTTCTTCTTAAGTCATGAATCTTGAAAGTTGAACATATTGGTGCGGGTTAGAGGTTCGAATTTCACAATCTTCGGGCTTGTTCATTTGAAGGTTTCAAAATCCCTGTCCATGACCCCTAATAAGTTATTTTCTCTATTCATCTCTCTCCACTCATACTTCTCTCAAAACTCAAAATGAACAAGGTCTTCATTTTGTTGAGACTTTGCTGTTTTGGTTCCAAGTGAACAAAAATAAAGGAGAGAGAGTTGGAAATGAGAACGTGTTACCAATAAAAAGAATGCTAGCTCATCCACCAAGAAGGGAAAATGATTCCTAAGAACACTGCTCTGGTCCACTTTGCATAAAGTAAAAGGCTGATGGAAGGCTCAAGCCTCAAAGAGTCAAAGAAAGAAATAGTGGGATTTTTAACCTTTGCATATTTCCCCCACTACTACATTAGTATTAAAAGTATGATTAATGACTGTAAAGCAAAAGAGTGAATTGGATCCAACAATAATTGCCTCTGCATTATTTAAGTGGATAAGTATTACTCCAAGAGGTTACTCTAGAGTAAGTGGGACTCAACTCTTAAAAAAGTGAGGGATCCAACATATAAATTAAAGTACTAATTGCATCTAACCAAGCCCATTAGGATTTGAATTCTTTATGCTCGAAGTAACAATTTCTTGGGATGATCTCTGTGACTACTTTTAAGTGGATTACTTTTATATTTCTGTTTCTAAAACTAAAAGTCTCGTAACCTCGTGCGATGCGCGGAGCGTAAAAAATATACTTGTAAAGAAAAAACTTATTGGCTAATTAATGGACAATAATAAGTGACTTGGGATAGTATAAAGGTAAAAGAAGATAAATAAGTAAGATGAAAGAAGTGGCGGCTAATTTAAACCTAGATTTTAAATGTTGGGAAATTTCAAAAAAAAAGCATTGGGATGCAATAGATGCAATTTGTATATTGAGGATCAAATTAACATTTCGCTATACTCTAGGGACCATTCGGGGAAAAAGCCTGTGATGAATGAATCAAAATTCGATTAATTTATGGGATAGCAGTGAAATTTGCCCTATTTAATTTGTATCATCACTCATTAATCTCTCTCTCTCTCTCTCTCTCTCTCTCCTCCATAGTCTAAGGGGAATCTAAGACCCTCTGTCTCTCTCCTCTTTTCGGGAATATTTGTCTCTGGCTCTTGCCCATTTCCTGCGTGGCTTTCTCTCTCTTCACAGAATCTACACTCAACAAATCTCCCACATCATAAAACCCAGATTCGAGAGAGACAGACACAGAGAGAGAGAGAAAGAGCAGTGTATATATTTGCGTATATACGCCGACAGAGAGAGAGAGAGAGAGAGCGAGAAAGAGCGACAGATTGGTAGATTTTCTCTCCTCTCTCCCTACTTGGAGATAAAACAGAGCCAATTGAGCAAGAAATGGTGGTAGCGGGAGCTCGCCGTTACGATGAGTAGTTGAGAGAGTGAAGCTTTGGGCCTTGGTCTGATGTTTTTTCGCTGAAATCGATGATTTATCGTTTGGAAATGGTAATCTGTTTCTTGGTTTTGGAGTAGAGGTACGACCGAGGGGTATTGGATCAGTCAGAGAGGTTCTCTGAAGAGTAATAAAGAATTGGAGCGAAGCCTTAATAATACTCCAATAAAATGATGTCGACGGGAATCAACTTGGTGATGACGGTGATTGGGTTTACGGTGAGTACGATGTTCATCGTGTTCGTGTGCTCCAGGCTCATTTGGGCTCGCATTCTAGTCAGTGCTTCCAGACGCTCCTTGTCGGTTTCTCGTAGATCTGATCTTACTTTAGTAAGCTCTCTCCTTCATGTCCTGATTTATCACTACTTGATTACCACTGTTTTCCTGAATTACTTTATGGGTTTGTTTGCTTGGAGGAAGTAATAGTGAAGGCATATAGAATTTTTTATGACCGGATGTCCTCACGGCACCTCGAATAATTCCAGGTAACAACCGGGCAAACCATCCAGTGACCCAAGGTTGGAATGGTTGCCCTTCGTGAGATTCAAACGAGCGATCTCAGGGAGGTCCAACACTGCCCCTCTTTTGGGTTAAGGCATGTATAATCTTACCGGATATATAATCTCACCTGATTATTCAGTGGTTTGATCGGTTTGATAATGGCATAGGGCATTGTACAATCCATACTTTATGGGATTATATATTCCGATGCATGTTTAATCCGGGTGGTAAGTATATTAACCAAACACCCAATAGTTGGTCACTTCGATCTATAGTCCAATCTGAAGCTCATATCCCGTTTCCCAGATAGGTCCTATGTGTATTTTTTTTTCTCTCGTTAACTTTTTAATTTTTGTTCATTTTTGTATTCTTAATTATGCATAATTGGAGTGTTGGTTAGTGATTGCATCTGGTATATGTTGTGTGTCTTTCAGGCCTAGCTGTTCTGGCAACCTCTATTTTTGTTATGCTTTGAAAATTTTCATTTATTTTGCAAAGTAGTTAGTAGAGAACATAAGTTTTGGACTTTTAAACCTGGTCGTATTATGCTTTGTCTTCCCTTTTTCTTGTTGTTTCCATTTTAGTTTCCTATAGTTTTCCGTAGTTTCATATAATTTTCCATTTAGTTCCTAGTTTTGGTAACGGGATTTTATTTTTCAGATAGAAAAATATAAGGTTTCCTCTCTACCTGATTTTGTATCTCAAACATAATCTCTTATACAGCTTTCAATGGCTTGTCAATTTTCTTGCCAAAGTAAAATTTTAGCAAGATTCCAATATGGTGTTGGTATAAGCAGACTTTGTGTCTTACTTTGTACTTTCACTTTGGGAGTTGCATTTTACTTAATGGTAAAGTATTACTAGTGGAAGTGAAGTTATGAGTGGTGTGTTTATTTTGAAGTAGTGGAAGAGTGGGAGGTCGGTTCGGTTAGTGGAAGAGTCCTTGTTATTTATGCAAGTGGAGATCATGGGTGTAGTGCATGTTACCTAGGGGTGATGAGTTACATTTTTTTGATCCCTAAAGATACCCATGTAACCTAGAATTTTAAAGTATAAGAAGAAAATATTCCAACTATACTTGTCTTTTTCTGAATTTGTGAGTGTGTGAAATAGATAATAAGCTCTTGCCTCAAACAAAACATGCACCCTAATGCTTTGAGAAATCTTTTGCCAAAATCTGGCCCAAGATATGGTAAAGGCATTCTTTGGCACATAGCCATACTCGTGATTGAAATCTTTAGGAGACGGTTCAAACGTTGTAATAGTGTGATTGGTCAAGGTACAAGATGGCTTTGGCACAATTCAGCAAGTTGCGACTGTCACGGCGCACGAGTAATTTTGAGGCTGACTTTCATAAAATGATTAAAATCTCTGGAGATCTGTTTATTGGTCTATTTTCTTAGGTTCCATTTGAAAGCCTGGAAAAAACCGTTTACTGTAGTCTTTTTGCTATACTGAGAATTTCGAAATTGTCTTTCATTTTCGATTGAACTGGTTTGTTGTCGCTGTTTTTATCTGAATGTGACATCAGTTTGTCTTAACATTTTGCTGTTGCATTGGACAAACTGTCCTCTTTCCTTTACCATCTATAGCATTTTTGCTGATTTTTTGTGGTCTAACTCAAGTGATTGTTTCCTTTTCTGGCAGTTGGAACGGGGTTTACATGGCCTTGAGCCTCTTGTCATAGCCAACTTTCCTATGCAGAAGTACAATGATACATATTTTTATTCTTCAGAAGATGCTCAGTAAGTTTGTCTTCTCATATTTCTTTTTAACTGGCTTTACCTGGTTTGTGTTTGATGTAACTATCAGTTTCGTTCCTTGAAGCCGGTTGTTCTTTCTCATGAAGGCATAAATGACTTCAAATAGGATGTTTCATATGCACACAGCAATATATGGTCATTTCAATATAATATATCCTGGTCATTACTAGGTGATGCAGAGAGTGGTGTGATGGATGAACTAAATGTTCTGTAATTTTCACCTTCGATATCCTTAGTCTTTAAGGAATCTGATGATGGTGGACTAGGGACATAGACTTGTGGGAACCTGTTAAAACATGCATGGGCCTTGTCTCCACTATGTTGTTGGTATGGATGCATGCCCGGGCCAATCGAATATTGTGTTTTCTAGTTCTGTCGAGTTGTTGCAAGAATATTGCGTAATACTAATAACTTACTTGCCTTTACCTTCTGAAAAACATCAAATAGACAGTATATTGTCATCAACTATGAACAATTTGAACATGCATTTTCCCATAAAAAGAAAAAAAGAGAAACAGAAAAATCTTCACTGCCCTGGGCTCCCGATTACAATAGGGTCTGGGAAAGGTATTATGCAGGCAGTCTGACCCTTAGTCACACGATTCGTGGAATCAGGCCGACGAACCGCAAGCTGGTTCGCGGATTGGTGGTTCCTATCAAAGTTCTTCAAAAATTCGCGCATGACTTGTTCTCTATTCTCGAACTTGTAAATTGTCCAGATGAATTTACCACAGGGAACCAATAAGTAAGTGACACATGCTATGCACTAGCTTGGCAAAACCCAATAGCTCTTCAGAGCCATGCAATCCACTGCTTCACGTCCCATCAACCAATCTCTATCCATTTTGTTATTTTATTATTCCTCCTTGGAATACTATACACTTACAAACACCGATCCATAGGCATTAGTCACTACCTACAAGTGCATCATCATCAAAGGTGTTCATTAATTCTTATCATTTTTTTTCGCTTTAAAATTCGTTGTTATTGTCCAAGAGAAAGAGTATGACTGCAAATCTTGGAGAAATCGCGGTTCAAAAAAAAAATCTTGGAGAAATCGCTGTCAATTTGAGGTATGACAGAGAAAATAATCAAGGGGATAAAAAACGTGGTGAAAAATAAAATTGCCAAGCCAAAAATTGAAAACTATTGTTTATAGAATTACGTTGAGTTGAGAAGTACAATATTGTATGGAATATCATATTTGTTTATTTTTGGTGTATAGTTTTATATTGACAAGTTGTGTTGGTGTGTAGTGTGATGACCTTTTGTTATGGCAGTTTATCATGTGTAGGATCTATTTTCTTTCTTCCAAATAATATCTCGATATACCCCACATGATTTGACTTGGACAAATTCTTCATTCAATGACGACTGTGAGACTTGGACTCTCACGGGCAGCTATTCTGTAAATAGTGTTGGCTTTACCTCTTTCCCACTCTTATTTTCATGCACATGTCATATAAATGAGTGATTATTCAGTGCCCCAAGGCATTGTCACTTGGTGCGGCAGTTCTCTCTCAACACAACACTTTGTGGTGGGCACCGCACAAATATGTGGTGGAGAGATGAGTTGGGGCACCACATGCCAATGCCTCTGGACAATGACCCACAATCCACATAAATATTTTTTGTTCTTTCTGCTGCGAATCTTTTCCTGTTGGAAGGAATGTTGTTTCTCTCGACTCTTCTTTGATTCGCTTGTAAAAATTTCTGCATAAGGGCTTGGTGTACGAAGTCTTCTGGCCATCCTTTACAGAATATTTGAACCTGTTGCTGAAGATTAGGAAAAATTCCCTCATTGCCCCTCTGGAAGATGTTCACTTTTTGCTTCTTTAGCGTAGGAAGTTTCTCTCCAAATAGTTTCATTTAGAAGTTTGAGGTCCTTGGAAAAAGTTGCTTTTCTCTTTTGCAAGCCAGCTACGGACAGCCCTTCTCTTGACACTATCTGATTGCACTCGATGGGAGGTTCCTTTTTTTGAAGCTTCCTTGTGAGTACGTCTGGAGATGTATGTCATACTTTTTCCTTCTCTTTTTTGAGGCAAGTAATGTATATCATTCTTTGCAGAGGCCCTCTAAATTGAGTTGAACTCGAAAGTTTAAACGTATAGATGTTTCTTATCTGCCCGTGGCCATATGATTTGTTGAATCGTGTCTTCACTGTCTAGTATGATATAGTTATCTGATTTCCATGGTATGCAGTCTCGGTTTTTGACAGACATAGGACCTGATTTTCTCATCAATGATATTACTAATCTGTCTAATGTTGCTCTATTTGTGCTCTAACGAAAAATCTTAATCAGTTTTTTTCCCCTGTCAGATGCACAGTTTGCCTTGCTGAATATCGCAAGGAAGACATACTGCGTGTCCTTCCTTACTGCGGCCACTCCTTCCACGCGACATGCATAGACAAATGGCTGCAGCAGCACTCAACATGCCCCGTGTGTAGAATTTCACTTCGCGAGTTACCTGAGAAGAAGCAAATGCAACCAATGTTCAGCTCGGCTGTCCGATTCCAATGTGACACTGTATCCCTCAACGCGAATTCGTGTCACTGTTTGTCGACTGGCCAGAGGGTTGGACCCATCCAGGAGAGAGGAGGGGTAGCGGCTGGAGAGATCGTCTCCATCTTGATTGACGGTAACCGAACTGTAAAAGATTCGGGAAACAAGCACGTGGAGAGCCCATCTGATACTTAAAATCATAACGGTTCCGGTTCCTGGAATCCAAGCTTCAAGATATGGAATTGGGAAATGGGTGAATCTGAAAAGTTGGACAATTCAACCAGTTTTTGTGCAGAAGTTGATTCTTTTTTCCTTGTGGCCTGCTGTACATATTAACATACCGATTTATTTTCCTCCTTTTCCCTTCTCTCTTTTTTTTTCACATTTTCCCTCCCTATCACTCTTTTCCTATTAGAGAGCTGGTTTTTAAGCAGTTTTGCTAGTTCAGTTGTAAAACCTGGGCAGCTGTTTTAATTCTTCAGGGCTCTCTCTCTCCACTAGTAGCTACATTTTGCTTACAAAAGAGGATGCGAGGTATGAATCTGTGATCATGCCATCATTTGGGGCACAAAATTCATCTTTTGTCAGTAAATTATGAAGGGGGCACAAAATTGGATCTTTGTATCTCCTTTAGAATGAACTTTTAAAACACCTTTGTAATTCGGTGTAGGTTTAATAGCACGGTCTGTATTTTACATATATGAAGAAAAATATGACACCACTATATAGTAAAGTTCGTTTAGTTTTTTTCTCTCTTTTGTTACACGTAAGTGGGGGTTAGCAGGGAGTTAATAAGTTAGAGTTCGTGTAGTTTACATGGTGATTTGTTGTAAGAAAATTTAGTTTAGAAAAGGTTCATCTCACTTATAAATGCAAGAAATATAGCAATGGCAACACAACGACCAAAAAAACACTCTATTGATCTATTCTCATCTTATTATTATCAAAAGAAACTATTCCTTCTGTTCCCTTTTTTAAGTTCCTTTTGGAAATTTTTGCTACATAAGGGAATATAATTATTGTATGGCTAATCACTATATTTTTTCATTTTGTCATTCAATCTTTGCTTTTTTATTTTTTTTAGTACTATTGATTTAAAAGTAGAAGGGTAAAGTAAAACTTTCATTAACAATAACTCTTTTACTCGGAATGCAGACAATATTTTTAGGACAATATAAAAAGTGCTCACTGAGACTAAAAACTGGGAACCAAGACTTTATTCTTCTCTCTCTCTCTCTTGAGCAGGAGCTCATGACAAGGGGGTGTCTCAGTCATTTCCTCAAATTACAAGGGCCACATAATTTTCTTCCCCATTTTCCCCGGTTTTCCCATCTCCAATCCCATTTTCCTGGAAAATAATCAAAATATGTTAGGGCTCCCAACCCCTATCTTCTTCTTCCCATCAACCCTAATTTCAATCCCATCACTATCCAACCCAAACCCATTTCTCCCACTCACTCCCACCCGCAAACCCCCTTCTCCAACCCTCAAATTCCAACCTCGAACAAACCCTATAAAACCCGGAAAATTCCAAATCTCAGCAGAAAATGGCAACGGACAGAGCAGGGATCCGAAGGAGGAGAGAGAAGAAGAACAAGGGTTCAAGAAGGAGGAGGACGTGAAGAGGAACGGACGGCCGACTTTCAATCTGAGGTGGACTGATCTAGTGCTTGATCCAGACCCTGAGAACATCTTGGCCGTCGGATTGACGGGCCTCCTTGCGTGGGCCAGTGCACAAGTTCTGTGGCAGCTCTTCTTTATATCTTTGGCGATAATTGTTGCTGCTCTCAAGTATTCTTTCATTGCTGCTCTTCTCATTTTCATCCTCATTACCCTCCTTTGATCCTCTCTCTCTCTCTCTCTCTCTGAAGTAAAAGATTTGTTCTTTATTAGTATGTATGTGTAGGTGTCATATGGATACAATGAGATGGTGATTTGCTCATTGGGTTTTTCTGATTTTTGAATCTTGGATGATTGATGTTTTGTGAGGATGCAGATAAGCATTGGGAAATGATATTGGGGGATTCAGACCTCAGAGCATGAACTTTAGCACAATTGCAAGTTCATAACTTTGAGTGTGCAGTACGCTATGCACCTCTGAGCCGTCGGATCGTAACATCCGATGGTTGGGATCTCATCTCGAAGATGCGCAGCATGGCACCTCATTACACAGCACCAACCCGAAGTCCCTATTGAACAATGTCAATTTCCAGTTCAAAAAAATAAATATCAATGTTAAAAATGGTTCTACCATTGATCATCTGTTATTTTGTCCAGTCATCGTTGTTTGGTTTTTGGTGTTTTAACTTCAAGCCAAAACCGAAAGAATTGATTGTTTTTTGTTTGGGTAATGATTACCACACTTGCTCTTTTTGATGAATTCGTTCTTGTTCTCTAGTAAAATTATTATGTGTAATTTTCACACTCAAAGACGAGAAATAGAATGCATTATTAAAAAAAGGGAAAATCATTAACCCGTTTTGTTTTTTGTTTTTTTTTTGAGTAAATTACACTAAACCCCCCTTAACTCGCATTTTCAGTTAGTGTAATTTACTCTTTTGTTTTTTCATGGGGAAGTAAACACTTTTCAATGTTGAGAACCAAATAGAAAGGTTTTCATTTGTAAGAGTTAGCATATGGGGTTTTTTTTTTTCCCCCCTGATTATCTATGATGACGTCTATGTTTTCTTTTACCAGGAAATTTCCACACCCTTTGTTTTTTTTTTTGAAATGCACACCCTTTTCTATCTTCTTGCAATGTCAATATACAAGTGTGAAAGAATATTCAAATGAAATTTTAATATTTTAAATTAACTTACAGAAAAAAAAAATGCACGAAAATCACTACCCTTTCTTATTTGATCAGATAATAGAACAGGGAACCTTTACCGCATAGGACAAGGATACCTGGTGTGTAATGCACTACATTGTCCTACGATTAGCAGAACAATTGAAGTCAGTTTAGCAGTTCAGCTGTAAAGAATGTTTTCTTTTTCCTCTCTGCAGAAAGGGTTGAAGCAACATAGTTGAAAAGGGCCAAGGGACTAACAAAAGAAACAATTTGATTTCTCTTTATGTTTATGAGTTTTCCAGGATAAAACTTGAATGCAGTAGCTGTACTTCAAAACCCTGGTTTGTTTTGGCTTCACATTCCAGCTTTTCGGGTTAGTATTTCCTTTTAAAGCTAAAGGAAACTTCAAATAAGCTGAAATAACGATTGCGTTAGACAGAGTATATAACCAGAAGATCTAAGGTCGTTTTGTTAAGCGAAGTTTCAAAATTTATGAAGTAAATCTTTTACAACACCACCAACCAACATGAACATGAAAAAGTTCAACAAGAAAAGCCCTATGAATGTCGGCAAAACCCAGAAATTTGTTGCAGCAAAAGTAGGATCTAGCAAACACAGTAATGCAACTGGTGGAGTTGAGTTTATATCTGCTGTAGAGCTACTTTACTACAGTGACCATACTTGATCAGCCATTCTCACAACAAAGATTCAAAAGTAGAAAATAAAATCTCCCTTACAACGGTAAACAGCACATAAACTCACAAAATTTCTGTCACTTGCTCTTTTTGTCAACTGACAAACGGTTGTAGAAAAAAAAACATGGAGTCATCTTTAGAGTTCATCCTTTGACCATGGAAATAGAGTGACAAAGATTTCTTACAGCATCAGGCACTGCTTGCCCACATCTTTCAAGGATTTCAATCAGTTGTTCGATGAGTGTTGCATTCTCAGTTGTTAAAAAGCTATGCAATGCACCACTGACTGTGTGGCGGGCCATCCTCGTCAGGATCTGGACATAATCATCAATCGAGTGCACGAAATCTGAAATTATTACTAGTTCAAATCCCCCAAAATCACTTGTATTGATATGTTCCACCTTGGATATAAGTACTGCAGGCCTTCTTTTTCTGTCAAAGTTGAAGACATGAATGAATGACCATTTCGGGTCTTCTTGTGGGGGAAAAATACAGTAGACTTCCAAAAAAAAAATACAGCAGAACATCAGACATGGAAAACCAAGCATATTGAACTAAAATAAAATTTGAACTACAGCCATGATCTATGAGGTAATCCCTCTTCTCATCTCACAACCCCTAAAGAAAATTAGCGTGGAAGTCCCTAGAAAAAAGAAACCATGGTAAAACAGCAAAGATAATAACTGGACCAAATGGAAAAACATGGGAGATACCACCACGGCTCTCTGGCAAGGACTGACCATCACTTATAACGATGGTTCCATTGCCCCATTTCAAGTAGTTGCATAAAGGTAGAGATTTCAAGATTAAAATACTTGTCAGAAATGAAAAGATTGAAACAATGACCATAGACAACTTAAATTGTCAAACCAAACCAAACCAAACCGAGCATTGTGTCCCAATCACTTGGGGTCGGCTACATGAATTCGTTCCCTCCATTGAGCTCTGTTAAGGGCCATTTGTTCACACACATCTATTATACTCATATATTTGCGCACTATAGCATCTTATGTCAATTTAGGTCTACCCTTCCCCGTGACATTGCTACCTAGAGCTATCATATCCGCTCTCTTAACTACTGCATCTTCTGGTCTACGGTAAACATACCCAAACCACCTTAGCCTGTTTTTCCTCAACTTCTCCTCTATAGGTGCTATACATATCATCTCACGAACTGTTTCATTTCTAATCTTGTCTCGTCTAGTCTTATCACACATCCACCTCAATATTATCATTTCCGCTACACTCATTTTGCTCACATGTTATTTTTTAATAGGCCAACATTTTGTCCCATAAAGCATCGCTGGTCTTATGGCAGTTCCATAGAATTTTCCTTTCAATTTTGTAAGTACTCTTTTGTCACATAGTACACCAGTAGCGCTTCTCCATTTGAGCCACCCCACTTGGATCCTATGGGTCACATCATCAGTAATCTCTCCATCTCTACTAATAATTGAGCCTAAATACCTAAAATGATCACTCTTTGATATCTCCTGGTCTTGAATCATCACTCTCTCTTCATGTGCACTACTGGTACTACTAAACTTGCACACATATACTCAGTTTTACTCCTACTTATCCGAAAACCCTTTGACTCTAATGCTTCCCTCCAAATTTCTAATTTCATATTAACACCTTTAGCGATTTCATCTACGAGGACAATGTCATCTGCAAACATCATACACCATGGAATATCCTCTTGAAATTGTCTAGTCAATTCATTCATAACTAAGGCAAAGAGGTACGGGCTCAGGGCTGACCCTTGATGCAATCCAACGTTGATTGAAAATTCACTTGTTTCCCCTATTGGTGATCTAATGGTAGTGACAGCACCATCATACATGTCTCTAATCACCTCGATATACCCTTTGGTCACTCCTTTTCTCTCCAAAACCCACCAAATGATGTCTCTAGGCACCTTATCATAAGCCTTTTCTAAGTTTATGAAAACCATATGGAAATCCTTCTTCTTTGCTCTGTGTTTTTCTACCAATCTCCTTAATAGGTAGATAGCTTCCATGGTTGATCTTCCAGGCATAAACCCGAACTGTTTCTCTGACACCGTAGTTACCATCCTCAAGCAATGCTCAATAATTTTTTCCCACAACTTCATCGTATGACTTATCAATTTAATACCTCTATAATTGTTGCAGCTTTGAATATCCCCTTTGTTCTTATAGATAGGTACTAAGGTGCTCCTTTTCCATTCGTCGGGCATCTTCCTAGTCATAGTAATCTTGTTGAACAACTTCATCAACCAAGTCACCCCCAAGTCCCCTAGACTTTTCCACACTTCAATAGGGATATCATCTGGTCCTAGGGCCTTACCCAGTTTCATCATTTTCAAAACTTTAACCACTTTGAACTTTTGTATTCTCTGATAAAACTCATATTCTATGTTCTCGCCAGGTACATACACTTCCTCCCCACCAAAGACTCCTTCATGTTTCTCGTTTAACAACTTATCGAAATACGACTTCCATCTATCCCTGATCGCCTCGTCTTTTACCAACACCACCGAATCAATACCTTTTATACACTTAACTTGAGAAACGTCTCTAGCTTTCCTTTCTCGTAGCTTTCATAGTCCTATTGGACTAATAGTGAGCGGATTAACAATATGATATCTGACAGGCATTTAATCCCAAACACAGGATATGTGGTCCCCTTGGATCTATAGTCTAATGACTCTAATACAATGCTTTTTTTTTAAAGAAAAAGTCCAGGCTAATCTGATGCTTTAATCCGTACAAACAAAATAGGCCGAATGGTATAGCAAATGCTATTTGGTAGGTTGGATGGGATGGAAGAAACTCAATGCTTATATTAATGTAGAAGAGTGAATGCAACCGGTACCAAATATCTAGGCTTTCAGGTGCCAAGACTAATTAAACAAGAGCTGTGGTTTTAATTGAGTAATGGCTTATCAATAGAATCGGCTTCCTATTCAAAATGTATGATAGTGTAAGGCCAATAAGTCACAATCTTACCTGTTCTTAATTTCTGAACCAGGAGCTGAGTTTACTGCAACAGAGTAACCCTTAGACTCGATGGCAGTAACTAAAGGATTAAAATTGCTGTCCTTCCCAACTACAAATAGCACCTTAGAAAGCTGCAGATTAGGTTGATCACCACAAGCTTGATCCAAAACTTGAATACCCTGCACAAGTTAATTGTCAATTTACGGAAATAAAAATCACTCTGAAGACTCAAAAGGAAAGGGAGAAAAATAACTTGCAACATATTAGAAAGCCAGAGTCACAACCAGTATACAGATCATTGGTCTATTACATTACTTGACATTGGAGAATGGAGATAAGGCCTTGGCATGAAGAATAACTGAAACAACCAAATTTGCTACAGATCTTTAGAGTACTGCTAAGGTAGGTCAAGAAGCTAACAGTTGAAGTTCAAAGTTAGAACTGACAGCTTAGATACCTTCGATATCTTCTCTTCTTCTGACGCACAAACGTGTATGGATTGGAGAATGCATGCACCTTGACTACTAATAGAATTATTCAATGACAATCTGCGAATTGATCCACAAAGAAGGTTTTGCACAAGAGGTATTGATGTATGACTTGAGCAATCACTGAAAACCACCGTGTGGGGATTGGTAGATATATGTTGCCTTATGGATTTAATAGCATCGCTGTGACCACCTTTAATAAGTGTCTCCAGTCCATCAACAACCTACGAAGTGCCAAAAACAAAATAGATCAGAAAGAGACGATGAAGCTTACATAACAACAAACAACTTACCAAACCAAAGCCCTTTTCGTATATGACTGAAAATAATATTACCAACCAAAAGCACTTTATTGGGTAATTCTTATTCGATGAACCATCCTTCACCAAGCAAAGTAGGTTAACACCAGAAAATATTTCCAATTTCCAGAAAACTCGATAGTCTAGCAACGTAAGGTCATAACCAAAAAGCAATGGGCAAGAAATATCAGAAAAACAACGCCCAGAAGGCAGTCAAGGAACTTCTTTCAACAGCATCTCAACTAGAAAGATCCTGTTGAATTTTTAGATAAGTGCAAGCATGTGTTGACTCCTATATTAGAAGTCTGCTGCTTGGGTATAGAAATTGGAGGAATGAACCAAAAGACGTCATTGCAACTTGCAAGCGCAAGTGAATGATTTTTGTCGTTGTTGTTTACGGTATCAAAGCAAACCAGTATACACGATAGGGTGAATTATGGGAAATGAAGGGCAAAGTTGCTTAAATGTGGGTTGACTACGAGCTTGTCAGGGTTTTTGGACTCAACCATAGGGCAAGCAAGAGGAGATTGTAATGACCTCTGTTTGAGTTGTACTTCGAAGTCCGACACTAAGATTTTAGGCAAGCCGGATCCCAAAAAAAAAAAATTTTGGGCAAGAAGTGAAAGCAATGAACACAAAGGACAACCTTACTATGACTTCCTTTGCTAGCCCTTTTGAGGTGGATTCACGTGGGTGCTACTAAACATTAACCTAACACTTGGTTTCATTAACTTTAAATTTCTTCATTTTGGCATCTGGAGAACACATCTGTATTTCTTTCTTGTAGTATTGGGAACCAATGTGCTAAAGAAGGGGGAAGGAGGTGGGTGTCAAATTCTTACCAGTAACGATACCCCAGAGATATCAATGGCCTTCAAAGAAACAAGCTCCAGCAGTCTCTCAGGTGTAGATACAAGGAACTCTGGCTCAATACTCTTTAGGCTGTGGGTGAAAATACAGCCTTCAATGAGAGAAGAGAGTGGAGAGATGAAAAGAGAACTCATTCCAAAATTTCAAGAATTAGATAGAATGCATCATGCATCTTCCATGCACAGCCTGAACATTGATAGACAAATGTGCTAGGGAAGCAAGAACAAGTCAGAACAGACATGTGCATTTCAATTCAACAACCATGACTTCCAGACTTGTAGTCAAACGAGTAAAACATGGGTGTGGACCCTTCTTGCAAGGTAAGATATCTGCTTTTGGTTGTCAAACTCTTGACCACTACCCCATCTCATGAACCCTTGATGGGTCTAATATTACTAGAATGAACCTATCCGAAGCAGACTTTAATACATAAACACTCCGACACTGGAACAATTATGCCTGGAAATTGGAATACCAACCAAGCTTATGTTAGCCACAAAAGGGAATTAAATGAAGGGCCAATTGCAGCAAAACATTATGTTGATCACAAACCACCAAGTGATGTGGGGGACAGGCAAGGTGCTTATGTGGTGACCAATGGGAGAAAGATTATAATTATGTACTTACCCATGGATTTGATGATCTATGGAGGTACCAGTATGCAGACTCACAGTATGTATTCCATGACCCTTCAAAGATTTGCACACAGTGCGTACCTACACAAAATTAGAAAGCATCCATCACCAAACAAAGCTAATCAGTAACAAGGCTCAGTACAGCCCTAGGTCAAAACAATTGACCACAAGAGAAGGGATTCTAACTTTGGAAGCGCCTTAAACTATGCCCTTCTGCTTTTAATCTCATAAAAGGTCTAGTTTGCATTAGTCTTCCATTAACCGCAGAGAGTTCAAATAAGAAAAAAAGAGCAAGAGGGGATGCCCTTTTTATATATTTTTTATTTTATAGTTGCAGACATAAGTTCGATAGAGCAAAATTACATTGTCAACCTTCTAAAAACTGCATTGTTCCTTAATTAGCGCAACTTGTTCCATTATCTGATATGCAAATCATTCAACCCAAAAGACAGATTTATGTAGAGATACCTTAAAAAAAATTGATTATGTCTCTTCCTCCTAACTGAAAGACATTAAGCAGAGGCAACAACAAAATTGCCATAGCATTAAAAGATTGTGGAAAAATATGGCCATACATCATAAGAAAAGATTAGAAAACTAGAACACCAGAAATTACAAATCTTAATAGCCTTCTCTTGGGATGATACAATGGATAAAAGCAAAGGAACCACGAGCAAAGACATTAACTCTACGCCATAATTGATTGTCCATAGCATGAAAAGACTGCAGCCAAAGATGACTGTATATAATAAGAACAAAATTAAGAAAACCAGAACAAAATTTACAAACCTTAATGGCGTTCTCTTGGGATGGTACGAGGAATAAAAGAAACGGACCCGCTAGTGATAGACCTTCTTTCTCCTTCCTTGCAATGCTATCAGTAGCAGTTGAAGTTATCCAAGCAATTTGCTCTATTGTAGAACAAGCACCGCTTGTTTCCAATATATCTTTTCCAACTGAATAGCATTTCCAAAACTCAACTCCCCATTTGTCAATAAACAAAGGCTTGTCCTCTTCAGCACTGAAACCACTGTGTCGCATTGCATTTTGAACTGAATTCAAACACTGAGCTAGAAACTTTGATGGACAACCTGATTGTTCAAAATCTTGCTCTTTTACCGGTTTGACAACATTCTTCTTCCCCATGTTATTTATAGATTTGAGTGACATTGTCGGGTCATCCCACCAATTATTCCCTTTCACCGTTTCCTGCTGTTGATGATGATCTGTGCTTACATGATTTCTACCAAGAGTTCCTTTCTTTGATGCCACACTATTCCCATTAATAGCCACCTTACAATCAGCCTTGGAAGGCACAGGTTTCTTTGTTTCCTTTCCTTTGATGTCCCTTTTCTCATACTTGTCATTGAAGGGATTCTCAGGCGTAGGAAGGCTAAAACACATTCCCTGTTGAGAAAGAATAGAAACATTATGAGATATAAATGTGAACACCATGCGGTTTGAAACAGCACAACCAGTTCAAGCAGATACTGCAAGAGGATGTTATTTATTTCTTTTATTGTATAACAATAGGAGCTTGTTCGGTTGAGGATTGAGGATTTGGACTCAAAACTACTCCAACATCCACTCATTACCCCTATCTCAAACCACTACTTTCATTTTTATCTAGGGAAATTTATATAAATGGTCCTCTTAGTTTCACCTGAGTCTCATTTTCGTCCTCCAACTATCAATTGCAACTCTTTTGACCTTCAAGTTTGGTTTTCGTACCAAATTGGTTCAATTGATAACTTCTATCAGCCAAAATGGATGGAAAAAATCATATTAATAGCAGTTTGGACGTCGCAGTTCATACCAAGTTGGTCCAATTGATAACGTATGTCTTCAATCTGATTTTTTCCGTCCATTTTGGCTCACATACGTTATCAATTGGACCAACTTGGTACGAAAACCAAACTTGAAGGTCAAAAGAGTTGCAATTGATACTAGAAGGATGAAAATGAAGCTTGGGTGAAACTAGAAGGACCATTTCTATAAATTTCCCTTTTATCTATATATCTCTCCAATCATTATCGTATCTCCCTAACCTAATCATTACAAATTCAAATCCAAAATCCAAATCCAAAAACCTTCAACCGAACAAGCCCAAGGTGTTACCAATTTCTGACCAGAGAATAACAGAAAACAAGATTTGAATTCTGTTCTTACTATCTCTACGGAGATTTTATCAAAGTCTAGGTTAGACGTTCCAGGATATCATTAAAAACAAATATCAAGTGAATACATGAGTAATGTAATGGAATATTATCCAAACACGGTAATGAAAAACACAAAACGAAAAACTGAATGAAAAGAACATTTGAAATCAGGTGAGCTGTTTCTCCACAAGAAGTAATCGGTTGGAGTGACAGATACAGTACAAACCCGTCCTGTCCCGTGCACACCCCTGAACTCCATAAATACTCCAAAGCTTTTAATAGGTGTTCTAAAAGTTGAACATTGTTCAGTGATATATTTACCAATATAGAAAATCTGAATCCCAAAGCACCACAAGCAAAATCCCAAGAGCTATTGCACCCATACTACATATCTGTGGCTGAAACTGATTCCGGTTCTTGAAAACACCATTCACAAAAAACTCCCATCAACTAACTAAACCCAGATTCTCATCCCTCTCATACCATTTTTCCAACAATTGACAGCTCAGCCAAACTTGGAAATCCGTACAACGCGTATCCAAACTACAAGTACTGAACCCTGCTGCATCTACCACAGTATTCCACGACAATATTTAGTTCACAGGGTAACAGCTACTAAACCGCAGCACCAAACATCAAAAGCCTACGTCTTTGAAGATGTTATGACAAATATTACAAAGCATATATTTGCATATCCAAAGCAACACTTTTCAAACAAAAGGGTGATCAACAGGATGGCCACTCTTGGTCTTACTTTTGAATTTTTTTTTCTTTTTGATGAATTGATAAAAAGACGTTCATTGAAGACTTACTCAGCTTTTAACTGGGTTCTAAAAGTTGAACACTTCTTAATGATATCATTACCAATATGGCAAATCTGAATCCCGAAGCACCAAACACAAAATCCCAAGAACTATTGCACCAGTACTATATATTTCTTGCCTAAACCGATCCCTAGAACTATTGCACCAGTCCTATATATTTCGGCTGCTCAAGAACTTGTAAACCAGTACACTGCGTATCCAAACAAGGCGTAATCTACCCAAACTAGAACCCAGTTCAAATAAACCTCAGAAACTCCAAAAAAAGTCGAAATTAAAGAACTTGATAACCAGTACAATGCATATCCAAACAAGGCGAAACGTTCCCAACCGCTTCGTCTCTCGATAACAAACGAAATAAACTAAAACCCAGTTCAAATAAACCACAGAAACTCCCAAAGAATCGAACTTTAAGAAACCAATCGATCCAATATCGCTAGTACCTGACAATTTCGACGTTTGCCGGTCAGTCGGCGCTTTTTGGCTGCGATTATGGCGGCGATGCGATTAGACACCGCGGTGGTATCATTGGCTCTCTGCTTCTTTCTGTTGAGTTTGTTCTTCTTTCTCCTCAATGCGTCGTCGCCCTTCGCCATTGTTGAGAGAGGACAGAAAGAGGCTACTTTGGGAGGTTTTTGCGTGGTTTTGGGTGCAGTGGCTTCCTGTGTAGGTTTGATATTTTGAAGGGAATGGATGGGCTTTTAGTCATTTCACCAAATGTTAATGCACCCAAAGCGGGGATGTTCTGTTTTCATTTATTCCCACATTACCCCTCAAATTTCGAGAGAGAGAAACCGCAAACCTACACTCATAAAATGGGGGAACCCTAAACCTGCAAATCACCAATTCCATTACGGTTCGATTGCATGAAACTTCCAAAGTTAGATCATATGTTGAATAGTCGAACAATCGCTCGGATTTACAGTGCCGAATACTGAATATATCCCAAAGAGCAATGAACAATAATAAAGAGGCCCCTTTTATTTTTACACGGATTCATTGTTCCATTTTGCTCATACAGCCGTGTCATTTTTCGTAAGTAGATGTGTTACGCCACTTGTCTTATTTAGAGGCATCCTCACAAAGTCATTTTCTGTTAATATACTATGTTGTAGATTTGCAAAATAAATTATACTCCGTAGATGTTAATCTGGAATGAAAGAGAGATTTCATGTTCCTAATTGTTTAATTCCATAAATTATGGGATGTGTAAAGATTGTTTTGATAAGTATTTGTAATATTTTAGAATATAAATGTGTGTGTATATATATATATATACCAAAAATTTGCAAAATAGAGTCCCAAAACTTCAAATCCAATCAAGTTCAAACAAATCTAAACATTTATCTCTGGATTTAAAGCCATCAAATATATTTTCTCGACTTCCATTTTCTCGGCGACCAAACCAGAGCTGTGTTAAGTTGTAGTATAAACTATAAAGTATGAACAGTAACACATTAACAAGACAAAACTTAATTAATTAACAGGAATATATATGAACCCATGCATTTGCCTAAATTTCGGACACCAACAGAATATCCACGAGTAGATCTGTAGATGCACAAACCATTGGCATGGCCTTGCAAGCATTTTTCTCATTCCCATAGCATCAGAATCAAGCCTCACGGCTTGGTTAAGCAACACAAGTTTAATTTATTTTCCCCAGCTCCGGAATGGGGCTTGAACTATTTCCGAGCCAGGTACTCCCACAGATGGGTGGAGCCCACTGCTTGTGAGAGAGGAGTGTCTGGAAAGTGGCCGAGAGACGTGTCCCCAGCATTTTCAGAAAAAAAAAAAAAAAAATCATGCTTTAGATACACCTCTTGGAGGCCACTCCCCAGACACTTCTCTCTCACAAGCAACGGGCTACACACATTTGCGTACGTACCAAGCTCGGGAATGGTCTGAGCCCCATTTTGAACAAGCAAAGGAGCCCGCAGCTGCTGGCATAATGTTGGTACTATGCTATTTGTGCTAGGTTGGTACTATGTGTTCCAATTTTTAATGTCTGAATGTGTATGTCTAGAGAGAGAGAGAAAGAGAGTTGTAACAGTATTACAAATGAGAATCGCAAAAAGAAACAGATGATAAAACAGGGGCAATGAAATAAGAGCAGTAGTGTTTATCAAAAAAAAAAAAAAGGAGCAATAGTTACACTGAGGCCCCGTTTCAAAACACTTTCTTGAAAAATAAGTATTTATTTCATATTTTTAAACTCAAAAATAATGTAAACGAAAAAGAATTTTCCATTTTTTTTTGCACCGTATAAAAGATCTTATTGAGATCTATCAAACAAGATCCATATTGATAGGAAAATTATTTGCGTAAACAACAAACTTAATGCACCCGGCCTGCACAATGTTTGACGGCCAGCTGTGGTCTTGGCCGCGTTGCTTAGGGATTTAACCCCGTTGCAGCAGGCCACCGGCACCGCCCAACCGCTACTCATCAGGTAGGAGATGCATGGGGAAAGGTTTGACACCACCTGCCCGCACGATATCGCCGCCTCCGCGTGGGGTGCAGCCACCACCATGCACGTTAGCACCACCACCACCACGCAGGCCGCCTACTTCACCATTGTTTCTGACCACCTAGACATTTTCTGAAAAATAACAATAAAATGGAACTCCTTCTTATTACAAAACTCTGTGTGTGTTTGGGTGTGGTAAAGTTGTATTGGGGGTTGTTTATATTTAGTAGTGGCCAGGGGGAGCAAAGAATGTTACGTATCGGTACTGGGCAAAATGCAGTACCGGTACGTACTGGCTGAAGGAAAAGATAAAATTTTTTTACTGACAGACATCGAATCAAACCCCACTTGCTACCAACACCTCCAAACGTTATTACAACATTAAAATACAATCCTCCACATATTGCGATTAAAGAAAATAAAATAATTTACGGGTTTCTACAGATCATTCCGTAAATACTAAAAATATAGGGATAGATTAATAAATATCTCAAAATATGAGATATGAATCTGCCCTTTATATAGATATTTTACCAATTTTATACTACTATTGCATCCAAACAGATATTATTGAAGAAGCCTTTTCATTATTTAATTTTTTTAATGAATTATAGAGCTTAGTCATATTCTTTAGAGGTAGTTAGGAGGCAATTAAGAGTTGGTATTTTTTTATTTTGCTAGTTCCTCTTTATGGATTTAAATTAATTCATTTCATTTTAGAATTTAATGAGCTTAAGCTCAAGCTTAAAAGTTCGAAACTTCACAAAATTAAGCATGCTTGAAATTGGCTTGCATATTTCACAAGTCACGCTTATCACAAACACAAAATTTTAAGCTCAAGCCATGCTTGAACAATTAGTCTCAAATGTTAGCAATTTTCTGTTGGTGGACCTACATAGATCATAAAATTAAATATTGTATGTTGTCGAATATGGCTTGAGTGATGTCGGTATTACTCATAAAGTTGTGATCATTCAATTAATGTGACCTGGTAATGGACAAGTCTCTATTAACACGTATTTGGGTCATATCACGTGCGTTAAGTGGTACGGGCTTATTTTATATGTAGAGACCAATTAAATAGCCCAATATGGTTCCATCTATTATGATGGGCTATGATGGAACCAGGACTTAAAAATAGGTGGTCAAGATCCCCACTACAACCCTAGCCTATTTTCTCATAACATCCCATCGTGTGTGAGACTAAGGTTAATATTAAGAGAAGGGTTTTAGAGGCAGACGAATAACCACACACTAAGGTTTAGGTTTTCATCCTCCATGGCAACAAGTACCCATCCGATATTATTTTCTTCAATTTGGCATGAGTTCTTGGGGTCTAGGGTTTCTTACGAAATCCTACATCAAAAAGTTCTCAAGCCAAGTTTGAACACATGTAACAATGAGTCAAGCAAACTTGAATAATGTTGTGCTTGGCTTGTTTGACTCGATTAGCACCCCTATCTATACCTGCATGTGGGCGAAGTCTTCTCCTTTTTTGTCACCGTTTAAATCCCATATTACTCTTCTAGAGGAGAAATTTTTCGACATCGGGTTGGTATATTCCACGTGGCACCTGCTCGACACATCTGGGTCGTCCAATACACTTTTGAACGGCTCGGATTGAAACCCTCTCTATCCTCTCACCCTAACACATTCTCTTTCCAAATCTGAGCCGTCCAAAAATGCAATAAATGGCTCGGATTTATGCGCCGAGCGGGCACCACGTGGTACCCACCCGACACTGAAAATATTTCCCTTCTAGAGAATGAAGCTTTATATCCCGAGAACGTGCGAAGCACATCAAACTATTTAACTATGACCCTAAAATCACCATGTTTGGCTTCTCTATTGCTTAAAATATGATACAAATTGCACGTCAAGAATACTGAAGTTCGTTCTTCTTTTTTGGAGTGACGTGAACAATTAAAGAAAATGAGTTGAATACTTTTCAGACGTAATTCAAGGTGGAATAATTATGAATTAGATTTTCAAAGTCAGAAAAGTTCCTTGAAATGGCTTTTGAATGTTTGAACTTTGAACCCTAAAATCACCATGTTTGGCTTCTCTGTCCGCTTGGGGAATGGAGAGAGAGAGAGATATATGCAGCATTTGTGGGGTCGGGGTGTGCGCTATCAAACCAAGGTTAAGATAGGAAGAGGCGCATTAAACTGAAGCCCCACCTTTCTCCTTATTTCGATGATGTGTCACTTAACCATTGGATGACCGTTTAATCAAAGTCTACATGGAAGGACGGTGTAGAATTTAACTCCAAAGACCCTTTCTCCTAATCTATCTATCTATCTATCTATCTATAAATATACTATGGCTCCATTCAGTTGTCGAGAAAGTTGTGTGGAAAATTGGTTCCCAGAAAAAGTGAAGTGAGGTGAAGTAAAAGAAAAAGAAAATTATTTTCCTATGAGTGTTCATTTGACAAAAGAATTTTGCAAGAAAAATTAAGGTTTAGTTGTTCATTTGTCAGGAAAAAGAATCTTTCGGGAAAATTGGTAAGTTCTAGAATTTTCCTGCCAACTGAACACTAGGAAAATTATGGGAAAATTGAAAGAGAGAAAAATGTGCGTGTGTGCGTGGTGGTGGTGGGGGGGGGGGGGGGGGAGAGGAGGAGGAGAACATGGGAGTGGGGGGAGGGGGAGGGAGAGGAAAAATCCTAAATTCATAGAATTTAGAGTTTTTTTTCGGAGAACGTGGGAGTGGGGGAGGGGGAGAGAGAGGAAAAATTATTCCATGTTCCAGCAGTGGTTCCGTCACGTGGTACTTCAAATTTATTTTACACCACACATGTCTTTCAGTGTACAGAATAAGAATAATGCTAATGTACATCGAACATGAGACCAAAAAAATATTAGATTATATTTTTTATTAATAGCGTTGTGCCCGTTCGATACACAGGATCGAAAAAAGCTAATGTTAATTTTTTATCCCATGCATTGAACGGGTACAATATTTGATCTTTTTGTTACAAATTAATTTGATTTAATTTTTTGAAGTAATTTAATTTGATTTAATATTTGTTGCAATTTGAGTCGTCCATTGCCGAGCATGGACGGCTCGGATTGACCCAACGCTCATGTTGTTCTTGAGGGACAACATGCACCCCGGGTTCCTTTTCTATCAATTAGCGTCGTTCCCGTTGGATGCACAAGACAAAATATTTGTGTGATTCTGCTACAAATTATCGAGCTCACACAAAATTTGTTGTTTGTCCCGTGCATCGAACGGAAACGACGCTAGCTTCAATGATGTGTCAGTTAATTTTCATAGGATGACCGTTTGGCCCAACCTACACAGAGTTAAGTACCATTGGATGACCGTTTAACCCAGTCTACATGGGTGTAGAGGGACCGTGTAGAATTTTGTCCAAAGACCATGACCTTGACCTTGATGTGGTATGGAGATTCAAATTCTTGATCAAGCAATTAATAGTCATTGTTCTTTCCATTTGCTATAATTGGAAATTAAGCAAAAGGGGGACCCAAGAGGACTTCCAAAGTAGAAGTACTAGTCTTTGAGGACTGTACAAGTGATCACACATCAAAGGAAAATATCATGGGACCTTAATTCAGAGGAATTAGTTTAACTGCACCTGTAAATTTTTTTATTTTCCCATTATTTGTGACGGTAAGCTAATTAGTTGCACAAAGCAGGAGCGAAATTGGGTGCAGGTGAGGGGGAGCGAGCGTTAATTTACGTAACTATATACACCATTAATGTAGATGAAAATACATGTTCTCTAAGACTATTACTTTCATTAGTCCTAGTACACATGTCCATTCGTCGTTGTTGTCCATGGCAATAACTTAGTGTATATAAGTAAAAATACACTATACTTGATTCACTCAAGCAAGTTTGTGTTCTTAATTTTTATTAGTATCTTATCGGTACCATCCATATTGTAGCGTAGCTTTTTTGCATCCACCTAATTCGTCGCCAGAGGTCGTCTAGGTGATTAACAGTCCCAAAGCACCAGTACTTCCTCATAAGCCAGCTCGATAGGTTAAGCTTAATTCATTCAAGCATGTGCAGGAGGATTAATTAGGGATTTGAGAGGTAATTGGATAGGAGGATTCTCGTGCAAACTTGGCTCAATTTCCGGGCTCGCGGCGGAAACTTGGGCACTCCACCATGGTCTTAACTTTCTGAAACAACAAAACTCAATAGGAGTGAATGAAATTGAGATAGATAGATGCAGCAAATTTAGTCAGCCTCCTCAATTCGGATGATAGTACGTGGTCACCACCTATATAATTAGAGCCGGCCCTGAGGTAAACCCCGCAAGCTCTCGGTCTTGGGCAACCCCCCGGGCTCGGACAACCAAAAAAAAACGTTTTCGAGTTAGATTATAAATTAAAAGAGTTTCCCATTGTAGCACAGCCACTTGCTTGCTGTAATGGTTGCTGCGATTGTTAATGATGCCGCGGCTCTAGGGTTCGATATCCCCAGGCAGTCCCTATCTTGTTTTTCCTCCATTCGTTCTTTCTCTCTTTTTGTTTATTTCAATCCACAATTTTTGTTCTACCTCTTTTTTTTCCCCTCTCCCAACGATAATTTATAAATAAATGATATATTCTTACTTTTGATTTAAAAAAAGTCATAGCTAAATAAATAGAGTAAGTTAACACGGTTTTTATTTATATCTTCAAACTACCATTTCGCAATATAAGATTAAAGAGATTGGCAATGATCTCAATTGTAAATGAGATGCAATTCCACTAAGAATATTTTTGGACATTTTGGGGCTTTTTTAACTACTTCTTATGCTTTCAAGACAGGCCATTCTCTTCACATATATCAACAATAAACCCCAAAAAACAAAAGGTAGCAAAACGGGTCTCGAGTTTTTGGATAAGTAAAGTAGGATGAATCAATTAAAAATTTGCTTCAAAAAATGCTAGAAAAAGTTATTTTCTTTAAATCGGATCGTGCTAATCATAAAGCACTGTAAACGAGATTTACATTTTAATGTTGATTTTCTTGATGTAATTCAAGCTAAAAAACGATGTAACTTTTTTTTTGGTACTTGAATTTTTATTTTATTTTGTATGATTTTATAGTAAGTGAGCAACAAAGCATAATATTGGGGTAGGACAACCCAAATGTCGGCACTGTATATAATCTAATTTCTGATGGCAGTTCCCTACCACAACAATTGGGCGAGCCACTGATTAAGCAAATCATGGTTTTGCCCTTGAGGTGTATCTTCCAACTTTTTGTTGGATCCCTTTTCTCTTTCCCCGTTTTTAATAAAATTTCATCTTTTGCCGATTAAAAAAAAAAAAATCATGTGGGAAGGAAACAAGTGCGCCGAGTCACCGACCTTCAAGTACAAGACGCTAAAATGCATTGTTTTTATTTTCTAAGTTATCACCAAACTATGTGGAATCCCCATGGAAGAAGAAAGAGAAAGTGAATATATATATATATATATATATATATATATATATATATATATATATATATATATTAACTCACACCTCTAGCTCTGTTTGAAAACACTTCCTCCACAAATTGTTACTATTAAAATGTTGTCGTAAATTGAACCGGCCTTTACCTGCAGTCCCCACCATGCATGTTCATATACACTTGAATAATTGCACCCGCGCGCCACATAAAAAGCAGAGACGTGGTTTCTACAATCTTAGCAGATTGATGCTAGCTCCTATTCGATCAACTGCCAAACTTCAATGCCAACGTATTTGATTGATCTTTTCATAACATAAAGATCTGGGTAATAAGCCAATTTCTTTGCATCTTAATACAGGATTCTGTGTACGTAGCAGGCCGGCATGTTTGTAGGTGGGTACGTACGTTGCACTTGTGCACGCACATGTGCATGTGTACCGATTTAGTCATCCATGTGGAAGATACTACGACCAAACATATATATGTTCTACCTAAGTTGTCGGTCCAAGGATTAATCTTCCGATCCATACTTCCCATTATAGTTGGGATTGTTTATTTTCTGTTTCAAAAACAGTTAGTATTAACATATACCGCCGAGAAGTATGTCGGAAAATAACAAAACTACAAGCTTTCTCCTGTGAGTCCTGTCAGTCATGAAAAACATTTTGGGCATACGGTGCTTCCAAGGTCTCGTATAAGCTCGATTTGGAACCTTCAGTACTTTCCATATCCCATCCTCATCTTCATCTCAAATAGAAAAGGAAAAGAAAAAAAAAAAAAAAGAGAGAACATAACCATGACCAGAAACAATCTAAGAATATATGAAGATAAAGCTAACAGGGGGACTCTGGGACCGGAGGAAGAGCTTTAATAAAAATGTGGCCTTGTTCGTTTAAATGATTTAGTTTGTTTTAACTTTGTTTTCTAATCATTACCCTATATCTTTCTTCAATCATTACCATATTTCTCCAATTATTAATTTCTTTTCTCTCTCTATCTCTCTCCACTCATTACCTATCTCTCCAATCATTACCCTATTTCTCTCTCCACCTACTACCAAAACAAAAATACCCAAATGTGCTAAACGAACATGGCCGTTGTTCTGGAAATTGAAGCAGCTTCCTTTGGATGTAAATTCACACTAAAGTGAATTGGCAGCCACCCCCATATCAACTGGCTAGAGAGCAACCAATTACGTACATATCTTTGCATGCACACAAGTTATGTTATTCACACAAGAAATAACAACATCCCTCAAAATTCAAGCCAAACAAAGTCGTCAATCGTGTCTCAAAGGGAGGAGTTTGTCGGACCGCTTTCCATCATTTCTCCTAAAACCAATTGGTGGTATGAAGGGCTTCAATTAAGTCTTTTATGGCATTCGACATTGCACCCGCAAGTCTGTTTTTAGAGCAGTCGCAGGGAGTAGCATTGTGTAACCAAATCCATAGGGGCACTCCGGGTCAAACAGAGTCCACCAGGTCTAACCTCGACCCCCATCCCCTCCCTCTCCCCCAACCCAAATACCCGAATCTCCATAAACACAGTCACCAAAACTTTGAAACATGAACCGTGGTGAATTCCTTTTTACATCACATGCATGAGGGTTGTATGAGAGGATCCCCACTTATTATTTGGACTATCTCCTAATTTACCCTAAAATTTGAAACATGAACCGAAACCCCACGAATGGGGCAAGCATAGAAAGAAGCTAAAATCACATTTTTTATATTTTCCACCCAGGCTAAGATAAATATTTTCGTGATCGGAGGCGAGTGTTGTCTGTGTGAGATCCTGAATGTTCATTTGTGAGTTTAGGCCTCCATTGTGATTGCTTTCCTCCCTCCTTGGGGGTGGCTACCCGTTATCGATGTACGATTTTCGTATCAATAAAAGCACCTCTAAACTTTGATTTAAAAAAAGAAGAAGAAAAATATTTCGACTATCTCCTAATTTACCCTGAAAAAGCGGGACGATCACTTTCATTTATCTCTTCAAAGTCTTCTATTTTTCTACCATTCGTTAGAATTTCAACGTTACAGTTCTTGCCCGATTCGTGGGGTTTTGATTCATGTTTTCACATTTCATTTTTCTCTTCAAAGTCTCCTCTTCGGTCTTAATTCTCGGGAATATTCTTTTTATTTCATCATTACAGTTCTTGCTCTATGGGTTTTGATTCATGTTTTCACATTTCATTTTTCTCTTCAAAGTCTCCTCTTCGGTCTTAATTCTAGGGAATATTCTTTTTATTTCATCATTACAGTTCTTGCTCTATGGGTTTTGATTCATGTTTTCACATTTCATTTTTCTCTTCAAAGTCTCCTCTTCGGTCTTAATTCTCGGGAATATTCTTTTTATTTCATCATTACATTTCTTGCTCCATGCGTATTATTTTATATTATATATATTGATGCATATACAATAGATAATTAGATAGTTATACTCCTTGTGTATTATTGTAATATCTGAGGTGTGTAAAAGTAGCTTAGCTAGCAGTAACAGAGCGAGCCCTTCGAACAGATTTTCTGTGACCAATAAGACTCCTTTAGTAATCTCTTCTTCTTGGGGTTTGTTACGTTCAATGTCTGCTGTGACATCCCAAGAAGCCTCTTCTTCGGCTTCTCCATGTAGTTATCATGTGTTCTTGAGCTTTAGGGGCGACGACACTCGCAAGACTTTCACCGATCACCTCTATACCGCTTTGGCCCAAGCCGGATTTCACACCTTCAAAGATGATGATGGCATAAGAAAAGGGGAAGATATCAAGTCTGAGATAGAGAAGGCAATTCGAGAGTCGAGGATTTCAATAATCGTCCTCTCGAAGAACTATGCGTTGTCAACTTGGTGCCTCGAAGAGCTTGTGACGATCCTCAAACATAGGACTCTTGGACACATAGTTCTACCTGTCTTCTATGATGTGGATCCATCTGAAGTGAGGAAGCAAATCGGCAGTTTTGAAGAAGCATTTACAAGGCATGAAGAGAAGCTCAAATCAGAAACAGGTGAACTGGCGAAAGAGAAATTGAAGGATAAGCTAGGAACATGGAGGGCAGCGCTTAGAGAAGTTGCAGATTTGGCCGGGATGAATTTACAAAATCAAGTTGATGGGTAATTTTCTCATACTTGTGTTGCTTTTCAATGTCGCTTTTCATTGTGGTGGCCCGCCTGTTTTATATGGCACATATTGATTATGAATTTAATAGGATTCTTCATATCTTTATTTTATTTTATTAGTCAAATAGAGAAGTTGTTTTCTAAATAGACTCTACTTCGATGGAAATTGAGTATAATGGTCATTAAGAAAATCGGTCCTCTCTTTACCTATAAAAGAGCGTCTAGGGTTCCATTAATTTAACGTGATACTAAACAACTAAAAAGAAGGGCAATGGAGAGAAACCCGGGCTTAACGCTCTAGTAAAAAATAATTATGGTTGCTTCAATTAATCACTGGATTGCTCGAGTTCCGTATTACTGAATCCGGATACGCCGTTCTTGATTTCTTAAGTTCCGCTTAATGTTTGCATGTGATAATCATGATGGTTCTAGACCCTGGCATAATTGTAGATTGTTAATTGTTTTAACGCCACCAAGAATAAATTTACATGTGGTATTAGAGCCATAGGTTTAGAAATTATCATGCTTATCCGATTAAGTACGTGTAATCAATTGAAGTCGCCATATTGATGTTTACGGTGGCTATATGGGTATGTCGGCGTAACTATGCTTTCGGTTGATTCATGTTTGCATATATCTTTTTTTTTTTTTTTTTTTCTTTTTCCTCCGTTGATCCGTTTTTTGGGCACCATATACTAACGGAGATCAAAAGTTGAACCCTTGATATTAATTTATCGTCGCCGTTTCGCCGTTTATGCTTACGGTATGAAACATAATTTTTTTTCGAATAACAGAGGTTACTTAATACTTACTGGGAAAAGTGTTTTTGATTGTTTTCTAAAAGGAATTTAAATATTGTATTAACGTGTTTTGTCTCGGCGGGCCGAGTACGTCTACAGACTACAGTCTACTGGGCATGTATCTGTGCATGAATGATTTACGCATATATATATATATATATATATATATATATATATATAGAGAGAGAGAGAGAGAGAGAGAGAGAGAGAGTTAGGTTCCGGTGAGGGATTCCTCATTTTTTTAAAATGCGGGACTCCCATTCCTGATTGAATTTCGATGATCCGAGCCGTTCAAAGTGATCAGAACGTGATTTTAAGGGTCCTCGCGAAGAAATCAACAAAAAAAATGACCGGGAAGGGCTTCATCCGAGCAATTTTCATTGAATGGTTCAAAAAAAACTGCTTGGATGAAGCCCTTCCCGGTCATTTTTTTTTGCTGATTTCTCATGGGTACTCTTAAAATCACGTTCTGCACACATTGAGCGGCTTGGATTTTTAAAATTTGATCGGAAAATGAAAGTCTCTCATTTTAACAAAATGAGAGATCCCTCACTTGAAAATTCCTATATATATATATATATATATATATATATATATATATATATATATATATATATGTTACTCCCTCTCACAATGATGTGTTTTGTCTTGTTTAAGACATGAAAGAATATACTGTTGTGATCTTTGCTTAGGAAGAATAGAGGGGTACCAGTAAGGTTATACATGCATGCAGAATGATATAAGTGTATAACAGTATATATTATTGGCATACTTCTAATGAGATGATCTCTTGGTGTATTTTTTCTTTAATTCGAAAAAACATATTATGGTTTTGTATTTTGTAAGAAAAACACAGAGGTTCAAAAAAAAAAACTTTTCTGCGCCTTATAATGATGAAAGTGTTGTGAATAATTTTATTTTTTTTCACCTAATGGCTATGTGGAAAATGATTGTTTCGATGGATAATCTACATTATGGTCGATTTGGTAGTCACCAAAGTGACCCAATCATAATGGTTCATAGATTAGTCGTATTACAGTGAATATTTCGTTATTCGCCTTATGTTCATAAAGAAAGTTATTGATTTGAATCTATAATATGTGACATTTGGTAGTCACCAAAGTGACCCAATCATAATGATTCATAGATATCAAATCATATTATGGAATTGTGAATAATCTAAGATTCATCTAATGTCCATGAAATGGTTACTATTTTGATTTGACTCTATATAAGGATACGGTTTGGGCGAAAGCGATCCAACTGGAATGTTGATAGATGTTAATCAAATTATGAAATTGTAATACCTACTATGATCAGGTGTTAAAACAGTGATATAGTACTGTTATGTTTTTAATCACCTAATGTTAATGCAAAAATCATTACGTTGATCGAAATCTATATTAAGACATGGTTCAGTAGTCGCCAAAGTGATCCAACTGGAATGTTTCATAGATTTCAATTAAATTATTGAAACTTAACACTTATTTTATTTAATATTTTTATTACGATACGGTTTGGTAGTCACCAAAGTGGCCCAACTGGAATGACTCATAAATATCAAGTTATATATGAAATTTATTCCCATTCATAAGTGTTAAGAATAGAATAATTTATAAGTATTCATAATTGAGATTGAAATTGGATACCCAAAAGTAACAAACCTACTTCATTGTAAATCCTCATCAATTAGTTCTATTGGTGACAGGGAATCACCATAACTTTTAATAGTGTAACATTAGATGAACCCAAAGGCAGATCACCGTTGCACTATTTATTGTTGTTTGGGCAAAATTTATTTTGTCAACTTATTGGTAACTCAAACCATAATTGTAGTGAGCATATATGTTATGTGTGCGTTGTCAATATATTTGTTTCACACTCACATGCTTAGTCTGTTTTTTTTTTCAATTTAAATGATTGAGTTTTTCATATTGGAAAAGACAAGATTAGTTTTATTTTTAAACTAGATCTTGATAAAGTATTGATTCTTGAGAATTCTTCTATTTGAGAAATGTAAAATGACTTTATTTTATTTTGGTAAAGTATTGATGAAATGGACTAAACTAAGCCTTATGTTTGTGTGAATATTTAAAGTGAGTCCTATTATGTTTATTGTGCATGAAATATGTGAGTATGTCATTAAAATGTTATATTTGGCCTATTCACCTAAAGTATTTGCGAATTAAAGTAGAGAAAGCTAAATGGGCTATGAAGTTGGTATTATGTGGTGCTAATGAGTCTACTTATGATCTTAGACTCGAAAGTATGTAATGGACAATGATATATGTCACTTCTGTAAATAGTTGAGACATTATCAGAAAAGTTTGTCATAAAACGTAGGAAATGATTCGAAAAGGGAAAGTGATAATTAATGGTGTGTATTTCGAATCAAACCTAGCTAATTGAAGTCCCTCATCTAGGAAGTGATTTGATTATGACCTACTACTTATGTTTATAACCAAAAATGCGGAGCAATTTGAAATTATTGAAAACATAAGCCCATCAAGTTCTAAAGAATTGAATTACAGTTTTTATTCGAAGGGCTTTGTGACTTATCATTTGCTATTTAAGAGTTGGTCATCATTTTGTGTTTTCTATAATGCTACAAATTTAGTTTCCTTTATACAAACTAAATTTAATAGTGATTGAAAAATATTAATTATGTATGGTATTTAATTATGATTTGAATGAATTAAAGGTCAATGACTATTTTATTGAGAACTCTCTTTATACTGCATCATAATGTTAGTTTGGTTAGTAGCCTCATGTATGAAAATTATTTCATCTTGTGACATGAATTTTTGAAACATAGTTTAAAGAAACATATTGAGAAATTAATATGTGACAAAATTTTTTGAATTCAAATTTTTATTAATCTCCTTGTATGTGTGATTTGCATTAAGTACAAGCAAACCATAGACATAAAAAAGTCACAGGAAATAACATGCTTCTTAACGTGTTCATATAGACATGAAAGATATATTTTATCACCTATAGGATGACTTTTTTGCTTTATGTTTGTTTTTCTATTGCATGAAGATCTCAATCAATGAACACTCTAACGGTATACATCATTGAGGTAGGAAGGGCAAATAGAAAATAACGTAAAAGTCATGAGGTAGGATTTAGGTGATAAATATAATGAAAGGTCTGTTCCACAGTAGAATGTAGTGGCTGAAAGGTAATCATACATTAGAGTGTCCACAATGGCATAACCAAAAGTGATAGGTTTTTAAAGTTAACAATATTGGTGCAAAGTATGGCTCACAATGCTATAATCAAATTTAACAACCTCCTTACAAATAATGAAATTTTAGACTTTGAATAATCAAAACTAACAATCTTTTGCCAATAACCAAATTTAATAAATATCACATGCTCAATAAAATACACACATCATTACAAAAAAAAATTGTTCTCTCCCCCCCCCCCCCCCCCCCCCCCCAACCAACAATTTATACAAAACAAATTGTTCTTTTTTCAAAAACTTGTTTTGTACAAGAAAATATTTTTTTTCAAAATCTTTTCTTATATAAAAATTATTTTTTCAAAAGCCGTAGTTACACAAAAGCTATTTTTCTTTAAAAACTTTTTTTTTAAGTTTTGAAAAAAGTTCAAAAATTATTTTCTATTTTAAATATACTAGTTTTATTAGTCTCAAAATTATTTTAGGAAAAACTATTTCCTATGTTGACAGTTTTTAGTTTTTTTGTAATTTAAAAAGGTGGTGTGGCAACTTTTAGTTATTTAATTTTGATTATGCCATTGTGAACCTCTACATTGTTAATCTTAACAATCTCTTAAATGGATAATCAAAAGCTGATGTGGCAACTTTTGATTATCCATTTTTGATTATAGTATTGTGGATACTCTTATTAGACATGGTTAGAAGTATGTCTGTAATTTCGAAATACCCATTATGTGGTGGATAGATACTTCTAAGCCTGCTACATTTAT
Organism: Rhododendron simsii; assembly: GCA_014282245.1. NCBI lineage: Eukaryota > Viridiplantae > Streptophyta > Magnoliopsida > Ericales > Ericaceae > Rhododendron > Rhododendron simsii. The sequence continues at coordinate 27,332,298 of CM024961.1, forward strand.
GTGAATTAGGTTTCTAGTAAGACAGTTTTAAATACTTCTTTTGAACTGTGGATAGGAAGGAAACTGAACTTCGGACACCTAAAATATTTAATATTGTCCAGCAGAGGCTAGAATTTCTAGTTCACATGAAAAGAATTTGAATTTTAGAATGAGCTATGGTGACCTTATTGGTTACTCTATAAAATTCAAAGGGTGGGGATTTTACTATTTAACCATTGTACAATAATTATAGAAATCAGTAATTCAAATTCTTTAGGAATGGTGAAATCAGTGGGAGTGATAAGCCATGGAATATGGTCACTTAAAAGTTAGGATATAAGTTTCTTTACCCGAAACTTAGAATGATGTCGTTCTTATAGTTGATAAACAACATAATGATATGGAACAACAAAGTAAGTTGTCAATCACTCCATAATGAGATTACCATCAATGACGAAATTGTAGAACATCACAAAATATAGCATTACGAATATCTCGAAGGAAAAAGAGATTTGTTATTTGAATGATTATTTTATTTATCTACAAGAATGTGTTATGATCCGATTTCATTTTCACAAGCCGCGTAAAGTGATAATTTTACTAAATTGATTGATGCCATGAATGATGAGTTTAATCAATAGAACATAATAAAGTTTGAAATTTCGTTAGATTGCCATAAGGATACAAGAAAGTATCTTGTAAGTGGGTCTTCAATACTACATTTGGCTTAGAAGGTAATGTAAAACGATAGAAAGTCAAACTTGTGGCCAAGGGTTATACTTAGAAAGGAGGCATAATTTTATGGAGCCTTTCTCTCTTATATATCCGAGAAGAACTCGCTGAAAATTATTGTGGCATTGATAGATAACTCTTTATGTTTGGCAGTTATGTTTGGACGTGAAAATAACCTTTCGAATGAAAGTTTAGATGATGAAGTCTACATGAATCAACCTAAGGTTTCTCAATTTAAGTAGAGTTAAAAGTACCATGAGACTTTGGCCTTTGTGTTGGCAATGTGTCTCGATTTATCTATCATAGTATACAGAATTTTATTAATCAAAGTTAGTTAAAAAGAGCACTTTGCTACAAACTTAAGAAGTCAACTTTTGGACTTAAGCAATCTCCTGCCATTGGTGCCTTATGTTTGCTGATACTGTTAGTTTTTTTGGATTATGGAAAAAACCCTATTAACTGATGTATATATCCAAAAATCAGTGGGAGTAAGCTTATGTTTTTTGACCTGTATGTTGACGGTGTTTTGCTTGCTTTAATGATATTTATTGTTTGCACTTAAAAGTTTTTCTCATAAACTTTTAAATTAAAGATTATATGCTCACATTGAGAAAGTCTGATGATTTTGAGTTTATTAGCTACTTAGATTAAGATTTTGTTTGAAGTTTTGATAGTAGAAAATTTACATTTGATTAGTTGTTTCTATTATGTGAAGGAGCAAACAAAAGTTCTAAAGTAACTATCATTGCTTCATCTATTATGATGTTTGAATTGTGGCATGCTTTGAGGTCATACTTCATGAATAGCAGTTGGAAAATTTAGCTCAGGACTTGGGGTTGTCGACACCATTACCAAGTCACTAAGAGTTTATGATTCTGCAACTATTTTCTTTTCTAAGAAAATTTTCAGAAACAAAAGTGTCACTAAAGGCATAAGCACACAGCTTATGATTGCAGATCCATTTATGAAGGGGTTAACACAAGGACATTTAAGATATATGCTAATCAAAAGAGTCTAGCATAACCCATAACAGTTGCAACTCATAGACTGCAATATGATGACGGTGTTTTCGGCACTTTGAGAGATCTCAATTACGTGTTTCTGATAATTTCCTGTAATGAACAGTGTATGTCCATATATGTGAATGATTAATCATTACAGAAATAGTCTTTGTCAAAAGACATTATTGTTGGATGGGACTCATTTAAAGACTATGTTAAACAGTTTGCTAGTGTTGTGGTCTATGGAAGGGACGGTGTCATTGTGATGTAAAACCGCCATGACTCGCATTAGTGGGTTGTTTAATAATAGTATTATGATTGTGACCAAATTAAAAAGGAATAGATATGGACTTCTGGCACGTCTTATGTTTACTTTGTTAAACTCTACTTAAGTTATCATATGGCCCAAGTGGGAGAATGTAAGACTAAATTTTAGTTTAGTTATTGTGGCGGCCCACCTATTTTATATGGCATATATTGATTATGAATTTAATACGATTATCCATATCTTTATATTATTCTATTGGTCAAATAGAGGAGTTGTTTCCTAAATAAACTCTACTTTGATGGGAAGTGAGTATAATGTTCATTAAGGAAATCGGTCCTCTCCTATAAAAGAGCATCTAGTCTCTGCCTATAAAAGACCGTCTTGGGTTCCATCAATTTAATGTGATACTAAATGACTAGAAAGAAAGGCATGGGAGAGAAACCCGTCTTCCATCTAGGGCTTAATGCTCTAGTAAAAATTATGGCTGCTTCAATTAATCACCGGATCGCTCAAGTTCCGCATTACTGGATTCAGGTACACCGTTCTTGATTTCTTAAGTTTCGCTTAATGTTTGCATGTGATAATCATGATAGTTCTAGACCCTAACATAATTGTAGGTTGTTAATTGTTTAACGCCATCAAGTATAAATTTACATTGAGCTCATACTCATCTGATTATTGTAATAGTGCCAATAACATGCTAATTTTATATAATTATTGCTTTGAATTGTTTAATTCTTGGATTGTGCTATTCAATCAAGTATTCTTTTTTTTTTTTTATGTCCCATCTTCATCGCAATTTGTAGACACGAGGCAAGGTTTATCAAGAAAATTATAAAAGTGGTTGGAGACAAGCTAAGTCGCACGACCTTGAACATTGCCCCCAACTTGGTTGGAATACATTCACGGGTCGAAAACATTCAACTTTGGTTAGAAGATGGGCCAAGTAATGTTGGCATAGTTGCAATTTGTGGAATGGGTGGAATAGGCAAGACAACCACTGCAAAATTTCTGTATGATTTGAACTTCTTCAGATTCGAAGGTAGCAGTTTTCTTGAGAATGTAAGAGAAACTTCACAACAACAAGATGGTTTACTTCGTTTACAAAGAAAGTTTCTTTCAGACATTTTGAAGACGACAAAAGTAAAACTAAACAGTATTGCTGAAGGAACTACTATGATAATAAAGGCCATATGTTGCAAAAAAGTTTTTATAGTTCTTGATGATGTGGATAAACTTGATCAATTAGATGCACTACTTGGAGTGCAAGGTCGGCTTTTTCCAGGAAGTAAAATCATCATAACCACCAGGTGTGAACGGTTGTTAAGGGCTTACGAATTCTATAAGGTGCATAGGCTTGAAAATTTGAGTGACGAGGAATCCTTGGAGCTCTTTAGTTGGCATGCCTTTGGAAAATATTGTCCCAACAATGGGTATGGAGAGATCTCAAAAAGGGCGGTAAGCTACTGTGGAGGGATTCCATTGGCAATTAAAGTTTTAGGTTCTTCTCTATCTGGGAATTGCTTAAATGTATGGAAAAGTCAATTGGATAAATTAAAAGCGATTCCCGACAGTCAAATCGTAGAAAAACTCCGAATAAGTTATGACTCTTTACAAGATGACCACGACAAACGTCTATTCCTCAATCTTGCTTGTTTTTTTGTTGGAAGCAATAAGGATTCTACAATTTCAATCTTAGATGGATGTGGATTTTACACAGTAGTTGGGATTCAAAACCTCGTGGACAGATGTCTGATATCAATTGATGAAATTAATACACTGGTAATGCATCATTTGCTTCAACAAATGGGAAGAGAAATTGTTCGTCAAGAGTCACCAAAGGAGCCAGGCAATCGTAGCATCCTCTGGAATCATGATGACGCAATTAATGTTTTGAGAGAACACACTGTAAGAATTATACTTTGCTCTTTATGCATTTTTGTATGAATTTGTGTAGGGATATTATTCACTAATCATTCTTCCTCCTGCCTATGCTCCCTGTCCCTTTTTTTTTCTCATTCTTATGTTAGGGCACAAGCGAAATAGAAGGCCTCAAACTCGATATGTGTTTGTTGAAAGAGGAAGCATACGCTTGTATGGTTTTTGGTGACAAGAGAAAACGTCGCTATGAAGAGTTCCTTGGGAAGCCCTTATTGTCAAATTTGGGTGGTTCGCTTAAAAGATATGGTTTCAGTATATTCTCCTCTCACCTCGAACCCACAGATCTAGAAAATTCAAATATTCCAGTGGCTTTAGAAGCTAATGCATTTGCAAGGATGAACAAACTAAAACTTCTGCAGCTCAATCGTGTACATATTAGTGGGCCCTATAAAAAGTTTCCCAAACGATTAAGATGGTTGTGCTGGCGTGGATTCCCACTTAAATCCATACCTGGTGATTTTCCTTTAGAGAGCCTGGTTGCTCTTGACATGCAATATAGCCGCTTAAAATATGTATGGGAAGGAACCAAGGTATGTTACTACTTTTTTCTTCCTTTCCATTTTCTTTAGAAAGTGAACTAAAGGCTTTAATACCCACTTTTTGTCCCCTTTCTTTTGCAGTTTCTATGGTTGTTAAAAATCCTCGATCTAAGTCATTCTTATAACCTTGCAAAAACTCCCGACTTTTCAGAACTCCCCAATCTTGAGAGGTTGATGCTTAAAAATTGTACCAGTTTGGTTGAGGTTCATAAATCCATTGGACGCCTTGAGAGACTTGTTTTGTTAAATTTGGAAGACTGCAAAAATTTGAGGAATCTTCCGAGAAGCATTTGTATGCTAAAAAATTTGGAAACGCTTGTCATCTCCGGTTGCCCAAATCTCTATGAATTGCTGACAAACATGGAAAATATGGAGTCTCTAACTGTGCTCAAGGTAGATGGAATCGCTTTAAATCAATCTCTCCCTACCAATGGGCAGGTGAATGCAGTGCAATCTTTCATCTGGCCTTGGCGGTTGAAGCCAAGAGAAAGTCCGGAGATTTCATGGCCTTCTTTACCAGGGTCCTTGGTACAATTAAGTCTAGGGAATTGTAATCTTTCGGAGGATGATTTCCCTATTGAACTTAGCAACCTATGCTCACTGAAAGAACTAAATTTATCAAATAATCAATTTTGTAGCCTCCCAGATTTCATCAGAAGTCTTACTAAGCTTGAGTCCTTATCCATAGAATCTTGCCCAAGGCTCCGCAAACTTGATGGGGTCCCGCCACTACATGGTTATTTGCGTTGTAGAGCTAATAGATTGCTGGAGGAAGTAACGTTTCAAGTCTCACACCGACCAACAACCACTTGTCATTTGGATGCATGCAACCATCCAGAGACTATGACCTTATTCAAATTAGAATCCATAGAAAGTGTTGAAGCTGAGATTGTTAACAATTTGGGCTTGTTGAACTTGCAATCCATGGGAAATCTAACTGTAAAGCTAACATCATGGCTTGGCATGCTACAAAGGAGGTTTCCCCTCCAGGTGCGCTCTCTCTCTCTCTCTCTCTCTCTCTCTCTCTCTCTCTCTCTCTCTCTCTCTCTCTATATATATATATGTGATGTGCTTAGATTTTGTTTCTTTGACACAGGTATGTTACGAGGAACATATAATATGTGCTTATATTCCTGGTAGCAAGGTTCCACCCTGTTTTAATTTTAAGAATCTAGGATCCTCAATTGATTTTATTGTGCCTTCATATCTTAATTTGAGGATCGGAGGCTTGAATGTGTGCTCAGTTTTTGAGCACTCCGGTGATCTAAAACGTGATGAACCACATACTATCATAAGTAATAGGACGAAGGGCTTGGTTTGGAGTCATTGCCCACATGTCTTTGGAACTGCAAAAGATGGTGAAGATACGATGTGGTTAAGTTATTGGAAGTTTGGAAATCGATTGGAAGTCGGCAATGAAGTCAGTATTTCAGTGTATGGAGGTGAATTTATGCATGTAAAGGAGGTTGGAGTCCGCCTTTTGTACAAAGAGGAACCAGAAGAGATGAGCTTCCAATCAGCCTACGGAGATAAAATACCCCTTCAACTCTGTCAATTTGGAAATATCGTTCCAGGAATTGTTTCTGCACGTCAGCCGAGCACAAAATTATACCTACTCGGCCATCATGAAAATTGCAAGTTCCCTTGCAAGTATTGTCAGCATCTGTACCCTCCACCTTGGATCCCTGCCACTCCTTACGATCATGATTATACTGTGGAATGTCTGGCTTCGAATCAGATGATGGGTTGGTCGTTTTATGTTTCTCAAGACCTTGGGCATTGATTTACTAAGCTTCAACAATTTGTATCAACGATATTTAGTAGTCAACTGCTCGTGCAACCGGTCTATCGGCCGTGATGAGGAAGGTGGCGGTGAGTACCGCAGCGGTGTGAGAGGTAGGTCGCCGACATCATAGCCGTTGAGATGTACGTGAGTAATAAAGGTGGGGTATTTTGGGTACATTACTTGAAAGGGGGCTTGAGCGGAAATGGTGCGACGCGGGATGGGACTGGCCTGGTATGCAGAGACAAAAGGGGACCGGGTTGGAAGAAGCCCGTTTAATATGGGCTGCTCTCCAATCAGCCGATTAAATCAATTATTCCCAACTCTTCTTCTTCCACAAAGACTGCTTGTACCTCTCATCTTTCACAATCATACATGAATTAAGTTTAATATTTCAACAGATATTCCCTGTTCGTTCCTTAGTGATGTGCATTGACAGTTTGTAAATGTAATCTATGCTATCTCCTACGGGACACCAGTTTGGTACGGTTACAGTTTAGGTGACAGATCAAAACCAGTCGGGTTTTGGCTTGATTTCTTGTTTTGGTTGCAAATTTTGGTTTGGATCGGGTTTGGCAAAAACCAAGGCCGAACCGACCAGTTCTCACTCCTACTTTCTTCCTTCTTTCTTCACACGCTCAGGACACGAATGGAGATCAAAATTCTCTCTCTCTCTCTCTTTCTCTCTCCCTCTCTCTCTCCTTAAGTCGGACCCTCCAAATACTACAATCAATTGGAATCCCAAACACCTAATTGAAAGACTATATATACAATGTACTGCAAATAGTTACACACATCTCATGAATAACATCGTAGCCCATGAGCATAGCTCAATCGGTTAAGCCTCATTTGAGCAGTTCAACATGTCTTGTGAAATTGGTCAGAGTAGAAAAGACGCTTTTGTTTTGTTGAGATTATTGTAGAAATACAATCATTAACATGAGAGAATTTCGGTCACTCATAGTAGTAAATAGTCATTTCAAATCCATCTTGTAGTCTATGGTGGAAGAAGAATTTCTGGATTTAAAAAATAAAAATACTACTCGGGAGGTTAGATAATTAAGTTTACTCCCTATCTGGGAAGGTAATAACTAGGGCTGTCCACGGATCCGTTTTTGGATGGATCAGTTCGGAGGCCTAATGCTGGTTTTGGCTCTACCGCCCTATTTCCACTCCCTCAGACACTTCAACCTCTCTTCCTTCATCTAAGCCTTGCCTACTGTGTCTGTACCGCTGCTGGTGCTATACATATTGATGACAATAGACGGCGCGCAACTCGTCTTAACGAGCTTTTTTTCACGCACTCGACCCTTGTTTCTATCTGTTTCTTGTTGGTGATCATAATTGTTTTGCAAATATGGAAACTAGCTCGTAAATGCTTTAAATAGGCGGCCGCTAAGCAGCGTTTTTGACCATCCCATATGTTGCATTCTTATTGTAGCCAAGTCCAATCGCACGCTTATTGGCTTATTCCAATCCTTCCATAACCTTATCTTCTCTCCTTCAAATCTTGCAGGAGATTCCAGAAACGCGCCGCCAAAAGACCATACTGCAACTGGAAACACCGTTGATCATCTTTTCAGAATTTTTACTGCTGTTTCGATCATTTCCACCTCATACAGCAATGGAATTGTCCCTGAAATACAGGTTTTCTACTGCTAGATTATTAGACCTGTCGAGGAAAAAGAAAAAAGAAAGACCACAACTCCAATGTTTGTGAAACTTTTGCAGGCAACTGTAGCACCTCCGATCACGGGGAAGATGTTCAAAGGACTTCTGCTGAGTTACGCGGTTGTGATATCAACGTTCTTCAGCGTCTGGATATCGGGGTACTGGGCATTTGGTAATCAGTCCCAGGGTAATATTCTTCAGAATTTCATGGTTAATGGGCAGGCAGCCACTTGGGCAATTTGGTAATCAGTCCCAGGGTAATATTCTTCAGAATTTCATAGTTAATGAGCAGCCATTGCCCATTGGTGCCCAACTGGTTTCTTGCGATGACCAATGTCTTAATGCTGCTGCAACTCATTCCGGGTGCTCTGGTAAGACTTCATAGTCTAGGGCTGACTTTAGCATAATTTTTCGAGTTTTCCATGCTAACTTGGCCACCAAAACAGATCCGTCACATGACTTCACACACACACAAAAATTCTAATCTGAGCAATGGGAATGCAGACGTACCTGCAGCCAACAAACGTGGTGCTGGAGCGCGGGTTTGCTGATCCAAAGAAGGACGAGTTCTCCTCCCACAATGTCATCACGCGGATTGTTTTCCGGTCCCTGTCGGTAGTGGTCGCCACACTTTTGGCTGCAATGTTGCCTTTCTTCGGAGACATGCTGGCTCTGTTGGGAGCGTTCGAGTGCATCCCTTTGGACTTTATTCTGCTCATGATCTTCTACAATGTCACCTTCAAGCCTTCCAAGAAGACCATAATCTTTTGGGGAAACACGTTTATCGTGTTCATCTCCACAGTGTTGTCGTTGGTCGGAGCTCTGGCATCAGTTAGGCAAATCGTTCTTGATGCAAAGACTTATCGTCTGTCTGCGAATGTGTAACCATACTAATCATTCGGGCTCAGTCAAAGACGATCCCCAGAAACAGTTGTGTAATAATTGGGGTATGCATCTCTGATAATTGTGATCAGGTGACGGTCTCATGTTTCTTTGTTTTGATTTGTTTCCGTTGGGACTTCCGTGGAGCCATTGAGTGTATTGGTTTTCAATGCATGGTACCCAAAATGTGAATCACTAGTACTATTTTGGGCAGGTTTTCTGGCTTCGGTGTGTTGGTGCTTTGCCCTTGCGTACTGCATTCATCTCGTAGGTCCATGAAAGAAGCATATACGTGAAAATTTCAATTTGATCGGATACGAATGACTACACAAACAAATCTTTTAAAGTAAATAGTTTTGACTCTAAAATCGATCAAATCTACTAGCCATTTCATAGAGTAGAATTCAAATTGTTCATGTATCATACGACGATCGATCAAGTTCATTTTTTGAAATCAAATTAGAAGAGAGGAGGACCGTGAAGGATCATTAAGGATCATTTCTTCTTCTTTCACAACTAAAAAAAAACAACATGCCTTCAAAACAACGACAAAGAAAAAATAACCTCAAATCATAATGAATAACTCCAAATGACCAATGGAGGCAAGTAATAAGCCCAAGAAAACGTGAAAGTCTCCTATCCCCTGAGAGGAGGTGGATACGTCCCATGAGAGGAGGTGGATATCCACCCATTACATGAAATACCCCCACCACGAAAACCATACCGGTAAATACTCCAAGCCCAAATCACATGGATGGAATCAATTCACATCGGGATCAATATTAATGATCACAAATACAGTACCACAAGAATCCTCTAATAACACCCAGACAAGCATTGCAAAATGACAACCTAATATTTGGACTGAACTAACAATAAGAACTGATTTCTAAAAGCACAAATCTCTCTTGTACCTGTTCCCATGTGTTTTCAGCTGTTGGATCACGCAGAACTTTTAAAAACACTGGAATTTCAACACAAGATAGCTAAAACACATGGGAACGAACATGAGCGCAGAGAAAAAATGAGTAGAGGTGACCCGGTGCCACAAAATACCACATGATCAGGCGATTGTACAGTGATTAGCAACCATTGAAGTAGACAAATTATAAGGTATTTGAGCAAAGAATTAAACCAAATCTGTAAAGCCATTGGCAAGGACAAAGCCTGTTGTTCAGCCACCAATCCCAAACTAAAGCAAGATTATACATTGCAAAAGTCGAAAGCACTGTAAAATGTGAGTCCGTAATAATTTAAAGAAGAGACTAGTCATCAGCTGGAGATGGCTCATCATCCGATGACTTCTTTTTGGCCCTCCTTTCCTTCCATCTTGCTAATACCCAGTTCAAAACAAAGAACCCTCCAATAGCATAGACCTGAAACCAGCCACAACAGATATACAGGGAAGTCCATTTCTATATCCTCAAAGAAAACAATTTACTGGAAAAAAAAATATTCAAATCGACAACACAAACATAAGGGACAAGCGGAGGAAGGAGGAAAGTGAAATTAAAGAAGCGACAAGCGCTTCTGACCGACGGCTGCAATTTATTTATGCATATAACCACCAATAAGCCTTTAGTTTTTTTTTCCTGACCTGTGCTTATGTAAAACTATTAGAATAACAATATCTTCCTCTATAGTTAAGATGAGACAAACAAGGGTGTAGACAGAGTTAAGATTCATCAGTTTCACCAACAACACTTTGAGACTGTCTGCAAAGAGATACTTCACTAGACTCCGCACGATCACTTTGAAGGAAGACAGCTATAGTTCGAATATATTGCATGATTAGAGTTCTTCCGAAACCCGTGTGCTCTATTGTACAGGGACCAATCTACCACTACAGCCGGATCACGTCAATAATAAGGCATCAGAAAGCATATTATTGACCATATACTATAGTTGCCTACCATCAATGTTTACAGACAGAAAACTAGTCCTTTATACAACAGATGCTATAAATCCATTGGATTTCTCAAAAATTTGGCTCCCCAACCATAAACGAATCTATGAGATTTGTAATTGTAGGCCTTAAATCGTAATCCCAATGCTTACTAGTGTTTCTAATTCTCTTGTTAAAAGCATGCCTTAATTGTGAAAACTACAGAACAGACATGCCAGGTTAAATACTTGACATAATTTTGTAGAACCTTTTTTCATAAGCAATGAAATTCCTTCAACTAATGGTCCCCCCAAACTAGTACCTTGCTATCAATAACAGAATTAGATGAATCATAGCTGCTTCTCGTTGTCAAGCTTGACATTTAATTGAGTCAAATGAGGTGAATTTAAAGTCCATCAAAATTCTTTCACTACCTGTGCCAAGACCCTGGTATGAGCACAAGTGAGAGTGTGTCCTTACGCATAGAGGACACTTGAACCTTGAATCCTACGGTATAGTGATATATCCAAAAGTTATGGGTTAAGTGAACACGTCCCCAACTTGTAAAGGTTATTATAGCGTGCATGTGTACACTGAACAGATATTGTTCTATAATCAACACACATTCCAGAGAAAAGAGTGTCCTATCACTCATCTGTGAGACCAACATGAAATTAATGGTCAATTGGTCATTAAATTCAACCAATGGACAATGGTTATTATAGAGAGCATCTTGAGTTATCAGACAAGGATTTATTCATTCTGAACATGTTTTAGTGCAGGCATTTGTTGATAGAAGACTTCCATTTGGGCAGAAAAGAACTGAGCAATGATCTTGAAGAGGTGGTTCTCGGATAATAGGTTTTTTGTTTCAAATATTAGAAGTGTTGAGACAATTCATGATATTATGCCAGTGCCCCGTATCATTCTGCAGGTAAAACTTACCAAATGTGAATATAATAGAGCTGCTTTAAAGACTGTACAGGTTTTACACAGTCCCGTCGGAGCTTTGAAACAAGCACAAATTGTTTATAATGCTAGTATATTGACAATCCTTTGTTTTTTGAGTGAGCCTACCATCTCAATGAATAGACTTACACGTGCTAGAGTAGCTGTTGATATATCCATAAACAAGAAAATAAAGGAGAAAATCAATGTGAATCTTGGTTATTGGGGGCTTTTGGGATTACAATTGAAATTACTTGGACTCCTCAAAGATGTTCAAGTTGTGACACTTCGGACATACTACAAAATTTGCCACAAAGGACCGAACAAGCCCCCAAAACAAGAGCAGAAAAGGAAGGAGGAGCCTCAGGAGAGAAACCCTAAGGACATTTCAAATGGGCGGACAGTGCAACAAACAAAAAGGAGAAAGTAATTAGTCCTTCAAAGGTGGGTTCCAACAAAGATAACATCAAATACGCCACACTCGTCTGTGCTTTCATCTTCAAATTATTTTGGTTTCTTCAATGTTGCATCAGGACAGATGGGGGTGGAACTCAGGTACAAGAGGAATAAAAACGGAAGAATCATTTCCATATAAACAAGGTGATAAGAACAGGATATCTTTTGCAGGAGTTAAAAATCAAAAGAAGCTTGAAAAGAAGATTTTGCAACTAAAAACTGTATAGACAGAAAGCTTAAACCAGGCTAGCAATCATCGTTTGTGAGTCGGACTTTTAGATTTTTTGTTGTGGTTTTCTTGACCTAGCCTCTTGGGTTTGTGATTTTCTTTAAAGGCTGGATTTACCGTGTTCCCTCTTTTGGAGCTTTTGCTCCTTAGCCTTGCATGTTCTATGGGACTGTGTTATCCTTGCTTTTTTGGTAGCAATAAACTTGCTTCCTTACGGGAAAAAAAAAAAAAAAGAGAATGCAATTACGCAAGACCTGTGTACTCCATAATCTTGATGTGTACTACACATTACACACTTTCATATGTCACCACAAAAATTTTGAACTTGCACCATTAATAGAGAGCAACAAACACCACAAACTTTCAAAACAAAATCACACCAGAAAAATTTGCAACAGATAACCACAAAATCTCTAACTCCACTTTTATCTACGGCACACACCCTCGTGACTAGTGACTACACTACAAATGTATATAACTAACACCACAAAAGTAACTAAATTAACTAATAGGAGTAGTACAAATAGAACACAGCAAGGGTACCATAGCTTTCTTGTCCCAAGTTAGGCCAAAATATTCTCAATAGTTTTCCCAATTTTGTTCCCATTGGAATCCAACTTCCACCGACCTTTCACAATTAACCGACGAATCCAAATCCCAAGGTCCTAAACATAAGTAATGCTGAGAAATCGGCTAAACCAACAAACATTGTTAGACACAACGTGTGCAATTGTGTGAATAACAATATTGAAAAGAAACATAAAATGCAAAAACGTAGATATTTTTACGTGATTCCACAACTGTGTAGTTGAGTACATCCACCACATAAAGAAGAATAGAGTAGAATTGCATCGGCTGCATGTAACAAGTATTTATATCCTAGGGTTGCGCCATCAATTACCGCAATACCCCTCTCTAGTTTTCGGGCACTACTAAGCAAAGAGTCAGTGAAGCCCAAATTAGACACCCAATTTCGAGTATCTATATAAATTATACCAAAGGAACACCAATTTTCTTGAAGCTACTGATTTTGGTCAAGCCAACCAGATTTTCACCCTTAAACTACCCTCCACTTCTACAACTCACAGGGTTATAAGTTTATAACCTAAGTCACATAATGAGCGTGCACGAGTAGTAGCTCGAGCACGAGCGTGAAAGTGAATATGAAAGCGTCTTTCAAAAATATCCAAATTACTAAAATTGGCGAGAGCGACAACTGAGAACGGGTCAGAAGGATTACGTTACTAAGGTTATAACGGCAAACCCATTAACTTAACCGAAAACTGAAAACAAATCCATTAATGCACAAGATAAGGGCTAGAAAAGTTGACACCTACCCTGAAAAATCCAAATCAGTTATTTCCTAGGGTTTTACTTTCAATTACCTGCCACAGAACAATAGGGTTGGTGTTGCGGTCACACTCCTCGCCCTCGAGCTTCAGCGAAGGCAAGTCGGTCGTCTTTGGGTTCGGGACCTTCACGACGACTGGCTTCTTGCCTTCTTCCCCACGCTCGCCGACGATTGTCACCGTTTTCTTCTCGGAGATTATATTATCTGGTTTGGCTGAGTCGCGCTTGGGTTGAAGGAAGTTGAAGAAGGGAAATCTTGAGAGGAGACAGAGGATGGGGTTCGGATGTCGCTCTTCACCATCTCTGATCACGATTTCGGTTTTCTCGACCTTTACTTCGCTCTTTGCCATCTCTCTCTAACTTCTCTCTCTCTCTCTGGATCTCTCTGGACGGGTTCGCAAGTGGCGGAGATTACATACAGAGACGAAGGAGGTTTTGCGTGAATACTGGCGGCTACCTTGTTTTAAGATACCGATAAAATTTGGATTTGTTTCCATTTTAAAATTTGGATAAAAGTTTGTGTTGCTAATATCAAAATACCGCTGATTTTGTCACTTTTTTTCTTTTTTTAACATCACTCTCTACAAGTGTAAAATTACTAGTATTATTTTTGTTTGCGTCAGTGCATTAAACTTTTGTACTACATGTAAGGTACAATGCTTTTACGTATTAAAATTTTGACACATACGAAAGCGGTTTTTGCATTACTCTCTTCATTCCAAATTGTTTATTCAGTCAGTAAAACGATACATTAAAAATAATGCAATTTTTTTAATAAAAATAATGCAATTTTTTTAATAAAAAATTCAAACTTTTTTCACAAATTAAACGAATTCGTTGATATCTAGTAAACTGTTGAAAAATTTTTGAATTTTTTTTGCAAATATTGTATTATTTTTAAGACTCCATTTTGCGGACAGAACAACTATTTTGGGACAGGGGGAGTATTATTTTCCTAATAGTACTCCTCCGTTTCATTTTGGTCGGCAAACAGGTGACGGACGCATGCATCGCTTCTAGCCCGAATTCTGACTTAGAAGCGTTCAATCATAATCTGGCGCACGACTGCTTTGCATCACTGGCTTTTCAACCAAACCAAACGAGCTGTTAATGGGGGTCTGTTTTTGAAAAGTTAATAAGTAAAAGTTTTGTAAAACTATCTTTTTGTAAAAGTTCGTAAAGTTAATGGATAAATAGTTAATAAATAAAAGTGAAGGATAAATTTGAAAAGTGAAAGACAAAAGTTGCTATAAAAAGTATAATGATATAGCCGAGCAAAAAAAAAAAAGTATAATGATATATCTCCTTAATAAATTGAAATTATCAACCTGGACAACTCAAACAAAGACAGACGGAGTATATTTTTTCTTGTGCTATAAATACGCCAAAAAGTCCCTTTCAAACCCAAAAATATGACTCAAATTTTAGTAAAAATTAAAAGAAATAAACCAAAAAAATTGACTCAAATTTTAGTAAAAATTAAAAAAAATAAACCAAAAAATCGACAAAAAGTTAGGTTAGAGGCTTTATTAGTTATTACAACCGAACTTTTTTGTTTTGATGCCTATCATTTTATCTGTTGTTTTTTTTTCTCAAGAATCAGAATTTAGGGTAATATTATTATTTTTACTTGCATATACCATAATATACAAATACAATATATGGTAGGTAATGTATTGGTTAAGATAGGCTACGTTACAGGTTAACTTTTCATACAAGGCGCTTGTATTCATAGGTGGGTTATCTTACACGTTAGAGCCACGTTAACAAAACACTTCTAATTTTGCTTCTGAAGAAATTCATCCCAAATTCCCAAATATTATTCTGAAATAAGTAGACCACGTGCTCGTTTGTAGAGGCTCGTTAATGGACGATCAGGTTCAACTTGATTACAAATAAGACGAGCTTGAGCTCGAATCAATGATAGATCTATGTGTGGTCATATGGGGGTCACGGCTCCCGCGTTGTTTCGGGTGAGATTTTTTTTTTGATTTTTAATATTAATATTAGCAATTTTTTGTTTGTTAATAACACCTAAATATTGTATTTTGTATTAAGTACTATTTAGACATTAAATCCTTTAAAAATGTGTTTGTTTTGGATCCAAAACCCAATTTTTCTTTCTGCGCCACGGTCTCCTATAAGTTTTTCCTTCAATTATTTACAAGTTTTTCTTTCAATTATTTATCTCATTCCTCTTTCTATCTCTCTCCACTTACTATTCAAAAAATCTCCCTCAAAGTCTAAATCAAACAAACTATTAGATTTCCGAACCTTAAAATTTCAAAATATTGTCGATACTTCAGCCCCAAATTTACAAAATCCTAGTTCCGTTCCTAGCTCAAATTGCAGACCCTTTTATTAAACAAATCAAGCTAAAACACTATAAAACTGGGGTTGTATCGTTTGCACCGTTCAAGTGTACCTGGTATACTGGTTGACGCGGTCTGTCGGTCTATGGGTAAATCGATTTTTTCTCAATCTTTTCGTCACTTGAATTATCAAAAGGTGATAATGAGTATATACTAGTAACTTGCCAAATCAAGCCAGGACCCCCAAATAAGATTGGTGAGTCTAAAGTGTGAGGCTCTTGGAGCCTTTTTTCCAACGGTTATGCCATCTATTTTGGGTTATATTTGGTCGTTACTTTCAGCATTCTGGAATTAATCGAGGTGCGTATAAATTGGTCTGGACATCCGGTTATCAAAAAAAAAGAGAAAAATTCTAAAGTCAGCTCATTAGATGTGTGATTGTGTATTAAAAAGTGTAAAAAAAATAAACAAAAATATATATTTTTCTTATCTTTTAGTGTGCTTATCTTCAGCCCAATGGGCTGACAATAGCAATACCAATAAAAAATTTATTTTGATGAAATAACGGGATAAAGACGCAGTAAATCTTAGACAAATAGTGAAAGTATTTTTTGAAAATATCTTCAAATATTAAAATCTAAAAAAGCAAGAATTAAAGACCCGAGCATAAAGCAAAAGATTGAGACCGCGAACAAACCGTCCTCCATAAAGATCATGTGAGAAGGTTTGGGGGCGGGGATTGGGGGGGTGTTGTGTTTGCCCATAGCCAAAACCGAGAGCAAAGATTTTAACACTTTTGCCCCCTTGACTTCTAAGGCAAAGACGGTTTTTAGTCATACAAAGATCCAACAATAAAAGATTAATCAAGGATAAACATAGCTATCATTGATTTCTAAAATCTAATTTGGAAAGTGACTGTTGTACACTTGAACAACGCCATAATTGCTCAATGACGTTTGCCTCTCTGCCTATTTCAAAGATATTCTCATTAATCAAAATGATGAGATCCAATGAAAATACATGAAATTTACAAATGATGTAAAGAAATATCAAAATTTATAGACCATACCGAAAAAAATAATTCTTGTCTCAAAGTGAATGAAACGAACCCACCATTTACTTCAATTAAACTAAAAAATCAAAACTATAGGACCTAGATAACTAAATATGTGTTTTATTCATCTTATTAACGACAAGGACACACAATAATTCATGATTCCAGTTTCACAGAGCTTGGACTGGGGTTATCAATGGTTGGGTAGTTTTTTTTTTTTTTTTATACCAGACTAAAAATGTAACAATTGACGTTTTGCATTAAAGTAAAGAATTTTTCTTGGTGTCGAGAAAAGGTAGCAGAGGTAGAGGGTGGCAAAGGGAAGAAAATTGTCAATGTTGGGATTGGGGTTGGAGTTAAGATAGGATCGAGCGATACAAGGAACGAAAAGAAGGAAAACATATATATTTTTTTTTGTGGAGATTCAAGCCACAATGCGTTCGATTTCTTGGTGGGGGTGACAACAACGATAAAAGTAGATAGAGGTGTTCTTGTGATGGAGTTTAGGGTGTACATTTCATTAATCGCATGCTCCATGAAGGTCGACTGGCCGAGCAAAGTGGAAGAAATTGGACGCTGAAGGACGAAATAGAAAGAAAATAAACTTGATGGCCAAAGTCAGAACATAATTAAATTCTAAGGGGCAAAAAGTTAATTTTATTATCTTAAGCTGCCCAAACCGGCAAACCACTTTTTAAAATCCCAATAATAATATGGATATACTTCTTCTCCAGTACAATTCTCTCTCTCTCTCTCTCTCTCTCTAGATTTCAGTCTTCTGCATTCTGTTCTTTTTCTCGGTGATAGTACCAGTAAATCCTCGAGGGATCGAAAATGCAGTCGACTCACTTGCTTATCGAAGAACCTGTACGGATGGCTTCAATCCTTGAGCCTTCTAAGCCTGTAAGTTAAAATTCAAAAAACAGCTACTCTTACTCCCACTGATCTCACTTAATTTACTGTTTCTACAGTAATCTACGTGTATAGTTGTGCTTATTCCCACTTTATTATTCTTTTTCTATTATCGTTTTACCCTGTAGGCACTTTCATAGGGTACCTTAGGGTTTTAGGCACTTTCATATATAGGGTACCCTAAGATTTTAGGCACTTTCATAGGGTACCCTAGGGTTTTAGGCACTTTCAACGCCGGTCAACTTTGGTCAACGCCGGTCAACGCCGGTCAACGCCAGTCAACTCCGGTCAATGCCGGTCAACGTTAGTCAACGCCGGTCAACGTTGGTCAACGTCGGTCAACTTTGGGGGGGCTATTTGTATATCTTGGACATAATGTCCTTTAGACTTTAAAGGAAAATATTTATGTCCTTATCATGGTAAAAACTATTGTAGTATGTCCTCCTACTCAATTTACCCTTCATTAATCGCATGCTCCATGAAGGTCGACTGGCCGAGCAAAGTGGAAGAAATTGGACGCTGAAGGACGAAATAGAAAGAAAATAAACTTGATGGCCAAAGTCAGAACATAATTAAATTCTAAGGGGCAAAAAGTTAATTTTATTATCTTAAGCTGCCCAAACCGGCAAACCACTTTTTAAAATCCCAATAATAATATGGATATACTTCTTCTCCAGTACAATTCTCTCTCTCTCTCTCTCTCTCTCTCTCTAGATTTCAGTCTTCTGCATTCTGTTCTTTTTCTCGGTGATAGTACCAGTAAATCCTCGAGGGATCGAAAATGCAGTCGACTCACTTGCTTATCGAAGAACCTGTACGGATGGCTTCAATCCTTGAGCCTTCTAAGCCTGTAAGTTAAAATTCACAAAAACAGCTACTCTTACTCCCACTGATCTCACTTAATTTACTGTTTCTACAGTAATCTACGTGTATAGTTGTGCTTATTCCCACTGATCTCACTGCAATTCCTATTCTAGTGTAATCCAATTTATCCCACATGTATACGCAGAGCCGGTCCTGAGTTTTCGGGTCCTAGAGCAAAAATTAAAGATGGACCCTCGTTGTTGGACTATTACAAAAGGGAACCAAAGTAGGAGGTCCTTAAAATTTATAAATTTTCGGGGGCTAAAGCTCGGGCCGGCTTGGTGTATATGTGTTTTTTTACGATGAATTGGAGTGTTTTGGATTGCTTGGTGCGGTTTTTGTATCAATTTGTTGCAAGTTTAAATGAACTGGGTCTTTGAAAAATCTCCCAAGGATCTGTGTGTTTTTTTGTACCCCAAGTACGTAAATGTAATTGAATTTCGTTACCAGCCTTATATGTTGTGGATATTGTTGAGGTAATCGGTTGATGAAGAAATGTATATGTTATTCCTTTGTGATATACTCCTGTATTGGGTTCAAATACTTTCCTGCAGAGTTTCTTCCCGGCGATGACGAAGATCGTTGGGACACTTGGTCCGAAATCCCGATCCGTGGAGATTATTTCTCGCTGCTTGGAAGCTGGAATGTCTGGTACGGTTCTTTTTTACGTCTTCTTCTCCTGGTCAATTAATTTTCATCGCAACCAAAGCAAAGGTTACAGCCGTACTGGGGCGAACTCCCGGCAAGACACAAACTGGGCCTGCAAAACTTCAAAGGTTCAAACCGGAGTCACATATTGTGCGTGGGTGAGTATGAGCAAAAGTGATTGCATGAAAATGCCTTTTGAAAACAGTTCAAACTATTAAATTTGTGAGAGAGGTGATTGAACGGGAGTGTAAAGCAAGGATTGAGAGTAGGAGCAGATAGTCCTTCTATAGAATATGTGACCTAGGTTCGAACTGCCCCCCTATAGCAGCAATTCATTTCTGGAAAGCAAGAAAAGCGTGAGAGAAAAAAACACGAACAATAAGAAAGCTAAATCCAGATAGAGTCAGTGGGATTATGCGCATGAGGTTTTGGCTACGTTCTTTGGTTCATTTTCTTCTGCTTACTTTGCTAGAAGGTGGTTAGTAGTGACAGTGCCACAATGGCAACTGATAACAGACAAGTGGCATGAGTGCCAACTGTTATCCCATGGAGGGCGCGATGGCAGCATCATAGAGGAGTAGAGGCCTTATGTCCACCACAGAAACTATTGGGTCATAGGGCACAATGAACCAAGGAAACTGCAACAATTCTGCACAGCCCAACTTCTCCCAGCCTTTTGATTCCTAGGACTCCTGGACAATTGATTCTCCCACAAAACATGCTTCCATATGCCGGAAGAAAAATGGAACTCAAAGAAATTATGTTTGTTTGGCTCATCTCTTTGATTGGATAGCACACGACCTTCTCAATCACTGTGACACATGGTTTTAGAAGAACCTTGACAAAAATGACATCGGCTACTATAAATCTAAGATCTTTGATGAGGCCTCAATGGTTGCAAGCTATCTCACTGCAAGAAAGTTAAGTTGCCAACCAGAAGAAGATTAAACTTCCTGGCCCACTGTTTTTTTTTCCCGAAAGCGTCCCCCCAATGGTCTCAATTTAGAGATTTTTCTTACGGTCCAAAAGGAGTCCCCAAAAGAGCTTGATTCGGGGTACAATGTCTAGTTTGATTTTCGTTTCTCCCCCTTTATCCTGATTGTTTTTTCTTAATTTTAAATTGTTTTTAGGCTTCCATGCAGTCCATAATGCTTTGTTTGTTGCTCAGGCAATGTGCTAAATCTGGGAAAGAAGGAGAAATCTATAATATTCCAATATTAGGAATCTTGCTGCAAAGACCAAAAATATAAATACTAATGGGTATCACCCTGCTAATGGACTTCAGTTTTAAGATTGCATTTCTTTTCCTGGTTAAACAACCACACAAAACCTATGCTTAATTTCCCATCTTTGTTTTATAAATTTTCATGGCAAGTAAAATTCGCAAATGTTTAATCTTGTAGGTTCTTGTAGGTTGAATTTCTGAAGTTTTTCTGACTATACCCGTTTCCCCTAACTTTAGTGGCAAGGTTTGATTTTTCATGGGGTGAAACTGAATTTCACCAGGAGACATTGAATAACATGAAGGTTGCTATCAAGAGTACGAAGAAGCTTTGTGCAGTAAGCTTGTTTACCTTACATTCATCCTTTCTATCATATTTGCTTATGAATTCATTTTTCCAAAGGTTACTTGCTTGTTTATGAAGCAAATACCTTCATTTTGTCTTTATGCTGCTCCTTCTGTATGTATTAAAGGTTTAAGTTGTTCTTCATGTTTTCGTGTTCATTATGAAGTTACTTGCTTGTTGTCGCTTATATTTAGTCTATTTTCCATAGAGTTTTTTGCTCCTCAGTTATACTTGTCGGTTTCTCATCTTTTAAGATAAAGGTGTGCGAGATCATGATCTTCTTCCCTTTCCCTCCAACCAGGTTATGCTGGACACGGTGGGTCCAGAGTTGCAAGTTGTCAACAAAACTGAGCATCCAATTTCCCTCAAAGCAGATTCTTTGGTTGTTCTAACTCCTGATCAAAACAAAGAGGCCACTTCAAATCTGTTGCCCATAAATTTTGGTGGTCTATCTAAGGTATGAAATACCTCCAAGAGTCTGCAGTATAGCTTAATGAAGTGTTTCAATGTTTGGATGCTTGAGTTGTGTTTGAATATTCTGAGTCTAAATTGCCTGCACTCCTGTCGGAGAAATATGATTTTTACACTTTGAATTGGATGTTACTTGCACGTCTACCATATGCAATTCTAATTGAGTTTTGACAATGCAAAAGCTGTTAAATCAACCCGATGTGTCATCACTTCTGAAATTAAATCAGATTTCTGCAGGCAGTGAAGACAGGAGACGCAATATTTATTGGGCAGTACTTATTCACTGGAAGTGAAACAACCTCTGTCTGGCTAGAGGTATGGAATATAGTTATTGGTTATCTCTGGAGTCTGGACCAAAATATGCCTGGATAAGAATCCCGTTTTAAGTTAGTTGGGGATGGCAATTCACCTGCTCCATCATGTCTGTCATTCTTTCGGACTAGAATAATGTAAGCCTTATATGGAAGATGTTAGCACGACAGTTGGGGAATGCGTCCTTATGTTACATGGACTCTTCTAGATACAAAGTTCCCATATCAATTTATGGGCATTTAGGATGTGTATGAAATTTAGTTAAATGTTTTTGGGGAAAATAGATTTTAGTAATTCAAGTTGGTATTGCATGAAATGATTTATGGCACCTCGTAATCTCCGAAGTTTTCCTGTTAAATTTAAAGAAACTATAAGGAATATGATTTTGTCCTGCCACTTGTCCTTGATTATGAATTCCACACTTCAACACGTATGAGCATCTGAAACTTGTACAAGCCCATGTAACATTGATGCCATCATGGCTAGTGGGTGAGGCATCTTTGGAGATAGGTTGTAATCTTGTTACCAAATTAAAGAGAGAAGCTTTGGTCCTGGATTCAGTACTTGGCAGTGTCCTTATAAGAAGAAAGGAAGACTATGGAAGTAGGGCTTCCTATCTACATTCTCGATAAAGACTATAAATTTGATGCTTAGGTTTCTCATTTCAAGAAGTTCCACACCTGTGATGCAGGTAACTGAAGTGAGTGGTGATGATGTGGTCTGTTTGATAAAGAACTCTGCTACCTTGTCCGGGCAATTGTACACATTACATGTCTCTCAAATTCGTATTGATCTTCCTACCCTTACCGACAAAGATAAGGAGGTAAACTATTCTATTTGCTCCAGATACTTACTCTAAACGAAGCCAGGCCCAATTCTTTCATGTAAAAGGCATGCTACTTGAGCAAAATCTGGCAGTTAAAGGTTTCACATCTTCTTTTGTAGCAGCTTTTGGGATATGGCCAAAATAAAAGCCTCCACTTTCAAGTGGTACTTTTTAGATCTGTAACTGATAGAACTTGTTGCTTGCTTGTTACATCTTCTGTGGACTGTTGGTGATAAATGTATTTGATTCTCATATTTGGAAGATGGATTCTGATCCTTGCTGTTTTAGTTGTTGTTGCCTCTAGTTTCTTTGAATGATTCTGTGATCTACTGAGAACTGTAGACTTGTTTAACAGCGAATAATCCTCGCTTATTATAGATACTAGACAGTGAAGAATATTTGTGTCCCTGGAATTTCACTTCTAGACAAGTTTTTCTTGCTTACTTTGGTTTCTTAACAAGTGCTTGCATGATATCTTAGTGACCAATTTCAGGTTATTAACACTTGGGGTGTTAAAAACAATATAGACTTTCTTTCATTGTCATATACACGGCACGCAGAAGATGTTCGACATGTAAGAGCTGTTCTTGCTACTCTTTTTAATCATTTATTCTTGTATCTCTATTTAATGGTTCTATACAGCCGATTCTCCTGACCATTGTGTATCATATTTCACAGACGAGACTGCCGAACTGCCTATTATGTATAGATTTTGATCACAGGAAGTGCTAACTACTCTGGCTTACTTGTCCTACAGGCTCGGAATTATCTTTCCAAATTGGGTGACCTCAATCAAACTCAAATATTTGCGAAAATTGAGAACGTAGAGGTGAAATACATAGATATTCGAATTCTTCCTATCATTTTCATTTCACTAC
Source organism: Rhododendron simsii (assembly GCA_014282245.1). Lineage (NCBI taxonomy): Eukaryota > Viridiplantae > Streptophyta > Magnoliopsida > Ericales > Ericaceae > Rhododendron > Rhododendron simsii. The sequence continues at coordinate 27,355,807 of CM024961.1, forward strand.
TCTAGTTGAAGGTGAGGATTTTATTTCATTTTCTTATAGGGATTGACTCATTTTGATGAGATTCTACAAGAGGCAGATGGAATTATCCTCTCTCGTGGAAATTTGGGTATTGATCTCCCACCAGAAAAGGTCAGCTGTCAAATTTGGAGATAGCAACTTCCTGATTTCCATTTTGCATTACTAACCAACCGGATATCTACTAAAATGGCAGGTTGTTTGGATGATGATGCATAAGTCATTTTCTGCATTTTTGTAGTCTCTCTTTTTCTCTGTGTACATACTTTTTTTTTGCCAACATTGTATACATCAGTGTGGGGTTTAGAGGGGAATTAGTGGGTTAACGACCAAAGGGGACTTGATGTCTCTCCATAGACTCAAACCCCAGACCTCCCCCTTGGAAGCCAAGGGATACTACCGGATGGGCTAAGAGCCACATCTTGGTGTGTACATACTTATACAGTCACTCTTGGTGAAGTTTTTCTTAAAAGAGCATAACAAATACTTTCTCGTTCCACTCTTCATAAATTTCAGGTATTTTTATTTCAAAAGGCAGCCGTTTACAAGTGCAATATGGTGGGAAAGCCTGCAGTGGTTACTCGTGTTGTGGACAGTATGACAGACAACCTACGGCCCACTCGTGCTGAGGCAACTGATGTTGCCAACGCTGTATTGGATGGTAGCTACCTAACTTGAGTTGTGTTTGATGGCATTATTCTTTTTTGAAGACAATGAACACTTGCTTGCATTTGTGGCTATTAATCGCACTTAGTGAAACTTGCTTGCATTCACTTAGTGATTGTCTTAGTAATCAGTAATCACCATCAGATTCCATTTCATGGTGGCTCGAATTTTTGGGTCTTATTTTTCTTTTATTGTTAATTTGTTTCAGGTTGTGATGCAATACTTCTAGGTGCAGAGACCTTGCGTGGACTGTACCCTGTTGAGACTATTTCCATTGTTGGTAAAATTTGTGCAGAGGTGGGGATGGTCCATGCCTTCTCTTGTTAACACCCTTTTCCACATAATTGAACATATAACATCCTCATGTTGAAGTTGTTTCTTCCTTGTATAACAGCCTTCTACTAAGTTGGAACTAAAGTAGAAGTTCTCTCTAATATGGAGAGTATGTAATGTAATCATGTATCATACTTAAGGTGATAACGTTAGCAGGTAACAGATGTTTGGTTTTGGCTACTCACATTCTTTTTGCATAATGAGTATTGCATAGATTAGTCATCATACTTGACTTTAGGCGTCATTTCTGATAGAATATTATTTTTTTCGATAAGATATTCGAATGCATTACTTCTGTAGATCTAAATTGCAGCTATGAAACCGAATCTTCTAGGTAATGAACAGTTCAATTTCATTCACATGCTAGATTCATACATCAATTACCACCTTTTTTGGTTACCCAGTGGGTTGCAGTCATTAAATTGAAATGCATCTGCAGGCAGAGAAGGTTTCGAATCATGATCTGCATTTTAAGAAGACTGTAAAATATGTTGGAGAACCAATGACTCACTTGGAATCTATTGCTTCGTCGGCGGTAATTGCTTTGGAGACACTTTGTTTTGAGTTTTCACTTAAATTTGTCATATGAAGATGCCACCTCATGGGACTGCTCTCTGACTAAGCTAATGGTTCTTTAGAAAGTGACTTCATCATATTGCTTTTACGCTTTTGTTTAATCTACAGGTACGTGCAGCTATCAAGGTGAAGGCATCTGTTATCATTTGCTTTACTTCATCAGGAAGAGCTGCAAGGTTCCTTTTTTTTGTGTATTTTTTTTAACTTGTTGATAGTTAGCGCCTTTAATAGGTTGAGTATGTTGAAACATTTAGTTCCTTTAGTTATTCCAAAAAACTAAACTCATTTTAGAATACTATCAGTCATAAGGAGTTTGATTTGTTGTTGCACCTCACTCATAACACAACAACATGTCCATTCACTCTTATGCGTGTACTGGTTACTAAGACTAGTAAATGACTCCAATGTCTCAGATTGATTGCTAAGTACAGGCCAACGATGCCGGTCATATCAGTTGTTGTACCTCGGCTCAAGACAAATCAACTCCGTTGGACATTTACAGGTGCTTTTGAGGTATGCAATGTGTTTTGGCATTATGGAAAGTTCAGCAGCTTCAATTCTGTTTCACCAGAATTTGTAATATTCTTCAAGATACTGTTTTGAACCTCTTGCTTGTGATTCTATAGCGGCCCACTTGTTGAGTTTAAACTATTTCATGCTGTGTCTTGGCTGGTCTATGCATGTGCTTGAGTCCATAAAGAACACACACAAAGAAGCATCCATTTGTGCTAGTTGTCAGTGAAATTATGTTTCACATGGCTTATGCTTCTTGATTTTACTGAGTGATTCATTTTTCATCGACATAGATTATGCCTTCAGCTCTTTAAGCATTACAGTCTGATTATTCCCGTAACTCATGACTGCCAACTGTTCATTTATGTAATGTCATGTGCAGGCAAGGCAATCTCTTATAGTCAGGAGTCTTTTTCCCACGCTGGCAGATCCTCGACATCCCGTAAGTTATATTCTGTATTAATCGCCACAATGCTAGTGTTTGATATCCTCGCCCTCTTCCTCTCGGCATAATAGAAGAAGTGATAGGAAAGCAAAAGGTCATTTTCCACTTTTGGGAGGTTCATATTGGATACAAGCTCAACCTGTAGGCATTGTTTTCAGTTTTGCACAAAGTTAATGCCATTAGATTTAAGTCGACATACTCATGCTTGACATTTCAAGCTTTTGCCAGTTGCCACTGTTTTGGTGATATAACTACTACTTTGAAAGAAAGAACGGCATTTCATTTTCCTCCGTTAGCTTGTGGTTGGATCCAGGATTCGCGGTGGGATTTACGAAGAGAAAGGAAAACGACTGGGAACCAAAGAATACATTTACCATGTTCAATTAGAGCCTCTAATGGACAATGAACAAACCTTGAATTGAAAGAAAATGAGAATATGATCTGAACTTGCAGGCTGAGTCTACAGGCGGAACGAACGAATCCATTTTGAAGGTCGCATTGGATCACGGAAAGGCCACTGGTTTGATAAAACCACATGATCGTATTGTGGTATGCCAGAAAGTTGGCGATGCATCTGTTGTGAAGATTATTGAGCTTGAAGATTAGAACCTGTACTGTACCCTCACCTTGATCATACTATTTTGAGTTTTTGAAAGCTCTCTCGGTTTCACAAACTCCGAATTCAAAGGTAAATAAGAACATATGCAGTAAGAGTGCAGCAGGGGTGGTGGACCTGGTGGTTCCACCCTTAATAATCACAATTGTGACATGCTTCAGGGACATTGTTTGTAAGTACCTCTTATGTTTGTCGAATGACTGGTATCAACAAATTCAGTTTGCGCGATTCCTGTTTTGCAGTTGGTGCTTGGTCTCTTTTTCTATGTTGCCTTCTTTTCTTTTCTTTTTTCTGTTTGGCATTTGCGAAAAAAATTGGTTTCTTAAAGGTGCGACATAAATCATTTTGTAGTTCACTATAAAAACCCGTGTTTGTATTAAGGTGAATGAAGTCTTTATTTTCTCGTTCGGATAAATATGATCATAAAATTTTGCAATATTAAGATCTCCCAACCAAGAAGAGAGTATGTCATTTCATAGAGGAGTAGTTTGATGGAATTTTTTTCCGTTTCTATTATTTCTGACGAAGTGAAACTAACTCATTGTAGTAATCTTCATTTGTTCGCCAAACTAAGTTACTTTTTCATGAGGTTTTTGAAAATCACCACCAAAAAAAGTGAACAACGTTACCATGCTTTCAAGCTATCATTCCAATTTATTCAAGCGCCTCTGCGACTCAATATCGCCTGCTTTGGCGACTCAATATAATGTGGATCCCAACACTTAGCGTGTCAGGTACAAATGTACCCTTTGGAGCAATGTCCACAATTTTATGGTTAAATTTGCACCACCAACTATGCCCGGACCTAAAAAGCAGATTATGCATTAGTCTCTAGAGAAACATTTCATGGAATTTTTTTGACAAATTGAACAACAGTTTTGGCAGCATTGAGAGCAGCAAGAGGCCCAAAGATGTCAATGGAGTTCTGCCCCGGTTGTCCCCCTGCCAAGTCGGACAGTCCTCTGATGACGATCACCGGGAATCTATTTGACAAGCATGTCTGCTAAACAGATCATGGAAATCCAGTTATGCCAATAAATTTAACGTTTTCAGCTCTGCTACAGAAGCACAATGCATCATAATTCGATATCTGTTCGAATTTTTTGTGCTAATGTTTGTCGTTTTTCGCATTTGGTGTTTCCACAAAAGAGTTCTGGAAATTTGAAAAGGCATCTTAAAAGTGTTTTAGAACCCTGCTCAACAGGGGAACGCATTAGCTATCCGCTCTCAAGCTGGACTGCAATTTCCAGGACATAGGTTTCAGAAACAATTTGAGAAACATGTTTTCCATTTTAGTTTCCGTATTTGTTGACAGAGAACATCGTCTTCTACTTACCATCGCAACAGCTGCACTCTCCATATCAACAGATGAAACCTGAAAAGTGTTGAAGAGGAAATCCCTATAAGCTGCATTGTCCACGAAAACGTTGGCGGTTGAGGCCTGAAGTCCAACTACTAGTTTGGGCTTTTGAGGAAGGCACTTGGTTGAGTTCACGCATCGTTCAAGTTCCATTCCCTGCAGTAACTGTATTTATAACTACCGAAGAGCTTTAAAAAAAAAAAAAAAGAAAGCCAACAATTTTACATCGGATATGCTTAGAAACTTCAGAAAGAGGCACTAGATTCACAATGAAAGAAAGATGAAAGAATTGGTCGGAAGTCTCGCCTCTAAGCCAGTAGCTAACTGAAGCCAGTTCCGGCTTATCTGCGCCCAAAGCAAAGGTTGAGCAACATTAGGCATCCCTGACTCGGAGAAGAATTCCTCGGAGCTATAGACGATACGTCCCAACAGATTTATTCCTTGCTTTTTAGGTACATTGTAGCTTCCAATGTCTAAGTAAGGAACATCATTAGCTCCCAATGATCCATTTGATTTCTGTCCAGAACATGAAGAAAAATAGAATGTAAGCTGAAATTCAAGTCGCACAAGCCGATATCTTTGCTTTGGGCTGAACAGTGGTATCGTGTCCCCTACAGTTTCCAACGGCATTGGCAAGTCTATTTTGCGTCCACCATCCCGAACTGAACGCATCAATCTATTTCGTGTTTTGGCTTGAATAGGAAAAACTCCTCATTTAGAAAACCACTACTCGCGGAAATTTGGGAAGATGGAGATGTGTGAGATTCGTACCATCCAATTCCAGATGCCCGTGTGGGCGACTTTTTCTGGGATGCTGACATCTCCTATTGACATGGAATTGTTCGTGTTTCCGGCTATGCCAAAATGTACCACTCCCGTTATGTCAAACAGATCCAACATTTGTTGTGCTGCTGCAGCAGCGTTCACCTGGATTAGAAAGTGAGCCACTGAAGTTAGTGTAAACTCAAGTACCCTTGTTTCTAACTACTAGGATTGATCGGATGCTCCAAGTGACAACTCTCAGAAGTCAGGAGTGATTTCGGGCAATTTGTTGAAGAACGTTGAGAGGAAACTAAAAGGAAGAACTTTCTCTCATGCACCTATTTTATGATTCATTCATAACATTTTAGTGTGTTTCGTAACTTTTGTTCTAGAATTCATAACCTTTCAGTAGTACGATTCATAACATTTTCATTATGATTCATAACATTTTGGTATATTTCGTAAACTTTATACGATTCTTAACATTTTTTCTACAATTCATAACATTTTGGGGTGCATATGATACACACCCAAATAAGGGATGTGTATTGAAGTCTTTCCCCTTCAAAGTACTCAAAATGATACAGCGACACATAGTTAGTGAGGTGACTAACAACGTGGCATTCTTTCATTGGCTAACTGAATTCGCATCGCCTTCAATTGCTGGATAATGTAGCAAGCCATGTTTACAGAAGGCAAAAAGCCTACCTTTTGAAGAGAGCCTGAGTTGCAAAAGCCAAAAGGCGTTCGACTAGACATTTTGCCTAACATGCCTCGCGGGAAAGCCTGAGAAGGTAGAGAGAAAGAAGACTACTATTTTTTCGCCTCGCAGGTATGGTTGAGAAGTAGAGAAAAAGGATACTATAAACTATTTTTCGCAAACGAGCAGTAAGGGAATCAGAGAGAAGTTTGTGTACCATTCCAACCCCACATCTTACATAGACGACTTTCTTCCCCTCTAAGTTCCCGACACGGTACCGTCTCCCTGCCAAAACCAATCATCTTTATCTGTTAACTCACCAATTAAGTAGTATCAGCTTCAACACAAACAACTAGCATTCATGATAGTACAAGAACAGTTGCAACTTGCACATGTAAAAAATTCACTTTTTCAACGTTTCACTTCTTTACAGTTGAGAAAAAACATATATGCGGATATACCCCTTATGGCCAGACACTCACATCCACCTGAGGGCCCACTCACACTGCACTGTGTAGTGTGTGTAGGCTCGGATGGCATGGATGCGAGCATGTATCCGTAGACTTGTGTGTGCCCTCAAACTTTTCTATAAACCACTGGGCATACACGCACATAAAAATTGTATTGGTATGTACTAAATAAGAACCTGATAGATCCACAAAAGGGTGTATTGGGTGAGGCCTAAAGGCCCCTATTGCAAAGAAGGCAGCTTCTTCTGGTGGATAGGTTGTGATGAGACCAAGGTATGGGCCATTCTGATTGAGGGACTTTATTGTGTCTAATGATTTCTTCCTTCTCCTCATGGGTGTGTCCGCTGCCAAAGGAAAAACCAGCAGGGAGATCAAAATTAGTGATAACAAACATGGTATAAGCTGTGATTGGGCCATGGTTTGATTGAGCTGAAAGGAATGCTGTCTACTTAAAGGGAACATTAGTCAGAATTGCCAGCTAGAAGACTTGACTTTATATTGTACTATTGTAGTGGAGTAGTATGTTTAGTTAGTTTATCATTCTCATCATCTTTTGTTTTTGACCACATGTTGTGTGCTCTCCAAGAAATGCATAAACTACATCCATGATCCATTAGGAATAGTTTATCAATCAGAGATGACTCACCTGTTCAAATTTTCAAGAAAAAAAATTCCCCTAATATGTAAAGACAACTACACATTCTCTCATCAGTAATGTGAGGCCACCATTAAGACTTGCTAAAAGAGATGCGCAAATAGGGCTGCAAACGAGCCGAATCGAGATGAGTTTTAGAATGTTCAAGTTCATCCATTAAGTTTTTAAGTGAACTCGAGCTCGAACTCAATGAAAATTTGACAAACCGAACTCGAACCAAGCTTGCCTAGGTTTGAGTCAAACTCAATCTTGTTCTTGAGCCTTAATAAGTCATAAATATCAAATATTTATGCTCTCATGCAAGTCTAGAGTTGCAAATAAAATATTTATGTACATTTTTAAAATTCTAAAAACATAATTATATTTGAAGTTTATACTAATCTTAAAAGTTTATGCATGTCTCAGAATCTGACCCAGATGTAAAACATTGAGGCTATGTTGTGGAAGTGTGTGGCCTCATAAACAAAGTTCGCGACCATGATGCCAAATTTTGGGGCCAGTATGCAAAAGTTTGAGGCCACGATGCAAAAGTTTACGGCCAATATCCAAAAGTTCGCAGCCACGACCATGATGCTAAAGTTTGCGGCCAGTATGCAAAAGTTCGCAGCCACGATGCTAAAGTTTGCGGGCATGATGTCTAAGTTGTTGGCCATGTAATTCAACTTTGCGGCTAGAATGAAAAAGTTGCGACTAAACTGTTCAAGTTTCCGGTCATGTTGTCAAAGTTTGCAGCCATGTATTCAAAGTTTGCGGCCACCTTGTTCTTTCCTCCATTTGATCCCTACCATAATTTTCTGTGTACAAGTTATAAAATTTTCATCATCTAAATGGTAAGTATTCATATTCAAGGTTATATAAGAAATTCATATGATATACGTGTACACATACACATTCCAGCTTCGCGAGCCTAACAGAGCCAAATAAAACTAGGTTCAAAGTTTGGCTCGTTTAATAATTGTGGCTCATGTTTGGTTAAGTTTAGTACCTAAATTGAACTCGAACAAGCCTTTATCAAGTCGAATCTCAAATAGTTCACAAACGGCTTGAATCTGTAACGACCCTGATTTTCGGTCGTTAAAAAATTCGTTAAACATTTGAATTTTTTTGTAATTGCTATTAATTTCCAAAGTTTGTCAAAATTACGTTTTTGCCCTTAAACTTTCATTTATTTGCGCTTTGGCTTACTTAGCAAGCCTAACTAGCTTTTGACCATCTAGTTGGAGAAACTAAACTAGAAAGCTACCTAGTTACCTTTTTCTAACCGTAAATGGACCGTTTTGCCCCCCTTGGACACTTTAAACCTTTTGAACCCTAGAACAAGAATGGATTATTCATTTTTTCTTTTTAATATTTTTGGTTATATTCTTTGTCCATTGGACAATAATGGTTAGGGAAGCTATTACCCATTGGATAATAGCATCCTATTTGTTTATATTAAAAAGTATACTTACTTTAAAGTACTTTTCCATTATTGTAATATTAAAAGTAACCTAATAGCTATTATCCATTGGATAATAGAAGTTAGGGGAATTCTTACCCAATGGATAAAGGCTTGGTCTTTCAAAGTACCATGGGATTTATTAATTTAGTCTTTCCTTTTAAACCCATGTGTCAAAGTACACATTATTTTAATAAGAAAGTACTTAGTAGTCTTTAAGCCTAAGATTCTCTAAGTACTCTAGTCTTATTTTAAAATTAGGGTTTTGTACCTAATTGGATGGGGAATTGATTCCCTAGAGTACATTGTACCTTAGTTTATTAGTTTAACCAACATGTGCTAATTGCTTAGTCTTAGCCTTTAAGTTTCAAGTACCAAAAGTACTATATTTTAATTGTTTACTTGCATGTATATGTATGTATATGTACTTGAGGAAGCAAGAGAGGGGAGAGGGAGAGAGAGAGAGCCGAATGGGGAGAGAGAGGGAGAGAGGGCCGGATGGGAGAGGAGAGAGGGAGAGATATTTGATTGGTACTTGGCTTGATCTTTCCTTGTACTTCATATCTTGGTGTATCTTTCTTCTTAGCTAAGTAACTAACCCTCCATTAACCTCCATTGTCCTTCTATTATTGTTTAAACAAGAATCTTGTACCAATTATTCTCCTTGCCCACCAAGTCTCCTAGAATCAAATCCTTGGTACAAGAGTAGCCATGCAAGCCTAGGATTGCCTTTGATCTTCCATGATCTCTTGCCAAGTGTCAAGGTGAGACTTAGAGAGAGAGAGAGAGGAGAGGGCCAAGCTCTTGCCTATAAATAGAAGGCCATTTTCATGCTTTGAACTCACACCTCAAGCATTTGCTCTTCCTTCTCTCTAGAAACCATTTCTGATTTTCCAGGCAGCCTACTGCCCCTTCGGAAATCTCCAGTTTTCTCCTGCTTAGAGTAGTTTTTAGGATCAACTTTCTTCTGGAAAGTTGTAGAACACTTCGAGAGCTTCAAGTTAGGCTCAAGAACCACCTCAATCGGATTAGAAATGACCAAGATATCATCATCCGAAGTTCAGTGAAAATTCTGGATTTTCATTCCCAGACAGCTTACTGTCTCTTGCTTTACCCCTATTTTTCCCCAACCTAAAGTCGTTTCTAGGATCGACTTCCTTCACGAGAGTTGTAGAGGGTTTCGAGATCTTCGATTTCAACCCAAGAACGACTCTATTCGGCCAAGGATTGATCGAGTTACTGCCGTCCAAAGTTCGGTCCAGATTCGGGAGAAATTCCACCTAGCTTATTCGGCCCCGACTAGTTTCGGATCAAGGTAGGATACCCTTATCCCTATCCCTATGTATAAGTATGTTATCTTGAACTACTTTTCATGTCAATTAATTGTGTTTTGATCTTTAAAGATGATTATGAGCATACATATATGAATTGCTTGCATTACTTGTGACACGATAAAGCATAAGTGATTTATCACTCCAAGGGCGTCCGAACATGTGACGTTATGCTTTAAGCGTTGATTTGAGCATGTTAAATATAGAGTTGGATGATCTTGTTGGATTACGATGAATGATATTTACTTTTGTCCTGCCTCGGAGTCTTGCATGTAAACGAGACACGAAAACCGAGAAAGTAGAAACATGGCACCTAGGGTGTGTTTGACAAAGAACGATGAGTTTTCCGAGGAAAAAGATATTTTAGAAACTACATAATGACCATTTCGAGGGCATTATGTGTGTGTGTGTGTTCCAATGGAAATCCGGAATCGCGGAACCATTGTGAGGTTGTGTGTGTGCGTTCCCATGGGATCCCGGATCGGCGGAACCATGGTGAGGTATAGCTTGGTTATCCGCGGAGAGGAGCTAATGCAATTGTGTGCCAATGGGAACCCGGCGCGGCGGAACCATTGTGAGGATACTCAGGAACCCGGCGCGGCGGAACCGAGGTTGGGTGTGTGGCTTGGTTATCCGCGGTACGGAGCCAATGTCAAATGATTTTGAAAGGGTTGGTTATCCGCGGTACGGAGCCAATGCAAAGGATTTTGAAAAATGGTTTTGTAAATGGAAAACGTTGACACGGTCTACGACGAGTCGCGTAGGAGAAATCGGGAAATCTTGGACACCAACGTTAGATAGTGAATGTGGACGTATTATCGTCATTTATGTGATTTCTATGATCGTTTGTTGGTAAGCTATGGGTTAGCGGGTAAGGATTTCCTATTGAGCGTTGTAGCTCACGGTGTTGCCTTTTGGTGACCCTGGCATATTATATTGGTGGCGACACCGGTATAATGTGTCAGACTTCATAGATGAGCAGGGCGAGATCTTCAGCTTGGAGGCGTGCGGAGCCGAGGAGCTGGCTAGGATGGAGAAGCAAGAGGAGCTGTAGAGTAGGACCCTTAGTTCCCTCTTTGTCATCCTATTTTGTATTTCAAATGCTCTTACGAGAGTTATGATGTAATAACGAGCTGGACTCGCTTCGTTTTTTTTAATAAAATGTTTTATTTAACGTACCCAAAATTCGGGGCGTTACAGAATCATTTGCAGCTCTATGCACAAAGGAATGAATAAATAGATGTGTTACTAACATTGATCAAAAACTATTTTGATAGATGAAGATTTTGCCCATGAAAATTCTTATAAGATATCGCACAAAGAGAAGCCATAGCTATTAGCACAACCAGATAAAAAAGCAAGCTATTGGCACATTTTCTCCCAATTTGTATACTTGGTTCTTTTGTGTGGTCTTGGATCCTTCTTGAGCCCTTCAAATAGGACCAGGGGTCAGGCTCAACACCAATTCGATCCGATCCATTCGAATCATAGGGCTGGTTGAACAGGCCCCATGCCCGTGCACAAGGTAGATCGACTCATTGACGATGTGATATCAATTTCCGGTTCACAAAAATTTCTGTCAGGAATTACCTACACAGTGAGCCCTGCAAGCTGAACAATTCGGTTCACATTCGCAAATCCCATTTGGAGAACACCACAGGCACCCCAAGTCCCAGTTCTGCCGGATTAATGGATCGAAGTACTTCATTCCACACACTACACAAGCAGGGCAGTGCAGACAAATTTGAGCAGGAATTTCCAATGGGTTCGGCATAGGCATATCAGCATTGCCCATTCGTAGCACCTTACATGGACCAAATCACATTTGCTAAGCGACCAATGGTATAACAGTGAACCCCATTAAATAAGTAATAGTGCTACAAAGATGCTTATGTTGAACCTTTGAAGTCATACTTTCCAGATAACAGGTTTCACCTTGGCTCGGTAGGGTGACCCCGACCTCGTTAGAACATAACCTTTTGTGTTTGGATCAAGGATTTTCCTCCACATATGGAAGGTATGTTTCTCTCACCTTTTCTTTCAACCAAACAGATTTCGCAACAAATATTTGATCCAAACATAACAGAGTGATACCAAAAATTGTGGGAAAAGATGAGACCGGAAGTCGTTAGTGTAAGATAAGCCCTTGATGATGGAAAATTTGGAAGTAACAAAAATCAAAAGGGCCCATATGTCTATTGCATGTATTCTCCTAGAAAAGAAAGTCGCGACGAATGCAAGGGATATGATCAGATGTAAAACTGCAATAATCATACTCCAACCATGAAATGAGAGGCCTTTAAATCAATCATCTAGATTCAATAACCTACAAATATACAGTACCCTAATAAAAGATTGGAATTAATGGAAACACAGAAGATTATGAAATCCACATGATTATCCATGACTACGAGGCAGGAAAAATTATATACATTATCGTTTGAGGACTCCTTGAACAAAATTACGAGCCAAAACATAACCATGCAGTTACCATGCTTGCCAAAGGAACAGATATGTTGTCGTCCACTCCTCCTTCAGTTGGGAGGGACTCTATGACCGTTGCCACGAAAGCAACTAAAGCTACTCTTTCCATTGTTGAAATCAAATCCATCTGGAAGTATCCAAGGGCTGAAAAGTAATAGAGCATCCTATCATACGAAGGAGAAGTCAGTTGTGTCAGGATCTGTTTTAACTACAAGCTTAAGTTGTTAGAGAAAAGAATTGCTTTATTATCTATATTCTCAACACGCTCCTATACTCTCTCCTTCATAAATCTAGCTGGGAGTGAGGTTCAAACACAAGATCCCTTTTGAGCTAGAACACTTCAAAATGTTGACCACCCGTTCAACAAAAAGACTAAAACATTGCAGAAAGGCAGCTTTATTATTTAGTAAAATATTGTCATATCGTAGAGAAAATCAGCTTTATTATTTATGTGATCAACAAGATCAAACTTCATAGGGATCTCCCATCACATGGATTTGTAGGCGGAGAGATTTTCGAAAACTCACCCCATGGAAATCAAGAACCCAAATATAAACATGGAGATGCTACCAGCCCAACTCTTGTTCTTGTTATAAGGAATTTTGACGGATCCAAACTTTCTACCCATGATATCAGCAACACCTACACAACATGAAGTCAAAAAGGAGTCATTTGAAAACTCCAAAACATGATACGGCAAGCCAGTGGAAGAAAATTTCTGTAGAGGTTTACCATCCCCTCCACACATCATCGCAAGCGAGATCACGCCAACTGGTGACTCACGCCAAAATACAAGAACGCACATAACTAGTATGAGAACGTAATATAAAGGACCTCTAAGCAACTCTCTGCAAGGCAAATACTGAAATAATTTTCAACAGATTCTCACGAAGAAAAAAAACCCGCAAAAGATTAAATGGTGATGTTTAGAAACTTTACGCTGGCTTTCCTTCTCGAGTAACGGATTTTATAAGTCCTTCGTCAGTGGCAAGGGAGAGGCCATAAGTGACAAGCTTTAAGCAATTTGCAAGAGGAACCAAAGAAGCAAAATAGCGAGCCTCTGTTGAAGTGCTACTCTAGGAATTTAAAATGATCAGCTGACGTTGTTAGAGGCACTCAATATTTCAAGGTAGGATTACATATACGGAAAATAGACTTTACAAGCCTCTGTGACAAAAAAATAGTGAATACCTGAATATTGGCCAGCATGCCATGAAAAGCAACCCAGACAATATATGGACCAGTTTTCTGCTCAAATTCTGTTCACATGGGCGGAAAGTGAAATCTCCTCAATGACAAAAACCGAGGCAGATTGTTGAACGGAATAATAAATTACCCCTAGTTATAAAACAAACACAGAAAAACAAGAATTTTTTTTTCCCACCAAATGAATCAGAAATCTCCTGACTGAATTATTCATCAATATGGAATAACAAACAAACAACCAAACATATCCGTAAAGTTCATAGCGTCCTTTATGCAGACTGATTAGCAGAGACAAAGAAGACATAGACAAGCTGTCATTCCCAGCCCCCTCATTTAGCCCCACAGTTATGGTAGAATGTCTCCTAAATACAAGTGCAACCATTCATTTATTTGGCGCTTCGTTCATACACATGCAATGTACATACCACCATGCTTGGGTCCTTCGGGTGAAAATACCAATTACAAGCTCACTTTTTAATCGTTTTGTCAATGGAATTCCTTTCATTCCACAGCCCAAGCACTAAAACACCAATTTATCCCAATAGTCAGAAGTGCCAAAGGTGTTGTAACTTGTAACTGTGTCTGTAGGTGACATGCGTGCCATATGCCATTATGGATTACCCAACAAGAACTATATGTTTAATCCTACGGGTGTTGCAGTGATTTGATGTTCAATTCCAACAAAAGCGTAAGAGGTATAGGTATTGCTGGATTCACTGGTTTGTCAAACCAGTGTGGACGATGGACCAGAGATGAAAAAGATGTACTACCATCTTTAACTTGGACCCTCTTCAAATCACTCCTAGTAATATAGCTGTCCTACTCAATGGCGAAAAATCTATGCAACCCATCAAAATCCAAATTCAGAGACTCTCTTTAAAGGAATGGATCCTCTCCGGTACGATCCAGCCCGACCCATTTCGATGATCGCGACTGTTTAATTTTGTCAAAGGAATGCCAAAAATCATGTCGACCAGGTACCGCTTAAAAAGTTAATGCATCTAACTGTGAATTGGGAATCTAAGATCTATTCGCCTGAATAAGACCGTACATATACCCCACAAATAAGAGAATCTCCAGCCCTTCCCCCTGCCCCTTTTCTTTTCCCTTAAAACTCAAATTTTGAGTAGAACCCTCTAAAATCCACTCCACTCATTGACTCATACCTATACAAAATTGAGTTTCACTTTAATTTTCACTCAAAATGAAGGGAGATTCAAATTTTTACTCAAATTTTGCAGGGCTATTTTTCCCCCTCCCAAATTTACAACCATGTTATTAATGAAGCTTTTGCTCAAATCTGTGCTTTAGGTTTGGGATTACAGATTGGAGGGTTTCATGATGAAGCTATTACTAAAAAAATATTACTAATTTACTCTACTCCTTTACTCAGACCTATACCAAATTGAGTTTTAGTCAAATTTTAACTCAAATTGATTAAGCCTCAAATTTCACAAGTCAATTTCTCCCTCCCAAATTTACAACAATGCTATTAATGAAGCTTTTACTCAAATGAAATTAATTCATACACTCTCCTAATTGACGTAAACACTCCTTTTTTCGTCTTTTACTTGGTGAGTTTACGAAACAGTCCATACACTTTTTACAAATTTCAGAGACTGTTTCCTAAATTCACCAGCTAAAGGACGAACCCCCATGCATACACATTTTACAAATTTCAGGGACTGTTCTTAAATTCACCATTTAAAGGACGAAAAAAGGAGTGTTTGGATCAATTGAAAGTGTAGAAATCAATTTCCTAACTCAAAGCTGTGCTTAGATTTAGGTTTGCACATTGGAGTTTGATATGCTTTTACTCAAATTTGAGTGAAAGTATGAGTGAAGGTTAGAGATGCTAACAAAATCAAACTATAATACAGAGTATTAGCGACAGCGAGAAGAAGAGACCTGTTCTATGAAATTGCGCTGGGTGAGGATATCAAACGCCATGACGAGGGCATAAGCACCACTCATCACAACCACCGTCGCTACGGCGTCCTGTACAATTGTGCCGCCGCCGAGAGAGACGGCGGTTCGCCGGAATTTAAACGATCTGTGCAGGGTTTCAGGGGAAGCTGCGGACCACCGGTGGAGACCATCGCCGTCACCAGTGAACCAAGCTCGCCTCCCGAGGAGGAGAGGGGAGGTGGTAGAGAGAGGATAGAGGAGATGGGGCTTGTGAGGGTGGACGTGGCGTCGTAGGAGAGAGAGTGAGGTGGTTTTAAAGGGTAGTGCGGTGGTAGTCGTGGCTGCGGCGGTGGAGGCCAGGTTCATGGTAGCAGCTCTCTCTCTCTCTCTCTCTCTCTCTCTCTCACAAAAGTGAATTTAACAGCTCTGTTTGACAGGTTTTGTCCGCTACCACTCTGGGAGCAAACAAACAAACAAAAAAAAAAAACAGTTTTTGCGGGGGGAAAACTGCCCTTTTTCTATTTTTGTCCATATTTTAAAAAAAAAATCGCATTTGTTAACCTTAAATCAATTTTTTAATTGTGAATTATCAATTTATCTTGACGGGAGGAATCGAAAAAATAATAAATGAGTTTTACCCATTTTTCTTATGAAATATCAAGCTTTTAGCACTTTTTAGCTCAAAACTAGGCTAAAAGTGCTAAATTTGGGTAAAAGTCACAGTAAGTTTTTACTTTTTCGATTCCTTAAAATGGATAAAATTTTTAACCGGATCTTATTGGATTGATCTCCATTATTTTTGTTGGATAAATTTTTTATAACTTTACAAAACATCATAAATTATAAAATATAGAAAATTTTGTAAGCGACACGTTTGTTGAAATTGAATCAACAGGCTTAACTCAATTGGTCGGGTAGCCTCCTTCAGGAGGTGAAAGGTCGCGGGTAATATATTTCCCAACCACCACGGGTAATATATTTCCCAACCACCACCACCCTTATTTTTCTGGACTTCAAATCTATTACTTTCCCTAATTTTTGAACATGTAAGATCCCGTAAAATCCTTCCTTTTAATGTGATTTTTTGCTTCAGATCTTTAATGTGATTTTTGCTGTGGATTATAGGTTAGTATTACTTTAAATTCATATTCTATATAAGATTAAAAACTCGATTATTTTGTATTGAGATATACTATACCGTTCTTTCAAGTTTGGATTCTCTCTGATCCTTAAAAAGAGACTAAAAAAACAAACAAAAAAGTTAACTCCACGGGGTTTGATCAAGTAGACGTGATAAAGCAATAATAGTTTCGTCCTTCATGCCTTCATGAGGTCGCATGTTCGAATTCCACGGATGCTAAACATTTCATACTTTGAAACCATTGAAAAGGTTTGCCCAGTCGTCGACAATGCGTCTTGTAACATTCCTGTTGTTTATCCCGAACATTTACAACTAAGCCACTGAAATCTCTCAATTACTTTTCCACCTTGGTAAGCTAGTTAATCATGGACAGAAACCGACCGTAAAAAACTTGACAGGACCCTTTCCCTTTAACGAAATGATCTTTTGAGGCAACAAAGGTTTCAGGATTTTCTCACCACCTTCCATCGTGTTCATCTTTAGCCTATCGATAGCCATAAAGTCTGGAACCCGTTTATCTTAACAAAAAAAACTAGGTAGACATACTAGATCTCAACTTATTATCTCGAGATAAGCGTGTGAAAATACACGATACCGATCGACGTAAATTTCTGAACGAGCTATAGAAATTGCACCATTCTGATCATCAAATGGGTCCGTGAATGGGTCGAAAAAAATCGTACACTAGGCGGTACAATTCTTTTCAGGGACCAGGGACAATCCAATCCCTTTTATCCCATTTAAAATGGACTTGACCATAGGTGCATAGGTCCAGAAAATATTACGAATGAGTGTCACTCATGTCTTTACCAACTAAACTTTCATAATTAATTTAAGACAGATGAATGGCTGCTGCTACTTTTTGGTTATCATACATTTTAATTGTGCATGTTGAAGTATAAGCTTCTACTCATACAAACTAGTGTACTTTTCGTTTTGGGTCGGTATATATTTTTTGATAACTCATTTGTTCGGGTCAATTTACGTGTACTTCAATTAATCTTGAGGGTCAAATTCCATCGCTACTTGCATAGAGGTCAATTAAGAATGTTAGACTGGCCGTAAAGGAGTTGATAGCAGCTGAGAGATTTCAAACTTGAAACTTTAAGAGGGAGTAAACTCCAAAATCACAGGCGTTAACCACTCGGCCAACCTTTTTGATGCATTAGCAACAACTTATTTTAGCCAATTAAAAGCAAGATGAACCCAACGCAGCAAACATGACAATGAAAGGTTTGTAGCTTTCTTGCAAGAAACCTGACAATTGATTTTGCCTGCTTACCCTTATGCACACTCCTTGGACACAACTTTCTTCCATAGTTGAGTAAACCAAGCACACGAAAGAAAAAGGTATTCACGTGCTGCTTCTTAGGAGAGTGAGGTTTGTTGAGAAATCGGCTAAACCACAACACTGAAAGGACCCAAATGCGCGAAGAACAATCAAATAATTAAACAGAAAAAGACAAACAGACTATTATGAGATTTTTTTACTATGCGGTTGAGTAAATCCACGTCTCACACCAACTTTCACAATGAATCAAATGAAAATAGCACAAAGATTGCATCATTAGTTACGTATTAACAAGTATTTACTATAACCTAGATTTACATCAACGAATATTGTAATACCCCTATCCTGAGCCACTACTGTGGATGCTGCTCCTGAACAGTTAGCAAAGCGCAATCCAAAATTCATTAAGCTTTCAAATTTCAATTGAACAAGTTACTACTCGACTCGCTCATCGTATAATGCGTATAAACTTATAGCTACTCGAGATCGGCTCGATTAAAACTCGTTTAAGTTCGTACATTTTTTTAAAAAGCTTATTAAATTCTCAAATCAAACTTAACGATCAACTGTCCGATTCGATTATCAACTCCAAATTCCAAGCAAACAAGCGCCTTCTGAACTGGAAATTTCTTGAACCAGCTCATGATAATTGGTAACCAAACTAATTCAGCAGAGTAGGAAAGGATAATCTAAATTTATTACCTCCAAACAAGTTATCCAACCAAAAGGATTTTTTTTTTGCGCCCGGCCAGTCCCAATAGCCTGTCTTTAATCGAAACGGAGAGGAAATTAGTTGAGGTGCACGCAAACTTACCCAGACATCCTTGATCGTAACAAAAAGAAAACATCTCTAGTCAGATAAAAAAAGTAAAAAACACAGCATCTCTTGGCCTCTGGCCGAAACCGGCCTTGCCCTGCTTGATTGTTGACCTGAATATAATGAATCAATACTCCAAAATCTTGAAGTGGGGGCCGCTGTGAGCAAATACAGCAGCGCGCAACTGTGCTTCATCTCACCATCCGTCTAGACAATTATTGATCCGAATTTAGAAAAAATTCTTCGCTAAAAGAGTTATTTTAAAATTCTGACCGTCCAAAACTCTTTTAGTACTGTAAGGATGTTCTACTTTTATTGATGCTTGAGCTATGCGTAACTAACCATTCAAGATTTGTGACCCAATCATAGTTTACACATATGGAGTATTGAAAGGGCTCCAAAACTGCACTGTATTGATACACAAAACGATGTCGTTTTGGAGCCTCTTCATCAATTTTTGGAGTGCTAAAATCAATTTCCATTAAATTTTAGTACTGTTTAACTTTTTACAAATTCCCTGGAAATTTTAGTCTTCCAATATGCCGCATGATTAACTTTAAACATTTGGCACCCACCAACAAAATTCTAGTTTTGTCCCTGAGTGTTGAACATGATTTATAAAACGAACCATTCGTATCATGATGATGATATTTCAGAGGACACCGATGCATACCACAGTCCTATAGGGACTTTGGACCCCAAAATGCCAATTCCAGGGAAAGTATTTTGTGAAATGGAAACAATATATGTGGCGCACTGACGTGGGGTCACCGATTCATGTATGCTCGGCTTTGCGTGTTTTGAGTTGAGTCTGAGATGGCAGTATCCCGTGGCCAGATGACTCATTCTCGAGTCCCATGCGGGGGGCCAACATGAATGAGGCTCCGTACCGCTAAAATTCTTATTTTTAAGCACTTATTTATCATTTTATGGAATATGTCATTTTCTCATAATACATCACCGTCAATTCTGAAATTAAATTCCGATAAGTACTTTGCGGAATGGGCCTGAATTTGTGTGACCCCATCAACGGGCCACTTGACCCTCTAACAAAATCCTTTCGCCTCCATTGCCGAATGCCTGATCCATTCCACCATACTCCGGTTGCTTTCAGCTCTCTTGAGAAAAGACGTCAGCTTGCTCTTTATCCAGGAACCGGGGAGTTGCCCGCTTTCCATTTCCCACTGTAGTGGGAGCATCATTTTTAAGGATAGTTCGAGTTAGTTTTTGCGCACTTTAATTATTTTTCTTTGGTCTGGTAAAAAAGTAAGTTATCAATGCCAGTAATAGAGAATTCACAATAAATTGCTTTCTTGCTACTTGATGTAAAGAATCAAAACCTCAATAATTGTGTGGAGAACAAACCAACCAAACTCGCCGTAAGACTTTTCCATATTGAAAAGGATATGAGTACATACACTTATCTACGTCTACATACACTGCGTATATATCCATTTTAGACCCGTCTCAGAATTTACAAATATGATTCGAATCGTTCATTTTGTTTGGGGTCCTTGTAAAAAATCTAAACTATTTTGAAAATCAGGAAAAACGTTTACTAAACATCCAACTTTGCTTCAGAATACAGGTCTTGATTCCGAAGCAAAATTGGATATTTTGTAAACCCCCGTGAATACCCAAAAAAAGTAGGTTTTTTACCAGAATCCTAAACAAAGGAGTGCTTTGTTTGAACAAAATGACGGTTCAAATAATTTTTTAAGAATTTGAGACGGGTCCACAATAAGTATGTTCGTAGATGAGTGCATGTTAGCTAGGGGTGCTCGCGGTCCGGTTCGGTTCGGATTTCTAGGAATCCAAGGACCGAATCGCTAGTCACGGTTTTTACAAAATGAAATCCGTGTCCGAACCAAAAGTCCTACGGTTCGGTTCCAATCCAATCCGTAACTCACGGATCGGTTACGGTTTTATCCACGGATTTTGGCAAAAATAAAGCTCAAACTTATATCCCACACTAAAAGTGAAGAAGGTTATATTCAGAATTAAGTTTAACACCGGCCACCAGAAAGTACTTGTTACTTTAAAGAAACGGAGAGAGAGAGAGAGAGAGAGAGAGAGGAGAAGGAGGAAGAGGTGAAGAAGTAAGAACGGTGCGATGGCGACTACGGTGTGGCGGCGACTTGAACAAGAAATGGAAATTAGGAAAACTGGAAAAGAAACGAAATAGTGAAACTAAATTAGGATTACCCGTAACTTATATAAAAAAACAAACTACGATTTACCCTATATATTTTATACATCTACGCTATATCCCATTATTAAGATAAAATAGTAAAATTGGTAGAAAAAAGTTTTAACATTACTAACAATTAATTATATAAATACACACATATATTTATATATTTATTTATTATTTATATGAAATAAATATCTCACGGTCCGGTTCGGTTAATCCACGGTTTCGTAATGAAAATCCGTGGACCGAACCGCGAGTCAAGGTTTTCTAATTTTTCAATCCGTGTCCGGACCATTAATCCACGGACAAAATCTAAAAGGTACGGATCGATTCGGTCCGAACCGGTTTCACGGTTCACCGGATTTTTTGAGCGGCCCTAATGTTAGCTATAGCGCAGCTGTTTCTGACGAGTCGCTCTGTGGCCCCAGTGAATTGCTAAACTAGAATCATCAGTCTCTCACTCTTCCCCAGCCAAAAAAACAAAAGACAAAGCACAGATACTCTGAGAGAGAGGGAGAGAGAGAGTTTTCATTCATGCCATCGCGAACTACTCATCTTCCAACCTCCACTTCCTCTTCCTTTTCCACTCACTGAGCCAACAAAAAATGGGCCGCAACACGGCGAGCCCCGACCGCCTCTCCTCCGGCGAAGAGGACGGCGACAATGCCGCCGCCGCCGCCGCCAATTCCACCACCGGCCTAGGTTTCCGCTCGATCCGCGACCGTATTCGCTTCAAACGAAACCCTAATCCGACCACAGCAACAACGACAAGTCCCGTTAACAACAACAACAACACCAAGGATCGAACCGGTAAAACGACGTCGGATCGGCGCAGATCCCACCACCACGGCCGCCCGGCCCCGAGCGCTCGCAAGTTCCCGTTGTTTCCGTTCAGGGGGAGGTCGTTGTTCTACTTCTGCGTGTTCCTCGCGGTGTTCTTGTTCGCGCTGGCGTCGATGGTGCTGCAGAGCTCGATCGCGTCGGCCGTGTTCCGTATGGGGGGTGGTAGTGAGAGGAAGGGGAGGTTGGTTCGGGAGGGCTTGAAGTTCGGGAGCTCGTTGAGGTTCGTGTCCTCGACGACGGTTGGCCCACGGTGGCGGGGTTCCGTCGAGCTGGATCGGTTGCGGCGGAGTGGGCCTAGAATTGGTATCCGGCCGCCCAGACTTGCTCTTGTGAGTAGGAACAATTTTGAAGGTTTTCTTTTTTCTCTGGAATAGTGAAGATAACATTAATGTTCGGGAGTACTTGAGTATATATAGTGACCAAATTAAAAACATCTAATGAAGTTTTTTTGTTTGGAGTTATCGGACCGCTTTTCTACCATCTCCCCTGTATCCAATTGGTGTTAGGAAGGGATTCAATTAAGTCTTTTATGACAATTCGACATTGCACCCCCAAGTCTGTTTCTGTTTTTGGAGGGTCGTATAGAGTGGCATTGTGTAACCAAATCCATGGGGCACTTAGGGCCCAACAATCCCTCCCTGGAGATGATGCTCACGCGACTCGAACCCATGACTTTGTGGTAGGTTAACTAGATGCTGATTTTTGCCGGATATTAGCCTATTACCTGTAGGTTGGTGCTTGAACAGTATGCCGTAATCTAAGTGCTGTATGGTAGTTGTTCGAAGCTGAATTTTGAGATGCATAGAGTCGATATTAGGGTCAGATGACTGTGAAGCAGACTTTTGAGATGCATAGAGTTGGATATTAGGGTTAGAGGAAACCCATAAGAATACCTACGTTATGACTACCACTCGTATCCAGATAACTATCTGGACATTATAATGGTTGGTTTGTTGTCCCTTGTGGAGTTCCTTGTTTTTACTGCTGTCGCTATTGTTCCTAGTACCCGTATAAATTACAATAAACTTCTGTAGTACCATCTTGTTACCCAAGTTCTCAATTCTGGACAGCTTTTATTTTCTATGTACCTTTGCATACATGCGTTGACCTCTTATTTTTTCTGGTACTGAGTGGTCTTGAAATAAACCTAATACAGAGTATGAATAATGCTTTTGTTTATTGAAGTGTTTAAACTTTGTCTTCTGAATAATGCTTTTGTTTTGATGAAATGTTAGGTCTTAGGAAACATGAAAAATGATCCAGTGTCATTGATGCTTTATACTGTGGTGAAGAGTTTACAGGAACTCGGCTATTTGTTCAAGGTAATTTTCTGTGAAGCTTTAATACTTCTTTGTTTGTTCAGGGAGATTATGTTGTTTGATTTCTCTATTGATTTGGTCATAGTAGCCGTCTTCTTTGTAATGAAATGACTTCATTCTTGTGGAGAATGCTTGTGCCACTCTTATTCAAATAAACCTGGTTCTGTAGGTTGCTGTTCTATATGCATAACCCTTTTGAAGTCAAGTACTTCTTCCTTTTTCTTTCTGTGAACTGGGAACATACCCTGTGTAACGCCACATTGGACCCTCCACTGTATTGTAAACTCGGGGCCGCAAACGGACCAGCATACCCATGCACCAGGTGGGATGTAGTGTTTTGCCAGCAAGTGCTGAACATAGGCGTTTCAGAAATACGGTTGATCCCCGCAACTACATTAAAACGACCTTAAGCTTGCCAGGCTTTGCTGGCGATTAAGGCGGGTATGCGGATAAAGGGATGATTAA
This sequence comes from Rhododendron simsii, assembly GCA_014282245.1. Lineage (NCBI taxonomy): Eukaryota > Viridiplantae > Streptophyta > Magnoliopsida > Ericales > Ericaceae > Rhododendron > Rhododendron simsii. The sequence goes on from CM024961.1 coordinate 27,379,355, forward strand.
TAAAGTATCCACTTTCCTGTGCTTTCGAGCTTTTGCTTTTCCCCCACTCAGAATGGCTGCTGCCTGCTGGACAAGACTGGCATTGCCCTCGCCTAAGAAGCACGTATTCGGATACAGGATATGGACACGATACGATATGGATACGTGAATTTTCCAAAAAGAAAGATATGATACGTTGAATATAAAAGTAAATAAAAAATATATTATATATATAATTTTTAATTCCATTAATGATTAAAGTTTTCCATTACACAAGTTCACCATTTCACATGCCGAGAGAGATATATTTACATCTAGTTATATATAACTGTATCTATATAGTTATATATATACATACACACGACGAGAGAGAGAGAGAGAGAGAGAGAGAGAGAGAGAGAGAGAGAGAGAGAGAGAGACTTACAAGGTTGTCGAGATAGATGAGAGACGAAAGAGAGGATATCGTCCGTGTGTTTCTAGTGTCGATTGGTGGGGGAAGAAGAAAATATAGTTCTAATTGCAGTTCTAACCCATATATTTTAAGTAATAACATATTTACCCTCGCGCGTATCCAAAACGTATCTGAGCGTATCCAACACGTATCCCCGCATATCCGAAATGTATCGGGATACCAAAAAATAATTCTAAATGCAAGATACTTTAAAAAAACGTATCGGATACGTATTCGGAGAGTATCGGTATCCGATACGGATACGATGCGTGATACGGAGGCCATGCTTCATAGGTCCTCGCTAAAACCGGCTATTTATATTGCTGCTATTCATCGTCTTGACCATCTTCGCTTGCTAGATTTATTTCCTGTCTAGCCCTCCGGTTTGAGATCATCTTCAGCTTATGCTTTCAAATTCCAAAGTACTTATTTAAAGCTAATTCTTTTGTGGATCCTTGCATTGGTTATAAGTAGTTAGATATAGTTAATTCTTTTAAGCCTGTGGAGTTATGTGAATCAAACCTGTAGTACTTAATCGCACGTATTAATTATTACAATGCTTGGTTGACAGATTTATGCAGTAGATGATGGGAAAGCGCGTTCTATGTGGGAGAAAATTGGAGGTCAAATCTTTATCCCAAGTCCGGAGAGATATCACCGAATTGATTGGTTAACGTACGTGTGCTATTTGGTTTTCTTGGTTTTGTCGGCAACTCTTTTGGCTGTCTGTTGCTTTTTTATCTTAGTTGGTACAGATAGCTCACATTTTGGTTTTTTCACAGCTTTGAAGGTGTTATAGTGGATTCTCTTGAAGCAAGAGCTGCCATTTCAAGGTAGGGTTATATCTCATCGAAACACTGTTGATGTAACAGTATTTTAATAGACCTTGTTATGTCCTTCAGAAACTCTTCAAAGATTCCAAACATGCAACACATATTCCTCAATAATACCTTTCTATGGGTAAAGCTAGAATATGAGGGGACAAGAAGTCAATTATGGAACTTAAAACTAATTTCACTGTTGGTATTTTATGCTACTTAAAAACCTCTCTTACTGAACATATGCATTGGAGTGATGAAGCCATGGTAAAGATATATGGCAAGGTCGCTCATGTTAAATGAGTTGGCTGGTGAATAGAGGTCTGACATCACTATAAATGAGGCAAATTAATGAGTTCCAGGATTTCACTTGAGTGGTTACTTACTACAAACCTTATTTTCGTTTTTCTTCAGTTTGATATGCCATAAGTAGTGAGTTTTATATGCAGCCTTATGCAGGAGCCCTTTTGTTCAGTACCACTTGTATGGGCAATTCAGGAAGACACACTCGCTAATCGCCTTCCCGTGTATGAGGACTTGAACTGGGAACATCTTATTTCTTTCTGGAGAAGTGCTTTTAGCCGTGCTGATGTTATTGTTTTTCCAGATTTTTCTCTCCCGGTAAATTGTCATTCCATCATCCGTGTTTTGTTAACTGCCAATGTTCAATCCTTCTGCCATTTCGTTAGACATGTCCTTTCATTGTGTCTCAGTTGTTATTCCTTCCTGTATCAGATGTTATATAGTGTGCTTGACACTGGAAACTTCTTTGTGATTCCTGGATCACCAATAGATGTGTGGGCTGCTGAAGGCTACAGTAAAAGCCACTCCAAAATGCAGTTAAGGATGGACAATGGGTTCAATAAAGATGATATGCTGGTTCTAATAGTTGGGAGTTCTTTCTTCTACAATGAGCTATCTTGGGAGTATGCGGTTGCAATGCATGACATAGGACCTCTGCTACTCAAATATGCAAGGGGCAAAGACTCCAAGGGGGCATTTAAATTTCTGTTCTTGGGTGGAAACTCCACCGACGGATACACTGATGCTTTACAGGTAGAGAACTTGCGATTGGTCTATTGTTGGTTTCCTCGTCTCTTGTCTCTTCAAAGTGGGTTCATGGCTCGCTCTAGGTTTCTCAATGTTTTGGCATGCTTTGTTCAATTTTCACCGCACCGTAGTACGAAGACATGTCGTCCAGCTTCTTCCGTCACATGCACTCTCCTTTTCTTTTTTCATGTATCATAGTTATTTCTCCATCTCCTGTCTTCTCTCTTTGTTTTCTCCATGTCTTCTTTATCCCCTTTTCTTCTTCACTTTGTGTTCATTTTCTTCTGTATAATTCTTGTGTTTGAATTCTACATTGTAGCGTCACATATTGACCCACCAAAATCAGCATATTATAACAGCTCATTGTATGTTTAAATGAAGTCTTATTAGAGGCCATGCTACATCTAGAAAGGAACAATAGAGTTTTTCAAGGCATTCATCAACCTTTTCCCACTGTTTTATATAATATTTGTTTCAATAATACATAGTAGGACCTCCATACATATTAGGACGCAGCGGAAATAACAAAGAGATTAGTTGCGTACTAATCAAACGAATGATAGGTACTTGTAGCCACGAGCAGTTTTTGAATCCTCAAGAAAAAAAGACAAAGTTTGAATATTATTGATAAAAGTTGCATAAACATTAGATTACAACCCCTTTTATAGGAAAAATGCGTAACCCTAGCAAAACCCTAACTCAAAAACGAAAATTCCCAAAATTTGGGGAAAATAATAAAATTGGAAAAAGGAAAGAAAAACATGACTTTCCCAAAAAGAATCAACTTCTACGGAATTATACGCGAAAAGTTATTAACGAAACAAATATTTCCTAAAACAGTAAAAACGTCCAATTGAAGGACTAAACGAAGGAATTAGGCCGAAAAACACCATCAGTCACGAACTTAGGGTTGTGAGTATTAATCACAGCGCGAAAACAAGTCAGCCCACCAAGTTTGGGTCCAATCCAAGCTCGTCCGAAAGTTGCCAAATCGAGTAATTTGCAATTAAACAACGCTTGGGCTTCCGAGGCTTCGACCGGTCTAATTGATCATGAAATTGGGCCTCCACGTGTTCTACATCAGTCCCCTCTACTTCGAAAGAACTCGACCCCCAGTTCAAATCTAGATAAAGTGGGTCCTCAGCATGGTACTCAAACAAATCAACAACATTAAAAACCTTGGAAATCTTCATAGTCTCAGGCAGATCAATCACATAAGCATTGTCACCAATTTTTTTCACAACCTTGTACGGACCATACTTCCTCGGTTTCAACTTATTGTAGGTCCCCACAGGAAACCTCTCCTTTCGCAAAAAGACCATAACAGAATCACCCTCTTGAAACAATTTCTCACGCCTGCATTTATCAGCAGCCCGCTTGTACTTCGCATTCGTCTTAGCCAACTTTTGTTTCACCTGCTCTTGCACCTCTTGAGCCTGCTTAGCCATTGCTTCAGCTGCAACACTAACCCCAGGCCCTCGTGAAAACTGAACCAAATCCACCACGTGCTTTGGAGGGGTCACATATACCAAAGAAAAAGGTGATTTTCCTGTGGAACTGTGAATTGCACTATTGAAAGCAAACTCAGCCTGCGGTAGAGCAAAATCCCACTGTTTCAGCTTGTCCCCACAAATACTGCGAATCAAATTTCTCAAACTCCGGTTAGTCACCTCAGTTTGGCCATCCATTTGTCGATGTGCAGTGGAGCTCCTTTTCAGCGACGTACCAAACATCTTCCACAAAGTTACCCAAAAATGGCTAAGAAACTTCACATCTCGGTCAGAAGTAATGGACTGCGGCACCCCATGCAAACGCACCACCTCACGAAAAAACAAACGAGCCACATGAGAAGCGTCGGATGTTTTTCGACAAGCAATAAAGTGCACCATCTTCGAAAACCTGTCTACTACCACAAACACAGAATCTACTCCTCGTTGAGTACGAGGCAGACCCAACAAGAAATCCATCGACAAGTCCTCCCAGATGCTATTAGGAATAGGTAGAGGCGTGTAAAGACCAGTGTTTTGGGACTGACTCTTAGACACCTGACAAATGTAGCACTTCCTCACAAAATTTCCCGCATCTCGCTTCAACTGAGGCCAATAATACCGTTCCTCCAAACTGGCCACAGTTTTATCCCTCCCTAAGTGACCACTTAATCCTCCACCATGTAAGTCTCGGATTAAGCTTTCCCTTAAGGAAGACTTTGGAATACACAAGCGATTGCCTTGAAACAAATACCCATCAGTAATATGAAAATCACTCATAGGCCGATTTTGCACACATACATCCTAAATCTCCTTAAAGTCATCATCCTCTTGGTACAACTCCTTTAGAAACTCAAAGCCCACAATCTTATGGGCCAAAGTCACCAATCGATCCGCTCGACGACTCAAAGCATCTGCCACACGATTTGTTACCCCAGACTTATATCGAATAGTAAAAGGAAACTTCTGCAAAAACGTAGCCCAACGCACGTGCATACTATCCAACTTCTTTTGACTATTGATAAATTTCAGCACCTGATGATCAGTATACAAAACAAACTCCCTTTGAATCACATAATGCTCCCAATGTTTGAGAGCACGCACCACAGCATAGAATTCTTGATCATACGTACTCCACTTCTGCCTTGCTTCACTTAACTTCTCACTAAAGAAAGCCACCGGTCTTTTTTCTTGGGATAGAACAGCCCCAATACCAATCCCACTAGCATCACACTCAACTTCGAAAATCTTTTCAAAGCTAGGTAGTGCTATAACCGGCGCGGTGCACAGCTTCTCCTTAATCACCATGAAGCTCTTCTCTACCTCATCTTCCCACAAGAACTTCCCTTTCTTCAGACACTCAGTGATCGGTGCCACAATAGAACTGAAATTCCGAATAAAACGCCGATAGAAAGTGGCCAACCCATGGAAGCTTTGAACCTCAGTGACAAACTTTGGCGTCAGCCAGTCACGAATGGCTCGAACCTTATCTTCATCCACATGAATCCCATCAGAACTAACCACGTAACCCAAGAACAATAAGCTGTTAATCAAGAAACTGCACTTCTTGAGTTGAATGTACAACTTATTTTCTTGCAGCACCATCAACACTTGGCGCACGTGCCCCACGTGCTTCTCCTCAGACTTACTATAGATCAGTATGTCGTCGAAATAAAAGACAACAAACTTTCCAGTAAAAGGCCGCAAAATCTGATTCATAATCCGCATAAAAGTGCTTGGCGCATTAGAAAGGCCGAACGGCATAACTAGCCACTCGTAAAGGCCATCCTTGGTTTTGAACGCTGTCTTCCACTCATTGCCCGGTCGGATACGAATCTGATGGTACCCACTTAGCAGATCAATTTTTGAAAACCACTTCGACCAATACAACATATCCAGCATATCATCCAAACGCGGAATAGGAAACCTGTACTTGATGGTAATCTTGTTAATAGCTCGACTATCAACACCCATACGCCAACTACCATCCTTCTTTGGCGTTAACAAAGCTGGAACACCACAAGGACTCAAACTCTCTCGGATATGCCCTTTCTGCAATAGCTCTTCTACCTTTTCTCTCAGGATCTCATTCTTTCTAGGACTCATATGATAATGTGGTAAATTGGGCAGACTTGCCCCAGGCACCAAATCAATCTGATGCTGAATATCCGTCATGGGAGGGAGCTCATTAGGCACATCATCAGCAACCAGCTCCTCAAACTCTTCCAGTAATGGTTGTATCTGTTTAGGCACTGAAATCACTGCCTCATTCACTCCATGCACAACCAATGATTTTACCACCATTGCATAAACCTGTTCAGACTCTTTCAAACCTGCAATAAACTTAGCTTCGGAACTAGCAATGGTTAAAAACAAGGACCCCTCTACTTTAGACGGCTTGACAGACACCTTATGATTGGTGGGTACCATAACAACCTTATGGGACTCCCAATTAAAACAGTAAGTATTGTCACGACCCTTATAAACCATGTCTACATCAAACTGCCAGGGCCTACCTAACAGCACATGACTAGCATCCATCTCAATAACATCACAAGTAACTTCAGCTCTATAAAATTTTCCAATTGAAAGAGGAAGTTTACAGATTTGAGTTACCTTCACCGTGGGGCCCTTTTTGATCCACCCAATGCTGTAAGGCACGGGATGGGGTTCCGTTGACAACTTCAGATACTCCACTAGTCTCTTTGCCACAAAATTCTCGCAACTCCCACTGTCCACAATTAAATCACAAACTTTCTGGTTGACTGAACAGCGCGACCGAAATATGCTATGACGTTGGCTAGAATCCTCCGATTTTGGCGCGAACAGCAGCCGTTGAGCCACACAATTGACCCGTTCCCCATCTTCCTCGGCATAATCCACATCATCAAGATTATCCTCAGAATCTTCTTCAATAGGCCCGTCTTCTTCTACCAGGCCCACCTTCCTATCTGGGCATGCATTAGACAAGTGACCGGGTTTGTTACACCAATAGCACTTGTCACCCCTCGGTTTGGCATAAGGGTTCGAATCTTTGGCCATGTTTCTGTTATTAGAGCTACCCGTCTGGTTAGGTCCTCCAAAATTCGCTCCACCACCAGCAACACTCTTTGATTGAAACGCTGGAACCACTAGCTGCTTTTCCTTCCCCCTTTTAGAAGAAGGAACAAATGACTCCCCCGGACCTTGGCGGACCCGAATTGGTCGGTTTACGCTCAAACTGCTCGGCCTTCAAAGCTAGGTTATATGCTTCCTTGACATCCCGCACAACCTGCATTCCAATCCTCTCTTGAATTGAAGGTTTCAATCCATTCATATATCTGGCTACGCGCTGACCTTCGGTCTCATTCAAATTATTACGATATGAAAGTCGACTAAATTCAGTTGTGTAGTTAAACACAGACTTAGATCCCTGCGAACAATTTTGATATGACCGGAATAGATGTTGATCATAATCAGGCGGCAAGAATCTCTCCATCATCAGTTGCTTCATCCGGCGCCATGTCCTCACAGGCTCTTTTCCCTGTTTGTACCGTTTCGTTTGTAACTGATCCCACCATACTGCAGCGCCGCTCTTCAACTTGTAGGCGACCAACTTCACTTGTTTGGTCTCAGAAACCTCCATCATATTAAGAAATCTCTCAACCTCAGAAAGCCAGTCAAGAAAGTCCTCAATATGCAGATTACCGTTGAACGTGGGAAGATCCACCTTCACTTTGTAATCATCAAACCACTGTTGTTGCCATGCTGGACGTCGTCCTCCCTGTACCCCTTCTTCATCTTCAGGTTCAGAATCTTCGGTATCAGCACGTTGACGAAGATGCCTTGCAACTCGTCGATCGCCGGGTGGGCCTCGGGCAAATCCTTCGGCGCGCTCCCGATCCTAGTTACGAGGTTGACGATGGGCAAACCCCACCGCGTGTTCCTCATCAACCCTTTCTGGCCTTCGGCGATTATGTAGAGTCAACTCCTGCAGCAACCCACGGATCTCAGCGAACTGAATATGAGTATCCCGACGGATCTCGGTCAATTGTGCTTGTTGATCCTCCACCATCCTCCCTAGGTCAGTAATCCCACGACCAACGTCAATGGGTGTGTCTTCTTCTGTGTTTGGTGCTATCGAACCAGGCAAAGCGTGGCGCTGATACCACTTGACGCAGTGGAAATAACAAAGAGATTAGTTGCGTACTAATCAAACGAATGATAGGTACTCGTAGCCACGAGCAATTCTTGAATCCTCAAGAGAAAAAGACAAATTCTGAATATTATTGATAAAAGTTGCATAAACATTAGGTTACAACCCCTTTTATAGGAAAAAAGGCGTAACCCTAGCAAAACCCTAACTCAAAAACGAAAATTCCCAAAATTTGGGGAAAATTAAAATTGGAAAAAGGAAAGAAAAACATGACTTTTCCAAAAAGAATCAACTTCTATGGAATTATACGCTAAAAGTTATTAACGAAACAAATATTTCCTAAAACAGCAAAAACGTCCAATTGAAGGCCTAAACGAAGGAATTAGGCCGAAAAACACCATTAGTCACGAACTTAGGGTTGTGAGTATTGATCGCAGCGCGAAAACAAGTCAGCCCACCAAGTTTGGGCCCGATCCGAGCTTGTCCAAAAGTTGCCAAATCGAGTAATTTGCAATTAAGCAACGCTTGGGCTTCCGAGGCTTCGACCGGTCTAATTGATCATGAAATTGGGCTTCCACGTGTTCTACATCATCCTCCCTCTGATTTTTGCCTCATTATGCCTTCTTGATTCTTCTAAGATTGTTTTCCTTAGTCAAATTCTCATTTATCCAAAAAAAAAAAAAAAGGGCTGGGGTAAATTTTGTTTCACTGCAGGTCTCACAAAGTATTTTTAGCCTCTTAAGTAGTTTGTGTTTTTCTTTCATTGTCAAATGCAGTATTTGACTTATAACAGAGTTGCTTTTAATTATCCAATTAGCACAAGGTTATGAGTTAGCACATGTTCCTTTTATGTCCCTCTTTGTTTTGGGATATCTCTGTCGGTGGTCATAAACTGAGTTCTTGTGTCTCTCATTTGCCCCTTCATCTGGTGAATGGTGCGCATATCTAAGGAATGGTTCTATAACTTTCTTCTTTATGTGTGTTTAATTTCTTTGCTACTTGGTCTAAAGTTAATATGAAATCCTTTGTCCTATATATCAAGCTCTTCAGTCTTTACCTCAAAAAACAAAGTTTATTTCCCTATATGTTTGAAGTTTTAATTAATTCACGTTATCTCTTCATTTTTTGGTGTGTAGGAAATTGCTACTCATTTGGGATTCCATCATGGTTCAGTAAGGCACTATGGGATGAATGGTGATGTAAATGGTTTGCTACTAATGGCTGATATTGTTCTATATGGTTCCTCCCAAGATGCACAGGGTTTTCCTCCATTACTTACACGAGCCATGTCATTTGGAATTCCCGTGATTGCACCTGACTACCCTGTTATTAAAAAATATGTGAGTTCAGTTGGCTATTATTACAGTGTCTCCTTTTTAGCAGAACTATGTACGGTGTTTGCCCTGTCTTCTTCAACTTTATATGATGTACACCAAATTTTCAGGTTGTTGATGGAGTTCATGGGATGATTTATCCGAAACATCAGCCTGATGCGTTGATGAGAGCTTTCTCGCGTTTGATATCGAAAGGAAAACTCTCTAAATTTGCTCATTCTGTGGCTTCTTCTGGAAGGCTGTTGGCTAAGAACATGCAGGCATCAGATTGCGTTACTGGTTATGCAAAACTTTTGGAGAATATCCTCACTTTCCCATCAGGTGCCCAGCTGCCAGGTCAGATTTCAAAGCTCAAACAAGGTACATGGGAATGGAATTTGTTCGGGATGGAAATGGAACAGGGAATTATAGATCAGAAGGGCTCTTACATTAGAAATTCTAGCATTGTCTATGCCCTCGAGGAACAGTTGACCAATCAGATCGATTTAGGGGATGGCAATCAGAGTGAGCCTGAGATACTGGCACAGGACATTCCTACAGACCGAGATTGGGATATCTTAATGGAGATAGAAAATTCTGAGGAGATGGAAAGCCTTGAAATGGAGGAGGTAGGTCTTTCTTTTGCAAATAGGGGTCATGCCTGTTTATTTTATACGTTCTTGCTGTTACCTATTTGGGTGACAAATGGAGTGGTGGTTTGTTTGTTGTAGATTGAAGGAAGAATGGAGAAAGATTCAGGTCTGTGGGATGAGATATATCGCAATGCTCGAAAAGCTGAAAAACTTAAGTCTGAAGGACATGAAAGAGATGAAGGGGAGCTAGAAAGAACTGGCCAGGCGTTGTGTATATATGAAATATACGATGGAGCTGGGGCGTGGCCCTTTCTCCATCATGGTTCTTTATACCGTGGGTTAAGTCTTGTGAGTTTTCGGATTCGACCTCTTCATTGATTTCCCTTGCTTTCAATGATATTTGTTATCTTGTTTATTTGGGCTAGAGCAGTACAATTTGAGGCCACCAGTTCCGTGCTTGAGATTTTGTTCTTTCGCTGTGTGCACTCAATACTTTTGCTTATTGTATAAGTGTGCACTTTGTTACACAACTTACAATGTGGAAAAACTTGTTTTAAGTCGGTGATACCACCTGGGTTTGTGCACTGGCCTGCCGATGCTTTTTTGTTTTGAATGAAGGATCCAAACTTCTTTGGGCTCATTTGATTGTTTAGCACCTGTCACCGATTTCTTTAATGGTTATAAATCGTCTCTTACCTAGTTTGGAATCTGTATCCTTTTCAATGATACTTAACTTAGGAAAGACAGCTTTATCATTCTGTTCCTTGTTACGTTCATGTTTTGTTGCTTCTGATCTTGCTACATTATGTCAGTCGACAAGTGCACGAAGAATGAGATCAGACGATGTGGATGCAGTTGGACGGCTTCCCCTGTTGAAGGAATCATACTATAGGGATATTCTTTGCGAGATTGGAGGCATGTTCGCTGTTGCTAACAGTGTTGACAACATTCATAAGCGGTCATGGATTGGATTTCAGTCATGGCGTGCTGGTGGCAGGAAGGTATGTCTTATGGTGGTGGCTCACTAGTTGCTCTTGTATTTCCGCTACTAATTTGGTGGTGTTATTCATTCTTCAATTTGCTAAATATGACATACTGATCTATTTTTTTCCTTCCATTTTTGCTATCTCAAAACAGGTATCACTGTCTACTAGAGCAGAACAGGTTTTGGAAGAAAATATAAAAGAGGAAATTAAAGGAGATGTAATTTACTTCTGGGCGCACTTTGGCATGGATAGTGGACTTTCAGGAAGTAATGATGCACTTACTTTTTGGTCCATGTGTGACATCCTAAATGGAGGGAACTGCCGGTATGTTTCTGTATATTTGACGATGATCTGTGGGTGCAAGTCATTTTAGCCTATTCCTCTGATATGTGAGTGTGTGTGTGTTTGTTGGTTTATTAGATTTAAGTTTTTTTTATTTCTTTTTGGTTTTCTTTTGTGCTCTCTTTGTAACTGGAGGATCACCCTGCACGCAGCGTTGTGCACCTGCGTACTTTTTAACGGGCCAAACTGTAATTTGAAGTGGTGGTGGCTACCAGAAGAATCTTAGGTTCTCATTATTGCTTTTCTCCTTTCATATTCCTCACATGCTAAGTACTACTTGTGGACTGGCCTTTTAGTTAAGGTCAGATCGACTGCAAAACGTCTCGGCTAGCAAAAGGTCCTGGAGAGTTGTTAGGTAGGCAGCCATCCTTGCGTCTTTTAGAGGCTTCTGCAGCTTTAACATAGTCTATTGTTCAAATCACCGAAGAAGACACCTCTAGTAATTCTTGATTAAAAAAATTGAAGTCTTCGAATTACTTGGTGAATTTAGTTGGTTTCCACAGTTGATGTAATTGCGTACAGGAACTGCATTTTGTTTGGTACTAGCTTGATTTTACTGAATAAGACACAAAGGTTCAAGACTTCAAACTAAATTCCCAGCGTGCTGCTGATCTGATTGCGATTCTAGTTTCAGCTTAAAATGTGTTAATTATTTCTTTTCTTCCCAGAAATAGGTGATTCTCTTTGAAATTTGATCTTTGGGTAGGGACAGGCAATAGGTTTTCACATTCTAGGCAACATCATACTAACAAGCATGGTTAGAGGTCCTGTTTTATGATGTCCCAAATCTATAAATTTGCTCTCTTTTTTTTCCCTTTCCTTTAAGCGGATAGCCATGATTGAAGCATGAAAGAAGGGCATGAATTTAGATTTCTACTTTGTATTGGCAAGAGATCTTGAAAAAGTATCTCAACATATCAATTGTTAGATGGCTGTTTTCTCTTCACTTCCTTTTTGCTACTCTGATATTTTTTCTCCTCGAACGCCTGCAGAATTGCCTTTGAAGATGCCTTCCGCAGGATGTATGCCTTGCCATCCCATATTGGGGCTCTTCCTCCCATGCCTGAAGATGGTGGTCACTGGTCTGCTCTGCATAGCTGGGTGATGCCAACCCCTTCCTTTCTAGAGTTCATAATGTTTTCCAGGTATCAGTCCGGTAAAAACACTTCTTCAAACAGCATTAAATTAAGTCCTCGGCTGAATACTGATTTTTATTTGTTTGAAAAATTGAGCAGGATGTTTGCTGATTCTCTCAATAGCTTGCACACCAATTCAAGTGAAATCACGACTTGCTTGTTGGGTTCGTCAAGCCTTGAGGTAAGCCTTCGGCCCTGTTTGACTGGCGGGATGAATATTGAGGAGCTATATTATCCAATTTATAATATACCACGTTTAGTTGGTTTGGATGTCCAATTATTGAATAAGCAAGAATAAAAAGGGATAATACACTTGAAAGACTTCCAGACGTGGGTTGGATGTGCGACCGACATGCTCATTATTGAATCCAAACGCAGAATAAATGACAATACATTCTTAAGAAACTTTTTTGACCAAAAGTTACGCACAAAATTAGTATACTTATTAATAGAGTTTCTAACTTATGCTTCTACAATAGAACCAAACATAGTTCCAACTTTTGAAAGGTTTGCGTGATAGTCTTCTCTTTTGCGTCTCAGTTGTGAGAGAAGAAAGAAGGAAAAAAAATGAAACAAAAGAAAACTAGTTACAGCTACACATATATCATATGTGTGTGTGTATAAACACATATCTAAATTTATCGGTACACACTGCTTTTTTTCTTCTCGTGAAACTAAAGCTTCAAGGAATTGAGTACTAAGAGGGGGGCAGTGATACATTGTTTTGTGAGAAACTTGAAACTCTGGTAAAAGTGAATTTTCCAGAAAATCGAGTGGGCACAGCACTTGTCCAAATGTAAATCCGCCATTTTATATTTTCCATTCACATGCTTTTAATCTTTTTATCAAACAGAAACAAACTTCAATCACTGTGCTGGAGGTTTCAGTGTTCATTTTTCATGACCTGTGCAGAAAAAGCATTGCTATTGCCGGATTTTGGAACTCCTAGTCAATGTATGGGCTTATCATAGTGCGCGTAAGATGGTTTACATTGACCCACACACGGGTTCACTACAAGAACAGCATCCAATTGAGCAACGGAAGGGATATATGTGGGCAAAGTACTTCACTTTTTCTTTATTGAAGAGTATGGATGAAGACCTTGCTGAAGCGGCTGATGACAACGACCACCCCAGTGAGATGTGGTTGTGGCCACTAACAGGGGAAGTATATTGGCAAGGCGTATATGAGAGAGAGAGGGAAGAGAGATATAGACTAAAGATGGACAAGAAGAGGAAAACTAAAGAGAAACTATTGGAAAGGATGCAGTATGGATACAAGCAGAAGTCACTTGGAAGATAGAAAGCTTAAAAAGAGTCTGAATTTTGATCTTGAGAAGTAAGTAGAGCGAATGGGAACACTATTGACTCCTAACACAGAAACTAACCGATTTTTCGTTTCTGCACTCCAAAAAAAGAAATACACATACACAGATAAAAGGAGAGCTCAAATTCTTTCTAACAACATCAAGATTTTTGACCGCTGGCAGCTCTGATAGGTATTTGTCTCACTATTACTCAAAGGAGTTACATGCTATATATACGGAGTGGAGAAATAACAGAGGCTAGCTCTTTAAAGCCACCTTACTCTCGAGATTTCTCAAGCGGCTCTGACCAGATACGTACCACTGGCATTTTGAGAACATGATACCAGAAACTATTATAGATTCTTTTGTCGATGTATATATAGAGCCTAGGGGACAACAGTTGATTTTGGTTGGTATACAAAGTTGGTTAATGGTTAGTTTGTCTTTTCTTATTTTTGCTTGGCATTGCATATGGAGCTTTGGCATTCACGTGACTCGTGTTTTTACGTTTAGAGCCCGTTTGTTTGACTAGATATGAGCATCGGATTGGACTGTATATCCAAGTGGCTTTGTATCTGGTGTGGTTTTTTTTTTTTTAAATTTACAGTTCAAACTAAATGTTCATTGGGAATATAATCATATAAAATGCGGGAATAATATAATACCTTCGGGAGTGAATAAAAAACGCTTACTACCATCATTGTTAGTCCAATGTGATTAATTGGTGGTCAAGGCTCCTAAAGAGACTACCAAATTAAGACGGAGAGGAGCAAAATTACTGCTGGAGAACAATCCATTGATCTTATCTAGCCAGCAAGGGCTATCAAATATTTACCGAAAATTGTAAAAACAAGGGTACTATATTTGCCAAAAAAAACATTTGTTGGTCCCAGGCAGTTTGTTTTCAAGGGGCTTTTGTGTCTTTTACGGGTTGGGCTCCCATCCAGTTAGCTAATGTCTAATTTTGTCTAGTATACAGTGGGGATCAATACAACTCAACCACATTGAGATCAATGGCTAGATATAGGATAGGACCAACAAAATTCACACACAAACTTACATTTTCCTCCCGCCTACACTAGTCTGTGTAGGCGAGATTGGGAACAAGGGGGTGCTTTCAAAAAATAAATTGGTGCTCCTAGAGCATGTTCACCTGTCGCGCTCGATGAACTACCGGGCTATAATATTGCATAGTTCCACATGGTTATGTGAGGTGTGCGAGTTAAGTATTGATCAATTTTGCATGATTGCATGCTAATTAGAGGGACTTTGGACCGCCACGGCGCCACGTGCTCATTGGTATTATTGTTACTCCGTCCGTTCCAAAAAAAAAAAAATGTCCAAAATTATTACTCCCACGCGCCTCTCAATAATTTATCAATACATCAAATGTATAATGTTTTTTATGATTTAAATTTTTTAAAAATAAAATTAAGTGAGATTTATCAAACAAGGTCTATATTGCCCTTAAAAAAAATGTTATACATTACACAGAATTTGTTGAGAGGTGTCAATAGTGATTTTGAACATCATTTGTGGGACGGAGCGAGTATTTATTTTTATTTTTTTTAGCCTTTTGGTAGCTACTACTACATAAAGTGAAGCATCCATTGGTGGGCAATTGATAAATGCTGTCTCAAAAAAGGGTGGAAAGCGTGTTGAAAAGCATACACACAAATTAGAATCACCAGATCATCACTTCTAACCCAATCAAAGAATATCAAGTCATCCCAGCCCCTTTTTTACTCCTCCCTTTAGTCTGTCACCCTTGTTTTTAAAGGACTCACCTTGTTCTTCAAGCATGCATACCTACAAGTGTGTGTGTGTGTGTGTGAGAGAGAGAGAGAGAGAGAGAGAGAGAGAGAGAGAGAGAGAGAGAGAGAGAGAGAGAGAGAGTTAAAAAGGAAGAAAGAAAAGGTACTGGGCATCCATAAACTAACCTAGCTAGCTATGACACAAGGAATAAAGTGTTGGTTAACAAGTACTGAGATTAGAATAACGCTGTGCTGTGATCTGTAGTTAGCACACAATCAATTTTTGAACTTGGTTTTCTTTTCTTAATACAGTACTTTTTTAGATGCACTTACCGAGGTGCATGTTAATTGATTTTGTACTCAACACTTATGATTGTATTGCTAATTAGTTCATAGACCTAGCATGAATTTGCCGGGGCAATTGAGTAAAAACATTAATAATGGAGTACTAATTTATTTGATCGGCTTGTAGTCACCAATTTACAGGTACTTTAAACTCTAAGATAAGATAAGATAATAAAGCATGCCTTAATTAATTTTTGGTATGTTGATAACACCGACTGAATACGGTGGTAACACTAACTGTTAAAGTGCTAGTTTGTTCGTTTTGGGTCTCAAAATCCCTGCATATGGTTCTCAATAAATTTTCTCTATCTCTCTCTACTCATTACTCCCAAAAACTTCCCTCAAAACCCAAACCGAACAAGGTGGATTAAGTGATAATTTTTTCTTTTTAATTCTTGGTAGAATTTTTTTTTAACGGCATATTATAAACGACACCCATAGAGGCAAATTTGTTTGGAATACAACGCGCGTTTATTTGAATTGCCTTCTCAGATGAGGTGGGTCCTCACATATGTGTAGATTCCATCTCATGTGAGAGAAGCGTTACAAATAACGGTTGTATCTAAATTTTTCTCAAGGCGAAAAAAAAAATTAGCGTTACAAATAGCAGTTGCATTTAAATCTGTCTCCGCTGTGACGGGTCATGATTAAGTTCCTACCAAAATTAAAATATTATAATCTGCACATTTCACGTGTACTTTCATGAGACTTTAAAATTGTAATCCTAATCGTAGATCTAATTAAGGTGTTTTTAGCATTGGAAACCAATTAAGCAAAATCTAGAGGAGGGAGAGAGAGAGACTTCACGTGCGAAGATTCATGTGCTTGGGATTCTTAGGTA
The DNA here is from genome assembly GCA_014282245.1 of Rhododendron simsii. Taxonomy (NCBI): domain Eukaryota; kingdom Viridiplantae; phylum Streptophyta; class Magnoliopsida; order Ericales; family Ericaceae; genus Rhododendron; species Rhododendron simsii. The sequence continues at coordinate 27,395,891 of CM024961.1, forward strand.
TTTGGTAAACCCAACCAAACACATCAGTAGTCATCCAGCTGATTTGGATCATGTGCAGTTGGATGGGCGTATGCAAGGCTCCACCTTGGTATCCTATGCAAAACCTAGAGAGAGAGAGAGAAGAGAGAGATTTTGCAGAGAAAAAGAGAAGGGATCCGTAGACACGGTTCTTCTTCTTCTTCTTTTTTTTTTTGACGTCAAAGATGTCGGGACTAGCTTTCGCAGACGTCAATTGATCTCTCTTTGGTTCGGTTAAAAGCAAGTCATCCACGTTAGGACTAAAAAATTCAGAAGAAATTATATCTTGTGGGCGATATCTTGACTTGACCCCAATAGGTGAACCCTAATTAATTGAGTGGGAAACAAACCCACCAATTAAACCGAACCTTTTTTTTTTGTTAGTTTTGAACGGTTAAAAGAGAGAGAGAGAGATGCCACAATTATAAGAGTATCTCTAACTCATCTCTATTCCTCTCAAATGAAGGATGGATGTGACACATTGAGAATAGATTTTATAATTTATCTCATTTTTTCCTTCATTTTTTGTACTTTTTAGGAGAATCTTAGAAGGACTTATCGTCCTTTTTACAAATTTGTTCTCCAATTTTACTCTTGGTCCTCTATATTTAGAGGATCAAAATATTTTTAGAGGACCAAATCTCTAAAATGGACGATAGCCCTTCTAAATTTTTTCTAAAAAGTATAAAAAAAAAATAAAAAATTTGATAAATTATAAAATTTATTCTCAATATGTCACATCCATTGGAAAATTAGAGATGGATCGGAGATCCTCACGGGTGGCTCTCATAGTGTCGCATGAAAATTGTCTTTCTTTTTTTTTTTGGTTTTTTCGAAAGTGGAGGGAGAAAGACTGAAAGAGATTGAAGTGGGGGTTTGTGTTGTAGAGAGAGAGAGAGAGAGAGAGAGAGAGAGTATAGCCCGAAACTTGTCTTGAAAACTGTAACAAAAAACTTTCTCAATTTGAGTGGACATTCTGCACATTTTCCAAAGTCTCAATTATGGAATCCTACAAGTGCTTAACGATTTCTTCTCAAAAGAGAAAAAACTTTTACATGTAATAAAATTCATGCACAAATAGTTATGGGCTTGCCTATAATTAATATAATCTCTCAAAATACTCCGCGCTCGTATTTTCAATATTCGCATTGCGTTCATATTCTCAATTTTTGCTCTCATGAATTTAAGTAAGCTGTAATGTATTTCGAAGACGTTTTCACGCTCGTGCACACTTGCACTTCAGCACACGCACTCTAATTACGTGACTTATGGAAGGTATGCATGTCAACAACAATTAGTTATAACTAGTACTACTGTTCTCCTTTTGCGGAAGTATTACTTCTTCCGTCTATGTTTAAATGTCCCTTATTGGAATTTGTGCATTTTTAAATCTCAAAAAAATATATTTTTATATATTTTTACACCAAATTAAAGTACTCAAATCAAATGAAGTATTGTATAAGTAGATAATATGTACATGCCCATCAATCGTGGTCATACGTATCTATTTTTATATCCATACAATATTATGATCAAAACAATTAATGTAACAAGAAACGTGGGATACACATGAGATCCAGCTTGCCAGATCTCACTTTTTTGGTGATTTCGCAAATTCCTTATTTCATTAAAAAAAATAAGAAAAACAATTTAATTTTCACACTTCTGCTTTATGATTAGCACTCATTATTTACAAAATCATTTTTTGTATGTATAAAACTGTAAACAAATGAGAGGGTAGAGATTTACCAAAAATGTTTGAAAGGGTAGAGTGTGGGTATAAAAAAAGAGAGTGAAATTTAGTTTTGAGAATTATACAAGTTCGCATGAATATTTCTTCCAATAACTTTTCATTTCCCTAATTTTAAAATACATTATTCGGGAATCTTGAAACATTGCCACGTACATATATAGTGTCAACTTGAACGGCGTCAGCTCACACCCTTAAAATCATTTGGGTCCTTGCGGCATATGATTGGTAGAGTATGGGGTCGCCTCTTTGTGGGTTTGCATTCTCTGGCTTGATGTGCTTAAAGTCCTTTTAATTTTTGTAATTTATTTTAAAAAATTATTAAAAATCTTTTTGGCAGTGAAAAAAAAAACTCACATCCTTAACACACGACAAATTCATGTGGAGCAAATTTAGAATTAAGTATACGAGTCTCGCATGATCATAGAGTTGGAGAGTAGTAGGATACTATGTGGCGGTGGCTACTGAATGATCACCATGACTCTTATTTTCTCCAATAGTTAATACACTTAAACCTTAAGTCAACTTTAAGTGGAGTACTAGATCGAGGAAGATAATCAATTACCACAAATGTCATGTGGTTATTAATTTAATTATTTGTTGTGGTTATTATATATCCGGCAAGTTTCACAAGAAAATATAAATATAAATAAGTTCAATTAATATATAGCACGTTACCATCTGAATTCATGACTGATTTAAGTAATTATTCATTGAAAAAGATAACATATATAATTAATGAGGTTGAAAAGAAAATGGTATGGCAATTATAACTATGGTTTCACCATTCGCACTAAACATTTCTCATAAAAACTAATATATAAAACGATTTGACTATCTCCATTTTGGGTTAGGGAAATTAATTCATCAATTAATTGTGAGCATCAGTTGGCGGAGGGAAAAAAAAAGGCTATCAAGAATCACAAACATCAATTTTTCACATTAAACTGAGAGGGGTGCAGAGTACCGTGTTGTGCACCATCCGAGTCGTCCGTTCGGTAATCCAATGTTCCAAATTTCATCTTGGCAATGAATAGCTCGATCAGATGTTACACGGTGAAGATGCGATCTGGACTATTGAATTGCCAAACGAATAGCTCGTATGGTGCACAGTGCACCTCCTGCACAGCACCCCTTTCCGTTCACAAGGGCCTTAAAACTCATAAAGATGTGTCAATTTGGGAAATTAAGTTAATCTGCCTATGACGATAGGGCCTAAGATGGTAGATAAGGGTTAACATTAATATTTTAGCGTAATGATATTTGCACCTTTAATAACGATAGGGACTAAAATGGTAGATAAGCCTCAACGTTAATATTTTATCATAATGATATGTATACTTACACCTTTATGCATTCTATACCGATAATCTCTAATTCTTGCGACGAAGTAGAGATCTATCAGAGCATCAATACAGTTGTGTCTTTCTCTAGTTGAATTAGATGCACACGATAAATTGTAATCTTTGTATCATTTCCCACTCTTTAAAAAAAAAAAATCCTTGCATGACATACAACGCATTGAGTTCATCCTTAAAGAAAATTTCACATGAGAAGCAAATAAAAAGTTTAAGGGCAAGAAGGACATTAAAGGGTCGGTTTTGATATTCAAATAGTTTGGATCTCTCTAGAGCCCAAAGAAGATGTGGGAGTATTCGCACGACAAATATGATATTTTGGGGTGTAGTGGGAGATTCATATGGAAAAATTATTGGAGTTATTTTCCAGACCCAGGGGGCGTGCTGTGCGGCTGGTGCGATGCACAGTGTTGCTCACCATCCGAGACATCCGTTCAGCAATCTAATAGTTCAGATTTTATCCCGGTAATTAACGGCTCGAATCTACACAGTGCCGAAATGAGATCTGGACGTTGGATTGCTGAACAGACGGCTCGAATGATGCACAACACTACCATCCCCGTTTTATCTATTTTCTTTCTCTTGTTATATTTTGTTATTATTAATGAAATCTTACATATATTACATTCTTTGCCGTTCAAAAAAAAGAAAAGAGTTTAACATATCAATATTATACATTACCGGTGTAAACAGTACTGTTTCTTCTAAATCAATTAGATTGCGCCATATCGTCAAAATAGTGGGATCAATTAGTAGCACATGGTGACATGGCGCAAGCTAATTATAATTTAGAAGAAACTTTTATTTTTTTATTTTTCAAGCGGAAGTTAGAAACTTTTAATTTATTTACACCAACGATTTAAATAATTTTTAATCTCTTGGATAATTTGATTACATAACCCTGGTGGGGCCGTTCCCAAATTGCGATGGGTTTGCCAACTCATAAAAGGAATACGACTTCGGTTGGTGCGTGCAGTGGTGTGCGCAGCATGATGCTGCGCACCTTTGAGTCGTCAGATTGTGCATCGGACAACTCGGAACTCATTTAGACAATTATCGATCGAGAGCTGTTTATTATCGAGTTGAGATCCGAACCATTAAATATACGATCCGATGACTCGAAGGTGCACAACATAATACTACGCACACCACTATACAATACCGTCTCCGATTCAAAGGGAATAGTACTAGATCACAAACATAACCACGAGAATAAAGATAGCAACCAGATCGACCCCTTCTCTATCTCTCTACTCTCTCTCTCTCTCTCTCTCTCTCTCTCTCTCTATAATTACCTTCTATTGCACGCCAACCCCATCTCTCTCTCTCTCTCTCTCTCTCTCTCTCTCTCTCTCTCTCTCCTATATGTATACACTCACACCGAATCGATTCCCACCCCTCCTCAACTTCGCTCCAAAAAATTCTCCCGCTACAATGTCCACAGATCCAGAACTCCCCCGAGCCTCACCGCCGCCCACGCCGCCTCCAATCCAAACAAAACCCTCCCAGACCGCCGACGAAGCCGCAATTCAGCCACCGGAGAACGACGACGAAGAAGAATGCAAGACGCCGACGGCACCGGAGAACAGGATCCCGGAGCCCCTCACCTGCCCGCCTGCGCCGAGGAAGCCGAGGAAGGAGGAGTTTTCTTGCAAGCGGAGGAGGAAGAAGTACGAACTCGAATTCTTTGAGGCCGTGAATCGCGAAGAGGTCGAGTCGTTCTTTGGGTCAAGTTACGAGTCGCCCGGCTTTAATTCTTCTCCTATACTCAAGAGAAAAATTAGCTGAGATAGTGAGTAAGTTGATCCGGACGCCTAAATTATACAAATATATACATAATATATAAATGCCACTTTGATTACTAGATTTATATTGATATTGATTAGTTGATCAGGTTAATTCAGGGAATTTCGGATCTGAATAAATACTGTCTAGCTGGAATTGATCCAGATTTTACTCAATTGGAAGTCAATTTAACTTAGTTTGTTTCTTTTATTTATTTTCACTTCAATTTTGTTTGTATGTGTAATTTTCTTTCCTAAAACTAACATTATGTGATGTACTGTTTCTGTTTTTAGAAATTCGTTTCTTTTCTTCTGATCAGGTTCTGATCACGGGAGATATTGATTCCAGTTTCCTGTACTTTAATTAATGAATGAATTCCAAGTATTCCAAACAAATGGTGCAATATATTAATTCCATGTAAGCATTTTCGTTTCTTGATAGATGCTTTTTCAGAGATCGATCATGGTGAATGATATTGATCACAGTCTAACAAACATATGGAGAGAGAGAGAGAGAGAGAGAAGGGTGGGGTGGTTGGTTGGTTGTTGCTAGCGTTTGGTTGAAGGAAGAAGGTTGTGAGATTTTGATGGTTGCTTTTGCATACTTCTTTCTTTATGTTTGGTTAAGATTGGGTAATTAAATATTGATGTGTGTTTAGTTTGACAATGATCTATGCTCACTGAATAAACTTGGCTTTGGGATCCATTTACAGGACTATCTTAGTACTATTTTTTTTTTCTTTAATGCCCCGGTGTTAGGATCAATTTACGGACACCTCGAACAATTCTTTTATTGAGAGGTAATAGAAATATGATTACTAGGAATGAAATTCTTCGGAAGAGAATACTTAAAGTAATTTTATTCCAATGTTTTAGATTAATTGAGTAATTTGAATCAATTTTTTGAAAATTATCAAAGTCAATATTTCATTTTTTTTTTTATTGATTGAGCCAGGAATCTAAAATAAAGGAGGAATCTGATTCTCGCTTTATTTGGTAATGTGATTCCTGATCGCCTGTGTTGTTGTTAGGAATTACAATTCTATTCATGTCTCTCCCAAACATGAGAGTTCTGAGAGTGTAGCATGTACATTCCTATTCCTTCCTTCCAAACGTCGGAATTATAAAAATTTAGTGTCACATTTCATTCATCCTTACAATTTCTACCATCCAAATTGAACCTAACATGGAGATGGTTTGTCTTGTCTGCATCATAGAGGAATCTAATAATAGCATATGCTTTATCTTATTCTCCAAATCTTTGGCAATCCCAATATTAGTTCCCATTCTTTCTTTTTTTCAGTAATTAGTTCCATTCTTTGCTTGCTCTGAATTAAATATAAGTCTAGAATTTTAAAATGTGGTATAAAATTGTCTCACCTCACATCGTGCAAGTCAATGCTAGCTCCATAACATACAATATAATTAATAATAATTCATTAAATACCAAGATTTACTCCATAACACATCACATGGCCTTCCACCAAATTAACCACATCACTCCATGCCCTATTTTGACGGAAAACATCAATTTTTAGCTTCCTTCTTTGATTTTTATTGCATCTCGGGTTTTTTTTTTAATAGGCAACAAAGTTTTATTAAGAAACTTGACAAGGAGTACATCAAGTTAGTGGGAGGAGGAGGAGAATCCAACAATAAGTTGGATGAAAACATTGTTGGGACCAAGCCCGAAACACCCCCTATAGACCTCAAGATGCCCCGATTTAAACAATACAGCTCAAAACCCAAAGGCCAAAAGTCTCGGGGGTTAGTTCTTAGCAGTTAAAAAGGGATCAAATCGAATACCTCTTTCACGAGGACTCGAACTTAAAACCTTTACCTTAGAAGGGAAAGTAACAAACCAACAACACTAAGGTTTTCTGCTACCTTTTATGATACTAATTAATCAAAATCTTAATTGGCGGTTAAATTAAACAAATAATGTTGTTAAAAAAAGAAGAAGTCATCTACAGGAGCCTGCAGTTACCTTTTATGCCAAAGTGAAACATTGATTACTTAATTAAAGAGTAAGCTTTAAAGTTACGTTTCCTTAGCTGGTTCTTACTTCTTCTTCTTCTTCTTCCTTCATAAAGGTACAATAATGTTTAATTAATCAAGATGATCAGCAAGTTATGTAAGACCAAGTTTCACATTGTCATGGAATCATAGAGGCTTTTGCAATTAAGCTTAAGTTATAAGCTTCTCAAACTATCTTACTACTAATTTTGGAGAGAGAGAGAGAGAGATTGCTTATAAAGACGTAAAGACGTCAAAACTAAAGAGAGAATTGCTATGGTCACGTGCTTGAGAAACACATTTACAAGGAACTATGTGGACTGGCTAGCACAGCTGGCTTTCTCACCCTCCCCACAGTACGTGGCGGAGGTTCGAGCCCCACGGGGTGTTATTAGGGTGATGGGTTATGGACAGTTTCTGAACTCTATGTGGACTAACATACTAATTAACACTTTGCTAATTCTCGCTGATGTATGACAAAAAAAGGGGCTATGTGGACGACTAACATCAAAATTTAACAAAATCAAGATTTAAAAAAGAAGAAGAAGCAATTAATCTCTCTAAGCATCGTGGGAAAAAACTTGGAAAGTATTTTAATACCATTATAGTAGTCGCCAAGGTATGTACAACTTATGTTGAAAAATACGAACAAGGGACATGATGTGCACCATTCGGACCGTCTGTCTCGACAATTAATGATCCAGGTTTAGTTTAACTCTTCCGCGGTACTTTTTCCCAGAAAAGTTTTTTTTTTTTTTTTTAAATCTGAAGCATTTAAAATACTTTTGGACGGTTGAGATTGCACAGCACGCTCAAGTTGCATGGAAAAATACCTATCAGTGTGTTGTATCGTCTTTAGAATTCTACATTTGTTAGTGATAAGATTCTTGTCACATAATACGATCGATCCATGGAGATTTATTGAACTAAATCAATTATTCAAAAGAAAGTGATATATTCTTATAAATTTAGTATTTTGTGAAATTTTTGTCAAAATGGTTGGAATTAAATTTTCGTCTCGACGAATGAGAAGAAGATAAAAGTGACCTTTAGACTTGCCTATTGTCAAGAACATTGAAATGTGTATATTTCTTCCATACGATCGGGTGTCCAAATTGATTTACACGGACCTCGCAGAAGAAAATCCGTCCAAAACGACGCACACAAAAAATGGTCTGCCTCCCATCCAAAACAAAAGCCATTAAAAGTGAAACATGGGCAATTCTTTAAGTATCAGATACTAGAAAAGAGTATCCGATCCAAACCGTCAACCGTCCAAGTTAGGGTATCGTGGCCGAAACAGCCGAAAGAGAGAAAACTTGTGGGACACAAAACAGAGAGAGAGAGAGAGAGAGAGAGAGAGAGAGAAAATCAGGAGAAAAGTGGAAGGAAAAAGTTGGACGGTAGGGTTTGAAAACCCATTAGACATTTGGTAGTTAAAACGGATCCCTTTTGTCTTAAGACAGGTTTTTCTGTTTTCTTTTTTTTTTTTTTTCCAAATGGGGTTAAACGTCTCTCTATATACTCCCGAACCCCAAATCTCCAATTTAAAAGTCAAGAGATAGATTTTTAAAAATAATGAATAAAAAGAGATACAACACAACAAGCGGAATTAGTCTATTTGCTGAATTGTGTTTCTTTTTGTTTTACCACAAGAATGTGATTAGTACTACTCCTAGGAGTAACTTTACAAGTGGAAGATCAGATTTCCCAGGATACGAGGAGTCGACTTTCCTACCTGTGCATTGATGCTTTGGGTCCAGGAATAAGGAACAGAATTTTATGGGATCTCACACCTGGTCTGGGGGTGTAATTTCATACACATGTTTCAGAATTTCGCATCAGTTGAGGTGCCGGTGGACCCACGGCAGTAATTTTTTTTGTGTTCGGTTTGAATCTCAAAACAATTTCTCTCTTTTCGCATGATTCTTAATAAAAGAATTTCTATCAACCTCTCTCCGCTCATTCGTCACCCAAAAAATCTCCCTCAAATACTAATTGAACATTCTATGAATGTTTACCGGACAAAGATCCGGGTACAACTCTGTTTTCTGTGATAGTTGTGTGTTTGTTTCTGTGCAGAGAGCTTATTGGTTGTGTTTAGAAAGCATCGCCAACCCATGCTCTATTCTTTCAAAGCGTTGTTCGTTTGGGAGTTTTGAGAGAGGTTTTTAAAGAGTCAAGAGAAATAGAGATAGAAAAAGTTTATTGAAGACCGTGCCCAGGGGATTTGGTAAAGAAAAGCCAAAATTCCCACCATTTCTCCATTTTCAAGTCTTTTTGAGAAAGTTTTATTCAAAGTAAGAAAACTAAAGGTTAATTTTTTTTAAAGAGGAAAGAGAGAGAGAGAGAGTATAGCCCGAAACTTGTCTTGAAAACTGTAACAAAAAACTTTCTCAATTTGAGTGGACATTCTGCACATTTTCCAAAGTCTCAATTATGGAATCCTACAAGTGCTTAACGATTTCTTCTCAAAAGAGAAAAAACTTTTACATGTAATAAAATTCATGCACAAATAGTTATGGGCTTACCTATAATTAATATAATCTCTCAAAATACTCCACGCTCGTATTTTCAATTTTTGCATTGCGTTCATGCTTTCAATTTTTGCTCTCATGAATTTTAAGTAAGCTATAATATATTTCGAAGACGCTTTCACGCTCGCGCGTACTTACACTTCAGCACACGCACTCTAATTGCGTGACTTACGGCAGGTTTGCATGTCTACAACAATTAGTTATAACTAGTACTACTGTTCTCCTTTTGCGGAAGTATTACTTCTTCCGTCTATGTTTAAATGTCCCTTATTGGAATTTGTGCATTTTTAAATCTCAAAAAAATATATTTTTATATATTTTTACACCAAATTAAAGTACTCAAATCAAATGAAGTATTGTATAAGTAGATAATATGTACATGCCCATCAATCGTGGTCATACGTATCTATTTTTATATCCATACAATATTATGATCAAAACAATTAATGTAACAAGAAACGTGGGATACACATGAGATCCAGCTTGCCAGATCTCACTTTTTTGGTGATTTCGCAAATTCCTTATTTCATTAAAAAAAATAAGAAAAACAATTTAATTTTCACACTTCTGCTTTATGATTAGCACTCATTATTTACAAAATCATTTTTTTGTATGTATAAAACTGTAAACAAATGCGAGGGTAGAGATTTAACAAAAATGTTTGAAAGGGTAGAGTGTGGGTATAAAAAAAGAGAGTGAAATTTAGTTTTGAGAATTATACAAGTTCGCATGAATATTTCTTCCAATAACTTTTCATTATCCTAATTTTAAAATACATTATTCGGAAATCTTGGAACATTGTCACGTACATATATAGTGTCAACTTAAACGGCGTTAGCTCACACCCTTAACACCATTTGGGTCCTTGCGGCATATGATTGGTAGAGTATGGAGTCGCCTCTTTGTGGGTTTGCAATTCTCTGGCTTGATGTGCGTAAAGTCCTTTTAATTTTTGTAATTTATTTTAAAAGATTATTAAAAATCTTTTTGGCAGTGAAAAAAAACCCCTCACATCCTTAACACACGACAAATTCATGTGGAGCGAATTTAGAATTAAGTATACGAGTCTCGCATGATCATAGAGTTGGAGAGTAGTAGGATACTATGTGGCGGTGGCTACTGAATGATCACCATGACTCTTATTTTCTCCAATAGTTAATACACTTAAACCTTAAGTCAACTTTAAGTGGAGTACTAGATCGAGGAAGATAATCAATTACCATAAATGTCATGTGGTTATTAATTTAATTATTTGTTGTGGTTACTATATATCCGGCAAGTTTCACAAGAAAATATATAATATAAATAAGTTCAATTAATATATAGCACGTTACCACCAGAAGTCATGACTGATTTAAGTAATTATTCATTGAAAAAGATAACATATATAATTAATGAGGTTGAAAAGAAAATGGTATGGCAAATGGCAGTTATAACTATGGTTTCACCATTCGCACTAAACATTTCCCCTGAAAACTAATAAATAAAACGATTTGACTATCTCCATTGTGGGTTAGGGAAATTAATTCAATTAATTGTGAGGATCAGTTGGCGGAGGGGAAAAAATGGCTATCAAGAATCACAAACATCAATTTTTCACATTAAACTGAGAGGGGTGCAGAGTACTGTGTTGTGCATCATCCGAGTCGTCTGTTCGGCAATCTAATGTTCCAAATTTTATCTCGGCAATGAACAACTCGATTAGATGTTACACAGTGAAGATGAGATCTAGACTATTGAATTGCCAAACGAACAGCTCGTATGGTGCATAATGCACCTCTTGCACAGCACCCCTTTCCGTTCACAAGGGCCTTAAAACTCATGAAGATGTGTCAATTTGGGAAATTAAGTTAATCTGCCTATGACGATAGGGGCTAAGATGGTAGATAAGGGTTAACATTAATATTTTAGCGTAATGATATTTGCACCTTTATGCATTCTATAACGATAGGGATTAAAATGGTAGATAAGCCTTAATGTTAATATTTTATAGTAATGATGTATATACTTACACCTTTATGCATTCTATACCGATAATCTCTAATTCTTGCGACGAAGTAGAGATCTATTAGAGCATCAATACAGTTGTGTCTTTCTCTAGTTGAATTAGATGCACACGGTAAATTGTAATCCTTTGTATCATTTCCCACTCTTTAAAAAAAAAAAAAAAAATTTCCTCGCATGACATACAACGCATTGAGTTTATCCTTAAAGAAAATTTCACATGAGAAGCAAATAAAAAATTTAAGGGCAAGAAGGACATTTAAATGGTCGGTTTTGATATTCAAATAGTAGTTTGGATCTCTCTAGAGCCCAAAGGAGATGTGGGAGTATTGGCACGACAAATATGATATTTTGGGGTGTAGTGGGAGATTCATCTGGAAAAATTATTGGAGTTATTTTCCAGATCAGGGGGCGTGCTGTGCGGCTGGTGCAATGCACGGTGTTGTGTACCATCCGAGACATCCGTTCGGTAATATAATAGTTCAGATTTTATCCCGGCAATGAACAACTCGAATCTACACAGTTCCAAAATGAGATCTGGACCGTTGGATTGCCGAACAGACGGCTCGGATGATACACAACACTACCATCCCCGTTTTATCTATTTTCTTTCTCTTGTTATATTTTGTTATTATTAATGAAATCTTACATTACATTCTTTGCCGTTCAAAAAAAGAAAAGAGTTTAACATATCAATATTATACATCGCCGGTGTAAACAGTACTGTTCTTCTAAATTAATTAGACTGTGTCATATCGTCAAAATAATGGGATCAATTAGTAGCACATGGTGACATGGCGGAAGCTAATTATTATTTAGAAGAAACTTTTATTTTTTTATTTGTCAAGCGGAAGTTAGAAACATTTAATTTATTTACACCAACGATTTAAATAATTTTAATCTCTTGGATTAATTTGATTACATAACCCTGGTGGGGCCGTTCCCAAATTGCCATGGGTTTGCCAACTCATAAAAGGAATACGACTTCGGTTGGTGCATGTAGTGGTGTGCGCAGAGTCATCAGATTGTGCATCCGACAACTTGAATCTCATTTCGACAATCAACGATTGAGAGCTGTTTATTGCCGAATTAAGATCCAAACCATTAGATATACGATCCGATGACTCGAAGGTACACAATATAATACTACGCACACCATTATACAACACATCTCCGATTCAAAGGGAATAGTACTAGATCACAAACATAAACCACGAGAATAAAGATAGCAACCAGATCGACCCCTTCTCTATCTCTCTACTCTCTCTCTCTCTCTCTCTCTCTCTCTCTCTCTCTATAATTACCTCTATTGCACGCCAACCCCATCTCTCTCTCTCTCTCTCCTATATGTATACACTCACACCGAATCGATTCCCACCCCTCCTCAACTTCGCTCCAAAAAATTCTCCCGCTACAATGTCCACAGATCCAGAACTCCCCCGAGCCTCACCGCCGCCCACGCCGCCTCCAATCCAAACAAAACCCTCTCAGACAGCCAACGCCGCCGCAATTCAGCCGCCGGAGAACGACGACGAAGAAGAATGCAAGACGCCGACGGCGCCGGAGAACAGGATCCCGGAGCCCCTGACCTGCCCGCCCGCGCCGAGGAAGCCGAGGAAGGAGGAGTTTTCTTGCAAGCGGAGGAGGAAGAAGTACGAACTCGAATTCTTTGAGGCCGTGAATCGCGAAGAGGTCGAGTCGTTCTTTGGGGCGAGTTACGAGTCGCTCGGCTTTAATTCTTCTCCTATACTCAAGAGAAAATTAGCTGAGGCGTGAGTAAGTTGATCCGGACATCGAAATTATACAAATATACATAATATATAAATGCCACTTTGATTACTAGATTTATATTGATATTGATTAGTTGATCACGTTAATTCAGAGAATTTCGGATCTGAATTATGCTTTGTCTAGCTGGAATTGATCCAGATTTTATTCAATTGGAAGTCAATTTAACTTAGTTTGTTTCTTTTAATTTTTTCACTTCAATTTTGTTTGTATGTTTAATTTTCTTTCCTAAAACTAACATTATGTGATGTACTGTTTCTGTTTTTAGAAATTCGTTTCTTTTCTTCTGATCAGGTTCTGATCACGGGAGATATTGATTCCAGTTTCCTGTACTTTAATTAATGAATGAATTCCAAGTATTCCAAACAAATGGTGCAAGATATTAATTCCATGTAAGCATTTTCGTTTCTTGATAGATGCTTTTTCAGAGATCGATCACGGTGAATGACATTGATCACAGTCTAACAAACATATGGAGAGAGAGAGAGAGAGAGAGAGAGAGAGAGAGAGAGAAGGGTGGGGTGGTTGGTTGGTTGGTTGGTTGTTGCTAGCGTTTGGTTGAAGGAAGAAGGTTGTGAGATTTTGATGGTTGCTTTTGCATACTTCCTTCTTTATGTTTGGTTAAGATGGGGTAATTAAATATTGATGTGTGTTTAGTTTGACAATGATCTATGCTCACCGATAAACTTGGCTTTGGGATCCATTTACAGGACTATCTTAGTACTATTTTTTTTTTCTTTAATGCCCCGGTGTTAGGATCAATTTACGGACACCTCGAACAATTCTTTTATTGAGAGGTAATAGAAATATGATTACTAGGAATGAAATTCTTAGGAAGAGAATACCTAAAGTAATTTTATTCCAATGTTTTAGATTAATTGAGTAATTTGAATCAATTTTTTTGAAAATTATCAAAGTCAATATTTCATTTTTTTTATTGATTGAGCCAGGAATTTAAAATAAGGGAGGAATCTGATTCTCACTTTATTTGGTAATGTGATTCCTGATCGCCTGTGTCATCGTTAGGAATTACAATTCTATTCATGTCTCTCCCAAACATGAGAGTTCTGAAAGTGTGGCATGTACGTTCCTATTCCTTCCTAATTCCAAACGTCGGAATTATGAAAATTTAGTGTCACATTTCATTCATCCTTAAGATTTCTACCATCCAAATTGAACCTAACATGGAGATGGTTTGTCTTGTCTGCATCATAGAGGAATCTAATAATAGCATATGCTTTATCTTATTCTCCAAATCTTTGGCAATCCCAATATTAGTTCCCATTCTTTCTTTTTTTCAGTAATTAGTTCCATTCTTTGCTTGCTCTGAATTAAATATTAGTCTAGAATTTTAAAATGTGGTATAAAATTGTCTCACCTCACATCGTGCAAGTCAATGCTAGCTCCATAACATAGAATATAATTAATAATAATTCATTAAATACCAAGATTTACTCCATAACACATCACATGGCCTTCCACCAAATTAACCACATCACTCCATGCCCTATTTTGACGGAAAACATCAATTTTTAGCTTCCTTCTTTGATTTTTATCGCATCTCGGGTTTTTTTTTTTTTTTATAGGCAACAAAGTTTTATTAAGAAACTTGACAAGGGGTACATCAAGTTAGTGGGAGGAGGAGGAGAATCCAACAATAAGTTGGATGAAAACACTGTTGGGACCAAGCCCGAAACACCCCCTATAGACCTCAAGATGCCCATATTTAAATAATACAGCTCAAAACCCAAAGGCCAAAAGTCTCGGGGGTTAGTTCTTAGCAGTTAAAAAGGGATCAAATTGAATACTTCTTTCATGAGGACTCGAACTTAAAACCTTTACCTTAGAAGGGAAAGTAACGAACCAACAACACTAAGGTGTGGTTTTCAGCTACCTTTTATGATACTAATTAATCAAAATCTTAATTGGCGGTTAAATTAAACAAATAATGTTGTTAGAAAAAAAAAAGTCATCTATAGGAGCCTGCAGTTACCTTTTATGCCAAAGTGAAACATTGATTACTTAATTAAAGAGTAAGCTTTAAAGTTACGTTTCCTTAGCTGGTTCTTACTTCTTCTTCTTCTTCCTTCATAAAGGTACAATAATGTTTAATTAATCAAGATGATCAGCTAGTTATGTAAGACCAAGTTTCACATTGTCATGGAATCATAGAGGCTTTTGCAATTAAGCTTAAGTTATAAGCTTCTCCAAATATCTTACTACTAATTTCGAAGAGAGAGAGAGAGAGAGAGAGAGAGAGAGAGAGAGAGAGTGAGTTTGCTTATAAAGACGTCAAAACTAAAGAGAGAATTGCTATGGTCACGTGCTTGAGAAACACATTTACAAAGAACTATGTGGACAGGTTAGCACAACTGGCTTTCTCACCCTCCCCCACAGTGGTGGAGGTCCGAGCCCCACGGGGTGTTATTAGGGTTATGAGTTATTGACAGTCTCTGAACTCTCTGTGAACTAACATACTAATTAACACCTCGCTAACTTTCGCTGATGTATGGCAAAAAAAAGAACTATGTGGACGACTAACATCAAAATTTAACAAAATCAAGATTTAAAACAAAAAAAAGCAATTAATCTCTCTGAGCATCATGGAAAAAAACTTGGAAAGTATTTTAATACCAAAATATTAGTCGCCAAGGTTTGTAGAACTTATGTTGAAAAATACGAACAAGGGACGTGATGTGTACCATCCGGACCATCTGTCTCGACAATTAATGATCCAGATTTAGTTTAACTCTTCCGCGGAACTTTTTCCCAAAAAAGTTTTTTTTTTTTTTGTAAAACTGAAGCATTTAAAATACTTTTGGACAGTTGAGATTGCACAGGACGCCCAAGTTGCATGGAAAAATACCTATCAATGTGTTGTATCGTCTTTAGAATTCTGCATTTGTTAGTGATAAGATTCTTGTCACATAATACGATCCATGGAGATATTTTGAACTAAATCAATTATTCAAAAGAAAGTGATATATTCTTATAAATCTAGTATTTTGTGAACTTTTTGTCAAAATGGTTGGAATTAAATTTTCGTCTCGACGAATGAGAAGAAGATAAAAGTGACCCTTAGGCTTGCCTATTGTCAAGAACATTGAAATGTGTATATTTCTCCCATACGATCGGGTGTCCAAATCGATTTACGCAGACCTCGTAGAAGAATATCCGTCCAAAACCATGCACACAAAAAATTGTCTGCCTCCCATCCAAAACAAAAGCCATTAAAAGTTAAACATGGGCAATTCTTTAAGTATCAGATACTAGAAAAGAGTATCCGATCCAAACCGTCAACCGTCCAAGTTACGGTATTGTGGCCAAAACAGCCGAAAGAGAGAAAACTTGTGGGACACAAAACAGAGAGAGAGAGAGAGAGAGAGAGAGAGAGAGAAAATCAGGAGAAAAGTGGAAGGAAAAAGTTGGACGGTAGGGTTTGAAAACCCATTAGACATTTGGTAGTTAAAACGGATCCCTTTTGTCTTAAGACAGGTTTTTCTGTTTTCTTTTTTTTTTTTTTTCCAAATGGGGTTAAACGTCTCTCTATATACTCCCGAACCCCAAATCTCCAATTTAAAAGTCAAGAGATAGATTTTAAGAATAATGAATAAAAAGAGATACAACACAACAAGCCGAATGAGTCTATTTGGTGAATTGTGTTTCTTTTTGTTTTACCACAAGAATGTGATTAGTACTACTCCTAGGAGCAACTTTACAAGTGGAAGATCAGATTTCCCAGCATACGAGGAGTCGACTTTCCTACCTGTGCATTGATGCTTTGGGTCCAGGAATAAGGAACAGAATTTTATGGGATCTCACACCTGGTCTGGGGGTGTAATTTCATACACATGTTTCAGAATTTCACATCAGTTGAGGTGCCGGTGGACCCACGGCAGTAATTTTTTTTGTGTTCATTTTAATCTCAAAAAGTCAATTTCTCTCTTTTCGCATGATTCTCAATAAAAAAATTTCTATCAACCTCTCTCCGCTCATTCGTTACCCAAAAAATCTCTCTCAAATACTAATTGAACATTCTATGAATGTTTACCGGACAAAGATCCGGATACAACTCTGTTCTTTGTGATAGTTGTGTGTTTGTTTCCGTGCAGAGAGCTTATTGGTTGTGTTTAGAAAGCATTGCCAACCCATGCTCTATTCTTTCAAAGCGTTGTTCGTTTGGGGGTTTTGAGAGAGGTTTTTAAAGAGTCAAGAGAAATATAGATAGAAAAAATTTATTGAAGACCGTGCCCAGGGGATTTGAGTCCCCCAAATGAACAAGATCTCAAAATTCCAACCATTCCTCCATTTTGGAAGAAAAAATCAATTCCAACCCATTCTCCGAGAAATGTTTTGACTTCAATCCTTCATTTTGGAGAAAAATAGTCCTCAACCCATCCTCCATTTGGGAGCAACTTTCATTCTCTATATTTAGAAGATGAAAAAAAGTTTTTCCCCCACATTTGAAGGGATGGAGACAAAAAACAAAAAAAAAACTTTGAAGGATAGGTTGGAGCAAACACATATTCCAAAACACCTTTTTGTCGAGGACCACAATATAGTGATATAGAGGAATGAAGGTTGGATTGGAGATGCTCTTAACACAACACAAAGTTTAATTGTAATATTTCCAACTTTGAAATTGTATAGATTTTTAAGGTTAGGTTTTGGTTTTTTTTTGGGTGTATGCTTAGTTGTAACATTTGGGCCTCTTAGGCCATCAAGAGTGTGCTTTAATATTGCATCTGGGCTTTTTGTCAGTCCTCAGGTGTTCAGAACTTTGTCTCTCTTGGCTGGATTTCCTACTCTTGGTTGGAATCCCTTTTCTGTAACCCCTTTAATAAAATTTAATTTGCCGATAAAGAAACGCCACACAAGTTAGAGTGTATTTGATGCAGTCCTTTCGGTAGTCGTTGAAGTTTACCAAACAGCCGTCAAATTCAATTATTTATTTACCGGACTACAACTAAAGATTTGCATAGTATAGCGAGAAAGTCCGAGTCAATCCACAGGGAGCTCAAATATAGTTTGTTCAGATTGTAGATGTAAGAGTTTGCGGCGTTTAGACGGCCAACTTTTGGTTTTCCTTTGCAATGTGATAAAAACTCTTATAGAAATGACTAGAAATGAGTTTTAACTAAAAATTAAAAACGGCAAGGCAATGGAGTTACTAACTGATAAGCACCCGGAAATGTAATGAAAGGGTGCGCTAGTGTCTAGGTTTAGTTTAATTTACTCATTAATTAGTTGTTTTTAACTTAGTTGTCTCGTAGAGTTTGTTTGTTTTGTTTTGTAGGTAAATAGCCTAATAAGGAGCTTTAAAGGCTTAAGGCATGTCATGGCTTGAAGTTGCCCGACGGTCAAGTCGCAGCTCAGGCAGAGCCCAGGCAAAAGACCATCGCCAAGGCGCATCTCAGGCAAAAGTTACCCGACGTCAAGGCGAGGCCAAGGCTAAGGCGTGACCGACGGCTGAGCAACGCCAAGGCAGAGCCAAAGCAAGAGGAACAGCCCGGGCAGAAACTCTCCAGCCAAGGCAGAATCAGTCATGGCCAAGGCGTGGCCAAGCTGTGGCCAAGGCGGAAAGAAGACAAAGCTTCAGAACTGATAAGAGCTCGCTACCAATCGAAGGTTTTAGCTCCAATCGGTACCGAGCTGCTTAGCACCGGCCCCTCCTAACTGGTTCGGTATTGATCGAAGGTTTTTAGTCCAATCGGTACCGAGAGCTTATCTCAGTAATGTAAGGCTTGGCAATTGGTACCGAGGACCTTAGCGGGGCATCTTCAGAGCATCTTTTGGGATATTCCGTGCGCGAAACAAGGGCGGTATAAATACCCCGTTATGTCACCTTTGCACGATTTGGACAGAAATGTACCCATAATTTTAGATCTAGATTAGATTACTTTTCAGCTTTTTGAATTGTTCTTGCTTTGTTCTTCATTTTCAGCACTGATTTTTTAATTTCCTGCCTTTATTAGTTGTCTTTTGCTACTCTTGCTTTAATTAAAGTTGTTTCTTAACTCCCGATCTATCTTTTAAGCTAATTTTCTTCTAGTCTTGCATTTCAATTATGTTAAGTAGATTTTTGCTTGCTCTTATCTCTCTAGTTATGTGTGAGTAGTTTCAAGGGTTAGGTCATGGGATGATTAGCATCCCATGGCTTGGGCAAAAATTGGATTTTTCACCAATAAAGCTTTAATTTTTAGATTTGAAAATTAATGTGGGGCTCGGATTCGTTTGGTATACCGCCGAGGTGTTAACCTCTTTGATCATGTGTAGGTGGGAGCGTCGCCTACTCACCACACATGATGCTTAGAGCTCTGACGCTCGAGGTGGTTATCGAATGAATTCTAGAGCTAGCTTAATAATCGAATCTCTATTTCCCGGTTTAGATACCTACAATTGTGTATTTTAAATCGCGTGAATTGGTGAAAAGTGTGATTTAGCCCGAGTCATGAATGCTAGGATTCCTAGACCTAACCTATATTTTCCTAGTTAATTCATTCTTAATTTAGCCATTTTAATTCTACCGTTCAAAGTAAAACCAAGTTGACTGGCTAAAAGTCGAAAGCCTTGCTTACTCCTACAAATCCAACCAAGCCGTACTAGTTTTCCCTTGGGTACGATCCCGGTCTTCCGGATTATTATGCTTCAACCGACTTATTAGCCCTACGCTTGGGGTAATATTCTTCTACATCGGAAGAGAAAGAAGCATTTTTGGCGCCGTTGCCGGGAATTTCTTATTATGGTTTTCTTGGAGGTTCGACAAACCACTGTAAGTATCCCGCTTTCGTCTCTTAGTAGTAGTAGTAGTTTAGTAGTTTATGTGTTAGTGGCTCGTGTTTAGTTTGGTGGATACCTCTAACCTGACTGTGATGTCTGACCTGAGGTGTAACGAAACCAAGCTAAATATGGAGTGTGTGCTTAGTTAGTTTAGTTTAATTTGTTAGTTTACTTAGCTTAATTTGATTGCATTGTTTAGCCGAGGTGGTGGCATAACCCCTCGCATTTTCTGTTGCTTAGATGAGGTGGCGGCATAGCCCCTCCAGTCTGATAGTTTGTTGGTAGTTAGTTGGTAGTATTGGTTTGTGTATGTCTGTTCATTTTATGTTTCTAGCGTTAGAATAGAATGGCAGCAACACCTGAGGAAATACTTTCGAGCACTATGCAGGAGTTACGTTATCTTACACACACGTTCACACCCCCTTGCATAGCCACTCATGATTCCAATGTTCTCAAAGTTCAAATGCGCTTTTCCAATTGGCTTCCCCACTTCCATGGCATGGATCACGAAAACCCTTCTTCTCATATTAGGGCTTTCGAGGAAAAAGTTGGTACTCTTGTGAAATTTGAGTCCGTACGAATGAATTATTTTGCGCTTTCTTTAAGGGATAGTGCCAAAACTTGGCTTGATTCTTTGAACCCTCAATCCGTGCGGACTTGGATTGATTTGCAAAGGGAATTTCTAAAAAGGTTCTTTCCCATATATTATACATGGGCTCTCAAGCAACAAATTCAAACTTTTGCTGAAAAAGAGAATGAATCATTTTATGCATGTTGGGGAAGATTCAAGAATTTGCTCAATACAATCCCGCATCATGGCTATGAAAACTTTCAAATTGCTAACTATTTTTATAACGGACTTTCTCAAAAGAGTCATGATTTCATAGACATGATGTGCAATGGAAAACTTTTTGATAAAGAACCCGCTCAAGCCTTGGATTTCTTTGATCGTTTGGCCGAAACTTTACAAACTTGGGCTTTTAACAAACATTTTGAGGATTCCAACTTGGATGCCATGGAAAAGGAAATTAAGCCGCATATCTTTGTTGAAACTGTTGGTATAGATTGTGACAGCTCCTCAGAATCTGCATGGAGTGATGAGCCTATTGGTGAAACTGAGATCCAAAGATCTCCTCTTGTGGATTTCCCTCTTTGTGATGATCCGGGGGAGAAATGCCTCACCGCTAAAGTTGTCTCTTTCGATCCCCCGTATCTTGATCCTTCCCCGGAGGACTTACTCCTTGCTCACGAGATGGACATGCTTAAAACTTCGGGCGTCTACTATGAAGATCCATTGGCAAAATCTCTCACCACTAAGGAAATGGATGCCGAAGTGGATTATTTGTATTCGTTGTTGGCTAAACAAAATGCTTGTGAACCAATCTTTGAAGAGTTAGAGCCCATGGAAGCTACAATTGCCCCTTCAAGTCCCCCATGCCTTGATCTTCTCATTGTTAAGGAAATGGATGCTGAGGTAGACTCTTTACACTCTCTATTAGAAAAGCAAGATGCATGTGGGCCTATTCTTGAGAAGTTGCCAAGCATAGAACTAATTGATTTTCTTGGTGTTGATAATGTTGATTTGGCTTACAATCCTTATATTGTAGATTTTGTCAACAACTTGAAAATTGATTTGGTTTGGGCTATGCACTTGGAGGAACTTAAGTTTTTAAAACGAATTCGACAATTGCTTTACTCAAAGTACCTTATCTTGTGGCATGGTCGAGTTCAATTTTTGGCAAAGAGTATAACCTGGAGTGCTCTGTTTATGCTCATAGTTCTTAATGGCATGCTAAGTGTTCATAGCCCACGTGTGGCTGAACCCTCTCTTTCTTTTTCTCTCTAATTTTTCATTCTCTCTCTTAATGGCATATTTGTTCTTTCTTTCTTTGTTCTGTTTTGTTTAGCTTTGCATGATTTGTTTAGTTTTAGTTATGTTTTGTTTTATGTTTGCATCAAATAAAATCTTGGAGATAAATCACATGAAAAGATATCACTAATGTGTTAGTGTAACAAGGGCTTTCAATAGCTTTTCTTGGTAATAGTCTATCGTTAATGATCCATGCTCTCCGCGATTGCCCCTAATCGGAGGCAACTTAGGTCTGTGAGTGAGGGTTGATATTGCCTGGAGTGCACGCTAGGTTGTATCTTGTCCTTACTTGTTTTTGATCCTAGGGGACGCTGGACTTAGTTGTTTGGCGAGGTTGAGCGATAGATTTTATTACGGGCGCTAGCATAACACATTTTCAACGGTCTAGTATAGCCACCTATTACTTACCCCCACCGGTAGGAAATGGGAAGAAAAGTATGACTCGTGTGATCGCGTGATGATCGGGTGGTGCATTTCATTCTGTTTCGCATGTTTTTATTTGATTCTGTATGTTTTCATTTGTTCTTTGTGTTTTCTTTATGTTTTGTCTTTTAGTTTTTGTTTGGTTTGAAGCCAGATAACACGGGCCGGTGGTTCTAATGTCAATTGTTTTGTGGAAGGTCGTTCTTTTAAGTCTTCTGCAGGGTTTATGTGCTACCACACCAGCCTTGGTGGATTGGGTCTAAAGCCGGAGTGAGTGAGGCATTCAGGAGCCCTAAGCATGGGTGCGGCTAAGCGCCGCGGTTGTTAGTCCGATAAAGCTTTGGATATGGCCCTGTGTGACTAGCTATGGTTCCGAGTTGGTAGAACCGAAGGAGTGAACCCTGGAAGCATCTAATCTGGCTGGAGCAAAACATTGGCATAAAATCCTCCAACTTGGTCGATGTATTTAGGGGTTGACATTCCCCTTGGACGGTACATTCGCGCACTCTTCCTTTCTTCGCTCTTGTTCCTAATGCTATGAGGGCATAGCATCGCTTTAAGTTGGGGGGAAGGGTTAGCTTATGTGCTATTTGTTTGATTTTTGTGTTTTGTGTTAAATTTTGAAAAATCCAAAAACAATAGAAATTGAAAATCCCAAAAAAATGAGAAAATTCAAAATTTTCAAAAATAAATAAAGGTTTTTACTTGCAAATCGTTCCTTTTGTCATAATTTTTAGTTTTGTTCATGACTTGTTGCATGCTCAATAATTGTTAGTTGGCAAGAGTTCGTAGCAATCCTAAGAATTTTGTGCTTCTCGATTTGCATGCTTAGTTGAAAATTGAATGGGTTAAGTTTTGAGTTAAGTTTTTGAGTAAGCTTTGGCCCATATCCCCACCTTTCCAATAAATTGCTTGTAGTGTAGGTGAATAATCGCATGTCCATCTCTAATTGTGTTTAATGTCAATTTTCAATCATTTTGGAATTCAAAGCGCACTTAGGAAAGGATACAAGGCATTCTTTGCATGATCATACCACATATGTGTCACCTAGTCCTATTTTGCATCCTAGTCTATTTCCCATTCTTTGCTTTAACCTAGGTGGCCGGATGTTTGGAGGGTTGATAATGATTTTCAATGATTTAAGGAGATTCGGGGGTGGTGTGAATATGATAGAAGTGGTTGGAATGCGAAAAGGCAAAAATTGATACATGAATCCCTATCTTTCCTCTCTCACTACAAAAGCAAAAATCCCAAATTTTTATCTCCCTCTCCAAAAAGCCCCAAAATTGGCTCTTCTATCTCGCTCACTACTAATCTCACCTCAAATGACCCTATTCCTCAAAGAAAAGAAATCAAAGAAATGCTATGAAAGAGCAAAAACGGATTCGAAGAGGGTTGAATACTTTGATAAGAGAATTGGTTTGACTTATGGGCTAGAATTCATTCCGGATGAGAAAAAAGTTCAAGGGAAAGGGGAAGCTCAAGGCTCAATACCATGGGAAGTCGGATGAGGATAGCGACTAAGTGTGATCGAGTCGGTGGTAGTAGTTTTAGTAGGCCTTCTCTAGTAGTTTTCTTTATTTCTTCTTCGTAACTTTGTTTTGTGCTTGGCCGGCGTGTGGTCATGTCTTGGGTAGTTTAGGGTCGGTAGTGGCCAAGGGTAGAAGAACCATGCTAGCATATGGCCACTACACTATTTTGTAGTCCCTTCCCTTTGTAACCAAGGTCATTACAGGCTGAAAAAGACCTTAGTTGATCTTTTGTGCGCTTGGATTCCATTTTGATTGACTGTCTGATAGTTGCATAATTAGTTAATGGCATGTTTTCCTTTCGTTATCCAACTTTCATCTGTTAGTTGTTAACTCTGTTGAATAAAGTGCTTTAGTTGTTTGAGGCATGGTATTTCTTGTTCGCTATTGCCTGTTTGTCAAGCACTTCTTCGGTGGATATGGTTTAAGTCTGAATTCACAAGTTTTGTGTCTCGTATCCTCCCATTGTTCGAGGACACAAACCTTTCTAGCTTGCTTTTAGACTTGCTTGATACTTAGCTTGTTTAATTGGATGCTAAAATTGTGAGTTGTAGAAATGAAATAAAAAGCCGGATTGTTGAACTCTTGCTAGTTGGTAATGTTGAGCATGTTCTAAGTTATGAATACGGAAGAATTGCATAGTCTAGTTTTCTATTTTTCAGTTTGTTATTTGCTAGGGACTAGCAAACCTTAAGTTGGGGGGCGTGATAAGCACCCGGAAATGTAATGAAAGGGTGCGCTAGTGTCTAGGTTTAGTTTAATTTACTCATTAATTAGTTGTTTTTAACTTAGTTGTCTCGTAGAGTTTGTTTGTTTTGTTTTGTAGGTAAATAGCCTAATAAGGAGCTTTAAAGGCTTAAGGCATGTCATGGCTTGAAGTTGCCCGACGGTCAAGTCGCAGCTCAGGCAGAGCCCAGGCAAAAGACCATCGCCAAGGCGCATCTCAGGCAAAAGTTACCCGACGTCAAGGCGAGGCCAAGGCTAAGGCGTGACTGACGGCTGAGCAACGCCAAGGCAGAGCCAAAGCAAGAGGAACAGCCCGGGCAGAAACTCTCCAGCCAAGGCAGAATCAGTCATGGCCAAGGCGTGGCCAAGCTGTGGCCAAGGCGTGGCCAAGGCGGAAAGAAGACAAAGCTTCAGAACTGATAAGAGCTCGCTACCAATCGAAGGTTTTAGCTCCAATCGGTACCGAGCTGCTTAGCACCGGCCCCTCCTAACTGGTTCGGTATTGATCGAAGGTTTTTAGTCCAATCGGTACCGAGAGCTTATCTCAGTAATGTAAGGCTTGGCAATCGGTACCGAGGACCTTAGCGGGGCATCTTCAGAGCATCTTTTGGGATATTCCGTGCGCGAAACAAGGGCGGTATAAATACCCCGTTATGTCACCTTTGCACGATTTGGACAGAAATGTACCCATAATTTTAGATCTAGATTAGATTACTTTTCAGCTTTTTGAATTGTTCTTGCTTTGTTCTTCATTTTCAGCACTGATTTTTTAATTTCCTGCCTTTATTAGTTGTCTTTTGCTACTCTTGCTTTAATTAAAGTTGTTTCTTAACTCCCGATCTATCTTTTAAGCTAATTTTCTTCTAGTCTTGCATTTCAATTATGTTAAGTAGATTTTTGCTTGCTCTTATCTCTCTAGTTATGTGTGAGTAGTTTCAAGGGTTAAGTCATGGGATGATTAGCATCCCATGGCTTGGGCAAAAATTGGATTTTTCACCAATAAAGCTTTAATTTTTAGATTTGAAAATTAATGTGGGGCTTGGATTCGTTTGGTATACCGCCGAGGTGTTAACCTCTTTGATCATGTGTAGGTGGGAGCGTCGCCTACTCACCACACATGATGCTTAGAGCTCTGACGCTCGAGGTGGTTATCGAATGAATTCTAGAGCTAGCTTAATAATCGAATCTCTATTTCCCGGTTTAGATACCTACAATTGTGTATTTTAAATCGCGTGAATTGGTGAAAAGTGTGATTTAGCCCGAGTCATGAATGCTAGGATTCCTAGACCTAACCTATATTTTCCTAGTTAATTCATTCTTAATTTAGCCATTTTAATTCTACCGTTCAAAGTAAAACCAAGTTGACTGGCTAAAAGTCGAAAGCCTTGCTTACTCCTACAAATCCAACCAAGCCGTACTAGTTTTCCCTTGGGTACGATCCCGGTCTTCCGGATTATTATGCTTCAACCGACTTATTAGCCCTACGCTTGGGGTAATATTCTTCTACATCGGAAGAGAAAGAAGCACTAACGCCCGTAACTTAAGCCATCTAATAATTCTCAACAAAAACACGGTTGAATCACACGGCAAAGGTTATCAACCGGAAGGTTTCGCGGTGAAGTTGGTTAGACTTGATATAGAGTTTGAATAACAAGCTAAGCACAAGGCGTGACATCGCTCCCGGAACCATGTAAGCGAGCACATGATCACCGGAGATTAACAACGCCAAGACTTACATTCAAACTAAATATCAAGGTTAAGAACTAGAATCATAGTTTAGAAAGCGAGCAAATTCTTTGGTTTTTTTGGCAAATACGAGGCGAGACATAGCTCACGGAACCATATGAGCTAGCATATGATCACCGGAGGTTAACATCGACAAGTTTTGTTACATAAAAGGCGAACCACGCACATTTCCAAACCAAACCTCAAGTTTTCAGTTAAGAAAGGCAAGATTAACCGAAGTCACAAGGTGTTATTCACCCCATGGCCGAGCCTAAAAGACTACTCAAACATAATGAAAAGACTAGAAAGCTTGCTTAAGGAAGAAAACATGATTAACCGATAGAAATGGAAATAAACTTGATATTAAGGAGAATTTAAAGCGTAGCTACAACATTAACAAACGGGAAATTAACAAACGAACTAAACTTACTTGAGTTCTAAGGAAAATAAGCTTGAACAACAACGGAGAACTCTCCTAGAGAGAGAACTAAAGCTAAGACATAAAGTAGATTCATGCTAAGAGAGAGAGAAGGGAGTATTTATACAACTCAGCATTTCCTCTCCACAACATATCCCTGAACTTGCCAAAAGTGGCAAGTATTCCATAAGTGGAAAGTCCAAAAAGCAGTAAAAATATCTGCTGGAGACCAATGTTATCAATACCATAGGCTAAGGTAGCGATAACATCCTTCAAATGATTCCCCGGAGAAAATTGTTATCGATAACTCCAACAAAATGTTATCGATACCCTCAGGTCTGGACAACTTCTGGACCAAAATGGAACAAATGTTATCGATACCATTGAAGATGTTATCGATAACATTCTTTTTGAAGATTCAGGTTGAGGCTTCAGCTTCAGCAACAGCTCTCAGCAACTTCACAGCTCATCAGCATCTTATTTTCATTCTCTAAACTTAAGTAAATGCTACATTTTAAACCTTTCTTTTACCTTTCCTTTCCTTTAATTTATTTAATGAAAATAAGAAAATACCTCCCATTTGAAAACAATGGCATTACCAGAATTTCAAGATTCTATTTAAATCAAAATGTCAACCCCCCACTTTTAGTACAAAATGGAAAACTGCACATTTTTCTCAAAAGAAAATGGCTCAAAACATGACCTTGCTCTTCAAATAAAACCTTGCAATTTTGTAGTTACTCTTAGAAAAATTCAAGGATCAATTACCGCCATTTTTTTATCTCGAAAATCGAAACTTTTTCAGAAAGTCATTTTTTCATACTTAGATTTTAGGGGGCCGACAGGGTCTTCGGATACTTGGAAGCTTCCGGAGCATTCCTGAGCGTTGAAAAGAGCCTTATTTGCACGTTTTACCTGAAAACACTAAAATGATACCTTACGTGCAATATCTCTATAAAAGCTAAATAAACGCAAGAGGAAACAACATAAAATGGGACCTATAGCACCAAATATCTACAATATTGGGTGCTTATCAGTATTCCATACGAGACTCAAGTTCGAGTCCTGGGATGTCCTTATCCTGCAGGGGGATAACGTACTACTTTCAGCTAGTACCTTAGTGGTGTTGTGGTGATGGTACCTTAGTGGTGTTGTGGTGATGGCATGTCCTCACGGGCAGTAGCTATAGCTCAACTGGACATTCTACAGCGGGTAAGGAACCCCTATGGTCAGGCCCAGGTGGGTTGCTATGCTGGTTGCCCCCTCCTACCATTTTTTCTGATTAAAAAAAAAAATACTCTTCACCAAGGTTGGAATGATGTTGGAAAGCTCCTCATTTTTCACTTTTCTTCCTCCGCCATGCCAACAATTTCCAAATATACTTTCAAACTCTGCAAAATTTAGTCCTCAAATGGGAGAAAAGATTTGTATTGGTATTTTTTAATACCACTAATTTGTTTATGGGGGCCGATAATTCATTATTGAAATGCGAACGTCAAAGATTGAAAGCCCTCCCCATTCGACGACGAGTCATGGTCCAATAAGTTTCAAGTTAAATAAATGTAAATAATAGTACATCAAAGATTGAAAGCCCTCCCCACTCGATGACGAGTCATGATCCGATATGTTTCAAGTTAAAAATAAACGTAAATTATAGTACATCTATTCTAATAGACGATGGGGCAACCTTTTTTCGGTGTCCTCTGTTTTGTAGATTGTGTATATATACAATTGCTTTTCAATAATGCCCTTACCTAAATTACCTAATGCACCACTTATAATTTGGCATGGGCGATTACACTTGGGCAAAAGTGGTAAAATTAATTGCTCGAGCCAACTACTCCAGGTATGGATATATGTGAGGCACGTAAAATGATCTTTTTTGTTTTCTGTCGATTGACCAAAAAAAAATTTAAAAAATACACCTATACTTATATTTTTAATTAAAGATGACGTATTGTACTAAGAGAATGCCTTGCCCGTGAGAAATTTTTCAGTGCTGAGGCCCGAGCGGATACCATATGGTGCCCGCTCAGAGCATTTAAGCCGTCCATTTCAATTTTGGACGGCTCAAATTTGGAGAGAGAAAAAGAAGAGAGGAAGAGAAGAAGAGAAGAGAGAGAAAAGAGAGTGTATCAATCTGAACTGTTCAATATATTTTTGGATGATTCGAATGTACCCGCTCGGACACCACTTCATCCGGGTGACACTAATAACCACCCGGCACTAAAAACTTTCTCCATGCCCGTAAAACATGAAATAAGTACGAACTAAAATATAACAACCTCAGCGGTTCGGGATCTAGTTGAGGCACGCTCAGCAATCAGCATACGCTTCCCCCCTCTCACTCTCTTCGTCCGTTCCTGTCTCTCTCCCTCGATCACCGGCGTTGCTCAACCACCGCCGCTGCCACACTACCAACACAGGTCTCTCTCTCTCTCTCTCTCTCTCTCTCTCTGTCGATCAATCGATTTGTGTGTGTGCAACTAAGCCCTAGCCTTCTCAAACATAGGCAATCCCCCTTTCTCTCTTAGCGCCACTATATTAGGGCTTTTACTCGGTGATAATGTTTGCTTGTTTTCGTTTTTGATTTTCTCTCTCTACGCCAGTTTCTAGTTGTTTACTCGCATTTGTTTTTACTTCTGTGCGTATGTAAGTTCGCAAATTCAACTTGGAGCTCTATTAGGGATTTAGCACTTGTTTCTGGGCTGAAATTTGTTTGTTTGTCTTTTTGCTCTTTGGAGAGCAGATGAAGTTGTAAGCTGTGTTGGGGGGGGTGGTTGTTTATGGTCCATCGTGGTGGTTTACCCTGTGGCGGATGTCAGTGGTTCGAGTCCGCTTATCTCCAACTCGTGAACATTTTTTAATATATATTTGGTTGTTGTTTTTGCATCTCATTAGTACATCTATTTGCCTGAAGTATGATTTTATGGTCTTTGTAATTTACTTATGAGTGCTACTCGATAATTTTTTTTTAATAATATTTTGGTTGTTTTTGTATCTCATTAGTACATTTATTTGCCTGAAGTATGATTTTATGGTGTTTGTAATTTAGTTTTCAGTGCTACTTCACTCCTGTTTTGCTTGAAATCGTGCAGTGCATCTGCCAGTCCAGGGCACAACTGCTGTGTGGTGGTATGGGGGATTTTCAGGCTTTTTTGGGGTAGATCGGGTGTGTGTAGGGGTCATTTGTGGTTGGTAGCATCTTTTGTACCTCAAACAGTAAACAAACAAGTAAAATCGTCTGACGGTTGCAACTTGCAACCGCTTTCCCACTATATCAGTTAATCCTATGCAGTTTGCACCAAAACAGTTCTAAATGTCGCTTTCAAGCAATTCTATAGTTCCCTGCATTCTAATTCTTCACTCTGGTAAATCAATTTCATGCAAGTGAAGGCTGGATGTGCCAAGTTTCATATTAAGTATTGTGGTCAGAATTCTATTCGCATGGATGTGTCAATAAATTGCATATGCAGAGAATAAAAATATGGGTGCATGTGCCAGGTTTCCTTCTTTTCCATAGCCATGCTTACATGTAGATATTCTAGGGTGAATGGCATGTGTAATAACCTTTTTACCATGCTTAAAATTTCACACCACAAAAAGGGGGAAAATAAAGTAGATATGCACATTTGTATATGTGAAATTAATGAAATGTTATAATCCAAATAGTTTTCCATTCTCTTTTTCCTTCATACGGTACATAAATGCATCATCACAGATCCTATATGTATGTGTGTTGAATTCGATCCTATGCTGCTTTCTTTTTCCACAATTCAAACTTCTCCACTTGCTATTGTGACTATTTGAACATTGAAATTGTAAAATCAATGACAAGGTGTAGTGGTGTGCACACACACAGCCTTTGAATTTGATCCTATGCTGCTTTTCCACAATTCAAACTTCTAGTGTCCCTAATGTCCCTACATGCATTTCTTCATTCCTGTTTATTTTTCAGCCACACCCTTCGCCAGCGAGCATTGCCGTGGTTATATTGGTGCTTTCATTTTCTTGGGGTTGGACATCTTTTCAAGTGACTTGTAAGTCGTAACAGTTTCTTTTAAGTCGGAAGAAACGGACAAGAGTTGGATGGAGATAAAAAATAGGTGGTCGAGTAAGGAGTATAAACTAGGGGTGGAATCTTTTATAAAATTTGCGATGACTAATTCAGAAGCGAAGGGTGAGATTCAGTGTCCTTGTATTGATTGTGTAAATAGCATAACACTTAGCAGTATAGTTGTTAGGATCCTTTTGATATGAAAAGGAATCAACTTTTCTTACAAGACTTGGGTGCACCATGGGGAACCTATTCCCCCACGTCAGCCTCAAGCAGAGAATGACAACTATGATGACTACAATGAAGGTATTGGGGAAGAAACTGGAGGGGAGGTCCCTGAGGCTGGCAACCAATTGCATGATATGTTGGGAGTTTGGACAGATTTTTGTTGGTAGCATATTGGATGACGATACCGATGAACCGCCTATTAATCTTGAGAGGGTAGATGCGCAGAATTTTGATAAGTTGTTCATTGTTGCTCAACGTAAAGCTTATCCTGGATGTGCAAAGACTATTCTAGCGTTCATTGTTGAGATGCTTCATGTTAAAGTGTATAAGAAGTTGACGAATGAGGCGTTCGATTTGATAATGAAGATTATTAAAGGGATGGTACCGGACTGTGATGAGACTGTTCCTTGGAACATTTATGAAGCGAAGAAATTCGTAAGGGATTCGGGTTTGGGGTATGTGCCCATTCATGCATGCATAAATGACCGTGCACTCTTTTGGAAGGAGAATGCAAGTTTGGAAAATTGCCCTTAGTGTAATGAGCCTAGGTATAAGGTGAACAATGATACCAGTTAAAAGATCCCCCCATAATATAAGATATTGCGTTACTTGCCATTGGTAAAAAGATCCCCCACCTGTTCATATTGTCGCCTGGGCTTTGTTTGATTTTGGGTTGGTTCTGATTTTGATCGATTGGTGAATTAGGGCTGTGTGTGTGTGTAAAAGACGACATAGCCCTGAATAATTTTCCAGTCGATTGGTGAATTAGTGCTTTATAACTTGATCGCCCAATTTTTTCTTGTGCAATAAGAAAAGGGGTTCATCGCAATTGAACACTACATGGCAAATACGCAAGTAGAGTTCCCACTTTTTTCTTTCTTTCTTGTAACTGTAAATTTCATGCAAAGCAAGTAAATTTCCCAGCTTTTTTAATCTACAAAATGACCTGGATTGTGGTATCACTTGTATGTTTGATTTGAGACCAGTCAAGATAATTGAATTGTTTTATGGGACTAGTTGTTCTATTATTGATTTTGAGTTTCAAATTGGCTTTTTGTTTTGTTAAATTGTTAAATATTTAGTCTAAGGAGTGTTTGTTTTGCAGTATATCGTCATCTAGAACCGCTTCGTAGTTTTTTTGCAATTATGTTCATCCTACCCTTTAGAAAAATTTATATTTCTTGTTGATCTGATATTGCTAGTATTTGGTTTTGAAGGGTTATGGGTGAATGGGTTTGGAAAGACACTATTCTTAGGGAACAGTTTAATTCATAACCTTGGTACCATTCAGTGACTTGTCCAAGATACCATATGTTTCAGCAGTAAAGCAGTTCTAGGTATTCTAGGTGCAGGTTCTCTATCTGATGGATGATATGAATCATGATACACAATAGGAGACATCGGATATGTAGTACATACACGTGTGTGGTGTATGGGGCATAAATAGATGAATTTGGATTCATCAGTTGAAGGAAGGGTTGTTTAGATGAAACTGAGGAACTTTCAGTGCAATAATATACAGGGGTTTGTTTTTCTTTTGTATTTTGTGTGTGTGCGCGCGCGTGCGCGCGCGTTTGTGACAATGTTTGTAGCTGCATTTTTTTGATTTGGGTATTAGTAGTTTCAGTTATTTTTCACCTGTGCGTGCGTGCGTGCATGTGTATGAGTGAGTGTGTGTGTGTGTGTGTGTTTGGTTGGAGAGAGTCATTTTTCATATATTAACACAAGCTTATAATTTTATATTGCGAGGCTAATTACATATTTCATTGGCAAGTGGCAGCTTAGCAACATTTGGCCGACAAGTGGGGAAGTCAATGTAATCTCAGAGTGCACAGGAGTGATCCTTGTAGTTGTCAAAACTCCATCTGAGGTCCCTGTAATTAGCCAAAAACTACTATGCATACAACATGAACAATTGAACATTATTAGAAAGCTTATATGTTTCTCCGAATAAGTACGTAAATGTATTTAATTCCCCCAATGAGCATGTCTCCTGTACATTGTTCGAATCTTGCGAAATAGCTACTTTGGCCTATGAGTCCAGATTCCCTCTTTAGTATATGCCCAATTTCCATGCATGTTTTTTTTCTGTCACTCCATTAAGTTTTCAACTATTATTGGTTTCACATTCATTGTTAAGACTTTGTTGTGAGTAGTTTTGCCAAGACACATTGCTTTATGAATGTTGGACGGAGTTTCTTAGTATAGAGCAATCCTAGTCTAAATATTTTTTTGGATGATGTGACTAGATATGGGTTTTTTCTTCATGGGTAATTTGTTTTCCTATTACCTTGTCTTCATACCCCTACGTTACGTGGGTGTTTCTCCAATTTTGCCTTTAATCTTTGTTTAGAAGAGGGAAAAGGAATTGTTTATAGAGGTCAAATGCAGTGGGTCATTCCTAGGATAGTATGTAGTATTATTTCCTCGTCCTTGACAATCTGTTTCTTTGCTGCAGTAAGAATAATGCCAAAGGTGAAGACAAACCGTGTGAAATATCCAGAGGGGTGGGAACTGATTGAACCAACACTTCGTGAACTGCAAGCTAAGATGAGAGAAGGTTTTGATCTGCTTTTTGTTGTGTCACTCTCTTAGCGCCATTTGTTAATTTGAAACTAATTGTGGTTCTTTAATTTAATGTCTTGGATAGCTGAGAATGATCCCCATGATGGGAAAAGAAAATGTGAAGCATTATGGCCTATTTTCAAAATAGCACATCAGAAGAGTCGCTACATTTTTGACCTTTACCACAGGAGGAAGGAAATCTCAAAGGAGTTGTACGAGTTTTGCTTGGAGCAAGGCCATGCTGACCGTAATTTGATTGCAAAATGGAAGAAGGTTTGTGGCGTCCCCTCCTTCGAATATTCCCCAAATTGGGTTTTTGCTTAGCTTTCCTTTTCTTCCCTTTTTTGCCTGTTTCCGACGAAGTAGCATTTCAAATTCGGATGACAGCTATCAGAAATCCTGCGATTCCCAGGTCATGCTTACATCTGTTTTGATCTATTTTGGCTAGAGAAAAAAACAATACTCCTGTATAATTATTTGGTTATATGGTGCTTATAGGATGGATATGATGCAGTCAGCTGATGCGTCCTTAACCTTTTTTTCCCTTATTTCACGAGGACATATTATCTTTGAGGATTTTGAAAGGCTTTAAAGAACTTCTACTCATGTCCTTATCTATCGTTTCTTTGTTGAATACATATAGTTTTACCTGACACAAGGGAGTTGATCTCTTATTATTGGATTAGTAACTCTTTCCTGTACACAATTCCACTCTGGAATCAAAATGAACAAAATAATGCACATGAAAAAAAACAAGCCATGTTGGGCTGATCAATAGGACTCAAAGGTTTCACTTTGTCTTGTTATTAAAGAGATTCTAACTCCATTTTTCTTTCTGAATGTTAAAAAGATAGTACACTGTGGTTTTAAAGAATTTAAACAATTTCTATGGCTAGTGGAATTTAAACAATTTCTTGTGATAAAACCAAATGCCTTTCCAACTAGGAAGTTAAACAATGTCGTTATTTCCTTGTATAAAGTTGCTGTATAGTTTGTGTCAGAACAGATTTAGTTTATTTTCTTCGATATACATAAATTGTTTAGCTTAATCTTTTTATAGTTTGTGACATTTGATTTATGCTTCACAAAATCAGGATATCTATTCACGGTGCCTGATGGGATATCTGTGTGCTTGAGATGTTCTTACTTTCGCTTTTAATAACTTTGTAATCATCTGTAGGATGAAATACTATTCATGTGGGATTAAAAGAAGAATTTTGTAATTGTAGCAGCATTTCCTGGTTTCAGTATTAGATAGATTCATACGGATCATACGTTACAGCTATTAAGGTAGGAAACGTTGTTTTGACAAAGAAATTGTGATATATTCTTGTAAATTTGTGCTTTATTTGCAGCCTGGTTATGAACGTCTATGCTGTTCAAGGTGCATGCAACCCAGGGATCACAACTTCCAAACAACTTGTGTTTGTCGAGTCCCCAAGCATCTGAGAGAGGAAAAGGTTATAGAGTGCGTGCATTGCGGTTGCAAGGGTTGTGCTAGTGGAGACTGATCTGCCTTTCTTCCAGAGTGTAACTGGAGTATTTGACAAGTCATTTGCTTATTTTAACTATGTAAAAGGTCTGAAACATCTCAATTGCGGGATAATATCTAAGAGACCCATGTCTGGTGTACTCTAGAGCTTCTGCAATCTAGATATGTTCTGCCCAATGTTGTGGATGTTTTCGTGTTGTGATGATTTACTGAACTTGTTAGTAAAAAAAAAAAGTGGATTCTGACATTGAATCGCAATGTAGAACCCACAAACAAAACCAACATATGGATATTGTATGTATGTACATGCAGAACACAACAAACTATGGCCAGCATGGATGGTTTGAAGCCTCCGGTTGTCGCCCAAATTTGTCATAAATTCTTGCTGGTTATACAATACACTCCAGGGCTAACACCTAAAACAATAAACACACTTGGATCATGCTCAAAGCAAATTAAGAGCTGCACGCGCGCGCACGCACACACAGAGAGGCATTTGGTGAAGGAATCATGGCAGGTGATGAAGCAAAACATTCCTCAACTCAGTCTTCGCTTCTTTACCATGTAAGTGTCTCTCTGTATTTCAGGAAAACCATTTTGTTGACAAGATCTTTCAATCATTCATTAAACTGGTTGAGGGTTGTTAATTTCGAAAGATCTCTAATGCGCGTGCATGAGCGAGTGTGAGCGTGAAAGCATCTGTGCATACGAGAATTGAGAATGCAAAAGCAGATCGAGGATTGAAAATGGATGCGAATGGTCCTATTGATTTTGTGCCTAATGTTTTTGTGACTAATGTGCTTTAATTGGGTTCTAAATTCCAATTTCCAATGTTTTAATCAATTAGTGAGTGAGTCAAACAGTTTGATAGTCTAGAAGCAATGTTCCCCTCGCATGAAAAGGATCTCACAAGCCTGAAGGTAGCTACCGTAGGCCAAGTCGGAGCACCGTCCACTTTGTGGAGCCCTTTATTCATGGGAGTGTAGGTAAATTCAACTAGGGCTGCCCGGCATTGAAAAATCGGTTGGTTTTATTTTTGTAAAGAGAGAACCTTCATAATGGCTGTTGCGTGAAGCACCCAACAGTTCACGAGAGTGGCAGAAGCTAGGCACCACCCCCTACAGAGTGATTATCAGGACACAGCCGCACTGCTCGGAGCAGAGAGCATTGGAATCAGTCAAGTTTCGACCCTTCGATTGGTGCCCACCAAATACTCATCATACAAAACAAAACCATAATCATACCAATAAAACACCAAAGAACAGTGTAACAACGGATGGAACTTCAGTAATAAAGCACCAAACAGCATTGCCTTGAGGATTATCCAAAACACCAAGTTGAATACGCGAAAAGAATTTTATTGAACAAATGAATGACTAAACGAAAAGGCGCCAAGCCTGAATCCAATTACACAATGCAAATGCATTCCCTATATAATCAGAAAAAACAGCAGCAGACTAGAAACTACAACTAACTACAAGAACATGAGGAGCTCTCAAGATATATGGGACATGCGATGACTGCCCCTTAATCTTCTCACTCAATTCTTTTCAACTGTTTATTCTGTACTTTTAAGGTTTTTCCTTTTTACAGTATGGAGTAAGCTCGGATAACCTCAATAATTGGAGCCCGGCACAATGGACACTTCCCTCCACCACGAACTAGCTCGTTGGCGCATTTTGAACAAGTGCACATGTGCCCACATCTGAGAGAGAGAGAGAGAGAGAGAGAGAGAGAGAGAGTCAACCAAAAGCAAAAGTTGATGGCCAGAACACTAGGAATGTTTGTGCATGCATATGGCTATCAGGTGTACCTGTACAGTAGAGAATCAATATGGGTATCACAACAAACACAGCATGTTCCTTTGCTAACATGACTCCATTTAGATCCATCCTCGGATGTCTCTGCCGTCCCTGCAACGTATCGCCACAATTCTCAAGTCGGGAAGCATTGTGAACCCATTGTGACCAGTTGATCGTATTGATAATAGAAAGGTGCAGCATAAACACACATATACATGAAGGACGTAAGTAAATAAGTCAACTTCAACACATTATACAGTATGTTCCAACTTCCAATAAAAACGTGATTAGGTCATCTAACTGGAAAGATGTTAGATCATCTTGCAAGAGACATGGATCCAAATCACAACATATTCTCTCTTAAATTAAAAAATGGACCTAGAAACCTTAAAAGGAGCTTAGCCTAAATATAAGAAACTTATGGGTACCCTGCACGCTAATTGTCAAAAAAAGGTACAGTGAAACAATTGGGTACAGCAAATTATGCATACGGATTGGCTGTAATCACATTAAATGCTTGAAGAAGTTGTATTCTGGCATTTTCACAAGAAAGAGAACGGCTGGCATTTTCACAAGAAATAGAAGGCTTGGGAATCTTTTGGAGCTGACAAGTTTCAAGAAATGCATGGTTCAGAAATTGAAAATGGAATCAGGGTCATTAAAAAATTGTAAATGGAACAAACCTTGAACCATGAGACCAGGGGTGGACCCACGTTGGGACACGTGGGGTCACGTGCCCCCATGCCTTTTTTTAAAAAAATAATTTTTTTTTATATAAATTCATAAAAGTTTCATACACTTGTACAAAACATTACCATGGTGGTATGGCTCTAGGCGCCGAGATAAGTTCAAGACCGCCTGGCTTCGAATCCCAAGCACCCCATTCCCTCTCTTTTTTTTTCCATTTTTGTTCTATCTCTTTCCTTTATTTCTCCATTTTTGTTCTACCTCTTTCCTTTATTTCTCCATTTTTGTCCCATCTTTTTTTATTCCATTTTTGTTTTATCTCTTTTCTGTATTTCTCCATTTTTGTTCTACCTCTTTAAATTTCTCCATTTTTGTCCTATCTCTTTGTGTTTTCTCTCAATCCAAAATATTATGAAAATCAAAGTTACTAAATTACTATATTCTTTAGTTTACTTTCTCTTGACTAATTGGTAATCTTACGGTTGCCACCGCGACAATTGAAAGAGTATTTTCAGCCATGAAGATTGTCAAAAATCGGTTGCGGAATAGAATGAGTGATCAATATTCAATGGTTGAGCGATAATTTAGCGGTATACATACAGAAAAATATTTTTTTAAATTGTGAATAATAGATGCCCCTAGTAAATGGAATTCCTGGGTCTGGTATCAGAGCTTTGGTTGGAGCACAAAATTAACATACTCAAGAGATGGCTTTGAAAGGCACAGGTTTTGCGGTTGAACTTTTCAATGGGCACAATGATTTTACTCTTTGGCAACAAAGGGTGAAAAATATATTGACAAGAGAGGGTTTGGTAAAAGCTCTCAAGAAAAAATCGGAGAAGCCGGAAGGAGTGAAGGATGACAAGTGGGAAGAGATGAGATAGTTAGCCAATAGTACGATTCAATTATATCTTGGTAACAGCACTCTTCGAGAAGTCATCAATGAAACGGATCCGGCAGAACTTTGGGCAAAGTTGGAGAGTAGGTACAAGTCCAAATCATTGACAAATCGGTTGTCTTTAAAGAAGCAGTTGTACGCACTTCAGATGTCAGAGGGTGTGAATTTCATAAATCATATGGATGAGTTTAACAGGTTGGTGATTGAGTTGGAAGCCATTGGTGCGAAGATTGAGGAGGAAGATAAAGCTATCATCTTGTTGGTCTCCTTGCCTCCTTCGTATGAGCATCTCAAAACTACTCTGATATACGGCAAGGATACCATTGAGATTGATGCTGTGGTGGCTACCCTTATTTCGCATGAGTCAATGCGAAAGCAGGATAGTGAAAAAGACTCCATTGGTGGAGCTTTGGTTGCATCAGAGGGTGGCAGTTTCAGAGGTAGGGAGGTTGAGAGAGGGAATGGTTCCAAGTCAAGAGGAAAATCACAGTCAAGGGGTGATAAGAGGAGGTGCTACTAGTGCGATAAAGAGGGACATGTAATCAAAGACTGTCGAAAGCATAAAGAGGACAAAGCTAAGGAAAGTTCAGCGAATGCAGCCACTGAGGAGGATTCGTATGATGAAAGTGACGCGCTCACAGTCACTTCAGGTACTGGAAAATTAGATTGGATTTTAGACTCTGGGTGTTGTTTTCACATGTGTTCAAAGAAGACGTTTTTTGATACATATGAAGCTTGTGGCGGAAATACTGTGAGGATGGCTAACAACACAACCAATAAAGTTGTGGGTGTTGGGACATTGAGATTTCGCATGGTTGATGGACACAAGATGACATTAACTGGGGTTAGACACGTGCCAAGTCTCAAAACAAATTTGATTTCGTTGGGAACGCTTGTTTCAAGAGGTTGCAAGTTCCAGTCAAGTGGTAGAGTCCTTGAGGTTCTCCAAGAAGACAAGGTGGTGTTGCAT
The DNA here is from genome assembly GCA_014282245.1 of Rhododendron simsii. NCBI lineage: Eukaryota > Viridiplantae > Streptophyta > Magnoliopsida > Ericales > Ericaceae > Rhododendron > Rhododendron simsii. The sequence continues at coordinate 27,435,316 of CM024961.1, forward strand.
GGGAAGCTGATGGGTACCCTATATAGGCTTGAAGGGGATGTTTTGATTAGGGGAGCAAAAATCAAACATCGAGCAAGTAGTATGGGATGTGATATTGCGCATGTGATGCGTGGGGGTGAACAAGGTGGCAACAAGTTGCAAAGAGGCACGATTGGGCTCGTGGGCGAGCATGTGAGCGGTGTGAAAGTCGTGCAAAATTCCGGCCGGAAAGAGGAGCAACGAGTTGGTGTTCACGTGGAAGCTCCAAGCAAAGAGACAAAATTGGTTGACGAGGTCAAAGGCGCGCGTATTAAAAAGGTCTCTTTTGCTTTAAATTTGGTAAGTGGTGGTGATCTCTCCTTTGTGCACAAGAGGAAGGAGAGGTGGGGCCACGTCAATTCACAAAGTGAGCTTTGTGAGGGGCCCCAATGAGGGGGTGCGGTGCACCTTGGTGAGGGGGTGCGTAAAATCATCCCACATGGCTGAGGGGGTGATTGTTGTGCTTCACCCACGTTGGATAATTTTTCCTATGATTAGGAATGTATATTCACGTGATTTTTTGGGCCATTAATTTGGAAGTCTTGCTTTGGAATAATCCTTAATGAGGAGGAATTGATTTGGGAATAAGAGTTGTTTTCCTAATTGAAGTTCTCATGGGAAAAGGAATTCCAAAGGCAGTAGGAAGCCTTGGAGGTGAAGGATTGAGTTTTCCTTAATGAGCAAAGGCGGAAATTCTCTATAAATACCGAGGCGTATTAGGGTTTTAGGGTATTGTGTGTGAGAGATACACAATTGGTGAGAGCAAGAAAGAAAATATATTGTGAGAGTGAGGGAGAGATAAAAAAATATTAGTGAGCGTGGGCTTGGGGATTAATATTTTTCTGTCTCATTGTACTCGATCAATATAGTGGAATTTCTTGTTTGTGGAGTAGGTATTGAGACCGAACCACGGAAATCTTGTGTTCTTTATTTTTCTTGTGTTTGTTTAATTTTGTGGTGTACTTCCGTTGCGGCGAGGGACTAAAAATCCCAACACACCACTGCATGAGACTAACCCAAAACAGATTCACCAAGAGACTTGTATCGATTTAAGCATGAAATACAAATTGAATTGCAAACGAAAATGTAAATGGTAAAGATTATCGTAAGTTCATAACTATTCTCGTTTGCAGTTCCTAAAGAAAGCGTGTGGAGAAGAGGAAGTGCAAGAGTGATTATATACGTAGGCGCAGTGCACACTAACCCTGTCCACCAGCTGACTGGTTTAGAGCTGCAGAGACTTCCTGTCTTACTGAGCGTTGCAACTCCAATTGCATGTCCATGCAGGCCTCTAACATCCTTTGCATGTGGGTCATTCCTTGTTGAAGCCTTGCCATGTCCGCTCTTAGATCAGTAATCATCTCCCACTCCTGCTACAAATCCGCATCCCAAACAGTTAGTTCAAACTGGAAAATGCAGACAAATATCACGAATTCTTGAAGTCAGAATAGATTTTAGAGGATTTTTCTGAAAATGAAATTTTAATGAAAATCCTCGGAAATGTTGACCACCAACATAGACCTAAGAGGAGCTGACAATGATTTCCTCCTATTGACATTCTCTAAATAGTCCAGTTACCGGTAAACTCCAATATAACTTGAAAGGAAGATCATCCTCAACATTCTAACTTCAACGAATCACATCTCTAAATATGAACAGAAGATTTGTGTGATTCTTCCATCCTTTACAGTAGAAATTGCTCCTAACAAATCTAAAGTGGCAAACATGAACTATAAGTCTATAACCAAATTGACCTGAAGTGATGATCTCCTATTAGTCCAAGACTCTAAAACTAACACATTTAACAAGCTGTGAATAGTCTTTATGGGGTCATACTGATATACAAGTGTTTGCTAAACATGATCTCATCATACATAGAGTACAAGACAGTACATATCCATATCTATGACACACACAAAAAAATCTATACAATCAGTTTCCACAGAAACATCCAAATATTCAAGTTTTTTAACAACCAATCGAACTAACTTTTAAGTAAAATAGAAACACTTTTTCTTTTGAATAGTGCGGTGTAGGTGCTTGTATTTCCTAATCAAGGTTGCCGAACTAAACCCTGTACATAAAAGATGACTCACAAGTTCCGAGCGGTGCATGCTATGTCGAGACCAACTCGAATGATGCAAATGCTGGTGCCAAAGAGGCTGCGGAGGGGGCACAGGTGGAGATGGTAGCACCAGTGAAGGTCTGCCAACAGCATCATTCTGATCCCCATTCTGCTCATCCCTTGGTTGCTCCTGATCCCTCTCGGGTGAAGGAGGAGAGGGAGTGGGTGAGTTCCTGTCCATATCCCAGTCGATAGAAGCACTGGTTTGCCTTTCCACATATGATCGTATTAATTGGTCCAAACTCTCACGGAAACCACTACGAAGAAGATTAGAGACACTTCTCCTACAAGGAACAGAAAAATCCCGGTTCACAATACAGATGAAAAAATAAACACCAAGGCTCTCTCTGGTACCTGTTTTCAAAATCAAGTTTCCGAAACTATTTTTGAAAACAAAAACAGTTGTTGCTTACGCACCATATTCATTGTCTACCAGCAATTCCATTTTGAGAATATAAAATAACTTTTCAATGTTTACTTGATATTCCCTGATAGCAAGTTTCGGAAAACCATCAACCAAACCACTTTTCTGTGCTTTTAAAAAAAAGAAAGAAGAAAACATAAAGACAAAAACTAAACCGAACAGCACCCAAGATGGTTCAAACCCTTCGTGAAAAGAAAAGGACAAATGAAAGTACTTTTAACACCGACTAATACCTGCTCAGAAGTTCCCTGAGTTCCATACTATAAACGTTATCATCATCAGGTGGGAGGAATCTACTGACTCTTCTGACTTGGATGAAACGGCGCATTCTTGGGGGGTCAGAAGGCGCTTCCGACCAATTTTCCACATCTTCTGTCACACCATTTTCGTTCCAATCTTCATGGGTTTCGTGCGGATGATCATCTACACTTTCATTTCCTGGAGTTCCCTGGGGCCAGTCGTTAACTGGACTTTCCTGCCAGTTTCCATCCATATCTCCTGTAGAGTCATCTCTCCAGTCATTAAAATGTTGCCAGTTTCCTCTCTCATCTCCAGCACCTCGTTCCCGCCAATCGCCTTCGTGATTAACAGTTCCTTGCCAATCAATGTTCTCAGCAATTGAGTTTTCAGAATTTGCTGCAGGATCCAAAAACTGTTGGTCATTTTCCTGACTCCTTGGCTGTGAGTGTTCATGGATTTCACGTTGGACCTCCTGTTGGGTGTTTGAATGGATCTGATCATTCCTAGAATAAATAGGATTATTGTTAGATGGAATATCAGATACTCAAAATTGCTGCCTACTTGAACACAAACTATATTTTCTAATCTGGAGAAAACAAAAATTGACCATAATGTGCATTTACAGCCATCTTTTGAAAAACTCATAAAGTTGCTATGGAGAAAACAAAACGCCTATGGACTTGATTTGATCAATGAGATTCTAAAACTTTACCACATCAGTAGACTGTAAATGTGACATTAAGGGACGAAGGACTATCATGAAATCGAAACTATAAAATGCTAAAAATACTAATCTAGTCCGTCCAAAAGAGAACTAAACCATCACATAGAACTTAATTTTTCCATCAGAGGAGCAATCTCCTTTTCTGCTTCTAAGGCTTGGTAGCATAAGCTTTTGTCCCAGCAGACCAGCACCCTCCCAATAACCATTAGATCTACTGCAATAGGACATTTATTTGAATGCCAAGGAGGTCCAACAAACAGTGTGCACTGTTGAGTTATTAAATTAAATATTTATCCTTGTACATGAACAAAGATATTACATACCTTAAACCAGAAACGGTATGCCGCTGTCTGAGCTGAACCAACTCACTCGCTGCCGTTGAAGGTGGTCTCTCGTCCCCAACGGTACTTCCATTTCGCAAGAATCTGCCTCGGAGCAATGACTGGAAAAATACGAAATACAATGGTCTCTGGTCAGGCAATAGCAAAAATATGAAAGCTCAAAATTTGACGACATAAATGCCCTATCTATCAAGGTTTCACCGTGTTTGGGCCATCTTGCATCCATGAATTTGATCTAATTCAATAAAAAAGAAGATAAAGCTGAATTCCGATGACCATTACAACTACATGCTTAAAGCAAAGATTGGCCATTAGAGCCATCAGAACACTACACTGATGTTACAATCCATCATACAAATTCCATGCATGTTGTAACTTCCAATTTTAAGCATGATGGGAAACATAGAAATACACAATGAACAAAGCATCAACGAAGACCAACTGACCTGAATGCGGTTGCGATGAGCAAATTCGGAAACAGCCCGATGCTCCAACAAACCCTGAAGTTCCCGCTGCCTTTCCCTCTCAACCCTCACAAGCAAATCTACTAGAGCTTGTCGTCCCCGCAACCTCGGCCCATCACGGATTTGGTCAACTTGACGACTTACCCCAGCAACATGTTCATCCCTTCTACCACCACGCGCTTCTCTCTGTTGACTATTCATTTGCACCCTCTCTCTCACAATCCTAACCCTTTCACGTTCAGTTTCACCAAGCCACTCTGCTCTTGGACTGTTGCTCCTCTGAGCTACATTAGACGAACGATCACTAATGCCACTATCCATCCATCCACGAACAATATGCCTGACCCTCTCCCTCTCGCCGTCCCCAAGGTCAGGCGATTGCTCGCGGCTAGAACTCTCAAGGTCAATGTTTCCATTTTGTAACCCCATGTGATCCCGGGACCAAGTTGCATACTCATTCTCACTTTCACTGGCATCATCCAAACTACCCCGAGTCTCACTGCCCCTACTTTCAGACATATTTGAACTGGGGAGATTTGTATTCGACTCGTCACTACTCCTATGATGCCTCACTCTGTCTCTCACTCTCTCCCTAGCATGACTCAACAAGTGTTCATCCTCTAACTCCCGCCACATTTGCAGAATAGACGATGACCTAGTGCTCAGTCCCTCAACATTGCCTTGCCTTCTTGAAGTCGAACTATGTGACTCCCTCAAGAAGGACGAATCGAGCATAGAAACCGTGTGCAAACCCGCGAGTGCCATCAACTCCGACTCTCTATTCCTCCTCTCAATCGTGGTAATCATCTCCTGCGCCCGTCGGGCAGCCCACCTGCCCAAGATGCGCGAGTGGCGCCTCCGGGCAACAGAAGACTCTGCCAGATCATCGTCCTCGATATCCGACCTCCTCCGCCTCCTCACAAGCTGATCACCTTCCTCATCCTCAACCTCACTACTACGCGGAGTGCTACAAGACTCAAATGACATACAATCGTCCAAACGCCCGCGCATTAGTTCCTCCAATCCCCGCTCGAATTCAGACCGGGGATCCGTGGCACTCTCAGGCTTATGTTGCAATTGAACATCTGTCATCTTATAACCCGCAAACCCTATCCACCCACCCACCAAACTCACTTAGACCACATATAATCAACCATTTTTTAAACCTGTCATTGGTCTTCCTCACCCACAAACGTATTTGATACACACAGACCCAGAACCAAACCCTAATTTCACATCAAAGCAAACACAATCGCAAAACAAAAGTAACCTAAAGAGATTGAGATTGATAGGTCGGTACATATCCACCTGATCAAATAACAGATAATTCACGTCAATACAGGGCCTCCAATCAATGACCAATCACGAGAAAAAAAAAAAAAAGAATCAGAATTTCCTCATAAATGGAATTGAATTGATTCCAATAATGCAAAATACAATTCGGAGTTGGATTGGTGAAACAAAAATCGTACCTTTGTTTATGGCGGTGAGTGTTTCTTCGTTCCAATTTATAATGAACAAAACCCTAACTTTTGGTTATATGTAAACACTCAAGAGATAGAAAAGCTATATCAGATTACTATTCTGAAGACGTGAACACGCAAAGAGAAGAAAGGATGGTGAGAATTTATAAATAGAAGAGAGAGAGAGAGAGAGAGAGAGAGAGAGATTTGTTGTTCGTAAATGTTTTTGGTTTTTGTTTTGTTTTCTTTATTTTTGTTGTTTCGTTTTGTGAAGCAGAAGAAAGAACGCTGATTTTTGTGTTTTTATTTATTTTTTGTTGCCACAAAAAGGAGAGGGAAACGCGAAAATGCCAAGTCCACCGACGCGCATGCGCACAGATGATTCAAGCCGTTCAATAATTTTCAAAAGTAAGACTGAGTGGTCACGCAAAAAATCAACTCAATCCGATATGTGTAGATACACGAAAATTTGAAATATGGATGGAAAATAGGAGATTGGATTAGATCTTTGAGAGTGTACACATATCGGATTGAGCTAATTGTTCATGGCTCCACTCGTTTTTTAAATTTATTAAACTACTCGAATCATCCGTGCAGGAGCTAGAGTGGACCCCGCATACCCATCGATTCCCGTGCCGGTCCATGGCCAAGGGGGAAAAGGCTGAGAAGCGCTGATTCTAGATTTTGTATTTTACACGTCATCCTCTTTTTTTCTTTTACTCCACCAGAGGGGGTGTTTAAACACTTTGACTTATCAATTAAAAAAGAAAAAAAAGGGTGTGACACATGATATTATTATATTTTGTGAGCGTCACGTGTCAGCACTCCAAAACTACACGTTGTGATTAAGTGTATAAACTTCGCAAAAGTGTCCAACAATTAATGTTTTTTGAGAAATATGTGGGCAAGATCACTGAATAATTATTCAAAGTCTAAAAATAAAGACTGAAAAATTGGAGCGACAGATATATTTATTTATTTGAATAAAAAGATTTTTGAGCCGAGCATTTGATGCCTGTTCTTGATTACTAAAATATTTTATTTTTTTTATTTACCCAAAAAAAACTATTGTATTTTTAACTCCACCTTATTCTAAGAGAAAAACTTGGAAGATTGGTGATAAGATATCTACCAACTTTATAAGAAGCAAGCATTTTCGGATGATCAAAAAACAAAACAAAAAATTATATATATATGAGAGGCAAAAACAAAAATGCATGCTAAGAAAAATGGCAAAAGTAAAAATTACAGGCATTTTGGGTAAAATTATTGTCATTGTCTTTCATGTCGTCTTTTTAAAATTTTTGATAATTAATTTGTGTAAATTTCTTTTGGTACATGCTTTATTCTTATTTTTTTTGATTTATCTGATCTTCTTGATTATCTTATCTGAATTATTTCAACTGTTCGTACCCCAATCTAAATTAACTTGTCATTGCGCTAAACGCTAGCGATCAACGAGTGTCAATCTCTCCTTTTCCTGGAAAAGATCAATTCATATATTTTTTTTAATTCATCTCGTCAAGAGGAATAATCAACCTCTAAACTGTACGCAAAAAATCATGTGAAGTTATCGATGTGAAGCACAAAGTCGTAGTCACACAAGTTTTTGAAGAATAAATGACACGAAATCTCTTTATCCAAATAAAATTCCAATTAGAATTTAATAGTATCCAACAGCCAGTCAAACCATTGGTTCAGCAATTCCAATCCAATCTTCAATGGCAAATTCGACCGACAGAAATCGACTTGAAATATATATATATATATATATAAATATAAACGGACTTTTTCTTAAGGGAAAAAATAAACGGTGTTTAATTTGATGTGACATTTTTGTTGGCCTGTTACACATTGTATTCAGGTTAGTTTACGCTCATGTCGATTAATTCTGGGGCTCGTTTTTGTCATCCGCTTGCATGGAACTCAATAAAAGTCATAGTAAAGCTCTGTATGGACTGAGCTCAAAGAAGTTAATATATAGCACTTGAGAGATTTCGAACCTAGTAAGATAACAAAACTTTTAAGTCTTAGGTCTTGACCACTAATCCAACGTGTTGGAATTAATCATTAATGGAAATTGATTTGATGCACGGCCGTATTATTTTTTGTTTCAATGGACTAATAATAGTTTCATGTTGATTTGATGGACTAAAAAGTACACGTGGTCAATAATTCAATTATAGAGACTAGCTGGAGAGTATCCTTGTCCGCAGGTTAAGCCAAGGATAATAGCTTGATTATTTTCAGAGTGATTGGTAGGTGAAATCAAGATAATCCAATTTATTAGTGATGTAACGGCTCGTTGGTTGGAAGAATAAGTTTTTGAGTGGATAGGTTACGAGGGAGGATTAGTTAAAAAGGGGTGATAAGCAAAGGGGGAGTTTGTTTGGTGGTTGAAATTACTTGATTGTCCCTTGCAGTGAGAGTATAAAAAGAGTTCGGAGAGATTTGACGAGGCAAAAGGAACCATTATACCCATCCAGGTAAGCAATTCCTTGGGGGTGGGGGTGGGGGTGGGGGTGGGATGAGCTTATTAGCCCTACAAGGATCTTACTAGGGGGTGTTTGGCAGGTGGATTATCCTATTTTTCCATTTCTGCATTATTCCCAGAATGGATTTTGGCAAAATAGATTCACTGATTTTAACTAAAGAAAACAAAATGAAAAATGAGGCCCGAAGGAGCTTTTTCCATTTTCGGTTCAGAAGAGCTTTTTCCAGTTTTGCCCTCCAATTTTTGGTTATAGGGCTCTTTTAGAACGCTCGTTGAAAGCTATAGAGCCAAAAATTTATTATGACCATTTAGGATAAAATAATCAAAAAAATAAGATCTTCGCACTGATTCAAATGGATTGAAAAAATGGAACACTTAATTTTTTAATCATGTTTGTAAATAAATAGTGTAAAAAATTAAGTGCTCCAATTTTCAATCCGTTTGAACCAGTGCGAAAATCTTATTTTTCTAATCATTTTATCCTAAATGGTAATAAAAAAATTTTGACTCTTAAGGCTTTCAACGAACGCCCTAAGAGAGCTCTGTAACCAAATAAAGAGGATAGATATAAACAATATATACTTATATGCTAGTAATCGATAAGAATATGAACCACCTGAAAATCTTAATAAAAGAGAGAAATAATAACAAAATAATAAAGGCCAAGGGCAACTTGGTAAAAAAATCAACCCATAATTTATTTTTTAACATTCATTCACCAAACACTACTACAGTTTCAAAATACATTCTGCGCGTATCTTCCAAACACTTTTACCATGCTCAAAATACATTCTAGTGATAATTCAAAAAGCTAAAAAGCTAAAAACGAAAAGCCAAAAAGTAGGCTCCCAAGCACCCCCTTAATCTGGATGGGATAAGCAATTCGGGTGCAAAATGGGAACCACCTCTTTTATGGAGTGTGTGTGTGTGTATGTGTGTGTGTGTATATATATATATCAATGAAGTTCATATTTACTCAAGAAATAGAAAAGAAAAAAAGACATCTCAATAAGAGCAGAGGATTTAACAGTATTAAATACAGGCAAGAGCCAATCTAGAAGTGCAACTTGAAATTAATTGAAGCGAACTAACAATCTAACTAGAATTTATCTCTTCAATGAAATTTACTTCTTATTAATTCCTCTCATACCTTTTTCGCATTTATGCAACTTCACTACCATATTACATTGAATTATAGAATGGGGAATTAAGAAAAAATAAATGTTCTCATTAGCCGGATGGTTTTGACAAACCGGGGGCTTAATTAGATCCAAAAAACAAATATGAGGTCCTTTTTGTTGCACTAATATAAGAGGTGGCAGAGTAGGAGAAAACCCTAATGTTTATAACTTTTCGAAGGCCTAAAGTAGCCCCACCTCGAACTTTAACTCAGAGTTGACCTCAAACTTTAGCCCAGAGTCAGCTCGTTAGTCTCTTCGGTCTTCCAATTAATTATTAGGCAACAAAAAGAGAGCAAAGAGCTTCCTAGCTCTTTGCAAACCTCCTCAAGCCCATGAATGGCTTTCCCTCTCCCTCCCTTTTTCTCCTATTGCAATCCAACATCAACAAAAAGAGAGCCGTTCATTGCCGATATAAGATTCGAGCCATCGGATGTACGATCCAACGGCTTGAAAGTGCATAGCACGGTGCTACACACACCACTGTACAATACCATCCCCCAATTCCACCATGGTCCTTCACTCACTATAATTTAGCTGTATGTTTGTCTAGTTAGTTTCCTTTCATGAGACACTTTTTTTTTTCAACAACCGATAGGTGAAAAATCAATAGTACAGACCAAGATAACTTTTTTTTGGTAATGCAATGTATTTTGGGCCAACTTGCGCACACCTCAGACTAATCTTTACAACCCCCCCCCCCCCCCCCCCCCCCCCCCCCCCCCCAAGCTATTTCACACGATTTTGCATTGGGTGAGGCGGCCTGTTGGCAAGGATAATCATCCAAGATACTAGTAGCTTTTAGTTCAGAACATGAATCTGTCATATCATACAGGCGAACAATTTGTGTATGCAAATCATTTTGGACAGTGATTTTCGCACTTTTCAAATAAATACCCACACTTTAAAAGGGGAGGGCGAAATTCAAATTCATATAGAAATTGATTTTCGCACTCACACTTTTTGAGTGTGGTTAGTAATTTGGAGAGTTCCCATCATTTTTTTTTTAATTTATTAGTGAAGGGATTCTAGTTTTGAAGGTTTAAGGACCAGTTAGGTGTATAGCTAGATTAGGCCCCTAGGGAAATAAGGACTCCTAAGCAAGTTCTAAATTTTGGTGGGTTGGGCTGCCTTTATCAATTCCTGGTGATTGTTCAAAACTGAGTAGCCGAAAGAGCGACACTCTTTTTCTTTTATACTTGGATGTTCGGGTTAACTTGTGTGTATCTTGATTAATTTCATAGTAATGAAGTTAACAACCAGGCAAACCTTCAGTGACTCTAACCCTTGAAATATTTGACCTTCATAGGATTCGAATTTGCAATCTCTTATTTTGTTAAGTTCCTTGGGGTTTAAGAGTGACCTCCTTTGAAACACACTTTTCTTTTGACCGATACACCAATTCAAGAAACCAAAACAGGAAAAACAATCCAACAGAAAAATCAGAAGAAGCAATACATAAATACCGTTAGCAAGTACAATCCCACATTGATTGTTGCTTAGGTATGAAATGATGATCACTTAATATACCTCCTCACCTGATAGCGTAAGTTATTGCTTAGGTTCTGTGGTGGTTGTAGTTTTGAAGTGTTGGCGATGAATTTTATTGAACTTTTGAAACCATCTAGTGGTGTGGGTGCACGGTGGTGAAATAACGATGGATGGCGGCCGGGTGGAGTGCTGGTGAGGTCGTTGTGGTGATAGTGTGTGAAATGATAGGGAGGTGGTGAAGGTGCAGTGGTGAGGTGATAGTTGAGGTAATGGCGACGGTACTAGTAGAGTGAAGCGGTTATCAAATGATGGCAGTGATGGTGGTTTAGTAGTCGTAGGGGTCAAGTGATATTTTTGGTGATATGGACACCAAAATTTGGTTTCATAAATGTATAAGGCCTGTCTTAGGCGAATCCCGACGATTAAATAGTTTTTATGTGATTTGAAGTGTGAATATTCCTACGAACTCTCACTCTTATGAAATGAATGAATACCTTAGAATTGGGAATGCGAGTATCGAATGGAACTTAGAATGAGTGGAAGGGAGGAAAAACATGTTTTGCGTGGCTCCAACGATCTTTGAATTGGTTTACTTTGACCAACTTTTCGTAACCCTAAATCTATAATTAAGTTTTGGTCTATGGAGACTCTATCCTCATTATATGCCAAGCTGTGGGAGATTGGAAGACCAGAGAGCCATGGTTCCATCTCGCCATCTTTTAGTACCTCAAATACCTTCTTTATAAATATAAAATAGGTTTTGATTCGGTAAAAAATTAAAGTTGGTGAGATTTAAGAATTTTGGAGCCAAACTAAAATTGGTTAGAAAGTAGGTTAGACAAGCTTTTTAACAGTTCAAATTAAGTGCAAATTGGAGTTCATAAGTGTCCGAGACAAATCTGGAAAGTTTGGTCTGTTTTGGAGCGCACAGAATTGCGCCTGAGGTGCATTAAAACTCTACCATTGGTCTTGAAACAATTGGTCTTGAAATATTGAGGATGAGCCCGGCTGGGGCGCATTAAAACTCTACAATTGGTCAAACTTTGCGGTTTTTCCCGAATACTTCTGAACTCCGATTTCGCAAGGTTTGAACCGTTAAAAAGTTTATTGAGTCTACTTTGCAATCTAAATAGTTTAGATCTAAAATTATGTGTACATCAAAAATAAAACCAATTTACCCTCGGTGAATCAAAAAATATATATATTTCGACAAAACGCTTGCATCTCCCTCATTTTAAATCGGATAAAGACTCATTATATTTCGATAAAGAGAACTTTAAAAGTTTTAAAAGATGGTCGGATCCAACTGTAAAAATAGTAAAATTTAGTTTATAAAAAGTGGATAGTAAGTAGACTACTACAAATATCATCAGAGCACTATCATCCCTTCACCACCAACAATATATATCACTGTAATACAATATCTCCACCACCACCACTTCCGCTCTGCTACCACCATTGGCACCACATGTCAACTCGAGCACCTCCTCCTTCATTTAACAGTTACCATGCACCAACACCACTACTTCAACGCCACGATTATTACACCTTCACATGCAACCGCCCCCCATGACTAGTACTCCACCTCCACCACTCATTTTTTTGCTATTCATGGAAAATTTTACATGTGTAGAAAAAAATTTCAAAAGTCAATCATTTTTTGAACACGTGTATAAATAAAATAATGGCTTTGAACTTACCTAAAAAATAAATAAGTAATAAACAAATGTGATGCATATACACACAATCTCGACTCTTCTTCGAACATATGCATTCTTTGCTGTTTACGGAAAAATACACGGGGTTCGGGCCAGCCTCTGCTAGGCACAAATTCTGCATCCGCCATGCACTAAGTGTGAGCTGGACCGGACCCCATTTGATTAGTGTTGGGTAAATATATATATATATATATATATACACACACTAATATATAAGAGAAGTGATAATCTGATAGAATAATAAGTAATTTACGTGACTAATGGTAACGGCAGGGGCACCTGAGTATTGTTTGTTTTTGTCAGTCCAACTTAACTCTCTCTCACAAATTTGTCCCTCCAAGTTCTAAATTCTAATTGCAAAACGATCGTATCTCCAAAATGGTGTTTGTCTTGTATTACCATATACGGAGTATATATCTTCATTCTAAACATCATCAAGACCAATCAACTGATATTAGATGTCAAGAGTCCCACCCCACGTCACAAATATAATTCGCGTGTGCATGCGAAAAGAAAGCGTAAGCATGAAAGTGTCTTTGAATCACATATCATGCAAGCTATTAAAATCAATCCGCAATAGTGAGATTTGAGAGTGCAAGCAGGCGGAGGTTTCTAAATCAACTATATATCTCTCACTTTCTGAATCAAAAAGCGAGAATTGAGAGTGGAAACGGGATATTTTGAAAAATTATGTGACTAAAAGCTCCCACCTTGACGAATGCAAACGAGTCGGGTTCTGGCATCGCGTAATGGGACCATCCTCCACCCATAGAATAGAGTAGTACTGTTCGCTTTGCTTTAAATTAACTCTAAATCTCCAATCCCTGAAAATTTGGAATGTATTCCACCTATATATTCTGAATAAGTTTAAAAGTAGGACCGGAAGTACTGCAGAATTTTGATAATTAAGGTTGTCCGAAAGTTGAAACTGATACTTAGATTCAAGATTAGACCGGTTGGTTGGTGGGCACGGAATACAAACTTTTGAATCCCCTAGTCCCACGTGAATTGTTTGCCTTTAGTCAGATATAAAAAAAGATTAGTTGAGATACAGATATGCTGGTCTAGACACACCTAACTGTTAAAATAAAAAACACCTTGGACTAGATCGATGATGAATCATTGAACCCTCAACAACAAAAGGAGAAACAAAGAAACTCTGGTGTCGTATGTTCGAATCTCATAGAAGCTAGCCAACTATCCCAAACCTTAGGGCCACTGAAGGTTACGTCCGGTCGTTACCTTTAGGGTTTCAGAATTAATCGAGGTGCGCGTAAAGCTAACCCGAACATCCGATTACAGAGAAAAAGAAAAACACATGAGTTGGCAGGAAATGTGCATGGATGAGCCGTAACACAAGGGCCGGCATTGATGGGGGCATGTGTCCATTAGTATTTGGACAAAGGCATTGGGATGGGGAAAACAGTGTTTACTCATGTTAACCTGTCTGTCATTCCCTTTTCAAGGACAGTACAATGCCCCCCCTCCTTTAATTTCTCTCTCAATTTGATAGGGTTATAGCAAAACTCCATGTCCAAGAAGCCAGAAAATTATTTCCTCCATTGCACAATGCACCCCCTTGGAATTACATGGGGATTGGTCCACCATTATTGGGAAGCTCACATGGTCAAGTACTGGTGGGGGGTTTCTTTGGAGAACAAATTAAATCACATTTCTCTAGTGCTTCTATGATCTCTATCTACTCAATGGGTGGAAATGAAAATGGGGTACATTAACTAAAGATTTGAAAACAAATCATGTTTATGTTTTCAGTTTTTATGGCTATAACCTAATAAGAAATTAATATTTTGGGGGAAAAGTGTGGTTTAATTTACATATTGTTCTCTATATTTTCTGCGTCATCGCAGAAAAATATAACGAACACAAACATTGTAATTTTTTCATAAGAATTTGAGATGTAAATAAAACTATGGATCCTAAATTTGTCAAGTGTCTGATTCGAAAAAAGAATGAGAAAATACGGTAGGTCGAAGATAACTTTTTGCTAATTATCGGGATATATAGGGAAATAATCTGCATTAGAGAAGGATATATAGAACATATGTTTGTTTGACAAATGAAAAACGCTGAAACATTAGGGTTTAATGCTTTCTAAAGTTCTAACATTTGAAAAGTTCTAAAAATTACGTTTGAAGGCGATGGATCGACATGTGTTTTAACTTTCTTTGATATTAATTGTTCTTGTTCACAAACGCGAAGATCAGAATTAAGGACACGCGAATCAGGGTTTCATCCATGAGAGTAGAATCCTAGGTTGCTGATAAGAGTACTTTCTAGTAATGAAGAGGGCTGAAAATGATAGAAATATGGTGCCTATGCATTTTGGGTCCATCCTAAAAACATCTTGTTGTGTAACTTCATGGTTTCTTCTGTCTTGTTCTCTACCATAGATGGAATCCAAATTGCCACCTTTCTCTCACCATAAAGCCCATAACATTCTCCCAATTATGTTCAGGTGTCTTTTTCAAGTATTTTGTGGGCATAAAAAATTGTATTTTGTGGAATACCATCATCTTGGATCCATAAAATGTAGAGAGTTCCATGAAGATCATTCAAATTGATTAGACCAAGTAGTCTTGTGAATTGCTATTTTCACATGGGCATGCACATGTTATGTTCCCATATCATGCTTGTAAAGATAACAACAATGAATGAGAATAAGATAAATTGTAGATAAGCATAGTACTGAAACTGGGTTTTAATTCGGGTACAGTTACGAGTAAAGAAGGTGTAGTTATGAATTCGCTTCACCTCGATATTTGAGGGAAAAAAAATCTCCCTTAACTATTGTAGTACTAGTAATTTCATAATTTGGAATTGCAATTTTAAGCAAGTAATTTGGACAAGGCAAAAGGGCCACACTTAAGTTTTCTTAACAAACTCTTTCAAAATGGGACTCTACCTTGTAAGGTAGGATTTGTAAATGAAAATAGATACTCCTTATTTGCTCCCCGAATAAATAATGATTGATCGATCTTTTTTCGGCCAGAAACAAATATTAAATCTTTTTCTTCCCCTAAATGGAGGTTCTTTGTTTATTTATCTGTCTCCCTTGGAGGATTATTAGTTGGGCTTGGTTAATACAGACTTACCGGTTGACGTAATTTAGATACTTGTATTTGATCTCTCAATACTTGTAGAAAAAGAAACATCACCTTCAGAAGTTATTCAGTGCTCCTCTAACACCTTGCACAATCGTATGGAGAGGATGGGGCAAGTTTTAACTGGTGCTGAGCACTGCTAGCTAATCTTTGTGGGACCCACGTACAGGTGATAGGATCGACAAGCTTTATGTGTAACACATTTGTTCGTACAAATATTTGTACATATATGTAGGAAACCTGTACGTTTGCCTATTCTAGCTCTATAGTCTTCCTTTTCAAAAAATAAAATAAAATATTGCCTTCCTGTTAAGGGTATCAATTAATTATGTTTTTTTTTTTTTGACATGATCAATTAATTATGTTGTACCCAAAAAAAATCAATTAGTTATGAGAAAATACACTTGTGTTGTTATATCATTTTGGTACCCTCTTGCATTGATCTGCAAGATTATTTTTACCTCTAAGTACAGAAAAGTGAAACTTAATTCTAATT
This sequence comes from Rhododendron simsii, assembly GCA_014282245.1. NCBI lineage: Eukaryota > Viridiplantae > Streptophyta > Magnoliopsida > Ericales > Ericaceae > Rhododendron > Rhododendron simsii. Next base: position 27,451,614 of record CM024961.1, read on the forward strand.
AAAGAGAGATGAAATACTTAATTACCACTAGCTCCACTTTTACAAAAATACATTTATCATTAATGGAAGTGTCACCCTAGGATTTTAGGGTATCCTAGGGTTTTAGGGTATTCAGGGTTTTAGGGTACCCTGAAATCTTGTGGTAGTACCATCAATGTTCTGAATACCGTACCGGTCAGGGTATCGATTTTCCTACTAGTATTGTACATACCAGTACCAGTCAAATACCGGGTACCGTTTCGGATTGATCATTATTAGTGTTATTTTCCTACTTAAAAAGAATTTATAGTATAATATACACTTTTTTAAAATAAAAAATAATTAAAAAATCCGATATTTGTTCGGTACTGTCCGGTATTTGCCCGGTACCGTCCGGTATTGACCGGTACCGTCCGGTACTTGAAGAAAAAAATAAATTTAAAAATAGTCCAGTACTGTCCGGTACCAACCGATATGTCCGGTACCGTCCGGTATTTGAGCCGGAATGGAATTAGATATCTAGGGTACCGGATTTTGTCAAAAACGATACGTACCGGCCAATACAGAATGGTATTAATAACATTGAGTATCATAGGATTTTAGGGTACCCTAAGGTTTAGGTTTATGCGCTTTCATAGAGCCTTAGGGTTTAGGTTTAAGAACTTTCATAGGGTATCCTAGGGGTTTAGGCATTTTTATAGGGTACCATAGGGTTTAGGTACTTTCATAAGGTGCCTTAAGGGTTAGGCACTTTCAAAGTTTAGGATTTTAGGCACTTTCATAGGGTTTCAGTATTTTATTAAATAGAGTAGACCTGGTGAGAATTACTTTTTATGTTGTGGACCTAGAGGTAAAAAGCCCAGCTGCCTCCGTGAACCCATCGTATGTTGCCAGTTCCAAAAACGATCAGAGAGCCGCCGCTGCAAAGACTACCGTGAACCTCGCATCCCAACCTCCACCATGCTGCCGCCACCTGCCGCCAAAACACCAAACCGTCAATGTCCTCAGCCTCCTTGCAGCTGTCAAAGCACCACAAAACCGCTACTCCACCACCGACAACTCCGATGCATCCTCCACCTGGAAAACGAAAAAATGTTGTTTGGTTTTCTTATTTTTGTTCGGACTTTTGTATTATTTTGTGTTTCGTTTATGAATATATCTTTCAATTTCCTTAAAAAAAAAACTAGACTTAGCTGGAGCCACGCAATGAAACACACTAAATGACGTGAAATCAATGTTCTGAATACGGTACCGGCTAGGGTACCGATTTTTCTACTGGAACGTACCGGTACCGGTCAAATACCGGGTACCGTTATGGATTGATCTCTATTAGTGTTATTTTCCTACTTAAAAGAATTTATAGTATAATATATACTTTTTTAAAATTAAAAAAAATAAAAAATCTGGAATTTGTCCGGTATTTGCCTAGTACCGTCCGGTATTGACCGGTATTGTCCGATACTAGAAGAAAAAAATAAATTTAAAAGTAGTTCGGTACTATCCGGTATTGACCGGTATTTGAGCCGGAACGGAATTAGAGGTGTAGGGTACCAAATTCTGTCAGAAACGGTACATATCGACCGGTACGGAACGGTATTAATAACATTGCGTGAAATAGTAGATTTCAATTCCAAATGATGCAACAATACTCTACCGTGGTGGACCATGCGTATATTGGCACATCTTTTGATGTTGTTCGGTTTTCTTGTTTTTGTTCGAACGTTTGCACTGTTTGGTTATTCGTTTATGAATATAGTATATATCTTTCTGTTTCCTGAAAAAAACTAGAATCAACCGGAGCCACACCATAAGTATTTTGGCACATCATTTGATGTTGAATTGTTTGGTTTTCTTGTTTTTGTTCGGACCTTTGTATTGTTTGGTGATTCATTTATGAATATATACCTTTCCGTTTCCTGGAAAAAATAACTAGAATCAACTGGAGCCACGCGATGAAACACGCTAAAATTAAATGACACGAAATAGTGTAAGATTTCAATTTCAAATGATGGAACAGCTGATCTTACTCAACCGTGGTGGACCATGAGTATTTTGGCACATTGTTTTCACTTCAACTAGTACTAGTTTGGAGGCCCAAACAAAGCAGATCAAGGGCTTTTGGCCCTTTGGGGTTTTCTCATTGATTGACATTTTGTCCATCAAGGATACGAGCATCAGATGGGCACTTGTTATTTTTCTCCTTGCTCCTTCTAATTTTTATAATCAATTTCACAGATTAATAAAAAAAAATTGTGAATCAAAAAATATAAAAAATAATAATAATAACCCGCCAAAAATAAAAGTAGTGATGTTGGAGAACACCGATCCGCTGGTGAATGTGGTTGAAGGAATTACATAACACCAGAGTTCACCGTCCCTAGTTTGGGCTCAATGAAAAGCGTCTCCCCGGACCCCTAGCAGGATTTCTCAGCTTTTTGGCTTTTTAAAACAATGGTCAGTCAGTATTTACGCAAAAATTGCATGAAACCAGACAAATAATCGTATCTACAACAGTCTAACGACACAGCAATAATATCTAAAATCACATCATCCAAACAAGAAAGAGTCACATGACAGGAAAATAGAAATCAAGAAAATCTCTCTCACTGCCATTGACAATAATTAATCTGTTGACCTCTCAGTGAAAAACACACAGGTACGGCCATTTTTTCATGCAACTGAGCATAGTCAAGATATCCTGATTAGAACCCTAAATCTTCGTGTTCTAGATTGAATTTAACAGTCATTTAAAGAGCCTGCGGACTGCGATGAACTGGGTCTTCAGGCCTCTTGTGGATGAGTTTGATCCACTCTAATTGAAGTTTGAATGGATATGCTTTAAGTAGGTAGGTGTTGATTGTTCATGAAATGTTCTTTTCTGGCTTAGAGAGACAGAGAGGCCTAGCCCGGAATCAAAAAAAAAGCACCAGGCAAGAAGATAAAGAGAAGTTGTGCCATCGCTCAATCCACGAATGATTCACCAGCTTTGCACACCAGCGGCATGGCTTCCTTGAAGACCGTTCAACAGGCTTCTTCCATAAGATAAGACAGCCGGAAATACATTCCTCTATGTGCAGACTCGCTGCCTTCTGCGGATGCAGTTGCTTCCATGGGAAAGTTGACCTGGAAATTAAGGCCCTAGCACTGAACATACACAAAGCCCCACTCATAATGTCTTGAGTACCAAATCATTTGGTCTTGAGCTAATACCATACGCTCAGAAATACAACAACATCTAGGATTTGGAACTCTAATCCCAGCAGGGTTCATGTTAGCAAATGGAAAGTAAATATTCGATTTTTCAACTCAACTATACAAGTGAGCTTGTTGTGACGATCCTGGCCCTAGTTACTGTGTGCTGAGTGACCAAGTGTCTGTGTTATTATACAAGTAGGAACGAGGAACCCAAATGACAATCTTTGGTGTAGCGCTTTTGGGTGAGTTCTCGAGGTTGTCACTTGTTACTTAATGCCGCTTGTGGTCTGGTCTCAGAGAGTATCACTGTATCAGCCCCCAGAGTATCCAATAATGGATAGCTGGGTACAGTCCTGCACAGCTTGTGAGAGCGTCTCACAGGGCTAGTATAACACGCCCCCTCCTATATATCATTACGCACCAAAGGTACATATCAATGCAGAAGGGTCTTTGGGCCCAAAGCCAAAAATACTACGGAAATGAAGTTTGGGCAGCGAGAACCATCTATCCTTAAAGAGCATACTATGCAGGTGGGGTTGCACATGACGTATGCTATCTGGGCAAGGACACTCTCTACTTGGAATTAGTGGCCATTTATGGTGTAATGCAGCAAAAAACGCCGGAGTGCAAAAGTTTGCAAGCCATGTGTTTGGAGTCTTAACACTAACAATAACACTTAAGTCATTAACCTCGCAAAAACAGTCTCCTAGAAATAGTGCGAGACACATGCAGCAAAGTAATCAACAGAATCATTTTCACTTCCATATGATAAATGAAAGAACCACACACAAATAACAAGAACAAAATGATGTACTAACACCTTGGCATGGCCAGCTTATGGCAAAGGCAAGAGAAGCCTGCGCTTCCGGCCCCCCAAAAAAGTTAAAATGAGGGCTCCCAAAATTCTAGGATCCCTATATATATATATATATATATATATAGCCCCCCAAAAATTTTTTGTATTAGCCTCCTTTACACAAAATAGACCCAATTGAAATTTAAGAGCCACAAAATAGGCCCAAACGATGGAATTACTCATTAGAAACACTAAGCGTTAAAAAAAAAAAAGGGACGGCCAGAAGAATATATTGCGCCGATCCAAAAAAGAAGAAGAAAGAAACGCAGCAAGCTGCATACGCTTCATGCTTCACAATTGATGAGTCAAAGGGAAGGGAAGACAACGACCGATGATCGTGGACGGAAAATGCTTGCATACAGAATTCCTTGATCAAAAAAAATCTTCAATCAACAATGTCTCAAGAAGGATTAAATGGATTGGCTATATTGTCTATCGAGAAGGAGTTGGTGAAGCAGTTTGACTGTGGAGACTTAATTAGTACATTTGCAGCAAAAACTGCGATAAGACTAATTTTCAAATGATGGACTTTGAGGTATTGTAATAGTTGCATTTTTTTTGGGGATAATTATATATATGCTTCTATTTTGTAATTGTAAATTTTTAGTAATGGTTTTTTTTATGAGACTCTTTTTAGACCACTTTTGTATAAAATATTGGGAGGCCTCATTCAAGAGGTTCGCTTCCGGCCTCCAAAACTTATGAGCCAGCCCTGCACCTTGGGGACACTCCAAAATGAATTATTTCTTATAGTAATCCTCACAATATTTTTCAAAATCCAAAAGCATCTGATGAACAATAGCATGAAGGAACATTTGTTGGTATAAAAACTTTGATGAACTGGACTTTCAGGAAAGGAACACAAACTGTGGACAAACCAAATTTTTGAAAGAAGATTAAATAAAGACTGAGCTGGTCACAACAAAATCAAATATTTGTTCATGAAATTACATATATGGCTTTTCGTCAATAAAAGAAGCCAATGGAGTGTAACAAGTTCTACCTGGTAGCAGTTGTGACGTTCACAGCGCAATGCAGACATCATCACTACCCATCTCTGCAATACTAAATTTCCCCTGTTCCAAGGGGCTGCCTTGATGTGTCTCCAGAAGCCCATGCTTGGTAGTCTTTTACGAGCTGTAAATCCATAGAAGGAAACAAAATTAGCAGAGCAGAAAATATTTTAAAAAGTAAGATTCAACTCAGAAGAAAAACAAAGAGAACTATTACACGTAAACAATCTACGTTGTAAGATAGGGACTAGGGAGTATAAATTTAAAGGTGCAGATAGGGATAACCATAAAATGAACATGGGCAAGGACTTTGGCATGAGTTAGATGTGCCAGAAGGAGAGATATCAAGGGTGACCTTCAACCAAGCACAAGCTTAGCACTCTAGTCCAGGGTCCAGGGATCCAACTACTAGTCTAGCATGAGAAGTAAATAACTGCACTTACCAAGTCATAGATTCCCTGGATCTTAAAACAATGGGACACTATTGCAAACAAATCCCTCAACAAGTCAACCTGTAATCATACTTATAAACTAAGACGCACATGTACAGGTACTGGTACAATATGGCAAAACCTAAAAAATGCAAGGTGCGGGTACGGCTGTGGTACGACTATACCAAATAAAATTTTATAGTTCAGAGAATAAATTACACATAACAATTACCCTGCAAATAAAGGAAATAGCTAAATGATTTGAGTAATTAACAATCTAACATCAAATAATAGTTTAAAGCCAAACTTGAGGCACACCGCACACAAGAGTTTAATGCCTTTATACTAAAGAACATATGGACATGGTCCAAAATCTCATCTTATAAACATGGTAAGCATATAAAAATAAAGTCTTATAAACTTAGCTTCATCTGGGTTAGGCATGACTTGATATATATTCAGCTACTTTTGGGAAACTGCAAAAGTCATTGTTTCGATACGTGTTTTGTGTGCCCGATACGTACTTGAAAGTACCGTGCAATGTATTGGTCACATAACGGGTATGAGTAGAAGCACCCATGTGTTGTAGTTTATTAATAATAGGAAACTGGCCTATCCTCCACCTATTCATCAGTGTGTATCCATTCATGTGAAGGCCATACAAAAGATTTATTTCTAACCCTTGGTGCCAAATATTTCAAGTGCTGATGCTATACAAAAAGTGTGCTATAAAAAAAATACCTATTAAAAGTAGCCCAAGAGGAAAGAGCAAAAAGAAGGAAAAGAGAAATTCTCAATTAAAAGTACAACATATATGGACTTGAAGTCAAATAAATTGACAAAACGCTATCAGAAAATATATTTTGGATCTCGTATATATCATTATGTACAAAGGAGAATTTTAAATTCTGAAACAAAAAATTATTTAGACTTGTCGAGCCCACAGATAACAATCGATATAACCATGCAACGACTTCTACCATATGCATTTAATCTCGTCAACCAACGACTGGATAAAAAAAATGCATTTCAGGAGGGTTAAAAGACAAAATTACTAAGAAGTCAAGAATAAAGCTTCACCTTGAATCTGATTTTAAAGGGAGAAAATTACTAGTTTCCACAAACCTGTGCCATGAAGCGGGGAAGCGTAATCCTCAATATTTGTTCAAGAATTTGAGTGCCAGTTGATTCAATAGCTTGCACTGGAATTGGTCGAAATGCAAAAGGAATATCAATGCTAACCTGGAATTCACATCACGACAAAACAAAAGAATTTTTGAGAAATATAATAATTAATTCCAATGGAATATGCCACTGCTAGGAGAGAAGCCAAGTAGCAATTACCTCAATAACTGTATCTGAAGTGAGTTCAGCAACTGACAAGTTGCTCTCTTTGATATTGCATGATACCCTATTCACCATAGAAGCTGCATGCCCATACCAAATCAGTGTCAAGGCACTCCTGAAAAATCATTCAATAATTCTACTCAGAACTATAAAATTTTAAGCTACGAATTATTCCCTCACCCATCCACAAAAACTACATGCATAATGTAGATGGATGCAATCAACCAGATAACAACAACTACAAGTCTACAAGCAAAACCTTCACAAAAAAATGCATTAGGTTTTGTTGGCTTGAAAAGTATCCATGATTAGATATTTCAAAATGCAAGCAAGTTCTGTTGCACCATAATACTTTGCCAATCTATACTTCCTTTTGATTTAGGAAGCAATTTGTAAGTGAATAAATATCTTCCATGCAAGTAAAAGAGTAGGAAGATATTTGAGCAAAGTCCACTTTGACCCCCTGTGATTATAGTCATGTGCGGATACCCCCCTCGTGGTTTAAAAGTGAGCACATAACCTACCTGTGGTTTCTAAAAATGAGCAGATAGACCCTTTTCCGTCCATTTTAACGGGAAGTGTCGTACACATGCCTTACAAGCTTGTGAGGCGGTGAAATTATATAGATTTGGGACGATTTTGCCCTCAAAAACCCACTCTCTCTTCTCCATTTCTCTTCCTCATTTCTTCAACACCACCGCACTCCTCCTCCATTGAAACCGGCAATCCCCTCCATCCATACTTCAACCCAGTGAGCAAACTCGGTATATTCCCATATTCAGAGCCAAATCCAAGCCCTTTAACTTCTTGAGTCGACTAGCGAGTCGGGAATTAAACCCATTAAGTTACACCCGGACATCCACAAGATCTCCAAATTCGTCAAGTTCCCCAGCTCCGGCGGGACCGACCCGGCCTAAACGGATTGTAAGTTAGATTCAGCTGTTTCAGAGTCGTGATCATACCCAAGAAGGAAGGGATTTCTCTGTCAAACAAATTGTCCACTAAAGAGAGCACCTCGAGGCGGGGGAAGGCGGTGAAGCTCAGCAAGACATCGCCAGAGAACTCCAATTTTCCTGCGTGGCCTTTAAACTCCAAAAACATTGACCCACCGAGACCACCACATATTTCTACCATTTTTTCCCACAAACTCCATTTTTCCTGCCGCCGCCACCCAATCCGAAGATCCTCAACTTACAACGCCAGACTCGTCGGAATCGGTTGCCAACGAGGTGGAGGCCAATCTTCTTCGATTTCTTCTTCTTTTTCTATTTCTTCGCCGGAATTGGTTGCCAACGAGGTGGAGGCCCATCTCCTGCAACTTCTCTCTCTCTTTCAATTTTTTTGGAAGGCAAAAGGCAAAACCGTGTATACATTTATATATAGAGAAGGGCATATTAGACATTTCGTCATTTCCGTTAACGGCGTAAGCACTTGACCCCCTTTTAAAAACCACAGGTAGGTTATGTGCTCACTTTTAAACCATGAGGGGGGTATCTGCACATGGCGATAACCACATGGGGTCAAAGTGGACTTTACCCAAGATATTTTCCTAAGTTTATAGAAGATTAAATTTGAAAATGAGACGAGAGGAATCATCTATATAAATGGTAACTTTCTCTAAAATTCAATGTAAGTATCAGACGAAGTATATGACTAGAACTAAAACCATGACATTAAATCTACCCCATGTCACATTCAGTAAAAATTTATGATACATGTATAGGAAGTACTCAATGTGTCTGAGCTCCTTAGAACATCAACATTCAGATGACATCATTGCAAACCCTTAGATTTTAATATATTTCTTTAGGACTTGAACAACATAAGGGATGCCTACTTTTGTAAACTATGGGTTTTTTCATCCGTTGATGTTAGAGAAGTAACCATAAGTTTCCTGGAGGCTCTGTCGGTGGTGTCGAAACTCTGATATTCATGGCATGTCATTTACGGCATTCTTAGAGATTTTATAACTTTACAATTTCCATACATAGAGAGATTTCATCCTTTGAATGCTAGATTTAGTTTTTCTAGGGGTACGAAGAAATATTCACTCAATACTCAGCATCACAAAAATAACTTGTCAGAAGTTTCCACCAACATTGAAGTGTTAACCATCCCAGATTCCCAGTGCAGTACCTTACTACGTTCACACAGTATACCAAAATGATTGCACAATTTTGCAGCAAACAAATGGTATTCAGAAAATTCCTTACCATCAAACTTCTCATTCTGTGCAACCACAACTGGTGAGCCCTCAAGCTGCCATAAGTCAAAACTAAAAGTAAGCATTAGGAGAAAAGTAAAACTCCGATTGAAGAGACCAAAATCATGAGAAAGATGGCGTGAAAGAGCATGTCTCAACCTTGCAGGACAAGAGCTTAATGCAACAACCATTGGGTTGTTCCTCAACTCTAACCAACAAAACAGGGCACACTTCAATAGCAAAGAACTTAAAGGTATGCACATAACATCTGAATGTATTATCATCAACCCGCTCAATCCGCTGTGCATCCAACACAGAGTACTGGCTTGCTGGCAAACTCATGTACTCATCTGCAACCAAACATCAAACAAAACAAGTAATAATTACTCCAATTCACTGAATTAATTCCCAACGGAGTAACCGTATGGAATTGGCATGGTAGTAAAGGGTTTTACATGAGATGTCCATCACGGAGAAAGGATTTTACGAGACGGTGACAACACATGATGCATTATACTGGTATCAGGGATCCATTCATATCTGTTGTGTGTGCCCAAGACTCAGTTGGCCGACTACTCAGCCAGGGGCGGATCCACGTTGAGACCATGAGGGTCACTAGCCACCCTGAATTTTCCAATCTTTCACTTATATCCCTACTTATATCCCTACTGATCTACGGTATTTTCATTTAACCCCTCAAAAATTGCACTAGTCTCAAAAAGTACAAAACAACCCCTTAGTCGATGTGTTTAACTTTCTCTACCAAAATAACTATGCCTTGATCATATGTCAATGGTCAATCATTTGATTGCTCAATTAAATTTTGTACACATACTATTGATTATGTTGTGTTTCTGTTAGATTAAGAACTTTGATTTCTAATATAAGAGCTATGAACTTGATTGTGTGGTTTTGATATCATCAAATTTATCTTTTGATTTGATTGCACGCGAAATCAGAGATCTCCATTCTCCAATGTAGAAAGCTTATAAAACTTGGACTTAAAATAAAATTGTGCTTGACAGGGGGAAAAAATTCCAAGCTAATGATTAATAAGTGCCTCTCCTATCTTCAATTTCTGGATCCGCCACTGTCGGCCACTCGCCGCTGCCAATCCAGCCTCGGGACCCGCCTCAGGCACGCGCGGCCATTGAACAAGTATGTACCAGTGAGTCAGATACATGTCAGAGTGCCAGGTGTTGCCAGTATTTCACAAAATACAACGCTTAAGATGAACATGGGTGAACTTTATACCCAACCCAAAAGTATAAGCTTTACATGGAGACGTCCCAACATTAAATTAAATGATCACCCTTTCTTTACCCGAGCAATGTGAGATTGTTTTCCTTAACACCCCCTCGCATGCAGGCACATTTGAGGGTAGTTACGTGTGGTCTCTCTTTGGGTCTATCATCGTGCAGCCTTTTGCTAGTTCTCTGTGCATATTCTGAATTTTTTAAATGTGGGGTGAAATGAGCCACGCTTTCATACCACATGGAAACTTCATATACAGCCACAAAGCTTAAGCTATTAGGCAGAGAGGTTCCAACATTATATTAAGTGGTCAACATTATATCGGGCAATGTGTGATTTTTACCTCAACAGAGCAATACCAGTAATGATCGCAAAGAAGTTTTTCAAAAAAAATCCAAAATCCAATTAAAAAAATCAACTTTGCAACAACAATGAAAGTATTTACCAGGATACCAATAGAACTGTAATGTAAAAACTTATAATCACTACTATTGCATCTCGGAAAGCCAGGAAAGAAACTAATAAAAGACCAGAGATTCTAAAATTCAGAAGAGTAAGGAGTGTAAGCAATACTCAGGGGCCGTCGGAGCTGCCGAACCGAAACCGATTCTCGTCGGCGCGCGATGAAGCGGGCTTTGGGGGAGGAATCAGCTGAAATGCGGAGAGAGGATTTGGGAGATTCGTTGTGAGGAGAGGATAAACTAGAAAGGTGATGAGGAACAGAGAGTGGGGCTCTAGGGTTTTTGATTTGGAACGAAATGGGAGACAAGTGTGAGGAAGAAGAGTTGAGTGACATTTTCTGGCGTGGAACTGTGGAAGTAGTAGAGTAGAGAGAGAGAGAGAGAGAGAGAGAGCCGTGCGGTCAAGGATAAGGGGCGGGGGATGAGCTATGAGATGTGTACGGCGGCAGTTAGCAACGACCCAGTCCAACTGCTAATCTGCGCCCAGTACTACGAGGAAGTGGGGTCGTTAAAATAGCACTTTGAAGCCCTTTTTCTTTTGATAATTGATTTTCGCACCCCTCTTTTCTTTTATAAATACACTCTTCTTTTTTTTTTGCCTTCTTGCAATGTGAATTTATTTTTATTTTTTTTATCCGCTTGCAATGTGAATTTACAATCTAATTCTTCCATGAATGAAAGAATATAAAAAGAAAGGTAAATCTTGTAAACTAGAGTAACGTGTTAGGCAATATTGTTACGAAAACCGACTAGAATCACCGATCTTTTCTTTACGTTGCTTTTTTCTCCTGAAATTAGTGTTTGGAGTTGAACTATGCTTTTAGGTGGTTTGGTTTGACAAGCCACTTGACTTGTTTTTTTTTTTCCCCACTAAATTTTGAGTTTGATCATAGAGTGATTTTTTTTTTATTAATTCCTCTTATTGAGATGAATTAACAATTCAAAAAAATTGGCTCAAAACTAAAAAATGCGATAAATAATTGGACAAAGACAAAAAAAAAAAAAGAAAAGAGAGAGAGCCTATTGACTTATCAATTGTTAACAGGTCAATTTTTCTCTATTGCATAAGGGAAATACATAAAGTAGTCAAATCAAGAGATACATGGATTAATTAAAATAGATGCATATTATCAAAGTTGCCCATTCATTCTAACTTCTCAAATTGTTCTTACCGTTCCGCGAACAGTAGTCAAATCAAGAGATACATGGAGTATATGATATAGACTTTGATTTGTGAAATGACTATGCATTTTGAGACATCTTAAAATAAAAAGACAGACATAAAAAATAAAAAACATAGAGAATAGTGTTTAATATAGTAATTAAGTTTGACCTAACTTTCTAGAAATTTTTTGGCACAAACTTTTTGGTTGACCTCTAGATCATTTTTTTTTTGTCTCGATGAGAAAATTTAAAAAAGCATAAAAACACACACACACAAATATAAGTTTAAAAAGTTCACATAAAACAACGAAAAAGACCTAAAAATTTAAAAAGTTAAAAAGACCTAAAATATATATATGTATATATATATATAAATATAATTTTGTAGTCTTTTCCAAGTACATATTATGTTATTACCATTTTTTGTACAAGGGTATTATGTTATTACCATTTTATGTAAATGGATATTACTCATCGTCTAACATAGAACATTAGGAAAATTATACTTTACTGTAGTTATTTTTCTTACTTTAATTTATATCGTGCCATGTAGTACTCTTCTGAACTACTGTATAAACTATTTTTCTTGAGATAGATGTTAATATTAAATGGAGTGCCTAAATTAAAAAAAGAAATTAGACACTTAAAAATGAGACAATTGAAATTGCTCCGTTGGATAAGATCGTGGTATCCTCACCCATAAATGAAGAAAAATACTACTACATACAGACTAAAATACATACAATATAAATTAAATAGAAAGACGCGGTTTTCACTACCGAGTACCATCACTGCAGAGCAGTGTCAACCGGTTTGTTCAACCGTCCATCTCGATACGGACGGTTCAGATTGAATCTAAACGCATAATAAAAATTTGAATCATCTATTGCTCTGTTAAAATATGAGTCGACAATTATCGAGATAAACGGCTGAATTGATCGCCGTGTATCCGTTTTGCAGGTGCTGCTGCAGCATCGGAGCATGCCCATTCAGAGAGAGAGAGAGAGGAGCTCTGAGCAACTGGCATCAGACCACACCTCAGCACATGGTTTCCCCTTATACCCCCGAGCACCCTTCATCCAAACACCGCGCTCTCTCTCTCTCTCTCTCTCATAATCCAATCCCTTCTGTTTCTCTCTCTAGCCATTCCAACGCTGCTGCTGCCCCCACCCTCTCTCTTCTCGCGTAAGCAACTCTGCATTCGTATCTACCAATCTCGTCCACCAATTACCTGTATAAGCAATGGAATCGCCCGATGCTCGTTACGCTTCCTCCACCGAGGCCCCACAGAACCAGTCTTCTCCTCGCGATTCACCGACTCGAGGTCTCTCTCTCTCTCTCTCTAACACGCGCATTGATATGGATCTGTAGTATCTGATCTGTTATCTCTCGCCGTTGCGCTCCTTCCATTTGCATGGACGCATGTTGCGTTTCAATTTTCCGACCGTATCTCTGTTTTGTGCTTATAATGATGGATAATTTTGAACTGCAATGTGAGATTTAAGAAATGCGTTCGTAGGTGATTGCCGTTCTTGTTGATTTGATCCGAGTTGAAACCCTAGAAACGGTCAATTTTGTACTGTTTGGTGTTTGGATTAATTAAGGTGAATTGGTTGGTCAAATGTGAACTTATTGAAAGTTCATTGCCGTTCTTGTTGAGTTGATCTGAGTTGAACCCTAGAAGTGGTCAATTTTGGTGCATTTTGGTCCGGTCGCGTAGATTAAGGCTAAATTATAGGTCAAATGCGAGCGTATTGGAAGTTCGTTGCTGTTCTTGGTGAGTTGAAGCCCTAGAAGTGTTCAAATTTGGTGCAATTTGATCTGTTCGCTTAAATTAAAGTGAAATAATCGGTTTATTGATGGGTTGAGGTAGATAATGTGGGATTTGGATTTTTTCGCTTGACTTGATTGCACTAATTTTGAGATTGAGCGGAATTCACTCTTCAGTCATTATATTCTATTGATGACTTTTGCGCTTTTAATTTAGGGCTCTGATGGAATCTAATCTGTTTCGCGCTCATAATAATGGACGATTTGCAATAACAATATGAGGATTAAAATGCATGCGAGCTTCACTTTTTTCCCCATTCATTGGAGAGGTGAAAATCTGAGTTCCTCGTTGAATATTATGATGAATCAGTAATAATACCCATTAAGATGCTGGGGTTAACTTCTCCATACTCTTTTTGCTTCTCTGGACACGTGGGTTATTGTTTCGACGAAAGAGCATTGCACTGATTTTTATGGCAACAATGTCTGTTGCTCAGTAGGTTTCATTATTTTATTTGAGTTGCATATTACTGTTTTAACTTTTTGTTATGATTTCTCATTTCTCTACTAATTGTGTCATGGACTCATGGGTTGCTCCAAAACAATGAAACTTTAATTTGTCCTCAAATATTTGTATATTAGGTCATGCATGAATGTTGTAATACGTAAGAAACAAAAGCTTTGTTCTTTTTGTAATTGTTGCCATTTTCAGAAGGTACGGAGAAGAACACACACATTAGGTTCCTGGTATCTAATGCTGAAGCTGGTTCAGTTATCGGGAAGGGTGGCACCACGATTTCTGAGTTTCAGTCTCAGTCTGGAGCACGGATTCAGCTGTCGCGAAATCATGAATTCTTTCCTGGAACATCCGACAGGATTATTATGGTATCTGGAACATTTGATGAGATACTCAAGGCAGTAGATCTAATTCTTTCTAAATTGCTTAATGAGGTACTAATCAATACATATCCGCTGTTAACATTATGTTCTGAACATGCATTGACAGAATTGAACTTTTGTTTCCCAGTTTTATGTTGAAGATGTTGAAGACGTTGACCCAAAGTCGAAACTTAGAATGATTGTACCAAATAGCTCTTGCGGTGGAATAATTGGGAAGGGTGGCGCCAACATAAAGTATGAATGCTGCTCATTTTTATTGTCTGTTAAAAGTTTGTTATGGTTGCTATATTTCCCCCAAAGAAGAAGCATCTCACGCCTAAACTGTTGTCATTCATGCCTTAGCAAATGTGCTGGGTATCATTATCATTTCTTCTATTTTCCATTATCTACTGAACAAATAATTCAGTACTGCTATCGTGCATTTTGATTTTCATACATTGCATGTTCATCCTCTGTCATTCAGAATTCATTTGATACTGTAGTTTTTCTCTATTTCTTTTTAGCTGTTGTATTCGTTGTAATTTGGTTGGAAACTTGAAAGATGTAATGGATATGCTACATAATTTATATAAGTGGCTCATCCTTGAATCAGTTTGCGTGGTAGGTTTCTTCACTTCATAACAGAGTCTTCAAGATTCAGTTGGTCCACTTGACTAATTGATGCGGTGGTAGATAGGGGAAACAAAATCCAACGAATAGGGTATTCTCTGTGAGTAAGGGCTATTAGGTTTTTACGTGATGGATTGATTATTGGGCTGTGTGAATGGGCACAACTTGGTTGTCAATGGATTGGAGAGAGGATAAACTATATGGCAAAGGCATGCCTAAAGGAATTGTGCGAGGCAAGATAATGTGCAGGATCAGTATCGTTGGAAGTTTGGTACAAGTACAAAATGTAGACAGGTTTTATGTGAATTGATCTAGGATTGTCGGCCGCAGTAGTCTGGCAATTATGTTTTGTTACTGTTTTAAAGTCATAGTTATGGTCTTGATGGATGCCTTAAATCCTATTTTTCTGTACAGAATGTGATTTGGTAGAGCTAAGATACAGATCTACAAATCAGAAATTGAGAAGGAGAGAGAAATGACTCAACGGAGAAATACGGAGTAAGAGAAGAGAAAGAGAGGAAAGCGGCAGCTAAGTTAGGGAATCCCAATTTGAATAAGCCCTTTTAAAGTGTTAGGACTTTTTTTTAAAGTGAAATGGGTTAAGTCGTTTAGCGTTATCTGTTTTTTCCTAATGTATTTTTAACTCTAGTAACGTGGAGACTTGATCTTTGTTTCTTCTAGCTAACTTCTCAAAATCTATATCTTCCAACTGTCATGTGGCTAAGTAATCAATGCTCAAAATGTGACTCAAGGTTATGAATCCCATATCGTACTGGCCAGTATGTACTGGTATTGTCCAAATCTGGTACCCTATGCCTCTAATTTCGTCCCGGCTCAAATACTGGATGATACCGGAGATACCGGTCAGTACCAGCCAATACCGGACGGTACTAGACAACTTTTAAATTTATTTTTTTCTTTACGTACGGGACTACCGGTTGGAACCAGTCAGTACCAGACAATACCATACAAATATCAAATGGTACCGGACAAATACCGGACTACTTTTTATTTTTAATAAATGTGTATATTATACTACACCAAGCTTCTACTAAGGGTGCCCGTAACTTGTTACGTTAAGGACTTCCCATTTCCCGATCAAATGTTATCCGAACCATTCAATGTGTGCAAAAAGTGATTTTAAGGATACCCATGAGAAATCGACAAAAAATATGACCGGGAAGGGCTTGATTTGAGCAATTTTTCATAAAAATGTATTATAGCGTTTTTATGAAAAACTGCTCGGATCAAGCCCTTCCTGGTCATTTTTTGTCGATTTCTTGTGTGTACCCTTAAAATCACGTTTTAAACACATTGAACGGTTCAGATCATCAAAATTTGATCGGGAACAATTTCAAACTCATGAGATCCTTAACATAGCAAGTTAAGGGCGCCCTTAGTAGAACGGGACTGTACTATACTATAAATTCTTTTATGTGGGAAAATAGTGATAAATTCGAAATGGTACCCAGTATCTCACTGGTATCATACGTACCATACTAGTAGGAAAACCAGTACTCAAGCCAGTACGGTATTCGGAACCTTGATGTGAATACTTCTAGCGGATGTCAAGTCAACACCTAATTAAGGCTATAAACAAACGGAAAGTGGATATTGGATATTACAGAATTAGTGTCGGATTTCAAGCTGTAGCAAACATCAAACATGAAAGCATTGCTCTGGCAATGCCTGTTACTTGAGGGATGAACTCTACAAGCATTATGCCATTGAAAGCTGTGGTTAAGGGGTAGGCTTCTTCACTGTAGACATTTCCTTCAAGGGGAGGCAATGAGACATCATTGGAACGTATAAGTGTTGTTTTAATTGGTTAGTGGAAGCATGCACAGCTAATATGATTGTCAGTTTCATCTAAGATCTGTTAGTATCCTAGTCAAGTCCTAATTACAGGTTAGTTGTAACTAACTCACATTTATGAAATTCGTTTGGGTAAGGCCATCTTAATACATCAAGGTTCATGCAGATTTCTGAGAGAACAGGTTGGGGTTCTTGCTTTACATTGTCATGATATTTTTGGACCTTGCTTTCAGCTATCATTTCCAAGCCTTTCTTGCTTTCCCCATCTTGTAACTCACTTCTTAGTTGAAGGATACCTGGAATAATCTTCAATGTGATTGTCACACGATTGAACCATTCTTCTCATAGATGGACACTCAGGACATGTGAAGTAGCTATGTGAAACGTGAGACACAGTGCTATGGCCATGGACATGAAGGTATGAGCAATTGGGATTGCTTTTGGGCATATTCCCCACCTGTTTTCTCAGTCAGTTTATAGGCGGCGACACTTTTTAGTCTACAATTGTCAGCGTCAGAATTTTATGCCCCTGCTGGCTGCAGCTCTCTGAACGTAGGATCACTTGAGTTACTTTTGGAACTATCACTGCAGCTTTACTGCTACATGATAGATTTCATGGGTGGGAAGTTATGCTTCTCTCCATAGCTTCACATTGAGATTTGAGGACTACCTAAGATGCTCATCTGTGCTGCAGATTTTTAAGCAAGTAGTCATGAATTACCCTGTCCTTGTTACAGTGGGAGCAATTGACTTGTTCAAAATTACTCTGATTTTGCATTGTTGATTGCGCTGGTAATCAAGAACAAGGATCCAAGCTGTGAGTTATTTTTTCTTTTAAATGCAAATCCTCAGAGGGCAAGAGAATGAGGAAATGAAGAGAAAAATAAAGAAAGAAGAGGAATCTAGTTGGTTCAAAATGTAGTTGATCCCACTGATGCACTAAGGATCTGAATCTATGTATTATTTTGTTGGCAACACTGTAGAACCATAATGAGCACGACCTCTGATGGTATTGCACGTAGCAGGATGCCTGTGTATTGGTTGGTTGGCTTTGTTCTCGTAATTGTGGAATGGTTTTGTAATGTGGTTGAAGGAAGATTGGAACAACCAAGTGTGACTGTTTGAGGATTATTACTGCGAAACAGGTCTTCTGTTTTGAGTAGGTAAGACCTGGATTTGGAGCTTTGGTGCCTGTCCCTCGATCTGCGTATCTAGGGGATCAAGCATCAAAGTGACTTCTTTTCCTTCTTGTTCTCGGTTAGGAGAGAGTTTTCCGTACCATAAATCCTTGTCCTGTCAGTATCTGAATGTCTGATTGATTATCTTCATGATGGTTGGATGGTTTTGCTTACTGTGGATTAGTTAGACTATGTAACTGTAAATCATATTTCATTTTGTTCAGTCAACATTCTTTGAATCAATTGGTTTTAAATTCTCCTCGCCACAAAGTTGTTTCAATTAAGTTGATTTTACTCAACAATGTCCATTTTCTTGTTACAGTACATGAAAAATGTGTTGTGTATTGACTAGTGATTACGAATGTTTGTATAAATTGTTTGAGCAGATCATTTATTGAAGACTCTCGAGCTGGAATTAAGATATCTCCACTAGATAACAACTTCATTGGGTTGAATGATAGGCTAGTGACACTGACTGGTACTCTAGATGAACAGATGCGGGCTGTTGAGTTGATTATGTTAAAGTTGGCTGAGGATCCTCATTATGCCCAATCCTTCAGTGCCCCCTTTCCGTATGCAGGTATGATCTTCCTTTATTATTTACTTTTGCCGATGATTCTTAAATTCCAGTGGTAGCTGTTATTTTTTGATGGGTTGTTGACTTGTTGGTGTATTTGTTTTTGTTGCTTGGTATCTCTTGTGCACAACCTTTATAACCAAATTATTTATCTAAATGATCATTTAGATCGCTTTATCCCAAATTAGGCTTGAAATATCGCCGAAGCTGTGAATTCAGCATTTGAAGTCTTTTGTTGTGATTTTTAGTCTCTTACTTTTAAGCTTCATTGATACTTAATTTGGAATTCCTTCATCTTGGTTTTTATTTACATTTTTCTTAGATAAACTAAGTGTTTTGTGTTGCTAGTGCGGAAGTCTGAAGCTCCTTTTCACAAGGAACATCAATTGATTTTGGTTACCTCTGCTAGTTTTGGTATCAAATAGCTCTAGAGACATGTTGGTTACAGAAAAGAAGGGAGCATTTGGATTTCAATTTGCTGATGTGGCGCATAAGTTTAAGACATGTTATTGTATATAACACATTTTATTCCCATTAGCCAAGTGTCGTGTGGTTTGTGCAACATTCCGAAGCTCCTGTTAGTTATAAAACTAATACGTTGGTGACCATATTTTGGGTACCATGTGCTGTGTCACCCCTTTATTGGTATTCGACCAGTGCTTGGGTAACACATCACATGGTCACCAAAATTTGGTCACTGTTACATGGTTTTGGGTAGAAGTCAACCTCAAAAGCTAGCTCTTGAAGTCAGAGTGCCCTCACGCGTGTATACTTCATATTACTTTGGTACCCAAGCGATGTGGGACTTCACTTCACACCCTCCCTCACGCGCAGGCTGCTCACTTGGCAACACCTGCTGCGTGCAGGCCAAATTTGGTCACCATAGCATTGCTCTAGTATGAAACATCAATCGCTTTTCAAAGCAAAGTGTCCTAGGAGTCTATATGACATGTAGATGTACCTGAGATTTTAATGAAGCAAGAAAAGAAAATTTTGTTCGGGATCCAATTCCTAATTATGTAGAATCCATTTGACAACCAGTACCTGCAATCCATCTAGCATATCCTGGTCTTAAAATTGTTGTTAGGTGGTTGAAACAAGTTAGGTGAACCAGAAACTTGCCCCGTCAGAGATTTTGAATCTGTTTGTTTGTTGAACTTCTCTTGGTTTTAGTAACAGGTAAAATGTGAAGAAAAGCAGTTGGCAGAGATGGGCACACTAAAAATCGTGCAAGCAGTAGTGTGGCTCTTTTACTTGACATAGGCTATAGGAAGTAGATCATAATAGCTTCACATTTATGCTCTATTGTGATGCTCATTAAACACAAAAGACTATATGGTTGATGGGCCTGGTGGCACATACAATGTCTTATTAAAGACCAAGAGGGAAGTAGAATATCTGACTAAACTTTTACCCTTTTTTGCTCACCAACGCATTGCTAACATCATATCTCTAGTCGGGGATCTTTGAGAAAATTGATGCCACTGTTCCTAGCTGACACATGTTGATAGCCTCTCTCTGCTCAATATGTTAGTAGTGCCTGGCTGTCTGGCATATGTAGAATTGAAAAAATCTGTAAGGCCTTTCAGCAAAAGCATTGAGGGGTTTTTCTGCTTGTGTTCTCGATGTAAATAAATGGTTGATATCTTCATTCCACAGTAACTTCGCTAGTTTTTAGTGATTGCTTCATTAATTCTTGACAGAAGGTTCCAGGAAAGAAAGGAAAGATTTTTGACGCTACTTTTGGTGGGCAAACTCCTGTTGTTTGGGCCTTTGGGGATGCACAAATGCTGATAATTTTGCAATTGTCTCAGAAATTACTAGAATGGTACCAAGGTTTTTTTTTATATGTGTTGGGTGCATTCAGCCCCTAACACGCTCCCCGGACCCATCACAGCAGGAGAGTTTAGTGTCCAACTTTCTGGCCATCATGTTTTATGCTGGCGTTTAACATATTAGAAGGGAAATTACATATTAGAAGGGAAATTAATTATGAAATTAGCAGTTATATTTCAAGCACTATTGATTGTTTCATATAATAACTTCTGTGGATGCATGGAATACTTTTGTGTTGTGATGAGTCTGAATTGTTCTCGGAAAAGTTAATAGCTTCTTAGTTTTCTTCAATTTGTATTTTAGGTGTTTCATTTGCTGGTTTTCATGGTATTCCATCTACTTCTGTCCTTCCTTCTGTTGGAACAGCAGCAGCATACAATGCCATGAACTATGGGGCAAATGGAGCTGGGGTAAAGTTTCAGAATAATAAGGTCCATTCTCCTCCTTGAACATTCTTCCCTTGGTCAATTTTTGGATCTTAGCTGTGGGGAGGGATTTGTGAAGGGCCTTAAAATAGGTAGGGGATTTTACTTCATTGTCATATTGTATGCTATGAAGTATATCCCTCAAAAAAGCCCTGCACATATCCTAAATCGAAGCACAGCCTCAGTGTCATTGCTGAGGTTTTCAAATATTCATGGAACTTGTGATTTTTTGTAATAGTAGTCATTTAAATATGGCCAGAGCAGCTAGAGCTGGACTTTTACTTGGAAATCCCATGCTTGTGTTTGTCTTTTGTTTTTTTGTCCAAGAATACTATAATAATAAACAGTGCTAGAATGTATGCTAATATCATAAATGCTTTGCGTTCTCCGTGTAATGAAGATCCAGGTTGATGTTCTTATATCTTGTCAGTCGGGTATAGATCAATGCTGGATCTACATCAATTAAAACAAAATCCTTTATAGCTCATCGCTCACGTCATATTTCCATATCTTCTATAGCACTCTGTCATTTGGCTCCAATATCACAAAATTTTAACGTCATTAGAAATCGCGCTCTGTTAATTATTGTTAGCTGGTTGAAATGGTTTCCTAGTTGATTACCTTGACGATCTTTCCTCAAGTCCTTATGTCTGTAATTGGAGGGTGTGGTTGCTTTATTCTTTGTTAATATTTCTTTTAATCATGAAATAGTCATAATGCTTATGGTCCTCCTCCTCTTGGTGAAATGTGAAATGTGAAATGCAGTTGTGCCACTTAAAGCTAAGATATGCGGTTCTTTCATAAAATGGTGTTCGGTGCATGGCAGTCTTGTGGCTAATGATTCTGTTTGAAGGGGGAGACATAATTAGTAATTAAGAATATTAGTCAAAGTAGAATTATCCGCAGCCACCAATCGCAATCCATGTCATTAGTGGTAGACAAGGAGTGAAGAATTTTCGGACCATGTATTTCTTCATTTCACTTTGACTTTGTTTTTATGGCTATACATGTCGAATGGTGAATCTTTTTTGGCTGCCCTGCCTCCTTGTTGCACCAAAATTAGCAACAAGGAATAATTGATTGCATGTTGGCAGTTGGCACTTACAACATTATTAAACCAACAATGTGAATGAGCATGGGCACTGTAATTTGTCCAGAACTTCAATCGATGCCAGCCGTGGTTCTTTCCACTTTCTGTTCATCTGGAAGGAATAGAAATTCATGGTTGCTGTTATTTGTTTGAGCAATCAAGATTTTATTCATTTTATTTGAGAAAATTCACATGTATTCTTGTCTTATATTTTCATTACGAGGAACTAAATTTCTAACTTGTCTCTTGCTTCATGTAATCTAGTCTAGATGAAAAGCAAGGTGCTTTATAGCTTTCGGTGCTGATAGTTCAAAATTTTCTTTTGAATTCATCGGATTGTGCAATCTATTTGGCGGAATTTCCCACTACTTTATCCGAGTTTGATTTATAGAAGGCCATGTGGTGTTGTGCAGGAGGACCGGAGTACCTCGGTGACCATTGGTGTGGCGGATGAGCACATTGGTGTTGTTGTGGGCCGTGGTGGGAAAAACTTAATGGAAATCAGTCAGGTGCCATTCTAGAAGATTTGGCTCTGTTTCTTTTGATAATGTAAGTTTTCATGGAAGCACGAATGCTCATTATGTGCTTTGACTTTGGCAGGTTAGTGGGGCTAGGATCAAAATATCAGATAGAGGTGATTTCATGTCTGGAACATCCGATAGGTATGATAACTGTCTGCACCCATCTGCCTTCTGCCAGTTGGGCCGCTGAATTTGTAACGGAATTAAAATGCAGAGACCCTTTGATAATAAAATAGAATGATGTTGCTGAGGTGTGAGCCTTACATTGCAAAAGAAAATGGCCCATCTACAAGAATGCCACAACTGCATCATTCTAGTGGGAGATTTCTTTATAAAACTTAAGGATGGACGGACTTTCCTTCCATGAGAGTGCATCGACTCTTGTTGGGGTGATCATTGAGCATGGACCCAATTGGTTCAGTTTTACGGTTCCACTTCGAGTTTTGAGAACCTGTTTAGATATCGTAGTTTTTTTACTCACGCCTAAACTCAGTGGTTTTGTTCGCCTGGTTTGGCAGGAAAGTGACTATCACAGGGTCACAAAGGGCAATCCGTGTAGCAGAGGCCATGATATCGCAGAAAGTAGCATCGGCTTCTGACCGGTGATGGATTAATTGTATAATTTTCTCATCTTCCCTTGAGAAATATGCGAGTCAGTTGATCGACCTTCCATTTCCATGGACATTCAACTAATTTTGGCATACAATGTAACAATGAAATTGGATCTCTGCTGGGACTTCATAGGACCCATAGGTTTTGTTGAAGAGAGCTTTGTTGATTTATTCTTAGATTACAGGAAATATAGGGCACAATTGTCGAGTTTAAATTTGTTGAGATAGCCCAATAGAACTGTTTATTGACTTGTATACCTATTTATATTCTATTTGCAGTTGTAACTTCCAATTAGCTTCAAACTAACTTCATTATCTGAACTCTACTCATTGAGTGGTAGAATATTTAATTGGCTTGAAACTAGCTTTATTGAAAATGCTTTACTAAATATTATTTCAGTCAGAATTGCTCTGTGGGCCTGCGTTTATCAGACTATTTTTGGATGGAAACTGATTGGGGATAAAGGTGCCCACGCACAATTTGGACAAAGATGTGATCACAAGCGTCCACGTCCAATGCATATAGGCTCAAACATGTATCTTTTGGGGTACATGCATTGAACACAGGGACGGATTCAGAAATGTTGTTTAGTGGGAGCACCTTGTTAATCATGGTGGTGAAAATTTATTTTTCTAGTTTATCACAATAAGATTGTTACATTTAAGGCATGCAATACAAATTATAAAAATATACAACACATACTTTTATTTAAATTATGTAAAAATAAGTATAAAATCTCAGACAAAATTTGAAAGTATGTTTTACATGAACATTGACAAGTTGTAGAATGATCGATATAGTTTTATTAAGGAAAAATTTCTTTATATCCATTCGACTTTGACAAAAATTCATTTTGGTCTTTTACCTTTCAATTTTGGCATAAAAATAATTCGACTTCTCAATGTTTTTTTCAATGTCATCCTTTAGAAGGAATCCATTTTCTTTGAGTCTTGCTATAGGAACTGATGGCCACGCCGGGCCGTCTCCGGCCAGCGGACAACCTATCCAAGCCATTCAAAAATTCTATAAAAGAAAACCGAGGGGGCCAACGTGAGAATCAACAGAATCTAATGTGTGGATCAAGCACCCTATTTTTTCTATATATATATATATATATATATCCATAAATGATGACATTGAAAAAAATTGGAAAGTCGAAATATTTTTATGTCGAAATTGAAAGGTAAATGACCAAAATGAATTTTTGATCAAAATCGAAAGGATGTAAAAGAAATTTTCTCTTTTATTAGTGATGGCTTTGTTCGGTTATTGTTTTAGTTTTTAGTTTTGTTTCCAATCATTACCCTACTTCTTTCTCCGGTCATTACCTTATTTCTCCAATTATTATTTTTTCATCTCTCCCTATCTTTCTCCAATGATTACCCCTATCTTCAATCATTACTCTATTTCTCTCTCCACCCAGGCACCCATTACCAAAACTAAACTAAACTCTCAACCAAACATTACCGATATTATTTTAAAATATTGCTCTTAGATGGTTAAAAATAAGTACAATTTAGAAAGAATTGATCCAAGTAGACAAATAGTTCGAAAATCAACAAGTACAAAAGCACCATATGACGAAATTGAAACATAAAACTAGTTTTATATGTATATTTTCAAGATATATGCACTTATTTATGTGCAGTAGCACACTTAATTTCATAATTATATAAAATATATGAGAATATAACAAAATTATTTTAGTTTCGAGCGGTCACGTGCCCCCGTCCCTGATTCGGACAGATCTGGGTGTTCGTTTTTGTGGCCAAACATATGTCCGGAGAATTGCTCCTTTTGGATCAGAGAGTTGTATTTGCCAGGAGGCATATGATTAATATTATCGTAGGGGAAAGTCGAAAAACTGCTGAAAATTTCCTTAAAAATAAAGTTCTCTTTATAGATAGATTTATTAATCAAAGTTGGTACAAATATACTGGGGAAGCAAGTATATATACATGCAGGTATGCAACGTCCTCAGCCACTTGTTCTCCTATATATGGTGATCGAAGCTCCGCTGCAATTTTATTTCCGACTTATTACACAGGCAAATGATTGAATGGTAGTACCATTATTAGAGAAGACGGGCCGGCGGCAAGTTCACGGTTCATTGGCGTCCTGATCGCCGCCATATCCAGGCCCATACCCTGAACCATAACCGGAGCCACTACCTGACCCATATCCAGACCCGCCTCTGCCGCCGCCCCCACCCCCGCCGCCCCCTCCTCCGCCTCCACCGCCACCGCTACCGCTTCCATATCCGGATCCGCTGCCGCTTCCATAGCCGGACCCGCTTCCGGAGCCGTACCCTGAACCTCCACCACCGCCGCCGCCTCCACCTTGTCCGCCGCCACCACCACCTCCTGTTCCACTGCCAGACCCGTAGCCGGACCCACTCCCAGACCCATACCCAGAACCCGAATCACCTCTGCCTCCACCCCCACCTCCACCTCCACCGCCACCTCCACCACCTCCGCCCTTGGAACCACCATACCCAGAACCGCTCCCAGATCCGTAACCGGATCCACTACCAGAACCCGACTTGAGTGTTGAACCACCTCCACCACCACCACGTCCACCCCCTCCTCCCCCACCTTTCTTACTACCAAAGACAGCCTCGGATGACCTAGCTGCAAAGCAGAGGTCTACAAAGAGCAAACCCAAGAATGCAATACCAATCACTTTAGAATAACTAACCATATTTAAACAATGTCAAAAGGAATGTGAATACTCTCTCTCTCTCTCTCTCAATGTTGTGTACGTCAATGTATAGGTCGCAGTAGTGCTTGACAGAACCACTGGTTGTGAAGAAAATCGCCTGGGTAGGGGGCACCTTTATATAGGCTATGTGAAGCTTCACTTTCAGTAAAGTAAGATGGTTTCTAGTAGCTTTTTCGTGGTTAATTAGATAAGGCAAGGCTGGAAATATGAAACACGTTAGTTAGGTTAGTGGTGTTGGTGTCGGTGATGTGGGTTGCCGGTGGTGCTATATATCATAATAGGAGTGAGAATATTAATGATGGTGGTGGACTCTACTGTTTTCTCAGTTCTCTCTTTCAATTCTGTCTGTCCCCATGCAATACCTCTCTCTCTCTCTCTCTCTCTCAAAATAGAGCCTTACAGTTTGCTTCCACTTTTGACTCTAGATCGACTCCGTCTTTGTCCTTGTGTGCACACTGAGTTGCCACTTTGAGTGCATCAAGTTCTCCCCCAATCCCACTCAAAGCCCCTTTGGAAATCATAACCTTTTCTTTTCTCTTCTTTCATAATATAGAAACCTTCCCTCCAAAGGGGCTTTCAGTGTTTAGATTGAATTTAATACTGCTTGTTCATTTTCTAATGAGAAATGCTACACTTACAACATTTTTCTACAACATGTTTACAACATGGTGACGTGGCCAGGGGATCCACTCACTTTACCCGGCCAAACAAAAAACACCAAAACCCACCCCATGGCCACGTCACCATGTTGTAAACATGTTGTAGAAAAATGTTGTAAGTGTAGCATTTCTGTTTTCTAATTTTCAGCTTTTGACGTTTGGTGCAATAGAAAATATATGTTTAGAATCCTTGACTTAATAACATCTATTTTGCTAGCTAGTGTACAAGGATTCTAAAAAACTCGTGTAGATGTTAAAGTCAATGAGATATAGAAAATGTTTCATGAGTTTTTATTTGAAGTTCTAGATCTTGAATAAATATTTCTTGTTTTTTTCTGAACTACGTACATTTTCCTAATTTCATGTTAGTTGTCTTTGGTTTATACCATGGTTATTAGAATCTCAAATTCTAATATTACCAACATATATTATAAAAACTCGTTTTTATGGAGAACAAGTTATTCAACTGTCAATACAGGGAAAAGAGAAATCAAATACATGATGTTTCGAGGCACATTTCATGCATTTTAATGCACTTTTTTCGTTTTTCTTTTTAGACGCTTTACATTCATCAACCAAATTTTATTGACTTTATCGGGAGCCCAATACATTGTTTTCACATTATTCCTTGAAAAAAGATGACTATATTCACTAAATTACTCAAGGCCACAAATGTCCACTAACCACCTTTTTTTTTCGCTAGACGATAGGTGTGAAGACTGAAGCGAAATTCACGTCGCTTGGGTACGTACCAAAATAATATGAAGAATATAAACGTGAGGACATCCTCACTTCAATAGCTAACTTTTGATGTTGAGTTTCATCTAAGAACATGTAACATGATTTCAGAACCGGGTATGCTAAAGGTGCGTGTCCCTGACCTGCATGCAGCAGGTACTACTTGGTACGACCTCATGCTCCAAAAGAGCCCTACGTACACGACTAATGCGCAAAACACCAGCGCCGCGTGTCCCTAGCCGGTATGTGACAAGTACTGCATTATACTAAAGAGACCTATGTACACGATTAATGCCCAAAACTCCAAACGTCGCATGTACCTAGCCTGCACGCGGCAAGTACTGCATGGTACTGCATGCACCAAAAGAGCCCTGCACTACTAATGCGCGAAACCCCAACGTCCACAAATGTCCACTTACCTACTCCAAATTCATGTCAGACTGAGAGAGAGAGAGAGAGAGAGAGAGAGAGAGAGAGAGGCGTGTTTCTGAGGGGTGTTAGGGGCATATCACCTTAACCACACATCAATCACATCTTTCTTACATACAGATGGGGTCCATTCCAGTGAAATTCACCTGAATGTGAAAGGGGTGTGATTGAGGTGACGTGCCTCTGTCATTTTTGTTTCTCTCCTTCCTTCACTTGTACGCTGATTGAGGTGACGTGCTTCTATCATTTTTGTTTCTCTCCTTCCTTCACTTGTACGCTCAGAAAGAACAAATGGCAGTATGGCACTTTTTTAGGCTTTCTTTTTTACTTTGGTGCCCACGTCTTGTATTTATGCATAATAGCAATTAACACGCGTTGCTTTATTTGTTGCAGTACTTCGCTCTCAATCATGATCATCTTAGTGGATCATCCATTTGAGCCTTGTTGTCACGTCTTGCTGAGTTTGATTTTCACCTCACCTACCACAGCTTCTATAATTAACAAGTTGTTAATAATTGGATGCATTGACCAAATTGACTTCTTAAATTTTTTTTAATGCGTGGTGTCTCGGGTCAACTTGCGTACATTTTGGATTAATCCTTAGTCTCTATAATTTCTCCCACAGTTAATGTATAATACTCCCTCCGTTCCAAAATGACTTTCTCGTTCGGTCTCCAAGAAAAATTTTAAATTGTTAATATCTTTCAATCTACAATATTTTTAAATATTTTAAAAACTTTGTATAATAGAACTAATTAAGATCTATCAAATAAGATCCATATTGTACACAACAAATTGGGACGAAGAGATTGTAAAGAGAATAATGTCGGTCAGCTGGTCGGGCCTGGAATAGCCCATAATAATTCTACAAAGGGGTCCAAGACAATATGTAGTTGGGTCAATCGGGTAATCCAGCCCGTTTCAATGAGGTACCGTTTAAGCGGGCTCGGGTTGCGCATCCAAATCGGCTCCACTGAAACCCGACTCTCTCTGCCCCTAGGTTAAAACTTTAAAAACCCGCCGTTTTCTCGCTCCAAAACCCTAAAACCCCAATCGAACTCCCAATCCCAAGCGCGGTTTGCTCCGAATATAACAATCTCTTCTCCAATGTTCCAAAAAGTGAAACAGATTCACAATAACAAATTGTTCTAGGTTTTTTCTTGAAGATAATTGTTTCAAAGAGAATATATGTTCGGTCTAGCATCGTTTCGGGCAATGTGTTATTAGTCCTAAGAATTTCGTGAACAAAGCTGGCGTCCTATACCTCCGAGAAAATTTTGGGTCAATCGGGTAAAAGAATCCAGCCCGTTTCAATAAGGTACTGTAACGTTTAAGCGGGCTCGGGTTGCGCATCCAAATCGGCTCCACTGAAACCCGACTCTCTCTGCCCCTAGGTTAAAACTTTAAAAACAGAACTCGCCGTTTTCTCGCTCCAAAACCCTAAACCCCCAATCAACTTCCAATCCCAAGCGCGGTTTGCTCCGATTGTCTTCTCCGATGGCTGTGAGTCGTATTCCGCTGCACATTGTTCTAGGTTTTTTCTTGAGATAATTGTTTCAAAAAAATATATTTCCTCTACATCGTTTCGCAATGTGTTATTATCTGTAGAATTTCGTGAACTGCGCTGGCGTTTATACCTCCGAGAGAAAGTTTTTGAATGTTTCATTTTTTTCTGTCATTCTGTGAGTTTTGTGGGTATAGATTCTTTTAAGGAGATGGACTTTCGTATAGCTTCAAAGGATTCTTGTTCCCTGACCAATAAAGGTTTTGTTTTGATGATGGGGAGATAAATGAGCAAGCCGAGCAATGTTCAAGCGGAGCTTGAAAACTTAACGAGGTTCAAAACTTGTTCGAGCTTAGCTTGTCTAGGAGACAAGCCGATCTCGAGTACCTTGAATTTTTTTTTGTATGTTGTTAGTTGTAAAAGTTGAGTAGTAGCTTATTTTGTTTGACCTTGGTTTGAAAGCTTAACGAACTTCAAAAGATGTTCAAGCTTTAATTTTTAACAAATGAACATGAGCAATTTTGCATCTTTTTTTATGTTGATGGAATAAATGGGATTGAATCATAGTTTTCTACATATCTCAATCTCATGTCACTAGCTGTGTTTGTTGAATGATAGATTGATACTTAATTCTTAGGTTTCCCTTACTGTATTTAGTTGTTTGTTTAGACTTGGAGTATCGAGACCTCAATTATTTGTATTTTTGGTAAGATATGGAAGATACTTAGCAGCATTTATGTATGTTTGATTGATGCATGGATTCTGTTATTCCTCCTAACTTTAATTCCTGCCTAGACATCTGGCAACATACATCTTGTCCTTCTTTTTTCCTTCTTTCGCTTGACACAAGTGTACTTAAGTGCATGATTCTTTATTGAATGTTATGATCCGGAAGTCTGTGAATTTCCATGGTATACAGTGTTGCTCTTGCGTTGCATTTTTATTTTTTCCATCTGAATGTTGCAGACGGTACCAGTCAATCCTAAACCTTTCCTGAACAATTTGACTGGAAAGAGGGTCATTGTGAAACTCAAGTGGGGAATGGAATACAAAGGTATGAGGCTTTCAATGGTTGTTTGTTTCTGTACAATTATGTGAATGTGAGCTTGACTCATGTATCAAGTAATAAATATATCCTTTTTCACCTTCTCCTTTTCTTTTCTTGAGGTCTTGTTATCCACCATTACATTCATTTTTTTTGCTTTTATATCTGTTTTCAGGTTTTCTCGTCTCAGTAGATTCATACATGAACCTCCAGGTATTACTCTGAACTGTATTTTCCTTTTCATGTATGTTTTTTTACTCTGGAGGTATTACGTTCTGAATGCATGCATGTGTGCGTATTCTTGAAAGCATGTGAATCGTTTGTTTCATATAATGGGATGATTTACAGTTCCTCAGCTACCATGTGGTATAGTTTATGCGGTGTAAGATTGTATCATGCTTTAATATCGTTGTGAAGCATATTTAATTAATTGAGTGGAAGTTAAACTATTTATTCTTCTTTCCTCTCATGATTCATGCCATGACAATGCCTTAAATAAGAATTGTATTGAGCTAATTCTTTTTCTTTTTTGTTTTTTTTTTTTTGTTTATGGAAGTATTTAGCTAATTTAATCTCTCACAGCAACGCAGCATTGCTACTACATTTCCGAAATTCCACCTTTATATTAATTGAAGCTTTTCTGCAGCTGGCCAACAGCGAAGAGTATATAGAGGGACAGTTCACTGGAAACCTTGGAGAGATTCTGATCAGGTAACTTCATCTGAATTATGAAACTGCGACGGCCAGCCTTCAAATGTTTTGGTTTCTCGTGTGGCAAATTTGTTTGTTGTATGCGCCTGACTAACCTGAAATGACCGCACTTACATGCACATTATATGAGGGCACATGTGGCAAAACTGCATTAGCTGAGGAGATTAGGGTGCCAGATATTGGTCTCTCCTCTCTGTCATTCTCTCTCATCTCAGTCTCAGATCGAACCAATGACTCTGTCTCTGGAAAATCTCTCAACACCTTACTGCCTTCCTCAACCCTAAAACCTCCTCTCTTCAACCTTCCCATCCCGCGTGACTCTCTCTCTCTCTCTCTCTCTCTCTCTCTTGCGCGTGCGCACGCGTGCACACACGTAGAAATCAGAAGATTTTTCTCTCCCTCACTGCTGTCCCATGAGGTCAACTTGTTTAGGCCCTATCTCTGTCCCTGCTCGACCATATGGCGGTGTCCTTCTCCCTCTCTTACCGGTAGGCAATGGCAACCAAATCAAAACCCTCTCTCGATCTCTCATTCGTGCAGGGGCTACATCTCCTCTCTCTCTCTCTCACGCACACTCACACCCACACATGTGTGTCTCTTCCCTCCATCACTACCACTCTCCTCTTCTTCAAGCTCATACCTAACCATAATCAAATACCTTTACAAAAACAAGCCCACCTGACCTAGACTGATTCGGTCAATTTCAACCATTTGTTTGGTCAGCAGCAGGTGAGTAGAGTTGCAACTGAAAAGTTTCAGTTCTGTTGGCAGTTCAAGGGTGAACTCGGCAACCCGTAAATACCCCGTCATAATTCTTTTGGATCCAGTAGAAATATCGTTGCAGGGGTTGTAGATATTGTTGCAGGGATAATTTGGGCTCTTATAGTTAATCTATGTACCTTAATGGTTGTATTTTGTGCTCTCTTGAATGAATCGCAGTTGTGTCTTGGCACACGTAACTATAGATTATGTGCACATAAGTCACAAATCCCAGTTTGATTAAGAATAGCTAATGGCTCTGAAAGACCCTAGGACCTCATGATTAAGTACTCCGGAAAATCATGTATTGTTAGTCAGTTTAGGTTTTCTAGAATGGCGTTGAACCTTGATGAATGTATGAATAATCAAAGAGTTTACTTCCCATCTTGGGATTGACTTTTCTTGAAGGTCATATATAAAGGGTAGTTCTCTTCCTCATGCGTCTGAATTATTGTTTTAACTGCTCATTTGCCTCATATGGGAGTGGGGAATAGTTACATGGCTATTGAGTATCATGTTTGGAAATTCAGTGTGTACGTCATTTATTCAGATGAATTAACTCCCTCTAGCCTTATTGATCTGCAGGTGTAACAATGTTCTCTATCTTCGCGGTGTACCGGAGGATGAAGATATAGAAGAAGCGGAACCAGAAGACTAACTGATGGATTTCCAAGGTAGACTAGTCCTGGCCTGGCCTAGCCCACAATTTAGAAGTTCGGTTTCTATCCGAAATCTATATCATTTACCCTTGCCAGGTTGTGTATTGTGCCTGATCTAGACCTGGAAATATTGTAGCAGTTTAGTACTTTATGTTGCGCAATTTTTCCGTATACAATTTACAATCATCTAGGCGTAACAGGTTCTCCATGGTCCAGACACTTGAGCATTTCGAGATGTTAAGCATTGGGATGAATGTAATGACAATTCTGTTTTTATAGTCGCTGAATCTTCTTGTTCAAGTGTATTGTTTGTCATGCCAGGCTGCCTTTGTTTTTGATGGTGCCGAATCACATGGACTACTTCCAAAACAACTCTGCAGTGTATTCTCGTATGATATCTAGCATGATTGACTGCTGCTCTCATCTTTCCTTACTAGGGCGAAGTAGACGGATTTCAAGGTCCCGCTCTCTTTTCTATCCGAAGATAGTGCTGGGTTCCTTAAGTGAGGACTGGTCCAAGTGCTTCCTGCTCCTCTGCTAGTTATTGGAATCTGGATTGGTTTTGCATTACTGGGTTTCGAAACTATTGCAGAAGTAAATTAATCTACGAAGTTCTATCACCTCGCCGCCTCCCCACATACCTGCGTGGCTGTGTCCCTCCTTGTTGCTTGTGACCCCATTTTCACATTCTGTCTCCGTATTTAGCCAGCCGCTCCCGTGCCTTCTCCACCCTCTCTCTCTCTCTCTCTCTCTCAACACCACCATAACCATATTTGAAACAATAACTACTATATTTGATACAATCATTGCTCTAGTTTGCTATCATACAGAAACATAATCCCCCATGAACATAATTTTGTACGTGTTTTTCATTAAGATTTTCAGTGTTGTGTGTTATTTTGTGATCTATTCAACCCTACACAATTTTCTTCATTATTAAAGACAGACAATCTTCAAGTGACGACAAATTAGTGAATAATTCTATTTTGAGTGCTAAAACGGGCCAATGGGCCACTTATAGTGCAGAGAGGTACGAAAGAGAGAGATGAGTTTACTGAGAGAATCGTAAGGTTTTGGCATGTGTATAAAAATGAACAACAATTTGGTCACACATTATTCTTGTACTCTAGGTTTTATTTTCCTCAACCGACAGTCAACTAGCTAATTCACTGCATATTTCTTGACATCATTGCTAGTGTTTCTTCTATTCTTTCTTTCCTTTTTTTTTTTCGGTGCTTCCGAAATCCAGTGTTTCTTCTTTTGGACGATGCAACTTTGCAATTATGTAACTAGGGAAGCACTGTGCCCTAATTCCAATCTATGGAAGCACGCCGCAATGTTATGCAATTATTAGTGATCTTCAAACCGAAAATAATCGTACAAGACTTCTCCTAAATTTGCAATTCACTTTGAACGAATCCCATATCTTATCATTAATTATTGATTTATGAACTATTTTATCACATATTACGTTCGTTCAATATTTTTTTAGTTCATTAGGATAAATTTTGTGTAAATTTTAAAAAATACTTTCATGTATAATTGTTAAAAGCATTTATTTATGAAATAAAAAATTGAAATGAATACAGAAAATACGGAAGAAAGATATGGAGAGAAAAAATGGTTACACTTATTTCCAAAGTTTCACAATTTTTGTGATCAAAAATTAAATGGATACGGAAAATACGGAAGCTAATTGGTGTAGGTAGATTTTCAGATGAGGAGTGCTAGGGATAAAGAAAATAAGTAAAGAAAAGATCCTTAAAGTGTACATAAACGGCCCAGATTCACTGTGCAATGAATCTGGACCGTTTATGTGCATAGTGAATCTGGACCGTTTATGTACACTTTAATAATTTTTTCTTTGTCTATTTTCTTTGCAGGGTTAAATAGCTACTTGCCCCTTCAACTATTCAAATTTTAGTTACTTTCTCCTCCAACTATCAATTGAACCTACTTCTCCCTCCAACTACTAAACTGTTAGCCACTCCATCCAATTGCTCACTCCCGTCAAATCCATGGATGGAAAAACAAAACACCTAACCCCAAATGTGGTTTTGACACCAAAAGAAGGGTAATCTGGACATTCTAACTCAAACCCAACCTTAAAACGTGATTTCACCAAAATCTAAACATGAAACCCAACCAAACCCACACTTACCCACGCCTAATATCCGAAACAGTACCTCCCCGTTTTTTCTCTCGACAACAGTACCACCCCTTCATTGTTAGATGATCCTTCCCCCACCCCACCCCCTCACCGGCTCACCCACCATCTCTTTTGTCCCCATCAACACAGAGAAACCCCAGAGTCTCCACCAAATCAATTTATATTCTCCTCTTCGGAAAAACGAAAAACTTATATTTTTGAAACCCTTGAACTTTACAATCTTCAAATGAAAGCCCTAGTTTTTACCTTGCAAATCTTGGGTTTTCCCACAAAACCTACCGTTTTATTGAAGTAACCAGAGCAAAGCCCATCACATATTTCTCTCTATAGATAATCACACCCATGCAATACTATAGAGAGAAGAAAACACACACCAAAGAGAAAAAATTTCAGACTTCAACGGCACCGGGCGGCGAGAAGAAGGTTGTTCGGACTTTGTCAATTTTCTTTGAATTTTTTGTCATTTCTGTCTCTGGGTTTGTGACCAATTTTCTTGGAAAGAGAGGGTGAGGGTGACATGGATTGGAATGGGCACTGTGAGAGAGGAGGATAAACATATACATATATTTGTAGGTTAAAGGCATAAATACGAGGGCTGCTTTTCCCCCCCCTTCTGACACAGCCCCCCTGGACCCCACCCCTTCCTTTCCCGTTCTACCCTCCCCCACTTCTTCTTTCCAGTTCTTTTTTCTTCTTCTTCGTTTTTTTTTTCCTCTATTCCCCCATCTCTCCTGTTCTTTCCAGTTTTAATCCTTTTTTTTTCTTCTTTTTTTTTTTCCTAATTTTCAATTCTTTTCTTTATTTGTTTCCTTTCCCGTTTTCCCCCTTCTTTTTTTTTGGTTAACTTAAATTCTATTTTCAATTAACCACTACAATACCATATTTAAGATCAACGCTTTGCGCCCAAGCTAATGGATCCAGGGGCTCTGCTGTGCCTCATGGCACAGTACCCCCTACCCACACCCCTAAACTATGCCGTTTTGCATAAAAAAAAATATTAGTTATCAATTTGCAATCCTATGGAGCAAAAACGTGATTATGAGAATTTTAGAGATCAAATTTAATTATGTCTCTATAGAATAATTTGATCAAAATAATAAGATCTTCACACTGGTTCAAACTGATTAAAAATTGGAGCAGTTAATTTTTTAACCATATTTTTTAATATATAAACGTTCTATAAAAAATTAAGTGCTCCAATTTTTAATCCGTTTGAACAAGTGCGAAAATCTTATTTATTATTCTGATCATATTATTCTAAAAAGGCATAATTAACTTTTGTCTTTAATGTTTTAATAATCATGTTTCTGTTCCACAAAATCCTAAATAAAGAGCATATACTTAATTATGAGAGTTCTAGAGATAAAAGTTAATTATGATTCTTTAAAATTATCTGTTCAAAATAATAAGATCTTCGTACTTGTTGAAACGGATTAACAATTAGAGCACTTAATTTTTTTACAACGTTTATATATTAAAAAATTAATTACACCATTTTTCAATTAGGTTGAACCAGTGTGAAGATCTTATTATTCTGATCATATTATTCTAAAGAGACATAATTAAATTTTATCTCTAAAACTATCATAATCACGTTTCTGCTTCATAGGATTGCAAATTGATAACTTAATGTTTTTTTTTTAATGCAAAACGGCACTTAGGGGTGTGGGTAGGGGTACGGTGCCATAATGCACAACAGAGCCCCAGGATCCAAGCTAATATATCTTTTATGCTTTCAAAAATTTATATAAAAAATGAATATGTATAAGTACAATATTAATCAGTCTAAACATATTTTCTCTACTTTTAAAATAGGAAATTGATAATGTCAAAACAATTTGAGTCCTTGCTTGGATTGGATCCTGACTGCGCGAAGTAAATTTTTTGCTCTAAGTCATTTCAACGAACACACTAAGATTCTTTATTTGGTTTCAGGATTGTTTTAAGGTGTTCATTGAAAGGCCTTGGAGCCAAAAATTTATTACGATCATTTAGGATGAAATGTTCAGAAAAATAACATCTTTGTACCGGTTCAAACGGATTAAAAATTGAAACACTTATTTTTTTACACCGTTTATATATTTAAAAATACTTTAAAAAAAGTGTTTCAATTTTCAATCTGTTTGAACCGGTGCAAAGATGTTATTTTTTCTGATCATTTCATCCGAAATGGTCGTAATAAATTTTTTGCTCCAAGACTTTTTAATGGACATCCTAAGAGAATCCTGAAACTAAATAATGGTAATAGGGTACTCGTTCAAAGCCTTGGGGCAAAAAATTTATTATGACCATTTAGAATAAAATGATAAAAAAAATACGATCTTCGCCCCGATTAAATTGAATTAAAATTTGGAGCACTTAATTCTTGAATTATTTTTTTAATATAGAAAGGGTGTATTTATGGAAATTAAATAAAAAAGATAAAAGTAATTAAATAAAGAAAGAAATTAGAAACGGTAAACAGAGAGAGAGAGAAAGGGGGGCGGGGGGTGTAGTCCGGGAAAATGGACGTGGGGCCGGGGGGTGTGGTGTCAGGGGGGGGTGGGAAAAGCAATTTGCCATAAATACCCTTCAATTGGTAGTTGGATGATGATGGGATTTGGTCCGGTAGGTTTTCCGTCCATGAATTGGACGGAAGTGAGCAATTGGATGAAGTGGTTGACAGTTTGGTAGTTGGAGGGGGGACTAAGTTCAATTGACTATTGGAGGGGGAAGTAAGTAAAAATTGAATAGTTAGAGGGGCAAGTAGATATTTAACCCTTCAGACCGACATTGCAAACCCAAATTACATAGACGACGGTGACCTCACAGAATCGAAGTCCACCTCCCGGAATTCCCGCAACCCAACACCTTCCGATCTCGCCGCATTGCCATATCTCTCTCTCTCTCTCTGGATCTGAGGCAGGAAAATCTCGATCTTATCCAGGTACCCCACTCTATATCTTTTCTGGTCCGACTTCAAGCCGTGCTGTTTTTATTGAATTTTAATTGAATTCGAATCATTTGATAATTCTCGTGTTGGGTTTCGCAAGAATGTAAGTTCGAAGGAATTTACAGTTCCCAAAAATGGAAATCGGAATTTTGCACATAGGCGACAGAGAATAACTGAATTGAATCATCGGTTAAAGTTTGGATTTTGTGTGGACATTGAGGTCGCATTACTTGAATTTCCTAAGATGTTTTTGTCTACGGTCATTTCCATTGTCCAATGAACTGTTTTTCCCTATAGTTTCCCGCCAACCCCACAAAGTCTTGGAATATAGGGTATGTTTGGTTGGTCAGACTTGACATGCGACGGGATTGCAAAAATCTATGGGAACTGCGTTTTGGGCCTTCGGAATGAAGGATCAGTGGAGGGGTTACGTGTCATTTTAGCCAACCAATCTCACAAAACATGGATTGCTCCCTCCTAAGGTATCAGTTTCGAAACCTCCTAGGTGCTATCAACTCCTCATGGCAACTCCATATTGGGCATTTGCTCCAGCTTTAGTTCGTCTCTGCTAGTAAACAGTGGGATTGATCCCCATGATTATTTGAGGTGCGCGTTTCCTGACCTGGACACCCAAGTTCTCAAAAAAGTATTCTGGTTAAATGTATCTCCCCTTATTATTAGTGCAAACAATGGAACATGGATGTTGGCTTTTGAATGAGGTTTTTCCTAAGGTGGATTTAGACTAGTACGTTTTGGCGCAGATAGATAGCGAACCCATTCCAAATCCCACTTCTGGTAATGGCAATGTTAATGCTGGATTCCCAACATCCTTATTGAACTTGGATTGGTCCCACCGACATTTTTTTCCATTTGGAAATGGTTGGGGCCGTAGCACTGGCCATATTGTTGTTCACTGTGCATTTCCCATGGTCATGATAACCTTTGGCATCCAGCCAGTATTGTTGTATGTGTCCGACCTTTTGAATTTTTATCTTTTCTATTCACGTTTCATCTTCATTCTCAGAGGTCTATTTATATCACTACTAATGTAATGTACACATAATACAAGTTTCCTTCCAATTTAGATGCTCCATAGGTTTATGTTCTGTTTAGTTAGCGATCACGGAGATAGCAGCATGAATTTGTATCTAATAAAAAATTGTTATAGCTACTTTTATGGTTGTCTTTTACCTGTGCCCATGTACCAGGTTTTGGTTATCTTATCGTGTCCTCTTGCATTGGTTGAATATTCTGCCACCAAATTATACCTTTCTAACTTTCTTACTTTTCATTTTAAGCTTCCCGGACAGACAAGCTCGGGACCTCTGGAAAAGTTGGGATGGGAGCAGAAAATAGCCATTGGCATTTGGAGCTAAACTATGACCAGTGGGTAGCATTATCTGTATCTGGTTCGCGACCATCGGCTCGCTATAAGGTTGTATACGTTTCTGGGTAAATAGAAGCTTTGTCTATTATTGTTTCATCATATTTCCTTTCTTTTTTTTTTGCCCTTTGGAAGTTGGGATGAATATAAGTTAATGCTTACAAGTTAAGTTTTCGTTTGAATTTTCCCATTTTGAATCCAACCATCATCATTTAGGCACAAAAAATTCTGTTGGTGGGACCACAACTAAATGTCGTATCTGTCCATGGTCTGTAGCATGCAGCAGCTGTGGTTGATACAAAATTGTACATTTCTGGTGGAAGTCGAAATGGTCGGTACCTGTCTGATGTTCAGGTAGTTAAAGTTTCCATGCCTTGCTGCTTATTAAAGCCCATCTCCTGTGATAATTGACTTTTTTTTCTCTCCAGGTTTTTGATCTTGAAACTTTGGCATGGTCTTCTCTGAAACTGAGCACTGAATCAAATGTTGATAAGATCAATGGCAGTCTCCCACGAGAAATCCTTCCAGCTACATCTGGTCACAGTATGGTAAGATATTAAGGCACAAATTTTCCATTCCATTCGCCATTTACATTATTTATTTTCATTTCCTCTCCAAGTTGATCCTTCTTTTTTGTTCTCGATTCTCACTTAAGTTCTTTATACTTCCTATTGGCAGTTTAAGTGGGGAAACAAACTTCTTCTTGTTGGTGGGCATTCAAAGAATATATCTGCAAATCTGTCAGGTTTCTTTTTTCTTGGGAGCTTCCATATTGAAGATGAACTTCTGTGTTGCCATATTTTGAAACTTACGGCTTGTAAACCGACTTCTTGTAGTGTGGTTCATTGATCTGGAATCACACCACTGTGGTGTTGTGGAGACCACCGGAAAAGTTCCGGTAACATAACTTTGCTGACTACTTAATTTTTATTTATGTTCTTCAACATAGTGCTCTACAATTTACTTCCCTAGCTTTGTGCTTTTTTATTTTTATTTTTTTTGAGTCTTCATAATCAGTGCCTGAACCCATTTTTGTTCACTTCATGTGTAGGGTAATGGTCAATAATAACTATGACCCCTTCCTAATTATGATATTTGTCTTCTAATTGTTGATTTGAAATCCTATAATTGATAAATGGTAGTTCTATTTCACATTGATCGATCTACATGTCTAAGTCAGGATATTTAAGAAGTAGAAAAAATGTAGAAATAAAGAAATGCACTTATTCATCTTTCGACATGAAAGAAAAGATATGTAGTATAATTTCTGCCTTTTGATTGGTCGATAACTCCAGGTAGCTCGTGGTGGGCAGTCTCTAACGCTGGTTGGATCTAAACTGATAATGTTTGGCGGAGAAGACAGACATAGGCAGTTGATGAATGATGTCCACATTCTTGATATGGAGACAATGACTTGGGATGTTTTAGCAGCTACGTAAGTATCTATATTATTAAAAGTTAGTATGGTGATTTTGTAGAGTTCTACATCGCTTTTTTGTGCTTTTGTAGGCAGACGCCTCCAGCTCCCAGATTTGATCACACAGCAGCAGTGCATGCAGAGCGCTATCTTCTAATCTTTGGTGGTTGTTCTCATTCAATCTTTTTCAACGATCTTCATGTACTGGACTTGGAGACTGTAAGAGTTTATTCTTTCCACATGCCATTTTGTTCCTAGTCTCCCTGAAATCTGACTGTAAAGATAAGAATAAACGTAACACAGAATTCCATGTAAAGTTTGGAATTTCAGCTGCTAATAGTAGTTTTAATTGGATTTGTACCCCTTGAATATCCTCTATGTTTTTTGTTTGATGATTAGCAGGACATGTTCATACTAGATTAAAGATGGTCCTTAACGTGTTAGTACCTCTGTCGTGCTTCCGATTTTCAAGTCGTCAGCCTCAGATTTCTTGCTCATGCTTCTTGATGAAGTTAATGAGTGGGACTTCGCCTATTGGGATTTCTATTTTGCTAGCTTTATTAGTAGGCTGCTTCTTATTCTCTGCTCTTAATTCTCTTTCGACGTTTTATGTGCCAGTTGCAAAGCTGTTATTAGAGCACTTATTGGGACAGATTTTCTCCAATTTGATTTATATGGTTTTTGGTATCCAAAAGATATTATGAGATACCTCAGTTTGAGATCTCTGTAGTCTGTACCTATCAGAAGGGTTTGAGGGATGTATCAGTGATCTGGACAGCAGTAGTTTGACAGCATGCATTATCATATTTCTGTTGTGTCACTTGCGAATAGCGTATTGAGGTTCTCAGGGCGTCAAGACTCGTGCAGGGAACGAACTCAGTGCTTAACATTCTATGTTTTTGTTAGTTTGAATGCTTTAATAGTCAGTTAAATTGCCAGTGTCATTGCGAGTTATTAAATTCATACTATCCAGTGCTATATTACCGAAGAGGTTGAGTCTCTGGTCTCTATGAGATCTTCAAAAGAGGACGTGTCAATGAATTATTGATGCGATTCACTCGCCTAGGAGGTTTTGGTGGATCATTTCTAGGTTAAATTAGTTATTACTTATTAGTAAACTCCTTAATAGAATTGCAATGGTGGAGATGGTATCAGATAATATTACAAAAGATGAGTTACACACTAGGATTGGGTTAAATGGAAGAACTTATAGTATAATCCTTTGAACTAGAGTAAAACCTATCAATGATGATGTCGGTTTCAAACTAACAGTTTAATTTGTGGTATTTTCTTCTATTACTTCACATTGTTCCTTGACAAGGGTCACGTGTATTGTAGATGGAATGGTCCCAACCACAAATTCAAGGTGATTTGGTTACCCCAAGGGCTGGTCATGCTGGCATAACCATTGATGAAAACTGGTATATAGTTGGTGGTGGTGATAATAGAAGTGGTGAGTATTAATTTGTTTGCTTGTTTCTTTCTTTCTTTCTTGTTTGGGCATTTGACGTGATTATGCTCTCTTCTTGGCTGTGTTAGTTCCTTCATGGGTATCTTTGTTTACAGGTGCCCCAGAAACTCTTGTGTTGAATATGTCTAAGCTTGTTATGACGGTTTTAACAAGCGTTGGGGGAAGAGATCCTCTGGCCAGTGAGGTTACTATCTGTGCCATTGTTTTTGTTTAATTCTTTCAGCAATAAGGTGTGTGTAAGAAATGGTACAACTCATAAAAGCTTTGAGCAATACCATAATGTAATAACCACTTGAAACATTAGGCCATGCGTTCTTGTTGAACAAAATTTATGACGATAGATATGTGATAGATTGATCAGCCAACATCCTCTTCTTAAGTTTGAGTTTCTGAAGAAGTCAAACTCCTAGTTTCATTTTAGTATCTTTTGATATTTTTATTTTTGCAACCTCCATGTGAAATGCCAGTGCAATATTTTTTATATTGTTGTTAAACTGTTTAATATCTAGACTATTGTTTTTCTTTACATTGTCATTTGGATGCACAACTTATGATGCTTTTTTTTCTGATATGCCATAACAAGGTCAGAGTTTAGACAGAGGTATTTGCAACTGAGTGACTTCTTTCACCTGACCCAAAATTTTTAAACATCCTTAGGTATCAGGGACATATAGATCATCTGTATTCTTGAACCTTTAGGGTCGTTTTTGGCTATTGAGTTTTCCATTGATTGGTAGCACATTCCCAGTTTCTGTCGTTACTTCATTTCTTATTCACGATACTTGTGAGTTGTGACCTTGCTTCTGCTTTGCATACTTTTCCTTTACTACTCAGAGTGGCTCAACAGTAAAGATCCTTACGTGTAAATGATTCGTAACTGCCCTGTTACTTATGTTGCTGGCAATTTTTACATTTTGCATGTAGTTTATTGTAATAACTGATCCATAAATTTGATGAATACATTGAGTAAGATATATGGTTTGCTTTACAATTCACTTAAACATTTCATCATCAAATAGTTCGAAAAACATAACCACTGTATCCTGATTCTGTTTTGCCTAATGGGACTCTGATGACCATTGGAAACTTGCTTCATCTTCAAATTTCTTTTTCCACACCGGCTTCGATGCCTTTTGCCTCTCAAAATTGATTTCTTAGTTACTTTTTTCGAGGTTTTTTTATGAACTGAGTGAAGGTTATGAAGTTTCACATTTTATCGGTGTAACCGTATTAGCCTTCAATTGTTGGAGTTACCTGTAGAATTCCCTTGAGTTGTGTGCTTAATGCATGCTTATTTTGGCTAGAAAGGTGCTAGGTTGAATTTGCAGTGTATCATGGTTTATACTATCATATTTGCCAAGCTTTCTTTTACGCAACTGGTATTGAACCTTTAGGCACCAATTCCTGTGCATGCTATCACCTCCTTTCTTTGCAATTCCTTTTTTTGTTTTTGCTTTTGTTTTTATTATTGGGAGTGAGTTAATATCGCAGTGCATGTGTTCTAATAAATATGTATCTTGCTAAATTGGTTTGATTTCGGACCTTTCTGCTTTAATGTCATGCCACATCCATGCATAACTGATGCATTTATGATACATTTGTTTATATACATTGGAAACAGGGAGTCAGTCTTTCTTCAGTGTTGCTAGATGGAGAGGAGATTCTGGTTGCATTTGGTGGCTATAATGGGAAGTATAACAATGAGGTATCTTCTGCACAGTTGCACCTGTTGTAAAACCTGTTGCTTTATTTTATTAAATTTTTTCTTTAAGGTAGTCCATCTAAATTATCATGTCAATTACTGACATAGGTGAAGCAAAGTTTTTGTTAGGCTCTAAGAGTTGATCTTGTGCTCTTTGGTCAACTCCCACCACAGACTTGATTTGATACGCCTACCTTATTATCTGTGTAAAAAAGGCAACAAAACACGTGCACGTGGGTAGTTGGGAGAGTTAGGTGTTGGTCTCACTTTCACAGCGGAGTGGGGATTCCCTGGTCTCTTAATGTAGATGTGGCAATACATTGTTCCATGACTGCAATGCACCATTTGATGTTCACTCATTTCTTTTTTCCTCTTTGCATTTATGGAAGTTATCCCCTTATTTTTGTTTTCCCGTTTAATTTATGCTTGACAAAGGATGCTGCTCACTTCCCCATATTTGCAGGCATGTAGGTTTTCCTTACTTGTCTCATATTACACAATAACCATTGCACGGTGACAGAATAGGTTTTCATTTCTAATGGCAATAAATGTAGTCTGTACTACTAAAGAAAGACGAGTACTTGATGCTTTTGGTTTTGGTGTCACTAAAGTCTTCCCTTCTCATGCAATGGCCTCAAAAGTCGGTCTCCATTTTAGAGACCCAAAATGGAGGTGGGTTGGAGTTGCCTTAGCTCTATAATGGAGATTTGGCGCTCCAAAATGGAGTTTTGGAGTTGGGTTGGAGATGCTCTTAGTGATCCTGCTACAAGCACCCGTCAAGTCGCCCTACGGATGAGATCCTTTTTCCTTTGTTTTACACTTGTCAAAAGGCCTCTTAATCGTACACTGACATGATCTATGTGCCCCTTATTTTTGATATTTAGGCTGGCTTCCCATCCTTTTCTTTTCTTGTTTGGAAGCATAGACTACTGTTCCTTTCCTGATGCCTCGGTTAACTTTGTTCTATTACAATCTAATCTTCAACATGGTTTGTGTGCCTGCCCTGACATTCTAGGTATATGTGATGAGACCCAAACCAAGGGATTCTCCTCACCCCAAAATTTTTCAGTCACCAGCAGCTGCAGCTGCCGCAGCCTCTGTTACTGCTGCATATGCCCTAAGCAAATCTGGGAAGCTAGAGTTCTCTGAAATGGAGGATTTGAACATTAAGTTAGCCCGAGGAAATGGCTCTCAATGGGATCTTGCAAGTGACATCACTGCAATTAGGGAAGAAAAGAAGGTGTTGGAATCAGCCCTTGCAAATGTCAGAGCAGATAATTCAACCTTCAAGGGAAAGATTGACGAAACTACTGGTACTCATGCTGATCTGTCCAAGGTATGTATCGAAATTGCTTAGGTATGTTGTAATCAATCAAATTATCAAACTTTTAATCATTTGACCATTTTC
This sequence comes from Rhododendron simsii, assembly GCA_014282245.1. NCBI lineage: Eukaryota > Viridiplantae > Streptophyta > Magnoliopsida > Ericales > Ericaceae > Rhododendron > Rhododendron simsii. The sequence continues at coordinate 27,496,559 of CM024961.1, forward strand.
TCTAGGAACTCCACTCTGTCCAAGGTCAACTAAATGCTGAAAGATCAAGATGTGCTAAACTGGAGGTTTACCTTTTATTCTTTTGTTCTACGATTATCGTTTTTGTTTAAAATTTCCTGATTTCTTGTGGCAAGAAATTGGGCTAAATCCGAAGGCCTCTGGTTTTCTCTAGTGAACGCCGAGAATAATCTGGAGTTAACTGTTTTATTGAACTTTGGCATAAATTATTCTTTCATTGAGTTGAATTTTTATTTTTGTATGTTTTCTTCAGGCACAGATTTCAGAGCTACAGAAGATGCTGGAGTCATCGCCTTCCATAGAAGAAGAGGTACAACTACTAAGGAAGCAAAAATCTGCATGGGAACATGATATGGAACTTGCTTCAGCTGTTCAAAGGCAGAGTTCTGGTGGTGTTTGGAAGTGGATGTCCAGATAGCTGGGAATTTATGTAAAATCTGAAACTGTAAGGTCAGTATCTCAAACTGAATTGGGTGGTAAAGTAAGGCTCTTTTTGGATCATGGTTTTGTGGAGAGACTGGTGGAGGGAAGAGAATGAATGAGAAAAAAAAGTATTCAAACTGATTCAAAAAAATTCCTACATTTCCTCGTCCTTTTCTTTCCCCTTAACAAATCTCTCCACAAATCCAAGACCCAAAGACGGCCTAAGAATGCATTAGGAGCCATTGCTGTTGTCGATGACATGGGACTCTGATCTTTTAGTTGATGCAGAGTTCATCAATGGCCGTTAGACGCTCTGGCGTTTTGTTTATTCAGCCACAGAAGGGACCGGTTCTATAGATGTCTTCTGAACTTGCAACAGATGGGAATTTCTTCAGATAAGACTGAACTGATACAATTACTTAAGAAGCATCTTTCAGCTGTTTCTCAATACGTGCTTTGCATTTTGTAGATTGTACTCCAAAATATGCCTTTTGTTACACTGTAACAATCATTTATTATTTGATTCTCATCAGTTTTGTACTCTCTATGTTATTCTTGTTGGTGTTAATAACACCATTGCACAAAAATAGTAATAATATTGACATCGAGTTGGTGTAGTGTAACTTTCTTAGCTGTCTTTTTGATGAACATGAAAAAACTGAATGAAAAACTGGATTTGGATTGCACTTATTGATACTGCTGGGGGTTGTGAATTCTGATTACAATTCATGCAAAATAGATCAACTTTCATTATTATAAACCACGAATCTGCATAGGAAACCTACGAGGTTGTGGAAAAGTAATACTACTAGTATCCTGTGGTCTTCTGTCATGCCATTTATTACTGGTTGCTATAATTGTGTTTCATTCATTTTTTCTTACACTTACTGTGACAGATTCACATTGTTTTTTTCATTTCGTTTTTCTGTTTCCAAATAAATTGGACTCAGACAGAGTTTGACATCGGTGATGTTAAAAAATGTACTGCTCTGGCTACATATAGGCTTTTTTTTTTTGTTTCTGATTTACGAAGGTTGCTTATGAGAATATTGGTCTTCCTCACCAAGGGGCTTGTAGCCCAATGGTAACACCTAGTCCTCCCTTGTGGGAAACCAGGGTTCAAACCTCGTCATTGGCGTTCAAGCCTCGTCGTGGGCGTTTGTGGGCTTAGTTCTATAGATAAGTTCTATAGACAGCCTCTGAACCCCATATGGACTAAGGCCCCATTCCAGAACACCTTCTTAAAAAATAAATACTTATTTTACATATTCAAACTAAAAAATAATGTAAATAAAAAATAAAATTTCAATTTTTTTGCACTGTATCAAAGATTTCAATGAGATTTATCAAACAAGATATATATTAATAAGAGCATATGATTTTTGAGCTTGAAATTGCTTTCTTAAAAAATAAGTTCTTATTTTCCTTCGGGATCGGGGCCTAACTCACTAACTCCTCTAACCCCTGCTGGCGTTTCCCCCCCTGCGCGTACAAATGCCTTTTTGGACATGTTTTGGGTCACAAAATAATGATTGGAGCATGTTTTGGGTTACAAACGCCGCTCATTTTGTTTAAAATGTTTTGTTTATGGTCTTTGCAAAAAATAAGCTCAATCCGGTATCGGTAAGAATGTTTACAAAACTTCAAACTTTGCTTTAGAATTTAGGCCTGAATTCTATGACAAAATTGGATGTTTTGTAAATGCTCTTACCGATACCGAATTGAGCTTACTTTTTGCAAGGATCATAAATAAAGTATTCTAAACAAAATGAGCGGCTCTAATCATTTTTTTAGACCCAAAAGAGGCCCCAAAAGGCATATGTACGCGCTAGTACAGATTTAATATCTGTACCAATAGCACCACTGAGAAATAAATTCTATATCCAATATGTCCTTGTTCAGAACTAAAGCGCTAGTGATAAGGTATTAGCCTGGGAATAGGAGGAATTCCCTTCCCAGTTTCCTCAAAAGGCCATAGGAGGAGAACTAAGGCCATATTTCAATTTAAGATTTGAGTAAAAGGGGAAAAGAATGCATAATAAAAAGGTCGAGGAATCTACCCATTGTTAGCTGTTAGATCCGTAAACTTTTCTATCTCTGCTTTTCTTTTTCCTTAAACCAAACCCTTTTGATCCAAGTAAATCTTACATTTCCCACCCGGGGAATTCAGAAAGCACTAGAGAATTGCACCACAGTTCTCATTCTTCTTTAGACCGGGAATTGGATAGTCACTTCTACTTATTTGAGCATTTCACGTACAGTATTGAATCATCTCGGTTATTCATTCTTCAACTTCGCTGCAAATGGTTTTCAGATTACAAAAGAGGGTGCTCAAATCCACTCGTTGGGATACGTATCTCCTTCGATATCTAGACATATGAGTACTTAGATAGGGAGAAAAACTCCAATAAATAGAAAATGTAGAACTATTACAACTTGGAGATGACTTAATGTTGGCTTAGGGAAACTAGCGCCTTCCGCAAGATTTTTCCGGCAGCTGATCTAGGGATGGCGCTGATGAAGCTCACTCTTCTTACTTTCTTGTATGGAGCGACCTGAAAATTGCAACATGACAATCTTAAGACCAATGCAGATAGTGACATTGATATCATTTTGAGTTTTCTCAAATTCAACTTGTACCGTGATTATAATCTGTTTGCGTCCTATGCGACCAAAATATTGACGAATAGAGAGGCTTATTGCTAGGTCAAAACCATTGTTCGTATTGGATGTTATTTCCCCCACGGTTGGTTGGTTATTCCCATCTGTAAAAGTTACCTGGGGATTCTAGGGTTTTGTGTGAGCGACAGATGTTACAGAGTTGTTCGTTTCTTTCATAGTGAATTTTCTGATTCGAACTTCACTGCCCATGGACATTGGCTTGAATTCGATTCTCCAAGCCAAGTAAAATCCATTTGTGGACAGGCATGGAGTGAAATAGTGAATGGAGGAAGAAGGGGCTAAAGGCTTACCTGGCTGGCAACAAATTGGATGATTTGGTCTTCAGTAAGTTCAGAACCGGTTGCTCTCACCACATATGCCTTTGGTATCTGTCCTGTTTCTTCATCTTCAACTCTGCACATTATCTCGTGCTGTTGTATACTAGAAAAGCGCGCGCGCACACACACAAAAACACACACACACACACTCATAGATAGAGAAAGGGTGGCATACGGTATAACTGCAGAGTCAAGAATCTGGGGATGGCTCAATAGAATGGCTTCCAATTCTGCTGGTGCTACCTACATTCACATCATGATGTAAATGTTTCACATCCCATACAATAAGCAAGTATAGTATATAGTATCATTATATGTTATCAACATTACGTATAAGCATGTATTTGTGATTAGACCTGATACCCATTGTACTTGATGAGCTCCTTTATCCGATCCACTATATAAACAAACCCATCTTGATCAAAATAGCAAAGATCTCCGGTCCTCAGCCACCCATCTGGATCAATGGTCGCAGCTGTGGCCTCCTCATTTCCCAAGTACCCTTTCATTACCACCTGGCCCTTCAGCCACAGCTCTCCCACCGCACCTGGCGGCATTGCCAACCCCGATTCGATATCCACCACCTTCGCACTAATGCTTGGAAGCAACCTCCCAGACGAACCCAAACGAGCTCTAGCCTCTTTTTCGGAAACAAAGAAAGTAACCCCACCACACTCGGTTAGTCCATAACCTTGCCTCAACTCCACAAATGGAAACTTCTCTCTGAACCCAGCGGCCACCTCTTTGCTCAGTGGTGCTGCCCCTGACAAAACCCTCCTTAGCGACGACAAGTCGTAGTTGTCGGTGTTGGCCTTCAATAGCCCTAGTATCACCGGCGGAACAGCCGGAACGTTATTGACTTGGTGATTTTGAATCGCTTCTAGCACGAATCGGAGGTCGAACCTAGGCATCAAAACTGTCGTTACACCGAAACAAAACAACCCCCCTAGGCCAAAGAAGGCGAGCCCATAGATATGGAACATTGGTGTGAAGCACAAGAACACATCATTTTGGGATGAACTTACGTCCACCGACCATTGGACGATTTTGAGGATTGATATGAAATTTGCATGGGTTAGTAGCACTCCTTTGCTAGTCCCAGTGGTCCCTGAGGAATATAGGATCACCGCAGTGTCTAGTTGGTCTATCCTCGGGTTAGGCAACTCCATGGGGTCGCAGCCGTGGATCAATTCTTCGACGGAAAGTTTGTCGTCGTCATGGGACGGACGAGAAGTGAGGAGTATGCGAACTCCAGAGGGGATCAACTTGTGTACCACTTCTGGTGATGCGATACCAAGTTTCGCGCCTGAGTCACATATTTGCTTGGCAAGTTCTGACTCAGTGTTTAGCGGGTTTGCGGTGGTTAGGATTGCGCCGAGGGAGAGTACGGCGAGACAAATGGTTGGGTAGAGAAGGGAGTTGGGCGAGACGACTAACACCACGTCGCCCTTGCGAACTCCCAGCGCGTGGTAGAGTCCGGTGGCGAGTGAGTTGATCGAATGGCGAAGTTGCACGTAAGTGACTCGGCGGTTCGTGGCCGAGTCTATGAGAGCAACTCGTGACTCGGCTTCTTTTGGGTGTGGAAGTTGCGATAGCACGAATGTGGCCGTGTCGAGGTCTGCCCGGTCTGGTATCTTTTGATGTTCACCAAATTGATTCAGTGAGTGGTAAATGCCCGTTTTCGAATCGAATCCGCTCCTCCCATCATACGGAGATAGATCACTTTTGTATCTGTCTTCGACGGTGGCAATCCTCCCCTCCCTCGACATGGACGAAAAAATTTGTTGGGGGGAAATAAGGAACCCAAAAACAAACACAAAAGTCTTAAACGCTGCAAAAAAAACCACAGCAGAAACGCAGCAGAACAGAGCAGATTTTCGGCACACGATCAAGCTAGAAACATGCAGTTTTTTCCCAGCAAGAAATCTAAGCAACAACTTGACTTACCTGGGCACTAAAAAATGATGATTTCATTCACTTGATTAAAGCTTTACAAAGCCTTCTTTCTTCACCTTCAAACACAGCACACACAACCCACTCTTTTTCTTTCGCTCTTTTCTCTCTCGTTTTTTTTTCTTTTTCTTGCAAAGAACAAAGAAACACACACAGAGCTTCTGTACAAGGAATCACCAGCTCGGCCGTGGGTATTTCACAGCTGTGCACGGCGGAAGGCAATTGCTGGTCGGAACTGGTGGCGTACTGTTCAGATCTGATGGACCTGACAGAAAATAGTTCAAAACCCTCCGGCGTTTCTCCGGTGGTTCAGCGGTGACATTAAGGGTCAATCCCAGATGGATTCTGGATTTACAGAGCCGTGGGGATTGCTGGTGTGGTCCAGCAATTGATGGTCAGCAAATACAGATTTGATCCAGAGCTTATTGCTCGTGGTTCTATTTACACGGTTGAGGAGTTCTTGGTGCTGCTAAGTTCCGCTCGTCGGAATGGTGCCGGCCGAACTGAGATCTGTCTACAATCATGGTGAGACCTCCAGATTTCGATTGGAGTACTTTAAATTGTTTCATAATTAGCTAACTTTTGTATATTATTGCCGGAGTAGTGTTGCAGTTGGTAAAACTTATGATTCCAAGAACAGTGTTTCTATTACTGTAGTTGCAAAAACATGTGCTGCTTGCTTGTAACAGTTTGGTAAAGGGTGAAACCGACTCGATGGGCAGTCATCTGTTTAGACTGAGATCGGGTTAATATCAAGGTCATTGTTGAGTTTCTTTAAATTCTTAGTTTCTATGCTTCATTAGTCCGGTGCGTAGTATGGTTGTGACCGGGGCTATCATTGATTAAATTGGGGTCTTGCGCTGATTGAAAGGGGTAGCTTTGTGGCTGCCATTGACTAGTTCGGTGGTTTGGTTCTGATTGAAAAGGGTAGCTTTCAGGGTTGTCATTGATTAGATTGGTGGTCGTGCACTAATTGAAAGGGATAGCTTCGCGGGCTATCATTGATTAGATTGGTGGTAGTGCACTCATTGAAAGGGGCAGCTTGATGTACCTACAGTTTGAGTGGCCACATATGTGGATCATCTTTCTGACCCTCTTTTAGATTATAGCGAGCCTAGGGGATTAGGTTGAGGGTGTAACAGTCTGAATGGAATGGGCGTGGTGTGCAGGGTACTTGGGAGGGTAGCCTTGTTGGAAGCTAACATCCCCAGATCGAGCCCCCTCTTGGTTCCTTGTCCCTCTATAATAGTTGTTCTTTAGAAGTGAGTATTATGTTTGTTCTCTGGGTTTGGTTAGAATATTAGTATCTTGGTTTGCTTATTCCATTTCTAGAGTCTGTGGTGATTGGTTGTTGGCTGAGAGCGGGTTGTTTTTTGGCGAACCTTAGGCTTGGATGAGAGAGTACTAGGCCGGATGGATTGGGCGTGGTGTGCAGGGTGGAGCTCCCTGTCGGATGCCGACATCTCTGGTTCGAGCCTTTTCTTGGTGCCTTGTTCCTCTGTAGTAGCTGTTCAGCTTCCCTTGATGCTGTATTGCCATGTTGCTGCTAGTCCTCAGTGTTGGTTATCTTTTGGTCAACTCTAGCCGTGACTATTTAATTTATTTCCTAGTCTGGTGGGATGCGCTAAGTAGTAGTTCAATTTCTTGTTATTTCTACTCGTATCACTTCATATTATACCCCGTTGTACTATCCTTCTGCTTAGATGGATAGTACAACGGGGGTATGATCTCTACTCACATGACACTTTTGTTATTTTATTTACTCTATCCTACTCTCCATGCGTGTTGTGCATGAGTTACCGCACTTTTTTCAATCTTTCTTTTTGTTCTTTTCTTTTCCTCCTGGTTATGCCCCTTATAGGCTGTACATTCGGTTAACTTTTTTTAATTTCAAGCTAATTTATCCCAAAAAAAGAATACAAAATTATAAAGATATTACATGAAAGCCCCCAAAAAGTAAAATAAGGAAATACCCACATTGGGTTAACATATTTCTAACAAAATTGACAAAAAGTGCGTATGTTCTTTAGCTATGAATTGTGTTAACGTTAAAGTGGGAGATGATTAAGGCCCCGTTCCAGAACGTCTTTTTAAAAAATAAGTACTTATTTCACATTTTCAAACTCAAAAATAATGTAAATGATTTTTTTGCATCGTATAAAAGATCTTATCGAGATCTTTCAAATAAGATCTATATTGCATATTTTTAAATTTCATTAAACCTACCAATTTTTTAACTTGAAATTACCTTTTAAAAAAATAAGTACTTAAAAGTCGTTATGAAACGGGGCATAAGGTTTGTTTCATGGTTATAAATAGTATGTCAAAAGGTGTCGTCATTGGCATCTTTTAGCTCACTGGTTAATTGTCATGCTCCTTCACAATGTTATTTCATACGCGCCCACAGCAAACAAAAACAACTTTAAATATACACCTACATCTCCTGTCCAATATTTTATGACATGTTTTATGTAGCCCAAGCCCCAAACAAGCAAGAAAAAGCTGTTAGATTCTATTGGTTTTCCTTTTGTCCTTGCCCAAACCCTTTGGAGTTTTGATCCAAGTACAACCTACATTTCCATTTTTGCACAACATATAAAAGGACCTTTAGGTCCCCAAAATGTCAAAGCAGATTTTGTAAGTACGCTATATCTTTGAGCAAGAAATCAAGGCCACAGTCCCAAAAACCATCACCCCGCAAGGCTTTCAACCAGAACCCTACTCTCTGTAAATATTGTGAATTGCGCAGGGACAGAGCCAAGTCATCCACCCTCTGTACTACCATTCAGAACAAAGCGAATAACGCACAAAAATGTCCAAGTATCCGACACTTGTAGATTACCGAACCAAACTAAGCCTTGCTTGTCATACATTTAGCGTCGGCTGCATGAATTCTACTCCTTGCTTGTCATACAATTAGCATCGGCTGCGTAAATTCTACTGCCACTCTGTTCTCAAAAGGGGTAGGAGTTCAATTCCGACGCATAAAGAGAGTAACTATTTTTTTCTCAACACCTGAATGTTCAAATTGGCACTGCAAACCAGGAAAACAAGTATATACACCACTGCATCAAATAAAAACTAAAAGAACTCTTGTATTTATATAGAGATAAGACATTAAACTAATAAATCCGCAACTGATAAATCAAGCTGTGTACATATCTATAACCAGTTGAAAGGTCAAAAAGTTTCAACCCGGAATTCTGACAAACAGCCAGCAACTACAGAATGAAAGCAGTTTACCATCACTCCTGAAACACCAAAAATTAAATGCTACTAAAACTATTTATTAAATAATTCTCGGGCAATTTTGGTGGATACTGACTTCTATACTCCGATCCACCATCTTTTGTCGGGATGTTGTTTATTATAGTTTTTGGGGTAACGAAAAATTAAAATAATAAACAACCTCCTAGCAAAATATGGTGGATCAGAGTATAAGAGTAAATATCCACCAAATAGCCCAAGATTTTTTAACCCACAAACTGGTAAGCCTCCCTATCAAGCAGCATTGCCGGTGTAGAAGTAGGTCCCAATTCTGCAACTCACTGATAGGATCAGAACCCAGACAAAAGACATGTAAAACCAGCACCGCGGCACCCCTGTCCCAGCCTTGGTAGGATTCGGATCATCTGGTGACAGGCCAAAAGAAAGGACGATATTGACATTGGAATTCTTCCCAAACGACCAGTATGCCCTGTTGCCAGTAGCGGTCATGTTGCTGATTCGGACCATACCAGCTGTAATCTGGGCTGGACTAGAAGAATGAGCTGCAGAACTCAACAGAAGAGCTGCTTCTTTCGTTGGGAACTCTGAAGCAAATGCAGGAGGAGCAGGGATGCTGCCTAACTTGCGGTTCACTTGCTTGGTTAATGGATGCAGATTACCTGCATCAATGGACGATATGGTGAGTACCACTACATAACTATAACCCATACGAGATTGAAATCATTGAAAACCAACTGAATACTAAAGTTAGAGTCATACCATTGAACCAATCACAAGATAATGATACAATACCGAAATGCTACTTGGTTAGGTAGCATTTCGGTTTTAAAACTAGTCACCGTATAATACTTCACAACTTTTCTGAACTTAATTTAGAAACTCCTTTTTCAAGAAAAATAATGTTCCCTACAGTTCTGAGGTACGACACCATTACTCAACATCACTAACTTAAACTTAACGTAACTTCAGGCTAGTGATTTGATACGATCGGAAGGTACACAAAAATCTAGGTGAATAGAGACTAGAAAAGATGTAAACGAAAATTAAGTGCAAATGCCAAGGTAAAAGAATTCTACAGTCGGAAATTGTCATATGTCAAACTAGAACAGAGTTTTTCTCTTTACCCGATCCAAGCTTTTCAAGCTCCTTCTCTGACGACGATGCAGCATCATTTTCAAGTCCTTGCCACAGTTGTTGGCTTCCCATACTCTCTTGTTGGGCTCCTCCATTAAGATGCTGACATAAAAGAGTAAATAACCTCAAGTTTAGACAGTTAACATCACAGCCAAAAGGACAATTTCGGCAAGTATGAATACCTCCTGAGTGAGGCATGATTGATCGGAAAAGGGGTTCTCACTTCCCATCATGTCCAAAGTATCAAAGGGCATGTACTGTGAGTTGCCATTTTCTGCATCGTAGAAAGTAAGGTACTCTTCAACCATGTCCAAATAAGAAGGATCCCCCAAAATGGTGTTTGAAAGGTCACCAGTTTCCAGATATTCCCCTTCATCCAATTGATTGTTGGTAACATCAAAAAACGGTTCATCAAGCAAGTAATCTGGATCTACAGCATTCAAGTAATCTGGATCCACAGCATTCAAGTAATCTGGATCCACAGCATTCGCACTATTGCTTGATTCACCAACATATTCTAGTTTTACTGGAATTGCATCCACGTAATTTTGCACTGGAAAATTGAGTAACTCCTTGTCCTCAGGCTGGTCTGGAGCATGGTAACTTTCACCCATAGACAATAAAAGCTTTTGAGCATCGTCGATGAAATCCAGCGGGTCCGGGACATTGGTGCTGCTATCCCCATAGAAGAAGAAAGGAACGGGAACATTTCCTGATGGAATGTCTGTACCAAGAATCTGAGAGAGAGAGAGAGAGAGAGAGAGAGAGAGAGATTTTATAAACCATGGAGAATCCTACTAGGAACTGTAACAAGTAACAAAAAAGAAAAAAAAGAGAAGCATCATATTATGCAAGTAGGCAGTGGGGCCGTGTGCAGTATGCGCGAAAAATAAAGAACGCACACTCTTGTCGATCACCAATATCGACAAAATTAACCGAAAGCAGCAATTCATTACATCAGACAAAGGCATTCCAAAAAGGTTAACAAAAAGAATATTTACTAGCTTCCTCTTTTTTCAACGTTGAAACAACATTTTTAACCAGATAATTGCAACTTTGAATTCACAGTTTGAAGTTCTTATAATATAAAGTTTTTCCAATTTCCAAACTAGGTGTCAACCTACAACTTCTGAACATAGAAATTCTACAGCTATTCTACTGCAACGGTGCAAGTCGTGTGATGCTACAAATATTCTTTCCTTTAATTTAGAAATTTTCTGCAATTATCAAATGGCAACGACACTTGTCAGAACGATCATGAGTAACTGAAGAAGTTAAAGACCATCTGAAAGCCACAGCACAATGACACCATGAACATGATAGAACTACCTTTCTAAATCTAAGACAATCTAGTGGCGTGTAAAAGCTTCAACACAATGCTATGACTTCCACTTTTAATTAGTGAGATTTTCAAACTATCTTCTTAATAATAGCACATTTTAATTGCATCTAAGGACTACCATACGAATTATCAAATAGGGCAAAAGACAAATATTCTGCACCCTTAATGGGACACAAATGACTATCCACCCAAGTGATATCGGTATCCAATTTACAGCTCCCTTTTGAAAGTCTACATGCTTCATATCGCACTTTATCATTGCTAGCCAACACCTTGGGAAAATCATAATTCCAATGCTTTGGTTGAACCTTATCCAAATAGTTTAAATAAAAAATAAAAAAAAAACTTTGGTTGAATGCAAAGTGAACTAGAGTCTAAGATGGGCAGAGAGGAGAGGGTATATATACTCTCAAATATGTCACAAACCTGCTCAATATCATTTGCATCGAGAAAGGAATCATCATCAGCTGCCTCTTCTCTCCTAACCTCCTCGCCAGGGATCACAACTAATGCGTCATTCTCCCACTCCTCCTCAACAAATGGTGCCCCATACTGCTCCCCATTCTTTGGCCCTGAACCACTCTTCTGAAATATTCTGCACAACACAAATGCATCCTTCCCGACCAAAAATAAAAACAAAACAAAGAAACAACGATATGTTAGATCCCAAAACCAAGATCTCACAACAATGTGTTCTCTTCCTTCTTTACAATAACTATGGCTGATTTTGATTACCATATCTTTTATCAAACAATCACATAAACAAAATGAACTATGCCAACAATTTCATTTCTCTTTGCAATTAGAGTTGAAACCATGATTAAATGGCAGATACAATTTATTCCATTTTTAAAAAATGGAAAATTTATCTCTGTGGACAAAGTACAAACACATACAATTCTCACCTGAAAAATCCCAGATTTCTCCAGCGTCTCATCAACAAGTCGGTACTCATGCATTACCCAATTAGTCCTCTCGCCTCGTGGAGCCCGGCCATTGTGATAAACAAGAGTTTTCTTCATTCCAACCGTCCGCGTCCTATGGAGTACTGCTCGGTCCTTCCCCGTTGTCTTCCAGTAACCTCTTTCTGTAGCCCTATTTGTTCTTGACCCATTCCCGTACTTCTTATCTAGTACACTGAAAAAGTACCACTCCAAGTCCCTGGTCTTCAGCCTCGACTTACCTAAAACCCCCAAATCCACCAATTCAATCATCACCAAATACAAAAACATGCTAACACATTTGTACAATTGTACTTCTTCTACATTGATTAAGTACCCCTCCCAGTCCCGGCTCTTCAGCCACTACTTACATAAAACCCCAAAATTCACCATTTTAACCCTTAAAAAACCTACATATACACCCACACACACATTTACGCATCTACTACATTGATCTAAGTACCACTCTAAAGTCCCAGCTCTCCAGCCTCAGTTTACCAAAAACCCCAGGGCCAGCCCTCACTTTTGAGGGGCCCGAGGCAAACCTAAAAAAATGGAGACCTTCACACATTTCACGAGCAAAATAACACAATGGCAAGTCAAATTGAAAAAGCAAAACGACTGGTATTCAAAAAGATAAAAGTTCCAAAATCATGCATCATTTTTCATTACAAATACTGGGAACAATCACATAACAATCACTCTTTTCACACTTTTTAACAATTTAAGCAACGCTCACATAGTCAGATAAGCTCCTTCCGTTCCTTTATAGCAACATTTATAAGCATGTTTTCTTTTTAAATTAAATTGTAGACATCTACATTTATGAATAATACACAATTTCTTTTTTTTAATTACAACTTAGGTGTCCGAGCCAGCTTACGCACAACTCTACCAATCGTGGGCCCAATCCCACTACCCAATTGCGGGGAATGAAGCCCATTTAAAGCCGAAGCAAAGCTCCTTATGAATACTAAACAATTTCTTGGGGCCTCTGCTTGCTCGCCTTTGCTTAGGGCCCGTACAGTAAAACCCCAAAAATCACCATGTTAACGCTTGAGAAACTAAAAAAATATGCACAAATAAGCCCCATAATCCGACAAAGAATTCCGTCAAATGAAGAACAACTTTACAGATATGGTCAAACATACAATATACATATGCACACACACACATACATATATATATATAGAGAGAGAGAGAGAGAGAGAGAGAGAGAGAGAGAGACCTGGAAGGTCCCAAGGCTCGGTCTTGTAGACGTCGACGTCGGATATGGCGTCGAAGCGGAAGGGCTTTCCACAGACCTTGCGCTTAAGGTAGTAACTCACCAGTTCTTCATCGGTCGGGTGGAACCGGAACCCCGGAGCGAGCGAACCCGACGTTTCCGATCGATCCAACTCCATTTACGATCCACACAGGGGTGTAAGAATTGAAGGAATTTTGTGAAGAGAGAGAGAGAGAGAGAGAATTTCTAGAGAGAGAAAGAAGAGAAATAGTCTAGGGTTTTAGTGGACCAGGTAGAACAAAGGGAATGCCATTGGCCTGACTAAAAAACAGTCGTTGAAGCTTCGAGGACTATTATACGGGTATTTATACTGAGATGTTTCCGGGAAGGAAGGGTGGGGGACGTGCGGATTACCCGGGGGTGAATTTAATTCGTCACCGAGTACAGGTGGCGGGACCACAAGTCGTGGGTGGGGTCCGGTCGAGTTGTCCTACCTGGCACAAACACTCACAACACATGTGGAACCCACACACATGTGGAGACTATGACTTGTGGGATGGGGTCTATTCGCAGGGGAATGTGCGATATTTGATGGAAAAGTTCATACAAGTCATAAGGCTACCCAGTTGACGGTTTTGAATGGTTCGGTTTGGTTTTGAAATTGAATCGCTCGTTGTGATTTGTCATTTTCTATATCTGCAACTGTTTGTGAGTATTGTTCGGTTTCCATCTGTTGAGATTTAAGCGGTTCATATTATAAATTGTCCAAACTGCACAAATCAAACCAAACCTGATGTTCCAAAATTCCTAGGTTAGGATCAGTATTCATTCATATCTCAGGTGGATTTGCGGGCGATTTGGTTTAGGCGATTTAAATATTTCGGTTGACCCACTGGACACCCCTCTATGAGTGTAGTAAGTTTGTCTAGTAATCGGAAGGATATAAGAATAAATATCCGCTTAAATACAGCGGGTACATATTGCTTTGAGCCCGTTTTGAATCCCAAAAAAATGATCTGAATCGATCATTTTGTTCAAAATGTTTATGTTTTGGATTCTTGTAAAAAAAAAAAGGAGCTAAACCGAATATAGGTAAATGCTTTCACGAAACATCCAACTTTATCTCATAATTCAGACATGAACTCTGCAGCAAAGTTAGATGTTCCGTAAACGCTCTTACCGATATCCAATGTAGCTCATTTTTTACAATTGGCCTAAAAAAATATTTTGAATAAAATGAACGATTCCGATTATTATTTTTAAACCCAAAATAGGTCTCAAATCAATCTGTTTGTACGTGCATGTCTTTACCAATAGTAGATAAATCTGGTGTGGAAATAGCAACAGTTGTGGACTGTGACGGTTAAGAGTGCTACTACTCGTGGCCCAACTAGGGTCGGTTACGTCAGCCTTGGTCTGGGTTGGGGCTGTGACGCATGTGCTTCCGTCAAAAATCCAAGAAAATGATTTGGAAATTTACTCTCTAAGTTTTTGATTACTTTATTATTATTTCTCTTTCACTCCAATTAGTGGATTATTTTAAGGTTTTTTAATTATCTTCGATAAAATAAAAATGGCACGACCATTTCCTGAGTCAGCCAGTCACCTTTCTTTTCAGATAAAAAAATATATATATAAAAGTCGCCTTTCTTTCTATTAAAAAAATTGGTACTTTCCTTTGTGCCCAACTGCACAATAATTCTTCAATTTTTCTGAAATATTTTTATTCCGTTTATTCAATTTTTAGTGTTTTCAAATATATTTGTCACCATTTATTTTGGGAAGTGATTTTGTCACACCCTTTTTTGATAATGTCACACCCTGCAAATGTATTTTTTGGTGCAAAAATACACTTGCAGGTTGTGACATTATCAAAAAAGGGTGTGACAATATCATTTCCCTTTATTTTTCGCTGAATAATTATGTTGTATTACCTCCTTATCTTTGTTGACTCATTATGTACTGTAATGGATAACGTTATTAAAAAATGTACGTCTTGTGTGGGACCCATGATATGTACTATAATGGATAACGTCATTAAAAAATGTACGTTTTGTGTGGGTCCCATGATATGTTCACGTAGACCGAAAAAAGTGAAAAACATTAATTTGAGGTAATTGTTTGGTATCGTGACAAAAATTAATGTTGGATATTGTACTAAATGTAACGCGTCTAAGAATAAATAAATAACGGAAAGAAATCCAAATTTCTAAGTGTCAGTAAACGAACCTTTAAAAAAGTGGCATTATATAGTGGTCTCACAAGTAAAAAGTTAATTTTTTTTGTCGATTATCGAATAAGTGGTGTGGGTCTCTCATCATTAAGATAGCGTGCCCCAAAGAAAGGCGAAGGCTAAAAAAAAATTACTGAAAAAACAATTCAAATTTGTACGCGGGAGCAGACAAATCTTTGAAATTTCAAAAACAACTTTGATTCCATAAAGAAAATCAACAAAAATTAATGTTGGATATTGTACTAAATGTAACGCGTCTAAGAATAAATAAATAACGGAAAGAAATCCAAATTTCTAAGTGTAAGTAAACGAGCCTTTGAAATAATGGCATTATGTAGTGGGTCTCACGTGTACGAAGTTAATTTTTTTTGTCGATTATCGAATAAGTGTTGTAGGTGTCTCATCACTAAATATATAGCGTTCAAATTTCTACGCAGGAGCAAATAAATCTTTGAAAGACATGTACTACATTTTATGTCTCACCTGTACGAAGTTAATTTTTTTTGTCGATAATCAAATAAGTGTTGTGGGTCTATCATCATTAAGTATAGCGTGCCCAAAAGAAAGACGAAGGCTAAAAATGAAAATACTGAAAAACAATTCAAATTTATACGCGGGAGCAGGCAGATCTTTGAAATTTCAAAAACAACTTTGATTAAAACCAAACCGAGCCTTTAGTCCCAATCACTTAGGGTCGGTTACATGAATCATTTTCCTTCATTGAGTTCTGTCAATGGTCACTTTGATTCTATAAAGAATATCAACAAAAATTAATGTTGGATATTGTACTAAATGTAACGCGTCTAAGAATGAATAAATAACGGAAAGAAATCCAAATTTCTACGTGTAAGTAAACGAGCCTTTGAAATAATGGCATTATGTAGTGGGTCTCACTTGTATGAAGTTAATTTTGTTTGTCGATTATCGAATAAGTGTTGTGGGTGTAATCATTAAATATAGTGTTCAAATTTCTACACGAGAGCAAATAATCTTTGAAAGACCTGTACTACATGTAGGTCTCACAGTATGAAGTTAATTTTTTTTGCCGATAATCGAATAAGTGTTGTGGGTCTCTCATCATTAAGTATAGCGTGCCCCAAAAGAAAGATGAACGCTAATATTGAAAATAATGAAAAACAATTCAAATTTATAAATATCGCTATTGCGTCAAGTCATGTCTGGGTTAGGATGAAATATATCAATTGCCTTGTGATTTATTTGTTTTCTATTTGTTAGACGATTAGTTTGGCTTTGTCGAAATTCTTTGTAACGATCTTCGTTTTGTAAGTGTCATTAGGCGTTTATCAATACAATCTTTTCACTTTTGACAAAAAACAAAAATCGAATAAGTGTTGTGGGTGTCTCATCATTAAATATATAGCGTTCAAATTTCTACGCAAGAGCAAATAAATCTTTGAACGACCTGTACTACATGTAGGTCTCACTTGTATGAAATTAATTTTTTAGGAATGACTTCGGTATCCCTGGTCATTTTGGGGACACCGCAATTTTTGGCATAACAAAATCATTATGAGCATAATCAAAACTCATTACAAGCATACAAAATCATAGCCTTGGTTGGGTTTGGTTATGCCTTGGTTGATTTTTTGGATATTCTTTGATTATGCCTTCTTTAATTCTGTTATACTTGTAATGGGTTTTAATTATGCTCATAATGGTGAAGTTATGCCAAAAATTAGGGAAAATGACGGCCAAGGACGTGTTTAGATAATTAATACCCGCCAAAGACATTTTCAGCATTAACAAATGTTCTTAGTTTATCCTTAACGGGTATTAATTATCAAAACATGTTCTGAGCCGTCATTTTCCCCAAAAATTACAGTGTCTCCAAAATGACCAGGACACCATAACATCATCCCTAATTTTTTTTGTCGATTATTGAATAATTGTTGTGGGTCTCTCATCATTAAATATAGCATGACCCAAAAGAAAGACGAAGGCTAAAAATAAAGATACTGAAAAACAATTCAAATTTATATGCGGGAGCGGACAAATCTTTAAAATTTCAAAAACAACTTTGATTCTATAAAGAAAATCAACAAAAATTAATGTTGGATATTGTACTAAATGTAACGCATCTAAGAATGAATAAATAACGGAAAGAAATCCAAATTTCTAAGTGTAATTAAACTAGCCTTTGAAATAATGGCATTATGTAATGGGTCTCACATGTACGAAAGTTAATTTGTTTGTTAGTTATCGAATAAGTGTTGTGGGTGTCTCATCATTAAATATATAACGTTCAAATTTCTACACATGAGCAAATAAATCTTTGAAAGACCTGTACTGCATGTAGGTCTCACATGTACGAAGTTAATTTTTTTTGTCGATTATCGAATAAGTGTTGTGGGTCTCTCATCATTTAGTATAACGTGCCTCAAAAGAAAGACGAAGGCTAAAAATGGAAATACTGAAAAGCAATTCAAATTTCTTTGCGGGAGCAGATAAATCTTTGAAAGGACTTGCACGTGTACAAAGTTAATTTTTTTTTGTCGATTATCGAATAAGTGTTGTGGGTCTCTCATCATTAAATATACCGTGTCCCAAACGAAAGACGAGTTAATTTTTTTTGTCGATTATCGAATAAGTGTTGTGGGTCTCTCATCATTAAATATAGCGTGCCCATAAAGAAAAACGAAGGCTAAAAATGGAAATACTGAAAAGCAATTCAAATTTCTATGCGGGAGCAGATAAATCTTTGAAAGAACTATATATTGCTTGTAGGTCTCACTTGTACGAAGTTTTTTTCGATTATCGAATTAGTATTGTGGATCTATCAACATTAAATATTGCGTGTCCCCAAAGAAAAACAAGGGCAAAAAAGGAATTATAGTTAACGCGAAAATAGTTTGTAAGCACATATGATTAAAAATCTAGGAATTATAAAAGGGTAATAAAGATTCATGTGAGCATTGCATTGCCCCCGTTTCGTTAAGGTTTTTATTTTTTACGTGCTTGCTATTTTTCGCTTTACGATTAAGTACTTATTATTTTTTTAAGTACTCTTAGAGCATCTCCAACAGGAGAGGTCAAAAGCGGAGATGTCAAATTATTTTGAAGACTTATGTGGCAATTTGACATCACGCTCCCCCTCTCGAATACTTATGTCAAATTATTTTGAAAGCTTATGGTCAATTTTTGAAAATTGACAGTCTAGAGGTTGATATCAAAGTTGACATGTTGGGACTTCCCTTCAAAGCCACATCACCTCCCTTCAAAGTCATGTCACTTTTGTCATGATAAAAGGCATCATGGTTGGATGGCGACTTAATGCCAAAACTACCCGTTTGATTATCCACCTCAGCTTTGACATCTCCCGTCGGAGATGCTCTTAGTTGTGGGTCCAACAAAAGATGAATTAATTCTGGCTGAATATCAGACAAAGTTTCATATCGCATAATATTATGGTATTGTTAACATTTTTGCACAACATATAACCCTACACAAAATAATAAGTGCAAGAAAAATTCTGTCGTGCCATCGTGAGCAATACTAAGTTTGGCTTAATTAGCACCCCTACGTAGTACGCACGCCAAAGTGTAAGAGAGCTTAAAATTTTGTAAGCGTATTCGATTAGTTTAATGTAGGTGCACTTTGATCATTTTACGTGTAGAGCTATTTTGATTACTTTGTATCCCCATGCTCTTGAACTTAACTTAAATTTAACTTCAATCTGAAAATTTTGTCATTACTTCAATTTTTGTTCACATCTGTTAGTTTCGCGCCAAACTTTTGTGGGTTATTGATTTGTCTCGACGAGAGGAATCGGAAAAGTAAAATTTTGGCACTAGTATTTTGAGAAATAACCATTTTTTAGCAAAAAAAAATGACATTTTCACGTAATTATGTTTAATCATCTTGAATTCAAAAAAAAAAAATTGTTAGGTCAAAACCGTGCCATGGATATATTAGCTTTTGGACTCGAATCCAACCCGCCCAAATAAAACTCGTTCACACGCGACCCCATCCAACCCACCATATCTAACCGTGAACAGTGTCAACGCGCCCAAACCGATCAACCTACTCTACCAGTCAGTTATATACAGGGATTAAAAGACCTAACACAACAGTACTATTGTAACTACTTCCTATTTCCAGCAGAAAATTGTAGGTCTTCTTGGACAACCTTGAAGAGATAAAACGAAGTCAAGCAGTCGAGGACAAGAATCAAGACACGAAAAAAGATCGTTTTATTCGAAACAAAATAGGTTTAACAGACGGCATCGCGATGGCTATTGGTATAGCCATTCAGATTTCATGTTACAACAGACAACTACTACAAAACTAGTATACATTGAGTGCTGCAAATAGCTAGACTACCGGGTTTTCCTTATTAAGATGATCGATACAGTTCCGAAGACAGTTAGGAACTCAAACCAACAACCCCAGAAACTGAGTTACATAGGTGCCGGAAATAGCTACATGTCTCAGCCAACCCTTCTCAATTCGCAGTTTTCCTTGTCGAGATCGTCCATACGCGATTGAAGAACGTTGATCATTGCCTGGGCTCTCATCACTTCAATCTTCAAAGTCTCCCTCTCCATGCAAACGTTGAGGATTTCATTTTCCAAATTGCTGATAAATTTCAAGTAGCCGGGCGGAACGGACTTCTCAAGGTTGGAAGCGTCAAATGAATGGAAGTTACTTGTGTGATTTTCCTTGGGGTCAATAGGCTCTAACAATGGGAATTCCAAAAAAGCAGAGGAAAAATTCGTTGAAGTGGTCATCGTTGTAGATATGCGAAGATCATTTGTTGTTGTAGTTGAATCTTCCGAACCATTTGCACGGCTGGAGTTGGGATCATCATTCTTTGATCTTTTATTATGGACTAACGAGATGGGTTCAGTATCAGATGTACCTTGTAGACGGCAATCATCGGACCTTTCCCTTTTGCAAACAAATGGAATGTTTTCAGAAATATATGGAACCTCAACTAGACGCAGAGGGGCCTTCTCGATGGGATGAACATCCTGCGCACAATTCGCCAATATTTATAAACCATCTACATGTTTATTTGCATTAATCACAGCACGCAAGAGCAAGAGCGTGAGCATGAGCAGATGTTTGCTGTTAGAATCCCTCTCGAAATACACATTTTTCAACAAATATCCAAATTTGAATTTTTTTACAAGCTATGCATTATCATATTGCAAGTGCAGGTACTTAATCACAATGTGGCCTCTAACCAGTTCAGAAAAGCAAGTATTGCCACTGGATTTCATGTACTAAAATCCCAGAGGAGGCCATTGTTCCAAAAGGAATCCCCATGGAGAGAACAAAGAAAACTCTACTTGTAAAAATACTGAAACATTGGGAAAGCCTATCAAAAAACACATTAACTGTGTGCCAAAGAGATGTTGCAAGTATTAGTCTTACACAAAACTAGTCTCTATTCCGCAAGCCTGAGCAGTGTTTAACAGTACATTAATTTTGTCTTTGGAGCTTGGATTTATGGAGGGAAAAGCAAGGTATTCGATCTACCTGGTGACATAGGAAAAATACCGCCCGCATCTTTTCATTATTTCATATATCACGTGTTTCTTCAAATAATACCTGATTTTGTACCCTAATACTATCCTTTTTCCCTCCCGCAGAGTTCCGTCTTCTCTTATGGAGATGGCCGAAGGCAGATTCTTTTCCTAACTTAACCCAGTCCCATAGCGCAAATTCACAAACAGTCCAACAAACATGTCATTTAGGGGATGAAGTACTTTGAAGATGAGAGTGGCATTCCGAACTGCCTCAAGATAATTCACCCACACTTTCGAGGTTTTTTTTGCCACATTAGACATATTTTTCTCCAGACCTTGTTTGGCTTCATGTGCCACAATCATGAAAGCCCCCCTCTTTTGGTCCACCATGCCATATCCCGATGTCCTTGGGAAAAACATAATTTTTACCATAGAAAAAGTCCACTTTAGTCTGTGAAGTTGCAACGTGGAAAATCATAACTCTGGACTTGTTTGAAGTGAATTATGGACTGGGATGGACAGCATAACCAATATGTCATTATCCCAGATCTTAGTAAGTCATTATACACTAAAGCCGATCACCACAACCACGTCAAATCACTTCATCTCATACATCCACTTTGGAACCTATCACTACTCTCCAGATTCACCAACACCCTCCACTAAGTTTCCCTCACTAAATTATTCACACTACCATCTCTCACCAACATCAGTCCATTAAAAAAATCCGATCTCAAAGTAAATTTCACCAACTGAACCAGTGTGGTTTAACACACATGTAGATGTAACAGTCATACATATCAAATCGGCAAATTCATGCCCAACATGGAACTTCAACTAAACAAGGCCGAGTTTTAGCTGAAACCTAAGGTCAAACCTGATAATTATGAGTTCATGACTACTAGTGTAAAGAACAATTACGTACAAGCTCCAATTTAAAGAGATCCAGATGAAGGATAAGAAGGCTGCAAAGATGGAAAAAAAAACAAAAACAAAAGAGAAGATTAAGAAAGTAGAAGAAAGCATCTGAGGAGGACCCCTAGCTCTCCTTAATCCTCGTACTTCAAGAGTCAATTATACGTTTCACCACAAATCAGTAAGGTTTTGCCAATCCATTATCTATTAATCAACATCTCGAACTCATCCATCCCTCTAATTCCCATGACAACAGCCTCTCCACACATTATGAAAAGATATCTGAAACAAAGAGAGTCCGTTGGCTATACTCTTGACAATTAGTGTTCACCACTGTATTCTATCGCACTTCCCCAACAATCGCAAACCAATAGGAAAAAATAGCTGAATTATGCACAGCAGCACCCAATTTGATTTTGTTGCAATCACAGAGAGTTAGGTGAGTACAAACCTGCTCATGCTCATTTCTTTCAACTTCTGCATCATCATCATTTAGCATCTCATCCCCAACCTCTTCTCCTGGAACCACCAATGAGGCATTGTTATCCCATTCCTCCTCAATGAAGGGGGCATATCGGTCCCCATTTGGTGGTCCTAACCCACTTTTTTGAAAAATTCTGCACAGCATGAATGAATCCTTCCCTCGCAAAACAAGAAAGTCAAGATATTCATTTGCAATTCAAAATTCCTAAATAAAACAGATGTCAAGTGAAAAACATGCTCTCATTTACACCTATCTACTGTGTACTAAAACAATCCGCACCTGTGCCACTCCAGATTTCTCTAGATCTTCATCAACAAGCCTGTACTCATGCATGACCCAATTAGTCCGGTTTCCTTTTGGAGCTCGACCACTATGAAACACGAGTGTTTTTTTCATACCAATTGTCTGACCTTTATGCCGCACAAAACGATCCTTTCCAGTGGCCTTCCAATACCCTCTTCCAGTTGCCCGATTCAACCGAGCTCCATTACCATACTTTCTATCTACTGGGCTGAAAAAGTACCACTCTAAGTCTCGGCTCTGGAGCCTTGAATGCCCTAAAGCGCAACATTACAATCATCAATGGGACATACTGAGCAAGAGAGAGAGCTAGCCAACAAAATGTTTACCCAAATTACGCAAGAGACCTACATCTCATATGTATGTGGATGGTTGTATTAAGATAGACGTGCCAACAACCAACATAAAAATCACAACAAAATGGATTTGTAAGAGCACAATGCAGGTATAAACAAGAAAATGAACAGCCATTTCAAAGCGAGAAACGAAACTTGGAACATCTAAATTGTTCAATGGATTGGTCGGAATCAGATTGAACTACAAATGTCACGCGATCACATTTCTAGCATAGTCTACACTATGGTGCAGTAATTACTAGTGGGGTGTGAAGCCCGTTTGTCAAATATTCGTTCCGGATGCCTGTATGAGGGGTCGAAGGGCAAAGCTACAAGAAATTCCTTCCGGGTGGGATTGAAGGCTGTCCGAACGAACATGGCGTAACTGAATCGTTTTTATATCCCTAAGTCGATTTTTAGGGTTAGAACATCACACTGTGAGTAAGAGGCTCTTGTATCTTGAGAGATCGAACTAGTGGGTGCACTCCATTTGATTCAATAGTGAACTGGTGTGGCTCCCGAGGTGTAGGCACGTTGCTGAACCTCGTATATTTCGTGTTCTACTTTTTTTCCTAGCTTTCAATTTCTCGTGTGTGGTTCTGTGATTCATAGCATTCCAAGATTACGTTGTGTGTGGTGGTTTGAAATAGTCGGTCAATGTCCCAACTACTGGTATCAGAGCCGTGGTTGTAGAGAGACGTTCAACAGTTTAAATCTTGTTTGGGCAAACTAGGATTTTAGTGGGAGCTATAAGCACAAGAAGGAAAATCAAAGCTCGATAAAATCAAGCGTTCAAATTTTGCTTTCCAGAAGACACAGATAGACTATATGTATCAGAAAGATCTTACCAGCCGTTGCTAGGAAGAGAAAGGAAGAAACCGGGCGAATACTATAGAGGATTGGAATATACTTGAACGAAAGGCCACGAGACTCACTTGCCTGTCGCTCACAGAATCAGTCACTCGCAACATACTGAAGAAGAAGACAACGTTCTGTCTCATGGTTGCTCGTGCAGAGATGTATGAGCAGCCTTTCACAACGAACAAGCTAAATCTTAAGAAAAAAATTTTCAATCTAAATATGAGAGAAGAATGTTCGCTTATGATACATTTCACCGAATCAACACGATAGTAGATCAACTCGTATTTCTTGGTCATAATTTATTGACTGAGGAAGTTAGGAGAAAATTGCAAGATGTGGCTTCAGGTTCATCCCTAAGCTTGGAACAGAGAGGCAAGAGCCAAGGAAGGGGTGGTCAGAATGAGGGCAAGAATCGCTCGAAGTCGTGCGGTAAGGGGAACAAGTCAGTAGTCACAATCGAAAGTACGAGCAATTAAGGGTGAATGTTGGTACTGTGGTTAAACAGGTCACATGCGAGCAGGAGGCTCACATTGCGCATGATGTGCTTATTCTTAGGGAAAGTATACTTGGACGATGATGAGCTTTATAGTATCGTGGGCAGAGGTGATGTGTAGATTGAGACACATGCGTACAAGTGGTGTTTGAATAATGTCCTACACGTCCCACAGCTAAAGAGGAATTTT
This sequence comes from Rhododendron simsii, assembly GCA_014282245.1. NCBI lineage: Eukaryota > Viridiplantae > Streptophyta > Magnoliopsida > Ericales > Ericaceae > Rhododendron > Rhododendron simsii. The sequence goes on from CM024961.1 coordinate 27,521,125, forward strand.
GTTTCAGTTGGGCAACTGATAGCAGCAGGTTATATTTCAACATTGACAAGAGATGTGGAAGATCTCTAATGTTACTATGGTGGTTGTTGCAGTAAGAAAAATGGTACTCTATACTTAACTAACATGGGATCTCTCACTATTGCGGATGGCAAGGTGACTTCAGTTTTGTGTCACAACAGGTAGGAACCAGGAACACATGAGCGATAAGGGGATGAAGGTCATGCAGTCACAGGAAAAGCTACCAGGAGGTCAGTGCTGACAACGACATGTGCAAGGATTGTATCTTCAACAAGTAGAAACGGGTTAGTTTTAAAAAAGATGAACTGGTGTGGCTCCCAAGGTGCAAGGCACTTTGCCGAACCTCATACATCTGTGTGTTTTGCTTTCTTCTCTTGCTTTCAATTTCTCAGTGTGGTTGCAATTCATACCATTCCAGCACACAACATGAAACACAACACAAAAAAAAGGGAATCTAAAATGTCTTGTGACTTGTGAGTGAGCAATTGACAAGGAATGAAAGATCACTCATCCTATGTGATTTTCGACTGCTAATTACTAATATTCTACCAATCACATACAGCCAAAACGCACAAAAATCAGGCAAATTATCACCCAAATGAAGACAAAAGAAACGCAAAATTGAACACTTACTAACAGTCAATTTCCACTCATACCCGTAAAGCGGAAAAATGTAAACTTGAAAGAGGAATTCAAAGAAAGTTTCCAGTTAGAGAGAGAGAGAGACCTGCGAGCTCCCAGGGCTCAGATTTGTAGACGTCGATTTCGGTTACGGCTTCGAATCGGAAAGGCTTAGCACAGGCCTTGCGCTTCAAATAGTACTGCACCAATTCCTCATCCGTCGGGTGGAACCGAAACCCAGGTGCCAGCGACGTCGGAGGCGGCGGCGAGGCGGGCAGAGGAGCGATTTCCGACAACTCGTGACCCATCTGAAGCTGACACAGATGAGATTTCTAACCAATCAGCCTGCAAAAGATAGAGATTCAAATAGTTTGAAGACAAGGAAGGAAGATAAGGTCAGAATTGGTGGGAAAGCGAAGAAATTAATAACCTAATCAGTTGCCCGTGGGTGAAGAAACCTTGAAGCTTGCTTGTCACGGAAATCGATTTTTTCCTTTGGAAAAAGAGTTGGGTATTTGAATTGATTTGGTTTTGTTTATGTTTTCCATTTCTGTTGGTTGTGTTGTCGTGTTTGAACTTTGAACATGTGGTGGCACTGTTTCTGGAGTGGTGGAGCCTTTACGTTTACGTGTGTCGATTAATTTTTCTTTATTGCTTGCTTTATGAAGAAGCCTCTTTCAGGTTTCTTGTCCTCGTGATTAACGATTAACAACCGACTCTCGTATCAAAATGTTTGTCCGATCCGTAAAACGAAGACTAAAAAATAATGTATTTCTTTCAATAAAAAATTTAAACTTTTTTTCTTGAATTACAAGAACTCATTGATATCTACTGAATTGTTAAACAAAAATTTGAATTTTTCTTACAAAAATTGTATTATTTTTACGTTTTAGTTTTGCAGGCTATTTTACTTCCTAATCGCCAAGTCCCTTGATCCCTATAGCATCCACATTTGACTCCCGTAAGATTTTGTGTGTTATTTATATGACAAAAGTGTTAAAAAGTCGGGATTCAAAAATTATGTGTTTGAAGCATAGAAAGACCGTCTTGGATTGAAGCATAGAAGGGTTGTCTTGGGCTGTAGCTTAGGTCTACCATCAAAACAAAAACAAAAATAAAAAAAAAATTATATGTAAAATTTCACTCCCAATATTTTTAGCCCAACTTATTTTTGTATTCAGCCTAACCCACCAGTCATTTGAGTTTATATTTATTTTGCAGATACATAAAATTATGGGAATCACTTATTTGTTTGGGAAAATTTTACGAATGGTCCCTCTAGTTTGTACGAGTTCTCATTTTCGTCCCTTTAGTATTAATTGTATCATTTTTAACCCTATAGTTTTCATTCTGTCTCAATTTCATCCCTCTCCCTGACGCCGTCAATGAAACAAACGGAATTGGAGGACAAAATTGTCATTTCTCCTCATAGAGGGACTAAATTGAGATTTCATGCAAACTAGAGGGACTATTTCTATAATTTTATTTTTTAATTATGTTTTTACAAATAAATTCAAAATACATCATATGTTGAAATAATCTCATATTTCTCATCTCATTTTATATTGAATAATCAAAATATGTTGAAAATTTTTAAAGTTTTTATTATATATATCACAAAAAAATGAGAAAATTCGAAAAGCAACCCATATGTTAAATGTCTTAGTATTGTATTTTTTTTCAATTGAATTTTCAATTTCGTTATTTTCTTTGTCACATGATTAAAAAGAAAAAGTTGTTTAGTAATATTTAGAAATATTGTAATTGTGTTTAATTTAGCAATAAATACTATTGAATATTAAGAGATCGAATACATTAAAGCATGGGTATAAGTGTATTTTTATTTTGGGATTTACTCTTAAGATCACTTATATTAAACACAGATTTTGAATATTTTTTTATCGGGTGAAAAAAATAAGAAGATTATAAGAACATGATACAAAGACATTAGCTAAGGGGTTAATTTGTGCATTTTCTAATATTTTTGTAATGTGTAATGAAATATAAATATAAATATAAATATAAATTTTTTCAATACAGTTTGATTACCTAATAAAAAATAATTCAGTTGTCAAATACATTACTTATGGTCTTTTTTATTTTATTTGCAAAAAACGAAAGTAAAATTTTAGAAACAGTCCCTCTTGTTTACATGAAATCTCAATTTAGTCCCTCTATGAAAGAAAATGACAATTTTGCCCTTCAATTCCGTTTGTTTCATTGACGGCGTCAGGGAGAGGGATGAAATTGAGACGGAATGAAAACTATAGGGTTAAAATTGATACAATTAATACTAGAGGGACGAAAATGAGAACTCGTACAAACTAGAGGGACCATTTGTAAAATTTTCCCTATTTGTTTTGTCGAGCCTTTCATCACAAATCCCTAGACATCTTAAAAGCCATGAACTTGGTTTCTACTACAAAAGCACTTCTTCAAACCTTGAGAGAAGATGGTTTTGACCATCTTTTGATGAATGTGAAATTAATTTGCACACAGGACAACAATGATGTACCTGACATGAGTGCTCGTTACAAAACAACTATGTGTCGTACTTATCAGCAAAAAGATGTCTTCACAATTGAGCATCATTATCGCATTGATATACTCAACGCCGCAATAGATTTTTAATTGGTGGAGTTGAATAATAGATTCAACGATGGATAGTGAAACTCCTTATCCTTAGCTCGGTTTTAGAATCTAAAGATGGCTTTAAATCATTTAACCTTGACCATATTTGCACTCTTGTTGAGATATTCTATCCTGATTCCACCAAGAAATAATTTTGAGTTAGCCCAGGGCGGAATAAATTCTTGATTCCGCCCTTTGTTGTTAGGTAAGGAATGAAAAAGTCTTATACATAAATGGTCTAAAAGGGTCTACCGGGGATGCTCAACTACAACCCGAAAGGTTAGTTCAGTTGGTTGGTGGGTTTGCTCCCCTCACAGTTAATTAGAGTTATAGATCTTGGGGTTAGGCCGGAAGAAAGTACTAATTTAATTTGAATTCTCTAATCTTGGTGTAGGTGGATTTGGTTTTGACCGGACCAGAAAAAAAAAATTATCTAAGGTACGCATAAGCTAGACTATCTTAAAAAAAAATTACTCCAATGCAGACAAGGTCAAGGGTTAATCAAGTGGCGGCGTAGATGGATTTGCCTTGCCTTCGAAAAATATTTACTTAGGATTAGAGGCAAATATTGCTTATTAGTATATGGGCCTTAGTCTGCAATAGTCTGTGGCAAGTTTTAGACCTGGCCCAATTATTGATTATTATGGGCCAGTGGCCATCAGTCTTATAATGCATGTACAGGTAGAGTTTTAAGTTAAGATTTCGGATTGGAAATTGATATTCGCGCTCCACTTTTTATTGATGACGCTCCACTTTGTTCATGAAGTTACTAGTAATTTCACGTTAAAATTGAAGCACATCAATAACAAGTGGAGCACGAAAATGAGTTTCCCCTCTTAAATGGAGTTATAGTGCATGTCAGACTGTGTTCGCTTTGAGTCTCTAAAGCCAATCTTTTTCTCTGCACACGATCTGTAATAAATTTTCTTTCTAATTATTACTCTCATTTCTTTATCTCTTTTCACTCGCTATCCCAAAATCTCTCTCAAAAACTAAACCAAACGAAGCTTGTTCATACCTAGTATTGTTGGGCGGAGGCCAAGTGTGCTAAGTCTCAATTGACCTATTGGCGCTTGGGCGCAATAAGGGGATAAGGATAAAAAAAAGTTGTACATTCACTAACACCTGCTTGTTTCGGTGAGAAGGTAAGGCTTGACAATATGCTGCTTGCAAGTAAGTGTTGGATGGTGTGTATTTTGGCGGATGCTTAGTGGTTAAGTCTCAATTAACTCGTTGGCGATATTGAGGAGGAAACTGGAAAGAAAAGAAGTTGCACCTTCAATAATAACACCTCAAGAGTCAAGACCAATTGCACATCAGGGTGAGTGTTGGTGCATTTGCTGTGCAGAACCCATCCTAAATTTGTCTGCCACAATAGGAGGGCGAATTAGTTACTAATTAAACTTCAAACAGTTGATGGGGAACAAGATGATGCTGATCAAAAAAAAAAAAAAGAAGTGAAAATGACAAACTGCAACGCAACGCACAACAAGTATCAAACTCTGAAAAAACATACTAATCGATAATCGATTCGACACCCAGAAGGACAAAATAATGTTAGGAGTATTTGTTGTGTTCGAGTTACAGTTTGAAATGGATATTATTGCCCAACTTTTTTCCAGACTCTTGCTTATTCACAAGCTTTTTAGCCATCTAGACAGTAGACAAGATCACCAAACTCCATGCTTGCACCAACCAAGCTTTATTTGCGACACTTAATTACATGCTGAAAATTAATTTCTAGATCTGTATCATTGGCCAGATCATAATCCTGACACCACAACCATGAAATGTAACCTCAGAGTAATTTTTGTGACAACTAATTTCTGTCAAGTTCCATTCATCAATGTATGTATTTTCTTGTCTGGTTTTTAGCTGATTTCTCTGTTAATTTTTGGATATGAGTATTATTAGTAATAATTCTCCCTTTAATTTCCTTCTTAATTTCTGGGAAATCAGGGAGTTAGTGTCCACTTTGATAAATTTATGAATGTGCTTCTTATACCATTTGGAAAAAAAAAAAAGAGGCCAACCCCCCTCTGGCTAGGTGACCTGCAATGTAATAATATTAAAGAATCAATCAGAGAGGAAGTGATGGTCACTCATTTCACAATTAGGTGAACAGATTATTTTATTCAAATTAGTGAACTAAAAGATTCAGAACTCCCATGTTACTACTCCTTGGTTGGGTTGGGGGAGTAAAGAAGCAACGGATATTAATTGAGTTGTCCGTAAGCTGGTTCAGACACTTGAGTTATCGGAAAAAACAAGAGCCAACGGATATGTACGAAGGCATCAATTAGGTGTATTGAGTAGGCCGGTGACCAAAAGAGTGGCAGACCTAGCAAAGAAAAGAACAAAATGGCCTAATATGAATATAGTAGTACCCAAGATCATTTAATAGTCGTTGATTTAAAGTTAAGAGAACTGAAACCATCTGGGAGGTGGATTCATGTGGAAAGCAGTTACTACTGGCATTCCAAACTTTTGTCAGAGAGAGAGAGAGAGAGAGAGAGAGAGAGAGAGAGTTTCTTGTAAGTGAAACAACGAAACCTAAACCACAAAGTTTGGTTGTGTGGGTGGTGGCAATTCCAAGCCAACCTTTCTCTCTTTTTCAAGAATTGCAACAAACAAAAACCAAACTGAAACAACAATACAAGAATGCGAGCAAGCCTATCAGAACAAACAGCATGACAAAGAATTCAATAATTTTTAACTCCAATTGTGTTTTAAATTACATCAGGGTGTTAAAAAAGAATCCAATGAATCCGATCAATTTAGTATACAAGGCTCTCGTTTATGACTTTCGAATAAAAAATCGTAAAGAATGATAAATGACTCTTGAAATTACGCTTGAATCTCGCGGTACAAAGAGGAGGAGGAAAAAAAATAAACCTCCTCACCTCAGTATTGACAATCCACCAAAGTGGGGCCGGTGGACAACACGAGAGGCGGTGGTTGTTGTTGTTGCTGCTGCTGCGGCGGCGGTTGTTCTTTGGAGGCAAAAGCGAACTTTGATTCTCCCACTTGATCCTCTAGAGGGGCAGGAAGGTTGAGATCCAAATCCAATGACAACACAATTCTTTGCTTCTTGGCTTCTTGATCCTCTGACTCGCCCCCGATTGCACTCAAAGGACTCAATGACAATGTGTTTCTCTGCTTCTTGGCTTCCCGATCCTCAAACTCACACCCTATTGGACTTAATGGACTCAATGACAATGTCGTGTTGGTTCCTCCAGGTATTCGATGACGCCTCATGTGACCACCCAATGCTTGTCCTGACGCGAACTCTGCGCCACAAATTGAGCACTCATGAACCTTCGGCGAGGATTTCGTATTCCCATTTGGCCTATTGACCAATTGGAGAGAAAGGGAAGGCGAGGCGTGATCCTTGATTTCTCCTTCTTCTTCTTCTCCTCCTTCATCATCGGTCCACAACATCGTCTTCCTCTTCACCTCCACCGGGGCCGGTTTAGGCCTCTTGTGGCTAGCCCTGTGGCCCCCCAACGCTTGGAAAGAAGGAAAAGTCCGGTCACACGTCTTGCATTGGTAAACATACATCCCCACCTTGCCGCTACCCGTCGACGGTGCCTCCAAAAACCTCTTACTCGTGTACCTGAATCCCGTGGTGATCCCGTGGTCACGACAATTTCCTGGTCTCGACGATTTCATGTCCACCGAGCCGCCCTGAGCCAGAAGAATCAGGCAATTCGCCACCATGTCTTCCTCCTCCTCCTCCGTCGTCGCGCTCTCAGCCAATTCAGCCGAAGAATAAGCATTTTCTCCATCTCCGCCCGGTGAATCATAAGTGGCAATCGAGAAGGGGATAGGGGATTGAAGCTTCTGCCGCTTGGTTCGCTTGCCTTTGATTATGTGGGCTTCACCCATGAGTTCCTCCAACGCTTCCATGTTCGAGAGAGAGAGAGAGGGGCAAGGTGGCCTGGGGAGGGGAGGGTTGTATGTATGTGTATATATAGTGAATGTTGGAAGAGAGAGAGAGAGAGAGAGAGAGAGAGAGAGAGAGAGAGAGGGGTTTTAGGAGTAAAAAAAACTCTAAAAAAAGAGGCCTTGAAAGAACAGAGTAAGCTGTGAATTTTTAAGCCGTTCTTGACAGATATGGCTGTCTACAGTCTATATATGAAGACGGATGGCTGTAAATTTGAGGAGAGAGAGAGAGAGAGAGAGAATGCAGAGGAAAACAGAGACCATTGTAAAGTGAGGACATGCTAAATAAGGGGGGGAGGAGTTAAACAGTTGGAGGAGGTGAGGTGAGGTGAGGTTTGTTGAACGTAAAGTCAGTTCCACACTGTCTCTCTCTCACTTAAATTTGGCCTTTGCCAACCCACTACACCAAGGAATATACATACACAATACAGAGAGATCTATATATAACTCTCCCTCTTTACATGTATGGACAAGAGTTGGATACTATCAACAACAGAACAACCCCGAGGGTTAATCCGGATGGTTGATGGGTGTGCTTTCGGTCTCGCACAATTGTCCGGGGTTCGATTCTTGGTGTCAGGCTGCAAGATAGTAATTTCTTGTAAATTCCTTATAAGTTTCGTCGTGGTTGGCCTGCCTCTAACCAGACCGGAGAGGGAGTTAGTCGAGTAGCACGTGAGCTGGTCTAGACATCCCTAACCGTCATATCAAAAAAGAAAAAAAACATTAGAACGCTCAGTTGGAGGATAAAATCATAAAGGCATGCACTCGGCTGGAAAATGAACCAAACTATTTGGTCGACTCATGTTTAGAGCGTTAAAGGCCTGTTTGAGGTCGATTCGTGAACATAAATAGTTTTTAAATATACTTTGAACATTTTTCAATTTCTAAGCTCGATTTAAATAATTTTGTTCTAGTTGTAAGTGACATTTAAACCCAGTCAAATACATGAAAGTAGATGGTACCGAACTCTTTTAAAATCGACTCATGGAAAGAAACTGGAATTAAAATTTGAAAACTGAACTCATCAACATGTTAATTAGTACTTAATTCAGCTCGTTTAACTCCACTCTCATTTGAAAACGAGCTCCTCATAAACTACTCTTATGAACACATGATCTGGGTTTAGACCCTTTTTATTATCTGTATTTTTAGAGAGAGAAAGGGAGGAGAGATGGAGATATGATTGGGGTGCAAGGCTGGAACCACGGAATCTTCGGTGCTCCCTTTCTTTCTTTCCAACTTTCCTTCTCATTTGCCTTTGCACCTCCCTGTACATTCTTCTTACTTCCTAGCACTACTACACATTATTCGTAATTCTCTTACGGCCCCAAAAGATGTCAAAATTTCATGCATTAGATTTACATGAATCTTTGAACTTTTTCTTTGGTAAGTATCGTTAAGAATTAACTTCAAAGCTCATAATTGATTGAACCTATAACAAGTAAAGAGTAGTGAAAGGATGCAGTAGTATATTTCAAACCATGACACATTTTGAAAATAAACAGCATAAACTTATCATTTAAGTGAAATGAAACTTCATAAATTGAAAGACAATAGGGATAGTTCTAGGTTATTTAACCCCATTTCAATCATCATACAACGGATTCGAAATAAAACTAGGATAAGAAACTTAAAAGAATTAGGGAGGTTCCTTCAATAGCGCCTTTTTGCCAGCATGTCGGCACATTTAATTTGTTTCCCTTGTGGTGTACATGTCTAACTTCGAAGTCCAATTTTGCAAGGAGGAACCTGTAATCATAAACCGAATTATTAAGGGTTCCATGATCTTTGCCAGTGTTTCGAAGCATGTTGGTCACCAATGTCGAATCTTTTTCGACTTTGAGACGTGTCAAATTCATGTGCAAACCTAAGTGGAGGCCATCCCGGAGAGCCTAGAACTTTAGCGGGGAGGCTGGAGGAAATTCCTTGGTACTCCTTCGAAAGAGGTTGGTGGCTTTTCATCAAAGATCTCAAAATTTTTGTACAAAGTCGTAAACTATAAAAAGTCCAAGGGCTGTTGCTCAAATATCCCAAAACTTTCTCAGTTGAACTTGAAAAGTTAACAAGTACAAAATGGAAGCAACATCCTCATAAACTATCCCACATGGAACTCAAAGTTAATAAAGACAAAAATAAAAAGCAACTGAACTGGCCAATCGCCCTGCCACACGTGGCGCAAACTTCACCCGAATTAGTTGTGGCATCACTTTGCTTCCTACACACTGGAAAATCATTAAAATAAACAAAACCACCACACTCCTAATAAATCATTCAAGTTTTGATTGAAATCTCTGTAATTGTTACATAAATGGAGTATTAAGTTTACTAATATACAGTTTTTTTGGCAACGGAGGAACAGCTTTACAGCAAGACCACTAAATAGATCCGATTGCTCAACCCAAACCTCTAGGGGAGCTAGCGCGGTCATACTAGTCACAGCCTCCTACTTATTTCAGAGTACTCACCCTGAACCTCAAATCTTGAAGAGTACTCCTAAAATGTGGACATCAACCTGAACCGCTGGGGACAACTCCTTGGGGTGTTACTAATTTATAGTTAGTTATCTAATCAATCAGTTCATGTGCTGTTGACCCACCCTATCTTCTAGTTTAATCTACTTGATTAGTCACCTCTTTGTATGTACCCTTGCCCACATATCACTCCCACTCTAACAATTCTTTGTGAAATGAACATTAAAAATAAATTAATTAATTAACAAACAAAGCTACCGATTCACTCTTTTAGCCAATCATGAGGATCGTTTGATTGGGATGGTTTTGGGTCGGTGACACTTGTACCCATCGTAATTGCCTTAATATCTAGTATGTTGCAAACGAGCGATGTTACTGATCCAGACAAAAATGAAGAGATCAAAACAAAGATATGTTCGGAAAGGTCTGATGCACGTGGGTCTCATATGGTATATATGGAGTTCATACATATCTCTGTTCATAACTATGTATTTTGGTTTGTATTCATAACACTAATAAAATTAAACTATTGACATTGTAGTTCTTAAAACAATCCAACAAATCTTTCGTATAACGACAAGGTCTAAATATCTTTGCAGGCCTCAGAAAGGCCAATCAAGAAGGAACGAGATCAGGGAGGACGATTGAGATCTGAAATCCTTTCCCGAATAAACAATATTGAATTTCATGGACTACGATAGATATATCAAAAAACAAATATCCTCCGTCATTTTGAGCTCGTTTGTTCGACCATATATGAGCATACGATTAGACATTATATCCAAATGACACATCTAACGTTTGGCCAAGTTCTTTAGTTCATATTAAACATCCATTAGATGCAGATTCCCACACAACGTAACAAAATGGCATAACCAATTTACGCAGTCCCCGCATATAGTACCATGGAATGTGACATTATTAATTTGACGAAATAATCCATCCAATGAGATTATATAAACGAGATGGCAAGTCAATGGGTTAGATACTAGAGAGGGGTAGAAGAGGGAAACTACTTGGGCAAAACCATTATTGATCGTAGCTTGTGTGGGGCACGTTTGGGGGAACCAAAACACAGAATAAGAAGTAGGTTCTTGACAAGCAAGGAATCACTTCAAAATGGGTTCCTCTCCTTGCACCCTTTGTTCAAGGCCACCCCCAATATCGTTGGCACCAAACACACCCTTTGTCCTTCTAATTTCGCAATTGGTGGAGAGAAGTGACAATGACAGAAGGCAGCTTGCCCGACGCTAAATTTTTTAAAAACATTAATCAGAATAAACAGATCCAGCAATGATCCCGCGGTAGAAAGTAGATTCAGTTGTGATTGATCCGACATCGAAGCTAAGCGACTTTTCTAGTGTTTTGTTTTGTTGTTTTTATTTTTTATTTTTTGTAATTTGTCCTTATTTTTATATATGTGAAATGATCTTCCGTTGAGTTAACAACCTTAAAAGAAAAACGACATTACTTAACCAAGATTACGAAAAGAGACTCTTTGTAAAGTTTAAGCTTTATGCACATCTAGCCATTTCACGAGTGGAAATAGAGAAAGGTTGGCTTGGATGAGAGTCATGAGACTGTGAATTAACAGCTCTTTGAGCAAGTACGCCAGTGGATTTAACCACCTCCTAAATATTTTATACTACTATTCATAAATAAATATGTTTTATATTATATGTATACCTGTATTATATTCTCCTCACTGCACAAGTCACCCGAGAGAGAGAGAGAGAGAGAGAGAGAGAGATCAGTAGCTTCTCGGCAACTCAATATGACATGGTTGTTGCAACTAAGCAACCAAAACTTCCAATAGTTAAATAAGCACAAAATCAGAACTAGAATGTTAAGGGGAATCCTTAAAAGTTATATATGCTCACCACCCTCATAGTCAACTGTCATGGTGGATGGCATGAATTTTTTTTGATAATTTAGGTGTCCGAGCCAGCTTACGCGCATTTATCCTATCGGCACCGCCCACTTGCAAGAATCTCAATTAATAGCCGGTATGAATCTTGAGCAATGGAGCTGGTCGTGGAAATACAGTAAAGCATCATGGTATATTTGTGAAAGCATTAGTAATTGTTAGAGAGTCAACTAACATAAAGTCCTCCATAATTCCCAGCATCAAGTGTGATTTGTCTATTGAACGGTAGATCTGAGGGCCACATCTCGGCCTGAATGGGGCCGCACTCAATGGGTGGCATTGATGCACTTCACTAGATTTTTCTTTTTCTTTTTTTAGAGAGAAATGAAACCTCTATTTCTATCCGATCTTCCACTCTCCCCGTCATTTTTGGACTTCGGAGACCTTGGTCGGTTTAGTTCGAGAAACAGCTTCTTGAGCTTTCCAACGGCAATGATAAAGGTGTCTGAAGGCAGAGGCGAGACTGCGGCGGGAGTGCGATCCTCCACCCACCCACCCACCTTCATGGGCGGAGTACTAGGTCCAACATCGGCACCGAGTGGCTTTTTCTTGTTTTGTTTTGTTGTTTCTATTGTATTTTGAATGGTTGTACTTTGTTCCGTATTAATACAACTAAAATGATCTTGTCCATCGGAAAATAATAATAATAATAATAATAATAACTATTCACAGCATCAGTTTGTGTCCAGAGAGTTGAAAGCATTTTCAATCACTGTTTCTTATCATTTTTTCCTTCAGCAATAACGGGTGTCCAAGCCAGTACACACGCACCTCGACTAATCCTTCCTCTCCACTCCCATCAAAGACAAATCATTCATGCCGAGACTAAAAAAGTAATGAGCTACAGAAACTCTCGCGGCATGACCCAACAAAATATGCTCCAGGGAGAGTCCAAACTAGAGACTTGTCTGCCTTTTCTACCACTTAGAGCTAACTCTTTCATTGCATCCTTCTTAATCAACCTCGGGGAAATGGGTTAAGATCAGAAAGCCCTCACGAGCCTATAATTGAGACTAAATTATGAAGAGACAAACCCAGTTAGGAAACAGGGTGGAGTGGAGTGAAGAGTCAATGCTCCAAAAGTCTTTCTTTACATGAAAAGCAGGTTTAAGTAAAGAGGTTTCCAAGCAACACATAAGCACCAAATAAAACGATAACAAAAGTAATATAATAACAATAAAGACAACGACTTAAGATAAATTTTGGCCAAAAAAAAAATAGTGGTCAAGTTGTGGTTTAAGAGTGAGCATTGAGCAACTTGGATGAGCTGTGACCTAAACGTGGAAAGCAAGATAAGGAAATAAAATGATCATAATTTTTGATAATTTAGGCGTCTAGGACAGCTTATGCGTGCCAGAGAGCCAAACTTTGATTAAAAGAATTAAACAGCTAATGGGTAAACCAATTAAGAAAGAAACTGCCACGGTTTTTTACCAAGTCTCACTAAAGAGACTCAGCAGGCCTGTTCTATGCTTATTTCAACTTCAAATCATATGGGTCAACCTGAAATTTTACCACAGAGAGAGAGAGAGAGAGAGAGCACCAAACGAAGTCCAAAGAGAGTAGAGCTCAAGGTGGGTGAAGTGATGCAACTTGGAGTGGTGTCGGTAGTAATTCTATGAAATTGATAGTTCATCCTACATGCTTTCAAGGATAACAACCTTATGCCTACTCCTACTGCGCCTAAAATTAGGTTTAGAAACAAAGATTGGAAAGGAGAAAAAGGGATGAAAAGGTAAAAAAGAACAACTACAAACTACCGTTCACTCTTAAACAAGGCCACATGAGTAAATAAAGAAAGAAAACCCACTTGTCACTTGTGTGACATCAACATCATAGTCGCGGCACTCTTGTGGCGGCCAGCATGGAACCACAGAGAGTCAATGAACTCCGATGATTTTTCCCTCTATAACACTGAAGAAAACATAGCTAAGAAACGAGTGGAACCAAGCAACGTATTATCCTAAAATTCCGGAATTATGTCGACCAGAAGTTTCTGCACGGAGTACGTCTACTGTTTGAGATGTCAAGATCCTGCATTGAGTGTGTTAGTGTGTGTGTCCAGATGGGCACCTAATGAGAACAGGATCAGGAAACCTAAAGCCCCAGCTTTCCATAACCACCACTAACAAATATGGATACACAGATATAATTGCCAACTTGCGAGGAATGCTTTTGGAAGTTATTGTGACGACAGAAATTTAAGAACAAAAAATGAATGACTTATTATTTCCTTATAGCGAATGTTTTGTGCATCTTTCGCTCAAAGCAGCACCACATGGTATTGTCCTGTACCTTAAAGTTCCAGAAACGTATCCGTGTACTCAACTAAACAAACTTTTGTCCCTGTTACATGAAGTCGGATACATGTATTAATCTTCCTCCCCTTGATTCAAGTTATATCCTCAGTTAAGTACAAGGTGATCATAATATTTCTTACTGCCAAAACCAATGTTCTACTTGGCCGGCCCTTTTTCTTCTCCCCCGTTACAGGCGCATTAGTTGATCTCGGATGTACATGACTATAGAAAAGAAATACCCACAGCTAGCATCCATTAACGCTGTCCGGGAGGGCTAGATTCCTGAACTGTGGCATTAACTGCACAAATTGTCCGTCCTCCGACTTGAACCCGCAACCTGACAGATAAGAGACCGGGTTTTTGACCAGTAAACCAGTGGTCACGACTCACAAGTCACACTATGTACATTACCATGCCTTCTAAAATTCATTTCTCTCATATTCTATGTTGTGTTTTTATCATCAATTATCCATTTCACCATCTTCACAGAGCTACTCTAAAATCATGTTTGGATAATGGATTTGGCGGAGACATTTGTAAAGGGAAGAAGAAGGTTAAGGAAAAAATATAGAAAACTGAAGAGAAAGCTAAATTTATTTCATTGGTTTCCTTACCAGCTTCGTTTCCCTTGGCAAATCCCTAAAATCCATCGTCCCATAGTCTCATCACAGTCTAACTACTTTGAGGAACATAATTCAATGCCGTTAACAAAGACAAACTGTGAACGAAAATGACTAACAAATTTGCAGTAAGAAGATTGAGTCTCATTTCCTATGAGAGTTAAGTGAAAAGTTAAAATAAACAATATAGAAAGTTTACCTCAAGATCGATTAATCATCATGGTGACATGTTTTGCCGAAACCACTAATGTTCAGTACCATGCATCAAAGCAGTTTTTATAGCAATCCTATGATGTTTTCTTTTAACTTAATTGCAACTGTACCATCACAAGATCATGATGCACTCTTCCATCTCCTGTATCTCACTCTTATTTTACAGTTCACATCCTCCTCAATCCTCATCTTAATAAAAAACTGGTCAAGGGAAAAAAAGAAGAAGAAGAAGAAGAAAAGAAACTGGTCATGCTTTACACACATGGCAAAGGATGAGTTATTTTGTCTTGAAATAAGCTCTCCTCTTTTTTTATGCATGGAAATACAGATGGGTACACAGTACACACCAGGCAACAAAACGGATGATCATTTCATGAAGCTCCACTTGAAAGAAGAAATATCCATTGCTAGGCAACATCTGATCTCCAATAATGCTCTTCAAAATGTAAAGGCTAGTACCCATGAACAAAGAAATGATTACCTTGATTGATCCTCCCCTATATTTACAAGGAGATTTTCTATCGCACTTTGCCCCATTCGTCGTGTTAAGGTTTTTTCAGTCAACCCCAGCACCAGTGACGATTCCACCTGAGTTACAGAAAGAAAATGTAACCAGCGTATTTGACGGCACACAGAACTCAGGTGTTTCTAGGCTCAACAAACACAGAAGTTGTTCTTGGGGGAACTGTAAAGCCCCCAGTCAGTGCTTCATATGTAGAGTTCCTCACGATTTCATCAGATGACACCACCTGCACAAGGTTCAGGAAGAGAAAAGGAGCATTATGCAAATGAATCCCATTACAATCATTTCAACCGAAAAAGAAATTTCAAGTTTCCATTTCTTACAAGCTAAAAAGATGCTCAGATGCTACAAGGCCACGAAAATGAGAACTTGGCCAATAACCATCCGTTATATTGTTGACCACAAGTCATCTAAAAGCTTAAGATGCTAGAGATAGTAATTTTGTCATTTGTGATTCAATATCTCCCTACCCGCATGGGCCATATTCACATCCACAAGTGGACAAACATGTACAAGTGTAAAGACTATCAGTAGGATTCGAACACAGAATCTATTTCCGGATAAGATAAAAAGCAATATTGTTGAACACAAACTCATGTACAAAATAAAAGGGGGTTAACTTTATATACTCCCAACACCCATAGTGACAATTGTGGAAGCGATCTCCTAAATCAGGTCATTCATGCTTTCGCCAAATATTGGTTCAGATGAAAATTTTGTCTTTTAACATAAAGTGAAAATGTAGAAACAAAAGCTTATATGTCACATGAAAACCGGCCAGGTCAAATGTTCTTCCAGCTTACACGGAAGAGAAATGCAATACCTGTACAGGGTGCAATTCAAAAGTTCTTGTCCGTGCTGTAGGGATGGCAAATGAGACAGCAGTTGGACAGACATTGATCATAACAACAATATATGAGTACCTGTAGGGATAAAGCAATTATATCTTGTCATTTCATTGGCATTTGTAGTATAAATATGAAAAGAAAAGGAAAAGAAAAGAAAAATACTTAATTATGCTTCTGTTCACTCACATGGGATCCAGTTGAGATAAACCAGGGACACCTTCATGACCATCCTCAATGCTCATCACTATAACACCGGGAATCCATGAGGGACCAGTGTTATGAAATCGTACCCGTTGCTATACAAAAATAATGGTAATAATCAATGCTTCAGAACTTATAAGTACATAACGGAATTTACTTTGGGAAATTAAGTTTCAAAGCTTCAAATCTAGGACAAAGAGGTTGTTTGTCAAAACTTAGATTCTGGTAAATTTAAAAGCATCAAAACAGTGCTTCTCGGAATGAGCTTTTTGAGAAGCTTCTTATGTTTTTTCTGATCACAAGCAGAACCCAAAGAAAGCCCAATTGACTATTTAATTCCAACTTTTATGAGCTTTAGAGATGAAAACTGACAAGGGAAATATACATGTATAATCAAATATGTCTTAAGCATGTTCCAATAATAAATGCATATAGACATATGCATATATATGTCTTCATGTATCTGTACATATTGCCGATTAATTGAGATTTGGGATAAACTACTTAGTTTGTCTTGAATTGTGTTAAAATGCCCGACCCGAAACCAATTAACAACGAGTGGAGAGGCTCCTCAAGCTCATATTTTAGTTTTGGAGGTGATAATTAAAAGATGTGGACAAGCTCTAACAAATTGGTTTCCATTAATATCTTGTAGTAAGTAAATTCTCAAGGAGTTGAACCGTTTAGGAAGATAATTCCATCATATTTGGTGAAGAATCTGAACAACTTCCAGAGACTGTAATACAGTTGTAAAAGTGAAAGCACAAAATATACTTGGATTTGCAAGAGGCATTTAAAGAAAAGTGGGACAAATT
Source organism: Rhododendron simsii (assembly GCA_014282245.1). Lineage (NCBI taxonomy): Eukaryota > Viridiplantae > Streptophyta > Magnoliopsida > Ericales > Ericaceae > Rhododendron > Rhododendron simsii. Next base: position 27,538,261 of record CM024961.1, read on the forward strand.
ACAAAGCAAAATGTGAATTGGTGCTTCTTCTCTGACATTATACAAATAGATCTGGCAGAACAAGGAGTTACATGCATAGTAGATGGAAGAACGAGACTTTAAAATCTAAGCTCAAGAAAATCTAATCCATCATTTGCTGGAAAACTACAGCTAAAAATGAATGTTTCTCGGTGACAATTCATTCCAGTTTTATGATTCATATGTTTTGTTTACCCAAAAAAGTTTTAAAAAAAGCAAAAGAAAAAGAGAACTGATATTATTAGGAGGCTTCTAGACCTGTTGCTTGTTCCATTTTTTTTAGGACTTTCCCATCCTTCTACGCAACTTCTACACACATTGAAAGGGAAAAAAACACTCTGTTTCTTTCTTGGTTGTACTGATAGAAAGGGCCTGATCATAAACTACAAGGTCAATTGAGGCAATCTCAAGCCAACCTAATTTTAACTGGTCCATGTTGTCTACTAAAGCATAAAACTCTGCATTAGTGCCACTCAACTGTAAACAAGAAATGAGCGTAAAAGGATCATGTTATCAGTATCAACAAAATTACTGTCTTATAAACAATATTCAACACCATCAGCAGCACTTAAAAAGAGTCTATTAGTAAACTTGAAAGTTAAATAGTAGCTTTTCTGACCTGAATGGCATTTGCTGTCCGCAAACGGAAAAGGGGTGAAGAGTACCTAATTCGTAACACATTTAGAAAATTCTCTACAGCAGAAAGAATGTGAGTACTCTGAGGCTTGAAGGACGGATCGCCTATTCTTGGTTTAATTCTGAGGAAGGAAACAAAGCCATCAGGATTTCTAGATATATGAAACTGGATGCTCAAAGAGGCAGACTAAATGCCAAGGGCCAGGGGTAGACCATAAGAAGCAACTTATACGCCTATAGCACATCAAACTCCAAAAGAAGTTTAAGCAAATACATAAACAAAAAATGATCAGTGGAAATGGAAATACTAATTGAATGCTTACAGGGGCCAGTTCTTCTCATTTTTTTCTCTTGGAGGAAGGCCTACACCCCAATTGTTAGAATTGTAGCTGAAGTCCAACCTGAAACAAGTTCAACTACCCAGTAAGTTTGAGGTGATTTAAGTCATTCCAAGTATGATGCCATAGCAGTAGAAGGAAACATAGAAAATCAAATATTCAAAGAAAATATTACTCGGTTGAGCATCAACAGGGAGTTTGAACAATGTCCACTGACAGATTAGCAATTGAAGGGAAAAAATAAAGAACCTTTTTTTTGGTACATAAAAAACTATCAGGTAATTGTATTTTCTTATGATTGCAGACCTGTTAAACCAATCACCAGAGTTGTATGAATCACGGTCCAGTGATTTTGAGCGCAGCATCTCATCACCAGCATGAAAAAATGGTATCCCCTATGAGTAGTGAAATAATTAATCACAGGTAAATCAAGAAAATCCAACAAATTAAATCTTATTGGATTATGGGAAGAAACTTCATTGAACTATGTCATGAGTTGGATTATAAATCTCATTGGATTATGGGAAGAAACTTCACTGAACTATGTCATGAGTTGGATTACCATATAGCCAACTCATGACATGAACTTGCATACCCAACCAAATTAGACCATCTCCAGAGAAGAAATGTTGGTGACTAATACAGAAGACTCATAGGTGCTGTGGAACGTCGAAAACGTGCAAAGGAATAGAATGGGTAAACATGTTTACGAGGATACAACGGACATGCAACAAACATGCACAATCATGAACATTACAAAGCTCCTTGTAGTACAAAACAGAACCAAAAACCTGGACATAGGGTATAGCTGACAACTGTAGGAAAAGATCCAAACATTTTGGATTAGGGCCACACTAGTATTTCTTTCTGTCAGTGTTTGTGCATTTTTCTATCCTCCGATTCCTAAATGATAATGAGACACAACCAGGTCTTAACCCAGGACGTGACATATGAACATGTCACTTTTGGAGTGGAGGAAGATTTTTTCTTTTCCTTTTTCTTTTGGTTATCAGCAACAACGAAACTTATATTACAGAACGTCCTGAGGGACACAACCCATCCATAATCATGAATAAGAAAAGAAACACGGAAGAAGAAAGAGTAAGCAACAAAACAGAATAACAGACAGACCCTGAACCCTAATACAAGTCACAAAACCCACGACAAGAATATTTCAATAAGCCCCTTACACACCATTTGTTTGGGGGGAGACCTGAATGCGCCAACTATGGGCACCTATACACATATCATATCCACTGTATAGTACTCTTGAGCTAAAACTGAATACATGTACCCTTACATAAAGACACTGAACCACTCAAGATGACTTCATTTATTTGAAGAAAACGATAAAGAGAAATACTACAATTAGCAGAGTACCTGTGAAAGTGCTATTATACTTGTTGCCAAATGATTTAATCTGCACCTCTCATCTATTGACATTTCTATTGGAGTCTGTACAAGTGAAAGGGAGGCAAGTCAGATGATAATCTAAATGTATGTCTCTGTACTTTAAATAGTTGTTTGAGCAAAATAAAATATACCTTCAAAGTCACAATGTCAAACAAGGTCTCGTTGTCATGAGCGGAAACATAATTAACCTGGGAAAGGCTTAAGAGGTGATCATGTGGTCTTGTAGAAGTACTAGAATGGATAACAGGGAGAAGGATACTCAGCCTTCAACAACAAACAATCAAAGTGATGACATCACTCAACAAGAAGGTAGGTAAATTGAAATAGTTAAGCTAAGTTTGTCTGTGCCCCTGTTATGATACTCTCAAACTGGAACACAACCATATATAATACATCAAGAAAACCCTTACAACACGTACTGTTTCAGTTGGACTAAGAGCATATGCAACAGGTGACCCACCATAAGTAAAAACTTCTGATCCTTTGACCTGAAAAATCAACATTGTATAATGAATCTGGTGATCAGCTCCCATTCACCAGATAAATAATACTAAGCAAATTAATTAATTCAGCATTTACACGGAATCACTTTCGGGTCCGTAGGGATGGCAATATAGGAATAATAGAACAAAGCACAGTGAAATGAATCTTCTTGCTGATTGAAGCTATTTCATTGATTTCTTCAGGTTGATGAAAGAACTTTGCCAATCATTCTCAATTTATAGCTGACATGCCAGCAAAATTCATACTTCACGAAGGAACATGGTGAAGCGGAATAAAGATAAAAGTTACGAAAATTTGGATTATGCTTGACGGTTATGTCTGGATATGGAGAATCTGTAACTTTATTTATTTAGAGAGCTTAGATTAAGTAGGATTTTATTTCTTATTTCTAAGATTGAATAGATCACTTCAAAGTTAGGACACAAAGATAGCGAATTGGCAGGGCATTGTGTTGTTGAAATTGAAAAATATTATGTTTCGTAGTGTGAGGCATTAACTTCAAACTATATTTAGGGATCATCGCTGCTACCCTTTACCTCTTGCCCATCGCAATTGGTCAGCACAAAATCCCTCAGGTTTGCAGCCATCCCAACCTGGCTTACATGAAAAGTATGTCAGCTTTTCTCACCAAAGAAAGTACATCCGTAGCTAATAGAAACAGGATGTAAGAAAGAAAGTCCATGTATGAGCCCAATAAATAGAATGGTGCTACAAAAGATCTGTAATTTGAGTGCTAAAATTAGTTGCAACTTCAAATACAAAAGCTGTCCTGAAATTAGTCATAACTTCCAAGTTCCAAGTAATAAAGCTGGAACAGTGATCGTGGCCTGAAACACAAATATAGATGCACAAATATGGCCTGAAAGTCCATGTATGGGTGTATGTGTGTGTGCTGGAATACGTGGTTATATATCAACACATGCACAAAAAGTGTCCAGGAGATGCACGCAGTTCATTCTTTTACAGGTCTTCAGACTCTTCACATATTCACAACATTGGAAGCTGAAGTAGTTAATTAGTCAATATTGTGCCCTATGACCATGATATCCGATGCATTATTATTGCTTCTAGAGAAGTTGCATCCTATTAGTCTCCTAAAGTCCATATGCGACTCAGTAAAGGAAAACAACTTATGTTTGGAAAATAGAAAACATCAACACCACTACGCATCCTGAACAAAAGCATTTTCACGATTTGCACAGAACCAAGAACTTGCATTTGGGCGCCTGATATCATTCTCCAACAGGCCATAGCTGGTTTGAACAAGTTGGTCAACTAACAAGGTAAGTTGTTTGAAATAAAGATCTCTGAATGTTTGTTCTTAGTAATTTTCAAAGCTAGAATACAATGATTCCTGGTACTCAAAGGGTTGGATAATCACTCAATCGAATTTGTGGAAACGGTAGGAACCCCTAATCAATATTGAAGACCATCTCACAAGACACAACAATAAAAGTGTACAACGAAAACACAAATACAAGGAATACATTAGGGATGAACCTAGACAATCTACCTACCACTGCTTGGAAGTACCAACTGGAGCTCTATGCATAACTCACTCCACCATATTATCACCAAGATTAAATCCCGACCGCTTTAGGTATCGGGCTCTGGTCAGTCAATAGTGCATAGCTGGGATGAATGACCCCCATACATACGTACCCCATCATGTCCTATAGTTTCTTCACGATAGGAAAGAAATGGAAATAGCTGATGAATGAAACAAGACACTTTTGGCCCTTGCAATAATGGGAGATCCCCAATCTAGAAGCAATAGAAATCATGCATTGTAATGACCATGATGCATAGCATTTACAAAAATCTTTCTCAGTTTTAATCACACCATTTTAATCCAGCATTTTAGGACCACCCTTTTAGACCATTATCTGAGCTGAAAAAGAAGTGAAGGCAATTTGAAGTAAATGAGGTATCAGAGTGTAACCTGAATGTGATCCTTTGAACAAGCAAGCGTACGCTCTTGATCTGCTTTAGAACCATGGTTGTGATCATTGGGCTGTTCATCAAAAAATTATTCACTGTATCCTATAATGTACCTAACTGTAAGCCTTACAAAACATGAGAAAGAAAGAACCCCTGCAACAATCTTTTATTTCACTGGTAACAAAGTAAGCACATAGTTCAAAACACTTGCATCTACACTACAGCAACCAAATTTATGTAGATGGACAAACTCATTTGTATTTGATTCATTAAAAATGTCGATTTCAAGAAATGTAAGGAGTGCAGAGGAAAGGACGGAACTCTGGTGACATTAGAGGACCAATTTACCATATACAATTTTGTCATGACTCGTTGACTTTCAGAGGAGACAGTAGAGAGAAATATAAAACAAGATTTTGTCATGACATTAGAGGACATTGGTACTTGCCCATTCATTACCTGCAAAAGCAAACCAGTCACAAAACCTTGCTGAAGAGGATGGCCAAAAGGAGATCCACCAAGCAATGCATCTCGGATTCGATCATTGAAGCTGAATCAAACATCCAAATTCTTGTGAGGTGGATTATCTGAGGAGAATCAAGGTCACTTAGACTAGTTGGAAAAGTGTCATTCATTTAGAAAACCTAAATCTAAGTCCATTTTACAGTTGGTATTCGGCAGTGGTAACTGGTAAGCCCATCCCTGAGCAATTTTTCATTGTTGAAGTCCTTTGACTACTTGTCATCATTGCAATATTATGTATAGAAAGCAACAAGATTGTATACTTTATTTTATTATCTTGATATTGGTAAAACTAGGATGTACAAAAAAAACATTCGTGGTATTAGAGTTACCAAAGTTGCATGGCTTTTGAATATGAAATATTTGACGGTACATATGTTACCAGTCTAACTGATCTTTTATTCCACGCCACAAATGGACCAACAACAAAAAAATGTTTACAGTCCATGCTTATGCCGCTTGGAGAAGTTACAACTTATAACCATTCTAATCTTAAGGGAAACAAATCCAAGTCCTTTCATTTGTAAAACGTGACCTTGGTAGGTTAACTTTTGGACAGATACACGCTAGACAACTCCTTGCATGGACAAGTCTTTGCATGCAAAGGGGAAAAGATGTTAAACCATTTCTTAGGATGAGAACATGAGAAAAAAACTACACCTCCCAATTCCAGTCCCACAAAGGTTGAACTGTGAGGCATTTACCCCACGCCCATTTTTTTCCACTTCGCCAAAATCCCATCCTTCACCATATCTGCAAAAGTCAATTTTACCAACCCCAAACTAGATGAATCTGTTATGAATAAGGGAGACAAAGAATAGTACAGAAATCACACAATTAAAAATGACACAACCAAAAGTGTCACTAGAAGGAGAACTGCTTTTTGATGACATGCTTACATATAAATACTAGAGCCATCGACTCCACTTGTATCCTTTGATAGGCCATTGAGCACATTTGCTGCATTAACCTGTGCTCGAAATAGAAAGTTATTTGTCAATGTATCCATTTTGTGCACTGACATCATTTACCAAACTTAAACGTCAAAAACAAACACTCCACTTATTTATAGTGTACAACCAGCAACTTTCCCCGTCACATTGGTAGGCCACACCTTGTGTGAGGGGCCTGTGGAGACCAGACACAATATAATGATCATGGATACAACCATTTTAAACCTAAATTAAGTCCGCTCAAGGAAAATCCAGCATTATAATCAAAATTAAGTCCCATATGTCCAGAATTTGATGTAAGCACCTATATACTTTCCTGACATTTGGAAAGCCTGTGAGTCAAGATGGAAAGTCAACTTTTAAACATGTGAAACAAAACTGCCAAGGAAAATTTCAGTTCCATACCTCCATGTTGCTATCAAACTAACGATAGAGTCCTTTGAACTAGATATGTGAACACTGAAGCCATCAGTTAATCACAATGCATATGTTTTCCTTTTCCATAACCCAACCACACCCCCTATATTTCTATCAAGATTAGTCACGTCAATACTTCTGTTCAGATGTCTATCAACATTCACCAACATTTACCCTACCGAAATAAAGAGATATCTGTTACCCTAACAAAGCGTCTAACACAGACTACAATACCAGTAATGGGTAACCCTTGAGATATATATCCAAGTTAAATCAAGTTATCAGTAGACAATACGAACTTGCAAACTAGATGCTTAAACTAAAGCTGCAGAATCATTAGGTTTTGAGTTATGACAGCTTTAAACAAAAGTAACTAGAATTTGAATCAAAATATCAAAATTTGTCCCCATCGCGCAGAAAGTTACATCTTTTCAACATCAAAACCCTTGATGAGAAGAGTTGGATGTTTCATACCATGGTACGTTTCATTATATGACCCATAAGGTCAAATCGAAACCCATCAACCTGCAAGACCAGCAATAAGTTAGACAGCAGTTATGCTTGAAAAGAAACAGTATCCATATTCCATTCCATTGATACAACAGCCTAAAACAATAGATTCCCAACCACCACTACTGAGAGAGAGAGAAATCCTCTATTTTGATAATGAGTATGAGAAAAAAATTTCCCCGCGTTACTATAACATAGATTTAAGCAAAATTTTAAATCCCATCTTTAAGTTAACCCGAAGTCCCATCTGTAAATATATTTCTCTTCAGTGGAATCTGAGTCACTCCTTTATCCACTTTGATGATCTGACTCCGTCAAATCAGGTCTTCCACAATCTATATTTTGCGAATAATTCAGTCTATGTATTTTATCATAGCCCGACGCCAACTAAGTAGTGTTGTCCGGCTTGGGCACTACCAGCCATCACAGGTTGATGGTAATTGTGATTGATAGTATGGTGCGGTATGACATTGCTTTCTGTTGCTGCTATCGTTTTGATCATCGGTATTCCAGAATTGGCAGTCTAGAAACTAATCCCAACAACAAAGACTAAATTGTATAAGAGAATGCGCGGGGTTAAAATCCATAAAATTATTATTTGGATTAATATTGCTTATAAGAAATCTGTTTATTAATATTTCTATATGCCGATTACATTCGAATCAATATTATTCTCTAATAAGATATATGGTGGATCATGCACTTGAGAACTCCTAGTCTTTGTGTTATTTTAAAAATAAAATCACTAAAAAGATATACGTTGGATGATGCAAATAAGTGTGAAAATAAAAGAGAAAGTAATGAAGTAAGGGAGCAATAACCTCTTGTTCTATTGAACTTAGAAGATCGCATTGCTCCTTTACTTTATTACCCCTTTTGTGTTTTTACATCTTTTTGTTTTGTATTTATTTTGAATTTATATACCTTTGACGAATTATGTTCTAGATCTGAAACAGAAAAACGAACAAGAACTTATAGTGGAACAGAAAAACGAACAATACTAATCAATATCATTGGGCTTCACATGACTTACCTAAGGAAAGAAAAAGTACCGGTAAGCTAAATACCTTATACTGAACTACCCAGCATAAAAGATCATCAAGAATCAAACGTTCAACCATAAAATGCTCACTGGCTGTGTTATTTACACATGTGCTCTGCTCGATACACCCATCCCTGTTCAGTCTCAGATAGTAACCTGGAACAATCTGCATAGATATGTTTGTCATGACATCAGTATTTATAAACCTTTTGCACAGGAAAAAAACAAAGGAAAGAAACAAAAATAGTAGGTGTTATTTACCAAAAAACAAAGATATTATGTGCGCAATCATTATACCCAGACTCAAATTGAATAATGAGAAAAACAGGTTTAAGTGCTTGACAAGAAAAGAAGAATCAAGAGAAGCAAGTCGACCATGACCTTGTCAAGAACAGAGTTCTCATCAAATGGACCACTTCCATGCAAATGATTATAGACAACGTCCAACACAACACGAAGGCCAATATAGTTAAGTGCCTGCAATAGAACATGTGTTTCATACACAAAATTAAGCATTTATTACTTAAAAACAAATATGGATCTTGCCTGAACCAGAGAAAACACTAGCACAATAGTGGCGACAGCATTTCTTGATGGAAAAGGATAGACTAAGTACACAAACCTGCACCATCTTCCTGAACTCAATTGTGCGACACGGACCATTTGGATTACTTGCATAGCTTCCTTTAGGGACTCCCCATAAAACAGGATCATAGCTTTGCTTGGACCAAGCAAACAAGACAATTAGCATATACAGAACAGAAAAACCAACAGATTAAGAGCATCTCCTCTAGATTGGCAAATCTCTTGCCATTGTCAAAATTTGGGGGGAAAATGAGCAAAGTGCAGCTCCACTGGTTGGATTAAACCCTTGCTTAAATTTGCCAAAGCCATTTCCTGTGCCAGAATTTGGGCTGATAGCGTTGAACCAATGGAGCAACATTATTAAAAAAAATAGTAAAATGACACTCTAGCAGTCAATTTTTGGCAAAAGGCATTACTAAACGCCATTACCCAGTGGAGATGCTATAACAATCAAGAATGAGATCTTACCCCCAGTTGTACCCATCTTCATTTTGAATGGCTGTGACATGAGCCTGCTGTTCATCTGAATCAGGTGGTAATGATTCCAACATTTGGTTATCTGCTAAAGCCTTCATGTCATTTAGTGGTATATTCCATGAGACCGAACAAATCAACTTCAAAATGACCTAACAAGGATATACGTGGCATTGCAGATATGCAAAATATGATCTCACATTTGACTGAAGTTTTAGAAGATTAAGGAAAATATGAAACATGCAAATATGAGTTGCACTCAGTTTAGTCGCGTTTAGGAAATCATGATAGACCTTATTGATATTACGGATCTACAATGATTTATTATATTTGACACTCTTAATAGCACTCTCCAAACATTGTTTAGAAGTTAGGCACCTTGAACCCATTAAAAAATATGTCCTTTCTAGCTTCTACGTATTAATCCAGCAAATATGTTTCCCTTATATCTGTTGGAAATACATGCACCGAAATATCTACAAAATTTAAGAACACAAAGTAACACTGTATTCAAGGGAAAATTGCAACAACCAAGAGCATACAACCTATATGTTTCTCCTAGTGTTAATGATACACCTATTGGAGTACTCTGGGTTATGGAGGAACTTCAAATATAGATAATCAGACTGAGAAGTACTTACCTACATGCTTCCATTTATCCTTCTCGTCAGCAACACTAGCAAAATGGAAGCTTGGCAGCAAATGCACATGAGTAATTCCAGCACTAGATAATTTCTTTAGATGACACACACCTGCTGAATTCTTTAACCAGAATGTGTTTACTTAATAATATGCATACAGCATTCTTCAAATGTCTACCCTCACTAGACATTTATGTGTAGTGGAAGAAGATAAGTTAGTTCAAGAATGGGAACCCTGTTTTACCTTCTCACGTGCCCTTGAAAGGATCCACGTCCTTTGTAAAATTTAGTCTTTCTAATTGTTATCCTTCTAGTTCACATTGTACTTTTTATTGTGTGTTGCATGGAACGTTATTTTCAATTACAAGTGGAATTTAATCTTTCTTTTCAGTTATTTTTCTTATCTGGATGATTTCCTCAAAAAGTAGTCCATATGAAAAGAATTTACCAAGGAGCCTACCAAATTTAAAAGAAGAAAACCAAAATTATGAAAGAAGGAAAAAGTTCAGAGATATTTATCATCAAAAGAATAAGGGAAAATTAAAAAACAACAGCAATTAGGAAAAAAAGAAGCATTTCCATAAAGCCAGGCTCAAAAAGTTGAACTTAAGGCCTGTCGAGTTAAACTGATTGCAACAATAATGACCCTTTGGAGAAATAGAGAATATGCTTAGTCAAAACAATTGTACTCCAGAGGTATCTTAAACGAAAGGATAAAAGAAACTACCTGAGAAGTAAAAGCAAGATAGCCACCAAGAAAGTCAGCATCCACAGTAGGATCAGTAACACTAAAATGAACAAATATAGTGGTATAAGGGCATAATAAATGAAAGCCAATAAGTATGTGACACTGAAAAAGGAAAAATTCAATTGAACATGCAAACTAAAGATAAGAAAAGGTTACTAATATGCAAAATTATAATTTACATAGTCCAAAATAATTCTTTCTTTTTTTCTTTTGAAAAGACTTCCAAAGAGATTTCAGATGAGGAGACTGAAAGGTACTTCCAAGTTCCAAATGACGCTGCATAGACCCATTTTATGCAGACAGATATCAAAAAGTGCATTTCAAAAAGAACAGATTTTGCTGACATGGAATAATAGCCCAAAATTTTACCCTTTTTCCCTCGACCCTTAAACATGTACTGTATTCATTTTTCCTCAATCTACATACATGGTTCAGGGAAAATCAAATAAAAAATACTATTCACCTGAAATCTCTGATATGCAACTCATAAATACTGATGTCAGAGAAAGAATGGAGAATTGGTTTGTCATCTGCTAAATTACACCATCCTTCGGGTTTTGAGGCATCAGAATCAAGATCAACAAACAATGTCCTCCTTCCATCAGATGAAAGCCTACTCAAAAAAAGTAGCATGTGAACATAATGAATGGACAAAAGAAACCTTAGCTATTTTCAAAGAATCAGAGGCTTGCAAGACACATACCCTCTAGCATATGGATCATTGGCAATGCATTTTTCAATCCGCAACGTGCTATAATGGTAAACAGAGACTTCGTACACATAGTAACAGCCTTCCCAACTTCTTGGGCCGACAGCACACCAGACACCATTGGACTCCTTTAGTGTGACAATTTCAACAGGATCCCTACCTAATGGATCTTCGTAAATGCAAGCACGCACTCCCTGTTTTGATGCACTTTTAAGCCACACATGTACAGAGGTGACCATTTTTCTTTTTCTTTTTCTTTTTCTTTTTTCTTGCTTTATTGGGGGTGACAGTATAGACAGGAAATAGGGGGACAAACATAGAGGAATAAACATACTTGAGCAGTGGGAGCCCACAGGTAAAGTGAGACTGCTTCTTCTGAAAACACTGCACCAAGGGGTCCATTATATGAGAATATTTCATCAAGGACACCTGGCAACTGCAAACCGGTAGCGGTGCTCCATTTCCCATCGGCTACATAAAAGGGAGGAAAAAAATTAACGGAAAAAGAGGACATTCATTTAATGCGCGCAAATTCAGATTTAAAGGTGTTTATTTTCATAATACCCTTTTTTTCCTAACTTTGACTTTTCCAAGTGGACCTTTGAAGGGATAGTTTCAGAAAACTAGAATGTTTTATGATTTGACTTTTCCTGGTGAACATACAATGTGTGACTAGTTTCGACAACAAAAATCCGTATTCAAAGGTGCGGAGTTCCATTTCACATGCAAGTTACTTTGTTCCTATTATTCACTAATAGCCTGCTTTTCATTAGTAACTCTGAATATTGGAGGGGGGAGAAAGTCTTACAACTGTATCTGGCCACAGCCAACTGGGATTTGAGTAGACTTTTAACATCCAAAGTTGATGGGACCTTGAACGGTCTATAATCTCGTATATGAGGAAATTTTTCAATGACCTGGAATTAAAACATAAAAAATTGAATGCAAAAAAATAGAGTAAAGCAATGTCAAGGCAAAACACAATAAAACTTTACCAACAAGTAATAGATGTACAAGATAATGTGCTGCAAATGAAAAATGTAATACATTTTCTGAGAGCCCAGTGCTCTCTACTTCAAGCTTGATTCTCACATCGTAGCCTGCTTGCGTAGAAACTTCAAGTTTAAATAATAATCTTTCCTAAGAAGGAACATAAAAATACATAAAAAATCTCCCCATGAAGGTAGTGTCCAAACCTTGAATTCCATCATTTGTGACGGACAAACAAGCAGTTTTACTAGCGTACAAATAACATGAACCGTTTTCAGCATCTACATTCCACACAATTTGTGATCTACTGACCCAGTATGCTCTGGAGTACAGCAAGCTATCCTGCATCTGACAAACAAGTGAAACTTAACAAATTTCTCAAGAAAAAGTGCTGTACTTCAAATGAACATGATGTGTACCTGCGTCAGAAAGACAAGTTGACATTCAATTAGCGGTAGACTTAATATATGGCAAACTCAAAGGGCTGACCCAAGAAGTGCTAGACAAGACTCACGCTTCTCTTCTACCACTAGCGGAGCCAAGATTTGATTGCGGGAGTGGCATCGTTCAGTGGAAATTTACTTATGTTGTTGCATGTTGTGCACAAAAATGCGAAGAAGAAAATTGAGTGTGAAGTCATAGAATTAAACTTTGTCATTGGGATTTATATTTTGTGAAAAAGAAAAAGGCTTGGCCCAACTCTGTTGCGGTGTTCAAATGAAAGCCATTTAGATATTAAATTCTTATCCGAAACGAACATTTTCCAAATTGCAATTTTTCCATTAGTTGCACAAAATTTAAGTTGTTGGCATAAGAGTAAATACCTAATTGAATCGCGTTAATGTATAAAAAGATTTCTGTGATCGAAAGTGGGGGTAGCACCGGGTAGCACCTACCCCCATCCCCCCTCCTCCTAGATGGTTCCGCCACTGCCTTCTACCCTATAGTATAAGATTCCATTTTGAACGAACTTAACCAAAAAAAAAAACAGGTACTGAAAATCTAGGTATATGGTACCTATTCCAACATGCTGGTACCTAGTTACAATTTACCCTTGGAATAAAAGGGTAACAAGAAGCGCCACATTTATGCAACCTTGAACACTTCTTGCATTTGGTGCATCTACGGAACAAGATGACGACGTGCATGACAGTATGTTGGAACTCATATGTCAGCAATTCATAACCTAGATAATTAGATCCTTGCCAACATGATGACTCATCCTATGGCAGAATTTCAAATTTGACTGGCCCCAAGAGAATAAAACTACCATTCACAAGCTATTCATTAACAGCTATTTGGGAAACTAACCTTACCTGTAATTCCTTTGTGAATAACCAACCAAATAAATCACCACGAAATCATGTCTTTAACATTAACATACCCCCACGATTTTGTACTTGTAAATTGTTAGTACAAATAATTTAGGAGAAGAGGGAAGATAGTAACCAAATCTGTAAGTCCATGTTGACAAAGATGCAATTGACAAGAAACTTTTCCATTCACTCAACTAATTATACCAAGTGTTGTTTAACAATTTAAGGATCTTTAGACAGTGCTAATGACTATAGGCACTACTTGAGAGAGATAATAGAGAAAATAACAGTAATTCACACATCCTTCATTCCTATTTACTCCTTGAACTATAAAACAAACCAACTTACTTCAACTCGGCCAAGTTCGGCTTGGAATATCCCTTGCTCTATTTGTAAGATACACACATCAAACTTGAAAAGCTCATTAATTTTCAACCAACTTTTAAACAACCTACTATTTTCCACTTGGTTTTGCTTATTTACAACCCTATTTACCACAATTTTCTCCCATCTACTAGAAACCACAGATCATAGGAAACAAAAAATGATACGGACACATACGTGTCCAAACATTCCAATGTGTGTCGGCTTCAAATCTACCATGTGAGAGTCTGAGACCCATGTGAACCGGGCGGTTCCAAACACAGCATCTGTAGCCTTTTTGCAAAATTCATTTTGCAAAACTAGAGGTGATAAACGAGCCGCACCTGCTCGATAAGCTTGGTTTGAAAACTTAATGACCTTACAAAATATGTTCAAACTTTGTTTGATAATCAGGTAAATCGATCTCAAACGACCTTTAATCTTGCCGAACACAAGTCGATATCAAATAACTGGAGTTTTTTATACATCATAAACTACACAATACCTTGTTCGAACTTGGTTTGAAATTTTAACGATCTTAAAAAATATATGTGCATGCTAGCCTTGTTCATGGAAAAAGAAAAACCAATCTTCCAAAAGATTTAACAGACGAACACAACAACTCGAGTAGCTTGGTTCATCTAGAAGACTGACATTTGTCCAATTTAAGCAAAGAAAAGTTTGTGTGACCTCGAAAATTTGCAACACCAAAATCGACTAGTTATTATCCAGATGAATATGACAGTTTCTGGTCTCTTCGTTTCATTCAACTTTTTTCAAACCTCGGAAGAAGAAGAAGTGGACCCCACGACAGGCGTGGATAAGCAGCAGTGAGGGGACCGTCTATGGAAGGTTCTGAGCCGAAAAGCAGGGTTGAAACCGAGTCGTTCCTCCCGAGACAGAGAACTCATCTTCTTATTGCCCCTGTTACGGAGGTGAGTTGGGAAAAGAAGCCAGGTGGACTCGAAGGGAGTGGCGATAGCAGAAAGTAGAGTGGATGATAGTAGCAAGCGAGACATCATCTATCATCTATGCGAACGCAGAATCACCACTCTCTCCCTCCCTCTCCCTCTGATCCTACTTTCTGTCTGCTTCAGTGATCCTACTTTCTGTCTGCTTCAGTGCGTTGGCTTTTTGTCACGACCCAACTCCGATGGGTAGAAATTCGTGACATGGCCAGTGATTTAAAAACCACCCAAGGCCTGGATATCAGGCTGCAACAACAAAATATTATCATTAATTTTTTTTTCATAAACTCCCAGGATCGTAAATTAAAAATAAAATATTATAGTCAAAGCTGTCTAGTGTGCTCACCGATTACAACTTTAAAATTACATAATTGTGGCTCGCACACACAAACGCCACTCATTAACACATTATTTTCTTATTTAGCCACGACAGCTGATATCTTTCACACGTAACGGATAAGCCTTCCTTAATCCTGAATTCCTGAAAAAGGTTTTATGATAACACAAAACCAATTCAGTAAGTTACGATATACTGGGGTTACATAAGAAAACATGGGATAATTTGAATAAAACATACAGAGCATAATCTCAATCACCATAAAGCGTGGCATCAACATAAAACTTGGCATAATCAAAATAACTCATCCCATAGACATAAAATCAACAATATTTTTTTTTTTTTTTTTAACAACTTCCAGGCTCGAATTCGTACTGGGCGTAATACCGGCGGTAGCATGGGGAGCGACCCCAGCAAAACAAGGGGAATGATATCAAAACCAAGGGGATACCCGGCAGTATCCATCAATAGGCGCCAAGAGCAACTCACTGCCCATAATAACTCGCTGCCCAGATGTTGCCACAAAACTTTTCATTTTCTTTTCAAAAATAATCCCATGTTCCTTTTAAAATTCCTTTTCGCAAAAAGTCGTGCTTAATATGTACTATGTACAAAACGTCTATTTTTAATATATTTGAACATAACATTTTATAAATTAAAAAAAAACAAACAAACATAAACAATTCAAAAGAATTATGTAGCCAGAGTATATTCGTAACTCACCTTGCGATCCGTCCAACCTGACTTATGATCAACTACTTCAAAGGACTCGTACCTACTCATAAAATAGCCATCTTTTGTTACTACTGTTATTGATAAAGTCTAAGCTAATATTCCTACTTTTGTTTGAGTTAAATAAAAATGCTTTTTGCTAATAACTCTGTGAGTTAACAATTGCATGATCTCTTTTATTTGCCGATAAAACTCCTAATTAATTTCATTCACAATGGCACCCATCTAACCATGGGAATTCTAATACTGCTTTCATAAGGTTTATTTATGCAAATTCGTTAAAAGACAAAAGCAATTTCTACAAAGCAACTTCTTTTGCTTGTACCGGTCCAAGCGTGAGTGTGTTATGGCAGTAGACTTGTTTTCCAATTTATTTTCTATTATCTCTAGCCAAGCAATTCTAAAGAGCCTAAAATTTTAAGCTCAAGTTTGAGTTCGATCCGATTACAAAACAAGTCAAGCCGAGCCACAAGCTATGCGAGTAGCTCGGTTCAATTTTAGCCCAATAATTCTACATGATCAATTTTGCAAACTCATGAACCCATTTGTTCCGAAAAGAACTGAATTGACCATTAATCTAAGAAGTATATGAAATCAAGACACACATACAATTAGCCATGTTCCACTGTGATTTATAAAGAAGGAATTAAAGATGAGATTCTTAGGTTAATTACGACACAAATTTGTACAAGTGTATAAGTGTGTGTACGTGCAAGGCAGTAAAAGAGGTGATAATTCACCTAGCTAATCCCTTTTCCTCCTCCACCCCTGATTAATTCCTTCTTTTGGGGCTAGTGGTGTATGTGGTGCTGCCGTGTGTGTTTGTATGACAGTGAGGAGGAGAAGAAAAATAGATGTTTACCTCTTTGTAAATCCTTGCCTTTTCCCCTGATTCCCTTCTCCGCCCTACTCACTCTCTCCCTCTCCCTCTCCCTCTCTCTCTGTTTGTGTTGTGCGTGGAGGGTTAAGATGAAGCCTATTTATAAAGTGCTCTTGATCGTATCCAACTCTAGAATAATCTAGGATTATCTTAATATCTAAATAATCTAATAAAATCTAACATAATCTAATAAAATCTAACACAATCTAATACGAAGTAAATCATAATTAATAGAATCTAGGTGTATTCTTTTCCGGATTATTCTGTTTGGAACCCACGGTTCTCCATCTTGCAAAAAATTCGTGTCTTATTTTCGTGTCGCAATGATCTTAACATAGTGGGACGATATTGGCAGCGCTTAATAACAATTGACACATAAGTTGTCACGACCCAAATCCGGTGGATAAAAATTCGTGACATGGCCAGTGATTTAAAAATCACCCCAGGCCTGATATCACACAACAACAAAATATTATCATTAATTTTTTTATAAAAAAAAATCCCAGGACCGTAAATTAAAAATAAAATATTATATTCAGAGCTGTCTAGAGTGCTCACCGATTACAACTTTAAAACTACATAATTGTGGCTCGCACACACAAATGCCACTCATTAACACATTATTTCCTTATTTAGCCACGACAACTGATCTCCTTCACACGTAACGGATAAACCTTCTTTAATCCTGAATTCCTGAAAAGGTTTTATGTAAACACAAAACCAATTCAGTAAGTTACGATATACTGGGGTTACATAAGAAAACATGGGATAATTTTAATAAAGTATGCAGAGCATAGTCTCAATCACCATAAAATATGGCATCAACACAAATTCTGGCATAATCAAAATAACACATCCCATAGGCATAAAACCAACAATATTTTTTAACAACTTCTAGGCTCGAATCCGTAATGGGCGTAATACCGGCGGTAGCATGGAGAGCGACCCCAGCAAACATGGGAAATGATATCAATTCCAAAGGGATACCCGGCAGTATCCATCGATAGGCGCCAAGAGCAACTCACCGCCCATAATAACTCACTGCCCATAAATAACTCGCTGCCCAGATGTTGCCACAAAACTTTTCATTTTCTTTTCAAAAATAATCCCATGTTCCTTTTAAAATCCCTTTTCGCAAAAAGTCATGCTTAATATGCACTGTACAAATACTATAAATTTTTTTTTTTGTAGATGTTACGTCACAACTAGTATACTTTCTAAATCCCAATGGCAAGCGACCACTAAATGTTACACTACTTATTATTAGCATTGCATATATATATTTATTTTATTTTTAAAAGTCGGGGTGTTACACTTTTGGTTCGCAATAGGCTTGTCTCTGGCACCCATCGCGGACTCGACCAATAACCATACGGATACGCATGTATGGAACCATCTCACAATTAAACGTTTGGAATCGACACATACGTAAGAGCATCCGCAATGGGAATAATCAAAATCAATAACCAAAATGTGTCACGTCAGCATTTGATTATCTATTTAGTTCATCATCAAACTTAACAACCTTTACCTTCACATTAGTTATTTTTGCATCCCTATAAAAAAAAACCCCCACAATACGCAATGCATCTATGTCCAATTGCAAACGATTTCCAATTACGCACCTGACTACACCAAATTATTCGTCTCGATGAGATGATTCTAATGTGGGGTGTTTTTTAGTTTTTGAGTTTGGTTATTGGGTTTGGTTATTGAGTTTTGATTATTGGTAAAAGTTGTTAAGTTTGGTTATAAAATGAGCGGAATTTGATTATTTGTTAAAAGACTTGTAACTTTGCTTATTACAATGTGAAGTGTTTTTTTAGCATTGTTGTTAAGTTTGCTTATCCATACCAATTTGCTTATTACAATGGGGATGCTCTAAGAGAAGCGATTGGAGAGTGATCAATAAGGTAGCATTGTTGAACAAACAATTTCGTATTTTAGAGAGCTCGTTAAGGGGTTTGTGGGAACAATCCGAGTCTTTAACGGAGATCATCCCTGTAAAAAGAAAGATAAGAAGTGATTTGATAATTGTAATGCATGCTTTTCAAAGGGGAAAGTGTATTCAACCACAATTTGAATTCACTCTCTAGGTTCAAAATACAAGAAAGAAATCAACTACTGTAACAACAAACACACCTATACAAGATACAGTAACTATTTTAGTAACAAAAATGATTGACCCTTCTTCCCCAAGCAGTTGCACGATTTAATGACAATGGGCCAAATGCCTCTTGGCATCAGCTCGGTATGAAGTGCTAGAAATCACTATAAAAATCCTTCTGAAATGAACTGATTTGGCCAATAAACAGAGAGGAAAGAGTTCAGAGACATTAGTAATCGATTGGAGAAGAATACAAACAGAATAAAGCACAGGTAAACATCTTTGCCAAGGTCACAAGCCCTCACAGAATATGTATTATCACAAGGAAATCCCTTCCGCGCCACATTGGCTAACGTAAACAAAAATTAAGATGGTTATCCACCAACAAAATCTCAGAATACACCCACTAGAACAACTTCAAATTGAACAGAACACCGGAGTAAAATCTCAGATTCCTAACAACTTCGGATATGTTTTGTCTAAAAGGTGAGCTCATGAGGTTTCATGCCTGCCTTGAGCGAAAATCTTGCAGCCAAATAAGTCTTCAGATCTGGAACAGCTTCAATGGCTTTTATCAAGGGTTCATCCACAGTTTTCTGATCATCCTTCTTTTCCTGTGGAAGAGCATTCTTCTCCTGCATTTTCCAAGAGAAAACACATTAAGTAACAGACAAAAAAATTAGGAACAAACAAAAGAAGTCAACCCAGAAGAGGGGGATGGTTTCATGACTTTGTTCACAAGGTTGCTCTGCTGCAGCTTTATACTATGTGTGGCTTGAGAGGAATGCCAGAATGTTTCAGCATGTGAAAAGAGATGTGAACTCCGTATGCTGATTCTGTCTGACCTGAGATCACGTTTGAGCTCTTGGAGAAGTGTTAAGAGGAATGCCAGGAATCAGTCCCTATGTGATGCTCGGAATATTTCTTCCGGTGTCTTCAATCCATGATGCTTGTTGGTCCTGGTTTTGGCTGTTGTTCTTACTACATGATCGGATGTGTATGTTTAATAGCTCTATGTAGGAGGGGGGTGTTGTCCTGCTGCTTAGTGTGTGTGTGGTTTGTTTTTTCCTGCTGTTTCCAGTTAGTAGGTTCGCTTTTGTAGGTTATATGCCCACTGTAGCTAGCCTACTTCGGGTTAGGGGTGTGCTCCTTGTAACTCTTGTTGATCTTGTATCTTTGTGTGGATTTATAAAATTTAACGTACCAATAAAAGAAAAAAGAAGTAGCCTACTCCGAAATTCTACGATGAAAACTAACCTCTTTCTCAGCCTCAAAGAACTCTCCTTCTCCTTTCTTTTTCTTCTTCGCAACTTTCTTTGCAAAGTACTTGTCATCAAAGTTTTCAACGTTGCACCCAGCAATTTCAACCTTGGTAGAAGTTGCTACCAAGTAAGATTGATTCACACGCCTCAGTGGAACACCATTTATTTTGAATGGTCCTGATACAGTAAAGGAGTGATGAGACAATGGATTCATAAAGCTATTTAAGAATATATCACGAAAGCAAGTTAAATCGAAGGGACGAAGGAGAAGGATAGGGTGGTGGTCTAGAGGATAGGGCATACAGGAACAACAATTAGAAACTGAACTGTCAAAATAAACCTTCTTTGAAAGCATGCATCTGGGTAAACACACATACAAACTGACCAAAGAACCAGAAAACGGGCATTGGTTAACCATATACTACAGCAAAATAGACATACTTTAAGCAAAATATTTTACGAGTCAAAGCATAAGTAATTATCATGGTAAAACCCCTCTTATAAAAGGTAACATGAAAATCATGCACCCTGATAAGTTGAAGTCTAAAACGGAAACGAGGTAGTAACTACACGGATATAAAAAGGTAATATCACATACAACTCCTTCACAAAATCACCATTCATCAAGGAAACTAGGCATTTCAAGCCCCTGATAAGCTATCGCGGCAGTGCTGTAGTGGTACGAAGTCTAAAAGTATCGAGAGGTATCTAAAAGACTCTATACTACGCTCCACAGGAACTACGAAAATTAAAATCCCGCATTTGACTATTCTAACGTCTCAATTTGATCAAAAGCACCATCCATTTCAAATTGACTTCCTGTTTGATACATTTGGAATCCATGAACCATAAATTTAATCACACCCCATTTTGACATCCCAAGCTAAAAGATAAGCAATAGAAATAACAAAAAAAATCTGAAATTCTAAAGATCCAATTACGTTGCACCCAGCAATTTCAACCTTGGTAGAAGTTGATACCAAATAAGATTGATTCACACGCCTCAGTGGAACACCATTTATTTTGAATGGTCCTGATACAGTAAAGGAGTGATGAGACAATGGATTCATAAAGCTATTTAAGAATATATCACAAAAGCAAGTTAAATCGAAGGGACGAAGGAGAAGGATAGGGTGGTGGTCTAGAGGATAGGGCATACAGGAACAACAATTAGAAACTGAACCGTCAAAATAAACCTTCTTTGAAAGCATGCATCTGGGTAAACACACATACAAACTGACCAAAGAACCAGAAGACGGGCATTGGTTAACCATATACTACAACAAAATAGACATACTTTAAGCAAAATATTTTACGAGTCAAAGCATAAGTAATTATCATGGTAAAACCCCTCTTATAAAAGGTAACATGAAAATCATGCACCCTGATAAATTGAAGTCTAAAACGGAAACGAGGTAGTAACTACACGGATATAAAAAGGTAATATCACATACAACTCCTTCACAAAATCACCATTCATCAAGGAAACTAGGCATTTCAAGCTCCTGATAAGCTATCGCGGCAGTGCTGTAGTGGTACGAAGTCTAAAAGTATCGAGAGGTATCTAAAAGGCTCTATACTATGCTCCACAGGAACTATGCAATTTAAAATCCCGCATTTGATTATTCTAACGTCTCAATTTGATCAAAAGCACCATCCATTTCAAATTGACTTCCTGTTTGATACATTTGGAATCCATGAACGATAAATTTAATCACACCCCCATTTTGACATCCCAAGCTAAAAGATAAGCAATAGAAATAACAAAAAAAATCTGAAATTCTAAAGATCCAATTACGATGCACAAGCTAATAAAACAACCAGTTGCAATCCGTAGAATCGTAGTCGTATCACCTCACCCCAATAACTAACTTTAGATCTAACATAGAACTTGACAAAATCAAGAAACCTAATAATACCCACATAATACATCAGCTCACAAAACCACCAAATGATGCTCCAATCCTAATAACCATTTCTCAAAATCAACATAGAGCTCACCAGTAACAAGAAGCAACCCAGATGGCAGCTGTTTCAGGAAAACAACTCTCTTCCCCTTAAACCTCCCAGCCAGCATAATCAGCACCGTCCCTGGAGTAATACCAGCCCTACACATACACCATAGAAATAAAAACATAAATACAAAATATTAGTCTACTACTCGTAATTTTCTTAGTGCGTGGAGGGGTATACTTGAGATTGGTGGGTTTGGGCTTGCGCTTGTTAACCAAGGGCTTCTTGACGTCGTCGCCGGGGTAGAACTTGGGCGGCTTCGCGGCGAGTGGTGGGTCGGCCGGCTTCTTGTCGTGGCGGGGGAAGACGCCGCCGTTTTTTTCCTTGATGGCCCACAGCCCTCTCTTGTGGTACATCACGGAGCGAGAGTACTTGCCCACCCCTCGTATCAGCTCAGGGTTTCTGCTCGCCGCCCTTGTTACCTTCTTCGGGGCCATTGCTACCAAGTTTTCTCTCTCTCTCTCTCTCTCTCTCTCTCTCTCTGAAAATGGAGGCAGACGCAAGAGGGCTTCGGTTTTATGCTGTAGTTAGGGTTTTCTTGGCTGGGTCGCGAGAGGCCCGAACGATGGGCTCATGGGCCTAGTCCGTGGTGGGCTGTT
Organism: Rhododendron simsii; assembly: GCA_014282245.1. Lineage (NCBI taxonomy): Eukaryota > Viridiplantae > Streptophyta > Magnoliopsida > Ericales > Ericaceae > Rhododendron > Rhododendron simsii. The sequence continues at coordinate 27,561,279 of CM024961.1, forward strand.
GCTCTTTGATGTCCTAAAACTCAAAGCCTTCTCAACAAAACCAGATGGCAGTGTCACAAATTCTTTTCTACCTCTCATTGGTGTGGGCCCCCACACTTTGGGATGAGAATCACACAAATTTGTTGCGAAGAGAGTTTGAGATACTACGTGACAGTGCCATAGGGGCATTGAATAATTTTTCCAATAGAACTAATGCTCCACTAATCAAGGTGGGTGGGAATAAGCTGACCCTAATGTTTGATTAGTATAAAAATAAAAGAATACCCCACTAAACAAGTAAATGATTTTTACACTTTTCTTTTGTCCAAATGCATTCTATTTTTTGTCTTCATTTATGTAGACTTACAAAACTACCCTTCGTATATATTTGATAATCATATAATTTGAGATCACTTAAAAAAAGAGTATTTGGATAAGAGGAGAGTTTGAATCCATTCCCCTAAACAACTTTTATAGAAACGTATCGAATGAACTTCAATAAAAAAGACTTCTCAAGTATTCCTTCAGTTCTTTTCAAAAAGTATTCCTTCAATTCCATTTTGATTGTCTATCGACCACCCGATTCTATTTTAACATGACAAAAAAAATTATTTACATTTTTTAATTAGTGATGACTATGCATAATGAAACGATGCATGCATGATAGTGAAAGTTTATCAAGCTGTTTGAATTTTCTGAGTAGAGATGGCAATTGAACCTGTCACACCTTGACCCGTCCCGATCGGAGTGGGTTTTTATTAAAATTTCCGGGTATCGTGTTAAGAGAGAATTGAAGAAACTCGGTCGGATTCGGATAGACTTTCACCCGGCCCAAAATTATTTTGTGCAAACATACTTAAAATTCATTCTTGTATTTTTATCCTTACAACAAATATACGACACAAGATATCAATCATATTCTCCATTTTTCTTTTAGATAGTAGATTTTGGTTAAGTTATACTCCTAGTAATATTTATTTTGTCAACTTTTATTTTGGAGTCTAGAATATATTTTCTTAAAAGAGAAAAAAATAGGAGGCGGCTGGTAAACCCCAATAAGGATGGGACGGGGGTAATGTATGGTATCCATACATTACCCGATCTGGATTTGGGGCGGTGCTAAATTTTTGAATCAGGGTTGGGATAAGGCAAAACCCGCCTCGCCCGCCCGTTGTCGTTGTCATTCCTATTTCTGAGCGTGACGGTGCCTAAGACAGGGTTATAAAAACTAGTAGTAATAGGTATGTTGTCCCATAATATTTCGCGTTGCATAATAGTTAACGTTGAATAATATTCTTCCGAAATTTGTACTTAACTACCAATGTATATATTCAACATACATTCCATATAATCAAATGAAACCGCGTACAAGATTTTCTCCCACATAGCTAATTAGACATAGAGAAATACTTATTTGAGAAACTTGCACATAGTGCAGGGGTAACAACAGCACCTCGCAGTAATCTTAACAGGCGACTCCGATGGGGGCGAGATTTTCAGGCAAACATGTAATCGGAGCAAGTTGATTTCAATCCGATCGTAAATGAACTAAAATATGAAAACAACGCTGTCGTGAACTCTGGACTTCTGGTTCTGAGCCACACATTCAGATATCCACATCAGGTTCCTGATCTCCTGCTCCTTCAACCTCATGTATGCAAAGAATACAGCATAGTGGAACTGCAGCTCAGAAAAAGAAAACCCAACATTCCATCGTCAACGAAATTGGAGGTAAGCAATCAAATGCGATGTAGGGCTGCATTGGGATCAAAGATATGCAGAGGAATATGTGGGGAAAAGAACAGGCAACGATTAGATATTGAACTGAAGAACTCTTATTTTCCTTGGTAAAATCCTTCAGAAATCCACGCTCCAAACATAGGTACTGCTGTATTTGGATCAAAGATTTGGGCAAAGATAAGGAAGTGGAAAAGGTGAAGGATCTAACCATTGTGAGCTGTTACTCGTTAGATCCTTTTCTATTCCCTCTAATTTATCCTTCCTCAAATCTTTGAGCCTAATACAAACCCGAAACGAACCAAAGAAAGTGACTAGAATGTGAATCATTATCCACAGTGGAACTTTTGAAAGGAGCTTGACATAATCGGGTGCTTCAGTGCAGACGTTGAGAAGCAACCATCACTAGAAGAAACATCTGAACTTAATAACTCACTCTCAAAATAAAGAGAAATACAAACCTGTTGCTCAAACGCAAAGCAAAGCCTCTTCACCTCCTCTTCATAGAATGCCTTGTCAAGCATCTGGCTCTCTCCGTAGGATAATTTAGCAAATATGGACTGGTAAGGAGGGTATTTTTCCATGGCAGAACGAACCTGTGACAGTAATTGTAGAAAAAAGTAAGCGCTATAAACAAAATTTAAGAGGGCAAACTATAAAGACAAAACTAGATATTACTGATGCACAACTCAATTGGTAACGAAGGTATAGGGTGAGCCAAATTTTGTGAAGTAGCTAGGAAAACAAATTATACGTCCAAGAACAACTTATCCAATAATTTATTTTTTGACCAGCTTCAACAACAAACTGTTTCGTAGGTAAGAAATTTACTCACTCTGCCATTTCTGCAGTTTCGCATAAACTGCAACATACTTTTGCATGTGTGATTCTCACAAAACTAAGTCTCGAAATATTTGTGTGCATCAATGTATTCATTCCACCCGCAACCAACCTTATTGTGAATGAAATGGAATGAAGTATACATAAAGCACCCAGAACTGGAATGAAGTACATAGAAAACACCAATGAAGTTTATAGCAAGCACCATGGTTGTCAATGGAAATTATAAATCCACACTTCTCTCTGACAACATAACCCCCCTCTCACATGGTAAAGCCATTGTGAGAGAAAAGATTGCGGCTCCACGAAAGAAGACTGGATTAAGTGGCCTCTTTTTGATACTGCCAATGTTCTAAAAAACGCTAGGCGCTAGTCAGGCGGAAAAGGGCGCCTAGTTCCTAGGCACCGACTAGTCGGCCGCCTAGCGCCTAGGCGAGGAATAGGCGCCCGACTAATCTAGGCTTTGGACCACCGCCTAGCGCCTAGGCAGAGACTAATCGGCCCAAGCGGCCAACTTTTAGAACGCTGGATACTGCAAGATGTACAATCTACTTCAAGTTTTAAACCGGCAATGTTCAGAGTCTTTGGACTTTGTCAAGGTCACTGGAAGCTGCCAAGGCAAGCCAACAGAATTTCAATTTTGAAGTTCAAGTTTCAGTGTTCTGCATAGGCAGATTGAGGTAATCACAAATTCTTTGCATCTTTATAATTCATCAAACAATATTCAGTTGCCTTTAAGGTAACCATATCCGTAAAAAGAATTAATAGTATCCCGGTTCTGTACATATAAACCAAAAATTAAATAGAAAGCATCATCTTGTAATTGAGCTTTCATTAAGAAAAAGAAGGAAACCTGGTCTATATCCTCACACACTGCAAGTTCCTCATGCCCGTAAGGGTAACTGTTTCATACATAACCATCATTAGAAAGAAGCTCTACAAGGGCATATAACCTCAGAAGCTGGAAAAATTTGAACTTTAGCAGAAAGCTTACAGTAAGCCAAACTTGGAATATAACTTCTTACGATCATCTCGAGTAAGCTCAGTGCCAATGCTGCATCAACGTAAATGATCAAAAAGAAAGTGTTACTAAGTTGAACTAATAGACCACCATCTCTGGTGAAATAACTAAAATAGATGATTACAAAGTTCTGAACAGTGATTCCACCTGTTGATGGTGATATTAACAGCTCTTCTGTCAGCTTCAAAGGCAAGGAGGTCAGACATGATCTCTGCAGTGGCCCCACCAAGTTTCTATTCGGAAAATTCACATATACTACAGTAGGTGAAAAAAGGAAACGGCAACCTCTATAAATAAGAGAATGAAACAAGCATTTATGCATTGGGCAGTTAACACAAACCTGACAAAACCTGTAGAAATCCTCGAGGTATGCCTTGTACAGAGTATTCCTCATTATTTCAATGTTCATGTCATCCAGATCCTGCCAGTCATAGGATTGTTAAATGTAAGGAAAAAGCATGATGTACCATACTTGACCTTGAAATTATTCTATGATAAAGTAGCGAAGTATAACTCAATTCTTCTAGATAGTTAAACACGTTACAAATGAGGAGCCATTTAAGTACTATTGATCTCACAACTGAAATTGCAACAGCAGGTCAAATAGAAAGGCGTAAATCATTTTGTTCTTGCCTAATTTGACAGAAAAACCATTACAGTATCGGTTATAGTGGTACTTGTGATGCAGTTAATCTAGAAATCCTTTTTCAGTTTACATCACTCAGCAGACAATTCAAGTTCTTCATGGCGTCAGACAAGCAAATCTGTGTGTTACTGTGTCATGATACAAAGAAAGTGGGAAGGAGACATGAAAAGCAATTAGTACCTCAGACGTGATACACTCAGAGAAGTATGGAGCCAATGGTGTGTCAACAAGAACAAGTCTATAGAGCTCCCGCATATTCTGAGCGACTGCCAAAGTAGCAATGCTGAGGGAAAAATCAAGACAAGCAATACCTCATTAGTAGGTAAGACATTATAGCGTTATAGTTTATAGTAGCTAAAACATAATTACAAACATGCATTGAGGATATATTACCTATCAAACATGCCTAAAGGATGGCATTTCTCTAGCAGTTCGTGAACATCTCTTTCATGCAAGGTTCCGGTCACGATCAGGACAACATTGTCAATCATGTGACCATACCTGTAAAATAAGAAGAAATCAGGTTTCAAGAACGATCTACTTACTCAGCTAAGCATTAATTTCGAAGTTCAGTAAAGTAAACATTCATCCCCATCCTGCCAGATATAGTGAACACATCAAAGTAAGATCAACTGCACGTCTACATGCCCAAACAATGTTCATACCAGTCTAAGATTAGAGCTCATCCACCACGAGTCCCGTTTTTATGATCCGAGTCGTTCATTCCTAAAGTTCCAAAATTCATAAAAGGTAGCTTATTCGAACATCAGTAACCATTTGGTTGGATTCCCTTCATCATGAAAAATCGTAATGATGAAGTATTGGCAAGCCATTTTTTCCACGATTCGATCAGGCAGGAACTTACTGATATCAGATCAACCTGATTCTTTGCATGGCAACATAAACCGCTCAGATCATTAATATGGTACCTGTGCTACACCACACGAGCTAGACTGATCCATGTCCAAGATTTCACTTCAAGCAATAGTTAATGCAATTACGCGAAATTTGAGCCTAATTAAAGGGTCCCAGGTAGCAAAAGCTTGACATTTTCACACAAATGCAACTCAAATAGTAAGTAGCAAAATCAGAAGTGATTATAGAAGTATAAATGTGCTCACTTTTCTTCAAAGATAAGTTTCATGTGACATCACTTAGCCTGCCAATAGAAGTATAAGCAGGAAAAAAAAAAAAACCTAAACCTACAAGAGACCTGTACTTTGAGGGAAAAACGGGTCCATGCGTATAGAAAACAACTTCCGAACTTCATAAAACGCATCGCTTTGGCTCACGATTGGGCGTGATCCAAGCACACGCATCTAAAGCAACAATTTTCGTGTAAAACATAGTATTTTGTTTCTTACTATTACTACATCTTCATCTGATGCAAACCGCCGGCTGCCCGTTGGTGGAAACGCTATATGAGGATTCTCGGGTTTTGGTGCTTGAAGGGGTGGTGTTAAGTACGGAAAGCCTAATCCAATGACCCAAGAAGGCTTCCTCACCACCCAAAACAAACAAAAAAAAAAGGGAAAAACATGTTTCCACATCATAGACTACATAAGCCAAGATATCGCCCTTTGACAAAACACATTTTCATAAATATTGTGGAAATAAAACATTTGTGTTTATGATTATTCTTATAGAAGCTGTTTTTTTAAGTCAAAAAAAGTGCTTTTGAAAAGAGTGCTTACGTGATATATTCCAAAAAGGTTGACAGCGGCTCTGTGGCTTGGCAGAGCATGTGCTTGTACTCATCAACCAATTTAAGAGTGCATTTCTCCACAATTGTTGTTGTGTGCAAAGGAGAAGGTTCTGCAGATAAATCAGAAAAAAAAAAAAAACACAATTAGTAGTTTATAAAACAGAAACATTACAATGTATCCATCTAAGCGTCAGAAAACAAGTGACAACACAAAACCAAAATCCAGACATATAGTTGAATACTCAAAAGAGGCAAATTCACCACATTTATCAATCAAAAACAAGAAGCCCACAAATCTGTGAAGGCATGAGTGAGAGGTTGTAACTTGTAGGTGTACAAAACTACAAATCTTTTCAGAAAATTGTTCACACCCCCAACTAAAAGTATAAAAGAAGCAAATGAGACAGACATGATAAAATAGAAAAAAGTGACACTGAATTATTTTATTGTGATGAAATATAGGAAACTGTCCACCAGATGAAACCACTCTAGCGACAAATATAACATGTCAACATTTCATTTGAGTTACACATTTCATTTGAATTATCAAGTTTTTTATCTTTACGAGAAAAGTTGGGCCACTAAGGGATAACTTTTTGTCTTTTTCTACTTTCACCAGTTTAGGGCACTCATGTGGTGGTGGAAGGTTCTGGGTCTGGGATGTGTTGGCAAAGTTACTATAACGATGGGACTTTCACTCGCTTTATAGACACATCTAAGGAGACTTTGACAAGTGTTCAGCAGCATCTAAAAAGTTTCAGGATCCAATTTCACTCTTCCACAGAACGTCCATACTCTTAACTCTCCGTGTCAGTAACACAACGGCCATAACAAAGACAGTTCACAAATAAAACCAGGATTTTGTTATTGAAAATAAACAGCAAAAACCTGTAAGGTGAAAAATGAAAAACAAACTACACTTTCCTATCACTCATGCACGTCTTTTTGAACATTGTGCAGCTAACTTTTTTTCTTTTTTTTTCTTTGATAGGCAACATTGTGCAGCTAACTTCACACAGAATTATGAAGAAGGGAGTACACTCCTACTCAAATTCGTATCAGCAGCCTTGGTTATGCAGTGGCTTTTGTTCACCGTCCGTACTCCGTAGTGTCCGGATGAGAATTACGAGATAAAATAAACCAGTTTCAACACATGCAACAAATCCTAATATCTCAATTACAATCTAGAGTTGGTTTGCGCCGCAAAATATACAAGTTTCCTGAATAGTGACATAAGTTGAGTCATTCGCAAGTGAACTTTTATCTGTTTCCTTAAGAGCGACATCGGTTGAGCCACTCACAAGTGAATTTCGAGTGCTAGGAAAGGAAGCCATGAAATAGAGGCCCATGCAGGCACGTGATGAGGGGACCAAATCACCCTATGACAAAGAACCATGGGAGAAATCATTCTCATAGCTTGCCACGCTGGTCAAGCAGAAAACTCACCATCAGCAGTTAGATACAATGCCACACTGTCCATCTGAGTAATATTAGGGACAAAACCATATGGGGCATGAGCTAAAATCTCAATAGTACACCGACTCCTATCCTACCTCCATCTCCCCAGATGGATGATTGCTGCCACTTTAGCCGCAAGAATCTACCCAAGTTACAGAAAATCCAGAGGCAACACAAAAACTGAGCGCTCCAGACTCCAGTAGACATGGATCCTAAAAAAGTACAGAGATAAGAAGTTGGGCTCTTCCACCATAAGACAAGATCTTGAATCCTCACGCGAATCTTATCTTTAAGGTCATCACAATTCTCAGCCTTAAATATTTGACACGAAGAGAACCCTCAAGAATACGCAAAATCCCCCTCAACTATCCTGTTTTTAGTTATTTTTCTGGCTGGGCATCTCCCTCAGCCTATTCTTAACCTCAGTATCAACTCCTGCAAAAAAAAAAAAGACTCAACTCTTCCGCATACCAGTCAAGTTCTCTATTTTTGCCAATGGGGAGAAGAGAGGATCAGTGACACCTTCAAGGGGCCTTCATCAGGGTGATCCCCTTTCTCCTTACTTATTTCTTCTAGTTATTGATGTCCTGTCCAAGATGATCAGTCAAGAAATATCGGCCCACAGAATCTCTGGGATCAAGCTGAAGCCTTCATGCACCACTCTCTCTCACTTATTCTTTGCTGACGATGCCATCCTATTCCTTGAAGCTAACAAGGATGAGTGTGGTAATTTACTTCACATTATGGATATGTACAACAAAGCTTCTGGGCAGTTGGTGAACTTTGACAAATCTGGGGTGGCTTTTTCCTCCAACTCTCCTACTGAGTTAAAGGAGGAGATCTGTAATCTGGTTCATATGCTACAACTGGGCAGAAATGCCAAATATTTGGGTCTATCAGCTTTTTGGGGGAGATCAAAGGCTGAGGCCTATAGTTTTCTCCTGACTTGTGCCCTTCTTAAACTCCAAGGTTGGAAGCAGAAAAGGCTTTAATATGGCCGGAAAGGAAGTAACGATAAAGCATGTGGTTCAAGCCATCCCTACCTATGCAATGTCATGCTTTGCTTTACCCAAAAAGTTCTGTGACAAATTGAATTCATACATTGCTAACTTCAGGTGGGGAAGGGATCCAGAAAGCAAAGGAGTGCATTGGGCTAGCTGGGATCGAGCCACTCACTCAAAGCTCAAAGGGGGACTTGGATTTCAGGATTTCAGAGCCTTTAACTTGGCTTTGCTAGCCAAACAGGGTTGGAGGCTTACGATTAACCCACACTCTTTCTGGAGTAAGATGATGAAGGGGTTGTATTTTCCAAATTCAGATTTCTTGCATGCTTCTAAGGGTAGGCAAGCTTCCTGGGTTTGGTCGAGTCTTATTCAGGGAAGGGAAGTCCTGTTAAAAGGTATACGATGGCAGGTGGGCAAAGCATCCAACATCAGTTTCTGGAATGACAATTGGATTACTCTCGCTAAGGATTTCAAGATACACACTGCTAGACCTCCTGTCTGTGGGGTGGAATTGGTTGGGGACCTGATTGATAGGAACTCGACTTCGAAGGAAGATGAAATTCGGACTCCTGTATCAAAGGAGGAGGCAGATTCGATCTTGAGTATCCCTATTTCTCAAGTTGGTAAGCAAGATTTCTTGGTTTGGCACTTTAATCCGAAAGGAACCTACTCAGTCAAAACTGGGTATCATGTAGCACTTTATGGAGACACTAGATTGGGTTCAAATAGACCCTCTACCTCGTTCCAACCACCCAAAAAAGTTTGGAATTTGGGCCTTGAAAATCCCTCCAAAATTAAGGCATTTCAGGTGGAAGGCATGTTGTAACTTCCTCGTAACAAAAGAGAATCCCCATAGAAGGAGGTGTAACCCTAATCCCTTGTGTCCAATTTGTCTCCACGAACCCAAAAGCGTTGCACACCTTCCTTTTCAGTGTGGTTGGACCACCCCAGTTTGGTTTGGGAGCAGTTTAACATACAAAGTGGATCCCTTGGCAATCTCGTCTGTCATGAAGTGGCTGTCTCCATCATGGACCACTTGAATTCAGCTATAGATGGTCCGGAATTTGTGGGTAAGATCATCTTCTTGGCTTGGCAGATTTGGAAATCACGCAATGACTGGGTTTTTAATTCCGTGCCAGTGGATCCTAAGGAAGCTGTGGCTAGAGCAGCTTATGGATGGTCTGAATTTGAAGGGGGTTTGGGTAATCAGGAGGTACAAAGGAAGAATGAGGTCCAGGTTCTACCAAGTCAACATTGGTCTCCTCCACAGGAAGGGTGGATAAAGGCTAACTGTGATGTGGCACTGAAGAAAGGAAGTTCTAAGGCAGCCATCGCTGTGGTTCTTAGAAATCATAGGGGAGCAGTGGTGGATGGGAGATCTGCTCTGGTGCTTGCCTCTTCTGCTTCCCAAGGAGAGGCCTTACAATTCGCCTGGCCTTCCATTTACTCATTGCAAACCAGATTACCAAAGCTATTATTGAAAGTGACAGCAAAGTAATTATTAAGCTATGCTCCACAGAAAATGTGCCTCCTTGGGAGTTTGCAACTCTAATCGAGGATATTAGGCATCTTTCTTCTAATTTTGTTAGTAGCTTTTCCTGGGTCCCTAGGGAGTGCAATGGGGCTGCTCATTGGGTTGCATCCCAGTCCTTAAGAGGCCTTGCTCCACTAGACTGATTCTTTAATCTTCCTTTTCCTTTCTCTGTTATTTGTAAAGAAGATGCCTCTGTTGAGGCTGTGAGTTAAAGAGAATTTTCGACAGTTCAAAAAAAAAAAAAACCTAGAGAACAAGTGAAAATCAAAATGCCTCCTCAAATTATAAAATCTTAAACCCTAGGTTTTGGCTTATCGGTCAAGCCTTGGGACTTGGGCGTTTGCTCCCTCCTAAGCTCTTAGGTTTGAAATCTCCCAGGTGCTATAAAAACCTCCTATGGTCTGTTCGAAACCTCCCAGGTACTATCAACTCTTAAGGCACCAGTTCCTTCTAATCGGACTCCCCACTAGTGGACGGAGGATTGCGTCCCCATAGATTAGTCCCGATGTACGTACGTTCGTATATTAGAAAATAAATAAAATCGTAATTACGTGATAAAAGAGCTCCATATTAACTCGGTGAGAGATAGAATTCCATTCCCGTGTAGCGTGAAAAAAAAAAACAATTGAATCGAGATCGACATTGATAAGGTGCTGATGTGGATTACCGTTTTGGAGGTAGGGACCGTACTCGGTGGCGGAGAGGTGCATCTTGATGTCGTCGAGGGTTTCGCACTGGCAGAGGTTGTTGTAATCGGCGGCGGTGAGCAAGCCAGATCTGTAACCCCTCACGATCGCCTCCAGATAACCGCCATGGATGTTGAAGGTCATCGCTTCGAATCCGTACATTTTCCCTGAGGAATCAGATCTGAGTTTTCCAACAAATCAAGGGGTGTGATAAAGATAGCCCTATCCATACGTACATAAATTATGCGTTCCTATTTGAATTTTGATCGATCGAAAGACACAAACACAGAGAGACAGAGAGAGAGAGAACCTGATTGGAAGCGAGGCTGCAACTCTCGAGCGGGGTTTCTGGATTCTCTTCTAATCTCCCTCTGATTTTTCTATATTGATGATACGCGCCAGAAAAAGCTCGACGGGGAGCAATAGAAAAACACAGATCTTCCGCAGATCAGTACACGTGGAATTACATCACCACAATTCCTTCATTTAAATGTTTTTAGCTCACTTCGCATCACCCACCCCCTTCTCCAGGCGGTGGTTTGAGTTCGAGTCTCACGAGGAGCGGTTGGAATTTACTATTATAGATAGCCTATGATTTTCTTATAAACTAACCCGCTAACTTCCCTAATCCTGTTATATTTCGCATAAAAAAAAGAATGTTAGGTCTAAATCATAAGTGATTGTTGATACTTCAATCATATAACAAATAAAAGGTTAGATCTAAACCATACACGTAGTAAAACTTAGAGATTATTTGATAAGACAATTCAACACATAAAATTAAATAATAAGCGATAGTAATTAAGTAGAACTTTTTTTTTAAAAAAAAATAAGGTTAATCAAACATTTAAAGGTACGGTGACACATTGTATTTTAGTTATAAAAATGAAAGGCGTGAGTTTTTTTTTTTTTTTTTTTCACTATCCATTTTTATCAACAAAATATGGCTTATTCTTTTACTTAGCAATATTCTATTAAACTGATTTTCTACACAAGTGTTCTATACTTTGTCGTATCTACAAAACAAATGGTTTGAACATCATTTTGAAGACGTGACTCACAATTGAGACTATAGAGAGATCATGGTTTGGAGGGGAGCTCATCCCGTTACTTGACATTTGTGCCCTTATTATTCGAATTGTGTTTGTATTACCACCATAACATTGACAAGATACCTAACTCGTGATCTTTATGGGCTTACCACATGTATAAACTTGCAAGGGTTAGTCCAACCTCCAAAAAGATTTTCAGTGCCGAGCGGATACCACATGGTGTCTGCTCGGCACATTCTATTCGTTTTGGTTTTGGACGGCTCAGAATTGGAGAGAGAGAGAGGAGAGAGAGTGTTCGGGTGAGAAGGTTTTTTAATCTAGGCAATACACTTTTGAACGGCTTGAATGTGTTGCTCAGACACCACATCAGCCGGGTGACGTGATACCCACCTTACACCCAAAAATTTCTCAGACTCCAGAGTGGCTCTTCCTTGATGAAGTTTCTTGTAATAAGCCAAGAAAACAATCCTCTACCACCCAAAACTTGCACGAGTATTTACCACTTCAACATGTTATTCTCGTCATTTCATCCAAGTATAGCAAACAACAATTTAGAATAGGTAGTTTATAAGACAGAACATTAGCTCCGTTCGAGAAAGTTTACTAGTATTTCAAGCACCACAAAAACTTACGATATAACGAGCCATTAAACCGGAGCTCTGATGAATTACAAAACATATAAACTCCACTTCAGTCTTTCTCGTCATCATCCGAAGATGAAGTGCTCTGGTTACGAGTCTAACGACGATTTTGAAGGGAAAAGAAATCAGTCAACAGATAAGAGTTCGACTCCACACTTGGTACTATAATCACAAAAGAACTAAGCAAGGCTATTAACGACAACAAGCCAAGGCTTTGGATTCAGCCTCCTGTGCTACCGCCCAAAGTGCATACGGTTGGCCTACAAAATATTTCAATCACTCAGGTCTCCGCATTTTCATTTTAAGTGGAATTTCCTTGTAAGACTGAACCTTCGTGGCTGCTAGACGCGAGGGCCTCCCAATAGATGGCCTTCGAAGTTCCTTAGCATCATCACCATTTGGGCCGCTACAGCATGCTCCATCATCTTTTAGTGCCGACGAACGCATGGAAGCTGGACCATCTTCCGAGATTTGATCATCATAAAGAGAACATTCAGGCAATTTAGCATCGTCCGCCTCAAATTTGTCTTCAGTGTCCTCTGGCTCGTCAGACTTAAACCTAGCAGATTGCCTTCTCAAAGAGACCCTGGTGAGACGATCAAAGCGAAGATAATTTCCTTCTGTTTCTCAATTAACACTCAACATAAAATATAATAGCAACCACCACGGACAAACCTTTTGTTTCCAGTTTTTTCCCCCAATTGAACTGATCTAAGTGTGGAAGGGTCCAAACCTGCAATCGACATATGAGAGACCAGAGGGTCAGAAAAACTAATGCCTTGTTTGCTTTAGTTTTTGAAAAGATTCCCACTAGATTCTCCTACTTCCAATCATTTCTCTCTCTCTCTCCACTTATTAGCCATACTACTCTCATAATTTTTTTGTCAAAAACTAAACCAAACAAAGCATAAATCAGTTTCTGGAATCTCAAGTGCAAAATATTTCCAGAAGAAACACTGACACTTTGATTTCTGCTTCTTATCATCTCTATCAGGTTCCAAGGATTCCCTTGCCTCCTCAGACGTGCTAGCTCCGACCTACACATAAGAAGGGGGACATCAAAATAGAAAGAGGGAACTACTTACAACACAAGCCCTGAAAAAGTGCATACCAGACACCCCTGCACCGCAATGGCACGTATCACACCACAATAGATCCTAACAAAAACCCACAATGTACATAATATAACCACAACCTCGTGTAACTAAGACTTTGCTGCGGTACACCCTCTGGTACCAACACGACAATAGTTCGTAACATTCACCATAAAACGTTATAACTTTCTTACTGCTACAGATATCATAACTTTCCCTAGAATGGATGGAGAAACAATACCAGAAAACCCCAAAAAATTGCCTGGTGAACACATGAAAGTCGATCTTCCTATATTTGATCCCCATGGAAAGAACATTCAGTTAATTTGGAATCGACTACCTCAAATTTGTCTTCAGTAGGCTCTGGTTCTTCAGATTTAAATCTGGTAGATTGCCTTCTTAAAGAAACACTGCTAAGACAATCAAAACAAGGATAGTTTTCTTCTGTTGTGAAATGAACAGCCATCATTCAATGTAACATACATGGGCAAACCTTTTGTTTCCAGTTTTCTCCTTTAACTGATTTTGCTTTACAGTAGCAAGGCTCAAACCTGCAAGTGATGTATGAGAGACCAAAAGATCAGAAAACTTAAATCAGTTTCTCAAATCTCAAAATGTATCATCGCGCTCCAGCAATAACACTGACTCTTTGATTGCTGCTTCTTATTCTTGTTGTGTTGTTTATTATCATCTCTATCTGGTTCTGAGGATTCCCTGTCCTCCTCAGACTTGCTAGTTCCCGCCTACACATAGCGAAGAGAGAAATGCAAATGTAAAAGGGAGGGAAAAAACAGAACATTCAAGAAAAAATGAAGATTAGAAACCCAAAAAATGTTTTTCTTGTGGACCTGATTGTCCATTTCTTGGCATGCTGTCATTTTCGCTGTCTCCTGAGAAAACAAAAAGAAGATAATGATAAATAAAAGACACTCTCATAAGCCTGTATGCATGCTGATAATGAAAGAGGATTCTAACCTCTAGTTCCAATTCTCTCGCTTTCAGCAAACCATTTCTGCATCCAAGTTCGTGCTGTAGTGCTTTGAGCTGGAAAAGATTAACAGTCTATCGCAAATTAGAAGAAGCTATACAAAGACGTAAGAGCTAGAAGTTAAACATCATACATATAAAATATCAACAACCTAGGATCTCTGCAAGAACTTACCCTATCTTTACCAGAATTAAGTTCCTGCAAAGTTAATGAAAAAATAATATCTGTCAGCATGATACAAAACTTAACTGAAAGCTGAAATTTGATCTCAAAAAGGTCAATGAACATAAAAGGATGATTTGGAGAAAGAAAAAAGAAAAAAACACAGACCACTAGCATCTGGTTATTTGATTGTGCAAGATTTATATTCTGTTGCTGCATTTTCTGCAAGTTGATTCTGAGTTTCTGTAACTCAAATCCGCTTAATTCAATGATTTTACTGTCAACGAGATTAAGAAAAACTTAAAACCAGAAGTTTCTGACAGCACTCAAATGGAACTACCAATATTACATTTTACCAATTATCAGCAATGGAACTAGAACTACGAAGGGGATGGAAAAAGTACATCATGTCAATAAGGATGCATCGGAACAAAATGAACCAACTCTGAACACAAAAGGATACTTTCTATCCGCCAAAAGTTTCACCAGCGCTGCATTTTCCTGAATAAGAGTTTCAGAAAATGAAACTGAAGTTAAAGGATGAACAAAGCATGAATGCAAACAAACAGGTTATCATTCCTAGAAGAACTGTACCTTCTGGAGTTGCTCAATATACTCTTTAGTAAAATTTGGCGCAAACTTTTCCTTCTCATGTTGGACCAATGATTGAGGCCGCTGTGGCAAGTTGCTTATGTCACCAAGCTTCTTCCTTGCTGCACTTCCAAAAGAGCTCTTTGCTGTTTTTACTACTTTAGGTTTCTCTGACAGCAATACCGAATTTCATGGTTACTTTGCCAACCAACAACCTCAAACACCCTAATGGATAACCAAGCTTCATATTTACAGCAAAAATTTTGGGATTGAATCATCTGATTCTTGAAAAATAAAGCCCAGTTTGGATAGACGTGGATTTCTATTTAAGGTAATTCACATTATCATTCACTGTGAATAGCTCAAATTTAAAGTTGATAGTCAATACGGATTATGACATTCAGTTTGGGAACTTTATCAGGACTGATTTTTCAATGGTTGGATTAAATGTTTAATATAAAATGCTTTTCGTTAAGGATTTTATAGTTATGCTGATTTGCGACCACATCAATTTCTGAGGCTGGCCTAACCTAACTTGACAACACTATTATGCATGTTCTGTCATGCAGTCTTCCTTATAACTTATAAGCTAAATCAACTATCATCCCTGAGTTAACTTCCCTAAACATTGCTTTAACCACAAATGAGTATACTTCACCTTCCAATCTAGCCACCTTTAGAGAAACCTCTTATGCTTTTGTTGAATTCAACATCAAAACCCATCATTTGAAATCCACAATCTACTCAGACAGAGCCCAAGGGTTTTTAGGCCACCAGACATTAGCAGATATTACCGTAACATAAGCTTTTAATACGGAAAAAAATGTTTCTCAGAATGTCTGCAAGATTTGGAACGCCTCACTTAACCTAACTGATTCAAGAACAAATAGAACAGGGGAAAGAAACTGAAGTATATGCTCGGAATCAAAGATTTAATCTTAGAACATCGACATTTTGCTGATATTGCAAACCAAGCAATCAAACTGAAAACCACAATCAACAAAAGAAATCCAATAGAACCCTAACAGGCACTTGGGAGATGAAGTTTTGACTTTCGACACCACTTGCGGAATTTCAATGCGAATCAAGATAAGACGTTGTTTTTACAGACCGAGCTAGAATTACTGAACAATAACGTGAAGAAAAAGACTAAAGACATGTGAAACTGAGAGAATCAGGGCAAATGGTGAGATTTACCTCCAGCGAGGCTGCTCTCTGAGCCGAGAACGAAGAAGCCTTCAGTGGCCGACATCGCGAGACCGCGATTTTCTCTCGCTCTCGGTTGGTCTAACACACTCTACAGCGCGCGCGCTCTCTCTCTCTCTCTCTCTGTGTGTGTACAGAGAATTGAAAGAGAGCGGGGAAATGTGATGGGGTCGAACGTACGTATTGCTTGAGCAAATCTCGAGGCCATTTTTGAATCTGTGATACGATCCGACCCGGATTTTTTCAGTTCCGGATTTGGGCTGGTTAGCAACGGGTCATCCTGGCCCATTTATATTTGCCTACAATCATTCATCTTGTCTAGTTTTTTGACCAATCAGAAAATGTAGGTACTATATATAAGAAAACAGTACAATGAAAATACTATCAGTCTGAAAAATATAAGAAACAGCAAATTAAAGCAACAAAACAAAACAACAAAAAATAAAAAGCCATATGGAACTAAACACCGGAGCCAAATCCATCAATCATACTCGTGAAGGTAGGTGGAGAGACCAATGGGAGAGGCAATGTATGGGAAGAGCAACTCTCGAGATGACCCACCGCACCAACTTGAGCTCATGTCACTGTAGACTGAAGGGATGAACCCGCCACAGACGCCACCTCCGCTGCCACTGAACCTCTCATGGCTCAGATCCAGTTCCATAGATCTGGCACCTGAGTCCAAAAATGATGGAAAAATGAGAGATCTACCCTCCATAAGGAAAGAGTCTCAACCATCTCACATTCATGGAGGTGGGAGCGTATGAGGAGGAGAAAAGAACATGAAAGGAAAGAGATGGGGGAAGCTGACTCAGAGAGGGGAAATCGAAAAGGGGAAAGACAAAGAAGGAGAGCTCTCTCTAGAGAGAAAAGCTCTCAACGTCCTTCCTACACTCTAGTGCCCATTCATCTTGTCTAGTTAATAGTAATGAACTATTTTAGTCATTACGTAAGTCCCGTTTTGCTAAGGAAAATAAATACTTATCTTTTTTGAATTAAATGTGATATATTTTAAAAGAATGACATGTCTTATATAAAATAAAAAATAAGTACTTAATCTCGGATTGGGCAAAAGATTGTTATTTTAGCATGATGTTGTTTCCTTATTCCTATTAATCTTATAACAACTTCAAGATTAATGATTTTTTTTTGCCGTTCAAAAAGAAAAATAAGTACTTAAAAAATAATAATCTTAGCAAAACGGGATCTAACTGTTTGTAGGAGTATTTTTTAAATTATACTGTACTTATTTTTCTTATGAGGTTTCTTTCTATTTTTACATGAAAAATAAATCTAAGGCTTAAAACTTCAACATTAAACAAAAAAGAGAAATAACTTTCACACTATACTTTTTTCAGATGCACTCCTTTTCTTTGTCTGTTATACATGTGAAAATATCAAATTGCTCTTTATATATAAAAAAGTGAACGCATAAGGGTAGTTTAGTTATTTCATGTATATAATGTCAAGAAAATGAGTGCATGAGGGAAAAAAACGAAGAGTGTGAAAATCAATTTTCTAAAAAAAAATCAAGATGCCTTTTTGGATCTCAAAACTTGGGAAAAAAATTGATACTCCCTACTTTTTAAGCATCTTTTGAGAGATATTTTGGCTGCTGATTTTGGTAGTGTTTGGTTGGGAGTTTAGTTTAGTTTAGTTTTGATAGTGGGTGGAGAGAGAAATAGGTTAATGATTGAATATAGGGGTAATGATTGGAGAGAGATAGAGAGAGATAAGAAAGTAATAATTGAAAAAATAGGGTAATGATTGGAAAAAGATGTAGAGTAATGATTAGAAACAAAATGAAAACTAAAACTAAAATGGCATCCGAACAAAGCCAAAATTGCCACTCTATTTTTTGTTAATGTCACTTTCCTACAAATGTATTTTTGTACCAAAAATACATTTGTAGGAGAGTGGCGCCAACAAAAACGAGAATGGCAAAATCATTTCGCAATATTTTTTTCCCCTCTCGAGATTTTTTGATGGAGTTGAAAACAGATTTGGAAAATATGATTGTACTAGTAAATCTCGCAGGATTCTACCTCGACTCATAGATCCCTTCGATTTGCTACTCCTTTATTGAGTTGATCATTCATGCAAATAATATACTTAATCTGTCATCAAATCAAATTACCAGATTATGTTATTTTAAAGGACTGGATGACCGTTAGTCATACAAAGGAGTAAAACAAAATCGACGAAATAGCAACAATTTACAGAGTTTACGCCGTAGGTAGAGCTGTAACTCGTTTATCTCCCAGTAATGTCAGCATTTGTGGTTAATAGTTAGATTACAACGTTCACAGAGTTTACGCAATCGGCGAGAAAATGTAGTTCTCTCCGCTCCTCTCTCCCGGCCCCATGCCCGGCACGGATGGCAATCCTAACTGGCTTGCTCCAGCTCCACTGGGGCAGATTTGAGGTATGCAAGATGTTTCATAACGCCCAGTGACAATTTTCGGTTGCAACTTGCAAGTGAGCAACTTACGCAAACTATCTGGCTACTACCCACCTCTCCCCACCAGCTTCAGTAACACTCACAAACGAGCAATAGCAACACACACAACCTTAAAACACAACTATGTCTGAAACCTTCCGACGCATGCATCTAACGGTTCCGGACGCAGTTGTGTTTTAAAGGGGTTGCGAAGACTCTGTCTCTGTAAATGACTCACAACATTGTGACAAAAATGCATTTTGCCTCACAAGGCACTGTAAAATGGAGAAATACTCAACACATCACATGAACAAGAACTGAAACCAATGTTTTCCAATAAGGCGTACGACAAAAAAACAATAGACTTATCCACATGCCATAAAATGAAAATACTTTCAAATGCTTAGAAAGATCAGGAGGCAGACCAATATCTAGCCACACAAAAATCCCAAAAAAGCCAAAATTCAGGACATGAAATGTGCAATGTCACCAAACAACTCTCTTTCTCTATAATTACATTCCGATAATGCGACAAAATGCAATTTAGTTCATAAGGCACAGTAAATTGGAGACACTCTTACTATCAATTGAACACATGAACAAAAACTGGACGCAATGTTTTTCGACGAGGTGAGCTAAACTAAAAAATACTAATGGACTTCACCCATGTACCATAAAGTGTGGATATTTCAGAAGCTTCTTAAGATTCAGGACACAGACCGATATCTTGTCACACAAAAATCCAAGAAAAAAGTCAAAATAAATACACGAAGAATGAAACAAATCATATTAAGGGAAACTGAAATGAAGGAACAAATCATATTTATATTCAACACAGCCGTATTGATCTGTTCTTCTAATCAGATAAAAAGACTGTCCGGCAGGAAATGTTATCATATGTTATCATCGTAATCACGACAAAAGAACACCATTACAAAATACCGCCTACCCCGATACCAGGAGACAACAAAAACAAAGGATCAAGGGCTGGGCTTAATCAAAATGAAGAAACAAAGACTAATTAAACAGCCCCCTTTTCCCTATGATGAGGAGTGAAAGATAAGCAGCTAAAGCAGAAGGCATACCAAAATGTCTTCACAAAAATTGATCACTTGCGGACACCCACAGCTAAATTTTGCTAATGATAGATCCCTAGGTTTCTTGACATGAAGGCAGCTTCTCCGCCACTTGATGGAGTGGATGGTCTAATTGGGACATGCCACTGATGGATTGGATGGTCTAGTTGGGCCACATGGGCCTGCCACAGTCTACTTTGATGAATTCCGTATTGTTCATGTTCTAAGCCCCTTTTTGTAGATCATCCCTGGACAAGAAATCAGATTGATTCAATAACTGTAATGGTGGTTTCTTCATATTCATTTTCAAAAAATTGCAACATATGATTTTAAGAACAAACAAAAAAATAAATACGATGAAATCAGACGGCTACAAGTATCAGATTAATCTAAATTTTTCTTCAGACCATCCCCGGACATGGGCCTAAAATATGAACAAACATCAAAATATGCGATGTTGCCCAACTGGACCCTCCAGTCCATCAAGTGGCTTGGAGAGAATCTGAACTCCATACGATAAAACAAAATAGGGCTCATGCCATGGAAAGGATATGGGCGAGAAGAGTTTATCGAACCATAACCATGTGGTCCCCACTAGATTGATAAGCAACTGCTTCAAGTCTCTTCCAGTTCAACTCGCGCTGCTCTTCCAAGTCACGAGACCTAGCTTCTTTCTCCGCAAACTGCCGGTCACACTCTTCAAACAGCTCAGCATCCATCTCCAGGAACATTCTTCGCACATTACCAGTCAGCCCGTGAACCGCCTGGTTCCAGTGGCCCTGCATATTCCTCTCCAATGCTTCGAAAATGAGTGGCAAAATTACTTGTCGGTTCTGGGCAATCAAGCCCACTATGTGTTCGTTGTTCCACAAGAATAGCGCTCGCTCTGCTACCTGTAATGTGCCTATAATTAGAAGAACTAGTAAAAGCTTGATAATGTGAGGTGCTACCATACATATCGTGAACAATATGCATGCGTTCGTTGTTACAAGCATCAGATTTGGGTGCATGTTCAAGAGTCGGATCTTTCCAAACTCAAATGTTAGGATATTGAGATGCATCCAGATTACTTAATTGTATAGACTAATCTACTAAAGTTTATATTTTGACAGTATGTTGGGATTTCGGTAGGAATGAAATTTGAAGTACATGTACATTTTAAAAGGAAATTTCTACTTCCCATCCATATCAAATGCTAGAAATGTTTATTTTTGGCTCATGCAAGATTTTTATTTTTTTCCCAAATATCTTAAGCATTCAAGGATCAAAGTGTCTAAAATGGGTATCAGACATACATCCCACACCCTTACCCAGAAGTGTCTGACATGGGTATTAGGTATAGAGATATATTTAGACGACTCAGTGTAACATAGCAAAATACAAGATAGTGCAACCACATCCAAAAAGCAATAGAAATCAAAGACAGCTACAGCTAGTGCTACGCAGGGGGTGCGGAAAATACCAGGTACTAACCGTACTATCTTATATTCTTACTCATTCTGGACTTGCTTTGATTCAGTAGTTAAGATTCCGCCCACAAGCACAGATTAAACCTGCTCATTAACCAGATTCACACCCAACGACGCATGTTCAGAAGCCTAACCAAGCCTGTTTACATGCTAGCATTCTTCAACAGACTGAATACAACGGGTAAACTCACATGCCTAAGAAGCGGAAAAGTGGACATGCAACAAGGATACGACGCCAGAATGACATGCTGGCATGACACTTTATCCTAGAAAAATGCACAAGATGGAGGATATTGCATACTCGATCATGCCAAAAGAAAAAAACCACTACCGTGGTTCTAGCAAAGTCAATCAAGGAAGAATAACAAGAATATTTTTACATTATCCATCAAATTGGAGCCAACCTAACCCAAACTCAAGCTTGTTGCCCCTAGAATTGCAACTACCAAATGTATTATGGAGTCTAGGTCTTGCGAGAGCTCGACAACCAGCTAGCCACGCAAATTAAAATGCAAAGTAGATGCTATGAGCAAGTGAAAACAAACAATTCTCAACTGAACCTAGATGTGCATTTCATTCAGTTCCTTCGGTTCACAGAACAGAAGCCACACATAAAGCCACTAGAATACCGACGGCCAATCGGTGACAAATATCCACTGAAAACATGCTTTATAAACCCATTCAGAAAAAAACATCACCATAAAGACAGAAAGCACAAATGGAGGTAGGACATTGTGCACAGGGAAGAGGGAAGAACTAGACATACAGACACGAGTCACTCGACAATCAAGTGAACTACCAAATCAAAATAACCCGTATTAAACAAAAAAAAAAGAAAAAAAAGGGCAACACATCACCTCATAAAAAAGACAAGAAAAGCTTACCAAAAAGAGCATAGAACAACATGAATAAGTAAGCATTAAAATGAAGACGCTCTATAACCTTATGCATTTCTTCAAGAACACGCAAACAGGCAAGTAATTTGCATTCAGAAGCGCATCGTAACATCACTAATATCAGAGTCACAGAACAATATTACAATACTTCAAATACAATTGAATACAGGAAGCCTCATAAAGCCATTATCTTGCCGTCACTCCCATTGTTTCAGCAAAACAATCAACTTAACAACAAGAATATAATAATCTGAACAATATTGATAAAAAAAAGAAGTAGGTAGTAGGCACCAAAGAATCCACCAATCGATAAGCTCATGATAATGACTAATGAGAACTCATTACATGCATGGATGTCCAAAAGGGAGTAAAAGAACTATAAGTCAGTACAGAAAGTAGTAGTAGTTCAATTCGAAACCTGGAAATGAGAGCTGTTGAGGCAGCGTCCAATCTGTCGGAAAAGAGGAACCATGCACCGCTGGAATTCCGCAGACTGAGTAGCTTCTAAAACTTCCTCCAATTCTCCAAGAAAGAGAACCTCCTTCCCACAATTAGTCACAGGCCAGTACTTCAACAAACCCCTAATGACGGTATCAGCCAACTTATAATCTTTCTCAACAAACTGGGTAATGCAGTACGACAACTGTTGATGATACGTGGAAATAGACTTAGGCTTGTGAAGTGGTATAAGCGCCCGAGTAAGGAATAATTTATGCTCCTCTTTCATCGGCAACGCAAACCCATTTATTATACTCCCAAGAATCTCCAAAAACTCACCAATCCCACTGTGCCTCTCTGTTTCAAATATAAACCGGTAGAAAATGTTGTTTATCGCCTTCCTTATAAACGGGCGATGTACCATGAATTTCCCATAGATACGATGAAGAATAGTCTTCAAATACTCCCGTTCCCGTGGATCCTCTGAATCAAACAAGTCAAGCAGTTTCAACACGAACGAGTGATCAATGTAGCGCTTTGCAACCTTAGTGTCAGTATCAGAAGACACAATGTATCTCAATAGCAACTCGTACACCAATTGTAAGTGAAGCCACGAGGGCTCCAAATAAACGTCATCATCGTCCGGATCACCGGTTTCGCTAGCACTATTCTCATGAGACGCCGGCGGGAAGCACCGGAAAATGTTCACCGAGATCATCCTAACCAACTCCTCTTGCAATGTCTCATTCAATTTACACGAACCCGACTGAACCAAATCGAGTAATTCTAACAGCGTTTGCCTCTTGATCTCTTTCTCGCGGGCCGATTTTAAGGTATCAGAGAAATCGAACGAAAAGCAACAGACTTGGAACTTACGGAGGACCAGCACGTGGCGATCCGACGCGGGGACGTCCTTCAACGGGGGCAGGACCTCCGTGGCGGCGGAGTTGAGCGCGGGCAGGGAATTGGGCCCCGCCGGTGGGGGCGGGGCGGCCGCGGAGGAGCGGGAGGCGTGGTTTACGGTGACGCTGGGCGGCGCGCTGGAGGTGGGGGGCTCGATGGATTCGGGCTTGGAGCTCTTGCGTTGTCCCCGTTTGATGATTTTAAACATGATGATTGGAACTTTGGAACCCTAATGATTTTACCGTCCCTGTATCTATTTCTCTAACCCTAACCCTACGGTTTGTTGTGTCTAATTCGTGTGTGTTTGTTTGTTTGTTTGTTCTACATGGGACCGTTGGTGCGGATGGTCGGGCAATTGGAGCCCTAGGAATCGATCAATGTAGGAGGAAGTAGATGTATATACAGAGAGAGACAGACAGACTGAATTTTCTCGGGAAAAAAACAGGGGGTAAAGGGGAGGAGAGAGATAGAGATATTGTTACCTGATGGAGGAGGAGAGAGAGGATAATGGAAGGGAGATCCGAAAAGGGAGAGACGGGGAGGGCGAAGGCATCTGCGGAGGAGTTGGGACTCGGGGGAGTGAGAGAGAGAGAGAGAGAGAGAGAGGAAGGAAAACAAGAAAAAGACAGGTATGGGGGTTATTTTGTTTAAAATAACTAGCTTTGTCGTTAGGATAATGTGATTATAGTTGACTTATTTTTTGTTACATTTATTTATAATCTGTTAAATAAACGACAAAAAAGATGGAAATAAAGATATTGAATTCATGTTTTATGAGCTTATTTATGGTTGGTGATTTTGCTACTCCCTTTTTGTTATGTTAACATCACTCCTCTATAATTGTATTTTTTGACTAAAAATACATTTGTAGGGAAGTGACGTTAATAAAAAAGGGAGTGACAAAATCATTTTCCTTATTTATTAGTAATATTGGATGTTATTTTTGGGAGTTTGTACGATGCATCGACCCGCTATTCACTATGAGCCAATAGAGAGTTTGTCCCATCACGTAGACCCGATATAACTTGAATGAACTTAGACTCACTTAAAAACTTAAGCCTAATTAGTGAGATATCCAACTTTTTTATATTATGACCCAATTTTTATTGTGTATATTCAGGCATGTTCAAACAATTATTTATAATTTAATGAGATGTAACCGATTCATTTCTAGATGAATAAGTCTTGATGCATTATTACAATTGTTCGAAATTATTTGTAATTTAATGGAATGCAAAAACAAGATATAAGAGCTATCATGTTGATTTGGCTTTATTATGGAGGTAGGAAGAATCAATTTAAGTAATCAAAATTTCAATATTTAAGGTGGAGTTTTGTGTTAGGGATGAGGACCTAGGAATTTCAAAGGAAGTCTTCATATATAAAAAAATACATCAGGAGTTTGAATGGTCTAAGATAAGAACTATTTAGAAGTAATGGGTAGCATTTCCCAAAAAAACTTATAGGAGACAAAGTATTACTTTGGCAAATATACCACATTTTTACTTTCTACATGGGATGCTTCGTAATTTTTTGAAATTTGGGGGTATGGATGAAACTTGGATTTGTTGTTGGACACCCATCAAACTTTATAAAAGACGCGTATCTAGCTAGTTAAATTGCGTTCTCATGTTTTTTTCCGTAATAATTTTTAGCACTCGAAAATTGCATTGTACTTTTAGTAGCAATAGTCATGATAAATTGCATTCCACTAATCTTTTAGTAGTTATAGAACTTTTAGCAGATTAGGGTAAGTTATTTTTGATATAGAAACACGAATATGATATGACACAATAACATGAAAAGTTAAACAGGTCGGCTTAGGATTGATAAAATTCTGACACGAACATGAGATGACACAACACGAATGCGACACGACACGATGTGGGGTGAGAATTTATGAAAGGACGGGATAACCCGACACAAAATTAGCAGGTTGGGGTCGGCTATTTCTGACATGGAACACGAATAGGATATGACACAACCCATTGGAACTAGTTATCAGAACGCAACAGCACAAACACCAAATATGCGTAACAGTGAGAATGAACCGTATCAAATTCATAGCCTCAGCCTCAGGGTAACAAGTGTGGTATATGCCACACTACTGGAATACTGTCATCGTAACTACCAACTGTGTCATGTTTTATGACTGAATTCAACACGGCCACTAACGTAGTTTTGGTTCCATAATGCTACGAAACGAAGACAGTAACTCAGAAGACGAAGATCAACCGATACTTCCAAACTACCGGAAGCCTAGATAATAGCAGAGTTGTTACCAAACTGCTTTGCCACCTCCACCGTAGCCCTTGCCCGAAGAGCCTGCTGCAGCTTTGCCTCGCGGATCAACTGCTCCTCTGACTTCATTCGATAAATTCCAACTCCCAGATGCACCTCCCTTGCCCAATTCTTTTCCTGTATTCCAAACCCACCCTTGGTTGGTTTGAGCAGAAACCTGTCTATTCCAACCACTAGCACCAACACCAATTCCACTAGCATTACCTTGATCACTCCTCCCACGGCCGCCAAAACCTCCTCTTTGCGACCTCCCTCCACCTCGAGAAAACCCGCCTCTACTTGATCTCTCATTCTCACCCCCACCAAATGCCAAGTTATGTTTGTTGCTCCATTCACCGTTTTGATTCCTCGTCCCAAGTCCTCGGCCTCCCAAACCACCTCCTCTTTCCAACTTTCCTCTTCCTCGAAAGCCTCCCCTATCATATCGTGCTCCGCCTCCACGCCCTCTCCAGCTTGATTGACCTCTGCCCCCGAAATTACCTCCTATTTTGTTGAGTCCACCTCTCCCTCCATATCCACCTTTATCCTCACCACCATTCCAACTAAACGGATTCATCGAAGATGTTCTTCCTCTGCCAAATTGATTTCTACCTCCTCTGACACCGCCTCTTCCCCTTCTCCCTCCTGAACCAGGCCCTACAACGAATCTTCCTGTCACGTCCCAGCTATTTTGTGGAAATGTGCTGTCTCCGTAGTTTCCCATCCCATTTTTGTTCCACCCACCAACTTTGCTCCCGCTAAACGGATTATTGCCAGAACTATAATTTTTTACTGTCCTTTCTGCGGTCTGAACTTGTTTATTCAAATGTGTTTGCTTACTCCAAGGAGGCCCCCCAGTTTGATTCTTCGGTTCTGTGAGTGAACAGTTCCAAGCTGTTTTGGTTCCACTAAAACTTTCTTTACAGCTACGATTTGCTGCAGCTTTGTATAAGAATCAACACAAATTGGACATGAATAACAGGTTGCAACGATGTTATTACAAATGCTGTAAAATGAGTTAACAGACCCGGTCTGCTGCCAATACCTTTGTTGGCATCATTATTGACTGAGTTACGGGTATTTGCGAAATAGGTTTCGCACTGAAGCTGTAAATCAAAAACTCAACAAAACAAAATTAATCAGAGAGAGAGAGAGAATCATAAGCCCGAGGATGGTAGACCAAGTTAAAAACTAACTGATAAGCCTGAAGATGGGAAAGCAGGCCAAGACTTTCTGCATAAAAGAACCATCAGTATCAATTATATTTTCAAAAGTAAACAAATGAAAACAGAACGCGAAAGTATAAGCACAATTTTTGTTTCCACTAACGCATTTTAGCAAATATCCACCTCTATATGAGAACATATCATGAGCAGGTGGTATTAACAATGAATACGCGCAATTTTCCTGACCTTTGAGTAGACAGTGCTCCAGCGCCACATCTTTTTCCCTGTGATACTGTTGCCACTCCTGATTCAAGATATGCGACTGTATGTTATTTATCATAATGTAAAATACCCTTCAACTCAAAAAGATCGATACGTGGAGAGGCAAACTATTTGCACACAACCTTGGTATACAATACGGCATATATTCCTAAACAATCTAGTACCAAGTTACAAATAAAGCATTCAATCTATCATTACCTTTCAGGAGTTGTCCAAAAGACAAAGGATCAATATGGGAAAACATGCGTCCAAATTTGACAAAGATACTATCCCTCACTAGGTGATCTACCAAAGTTTCCTACCTCGAGAAGAGTTTTTCGTTCCAAGCAGACCAATTGGTTGCACAGGCTCCGCATCCTCACTTGAAAGAGGCAACAACGCATCAAAACGACATCAAAAGAGTATCACAAAAATTAAACTTAAAAACATATCGATCAAAAAGACTCAGCAAATACTTGAAAGCATACCCCAAGGAAACAGCAGAACTCTCTCCATGAACCTGGGAAAGATGCTCACATTTAACTGCGAAAAACAACACATAAGAGAAATTACAACAGAGATGGAGCCTACCACGAAAATAGAACCAGGAATAGGAAACCAAGGCTAAACCTCTAAGAATTTCACGATGAGAATCAAGCTTCACGGTGATATCAGAACGATAAACGGCCAAGACGCGGCACAGGTATCCCTTCATAGGACCCACTTTAATTCTCAATGATTGACCAATGGAGAAATTTCCACGTTTACTTTCTCGGTTGGCTGCATTTATGATAGAAGTTCACTATGGATAAAAGAGAAAAGGATGCCAGTGTAAAAGCATTAAAGACTTTTTAACTTACAGGTGCTGGTATTTCCCCTTGTTTGCATAGGTTTCTTAGATGATAGAGGAGATTTAGATGATAACAAGAAACCGCTAACCATTGCAGAACTTGATTCATCACCCTGATTACAAAAAGAAAAATTACGTCAGAAGAACACAAAAAATGCAAGAAAAGATAAATTGAATAATACAACATACAACCTTTTCATTACAAGCATCATCACCCGTTTCAATTTTCTCACATAGCTGAGATTTACAGCAGATATAACCGCTGTTTTCAAGTTCATTTTCATCGTATAAGAAGATTGTTCCTCTAAATATTTGCTTAACAATCCCTTGCCGACCCTGTGATGCATGACGAAGTAGCGTTATAGGTACCTTATTTTCAGTAAACTACATTGACACAGAGAGTTCAAACTCCTGACTTAAAGCTCAAACCTGTAATGGACCTTCTGAAACCCTGACAGTATCATTAATCGATATTGTCTTCAAGCAACGATCTAATGTAGTGAACTTCTTTGCAAATGACCCTTTCTTTAAGTGCTTTTGGTTTACAGTCACCGCATCCGGTCCTTCTGAACCCTCTTTTAAAATCTGAAACAAATCATACGCTTAAGAGAATGAAAAAATAGAGTGATGAAGCACACAATTTAATTTTAAGTACCTTGAAACTATCATCTTCCACTGTGCCTACAATAACTCCAAAATCCTTCCGACTGCAATGGTAAAAATAAATAGACAAGTAAAAACCCAAGGCACATTAATTAAGGCTTCATTTGTCGCAATGTAAAACATTTTCCTAGTTAGTGTATTTGGTTGCACATAAATTCACTTGTTTTCAAAAAATTCAATGCAAAATGACTTGCCCTTCAGATTTCCGTAAGTCATTTCTACCCTTCAGATTTCCAAGTGTCATTTGAGAGCTTTTTTTCTCTCGAGAAAGTAAATATTTTTACGAAACATAGGAAAATTAAAAGATGGAAACGATTTTCATGTTTACTTAGAAGATTACTTTAAAGAGAATTTTTTACAACGAGACAAAATAGTACGTAATATTAACCGGCAGGAATTTCTGATGCAGCAAGTGTAGGAAATGTACGTACTTAAATAACACAGGATCATGCACTTCAAAAGTACATGTTGGCGACCCCTCTCCTTTTGAACCACCAATTTCACTCTTGATAATGCGCTTCTCCTCTTGCTCACCATAAAGTTCACTGAGCCACTCTTGACAATCAGAGTCCTCTTTCTTATTAGGCTCAAACTTGAGGAGCTCCTCTTCAGAAGGCATTAAACCCCAGAACATTAACGAGCTGATTGATACTTTTTTGTACAAATAACCATCTTTGAGCTTCATTCCATCAAGAACCTCAAAAACTTGGCCGGTATCACGGTCACGCATATACTGAATGAGAGGCCGGAATTCCCTACAGTTTTCATGTAAACAATAATCACACACCTACAAAGACATTACAGAGCCAATGTGGAAAATGGGAGCATGCGTATTACTCGAGTTCGGTGGAGTTGATCAATCTTGGTGCTGGAGTGGCAGACTTCTTGGAAGCAATTCCTCCACCCTGTATGCAGGTATGAAACTCATCTCATGTATCTGATAAACAAATTGATTGTGGCTCATTGAATGAACAGAAAACAAAACAGCAACAAATTGGCATCTTGTTGCACTATTTTCGCAAAGTTTTTCTGTGATTGTGGCAAGAACAAAAATGAAAGAAAAGAGGAGGCCTAAAATTTCATTACATTCTTTCTCCTCGAAGACTTCCAGAAAATTGAGCAGAGAAAAATAAGAGCGTAAATAGCATAGAGCATAAATGGTATATTACAAATTTTCTAGCCATTGCTTGTAGATCAATTCTGGGGATCAGCTTTACGGTAGCTTTTTCCCGTGCCTCATTCACAGCTATAACCTACAGAAACATGAAATCGGATATTAAAAACCAACTAGAAAAGAGTCAAGTACATCAAAGAAATGACTATAGCAGAGAAACATTAAAAATTTAAAACCAACTCATGAATAGCTTTGCCCAACCCTTTATACCTCTGCGAGGTCTCCCTTGTATTTCCCATTCTTCATACGGACCCACGAGCCCACTGAAACATCGTTGCATTTGCTTTGCATGGAGAGCAAACGAGAAACTTTGTTCTTTGGCACAGGCGCTGCACAGCTCGAATATACACTAAAAATCCCTTTGCATGCCTGAATTTAATAGTAATCTCTTTATGTATCAGTTTGGCTACTAACCATTGCCAATAGAAGTAATAATATTCGTAAACAACAAAAACATTTTGCTTATATGATAACAAGATCTTGAAAAGTAAAAGAAGAAGATTACCTCAACAATATCAAATTGCCTTTCTGCCTCAATATAGATAAAGCCTCTCGCACGCTCAACCACAAATGCGGAGATCACATTTAGCTTAGTTCCCAGAGACTGCAAGTCCACATACTTCTGCATTAGGCAGAGAGCTGAAAGCCTCTCACGTCCAACCTACATCAAAGAAGTCACTCAGGAACATGCCAAATTTCCAATTTAATCTTTTGGTTCCTAAGATGTTCCAGAGGAATCATGGTTATTCAGTTCCTCCACATAAAAAAGGTTTCGTTTACTCCAAGTTCCGACTCACAAGTCGCAACAAAAATACTTTTCTGGTAGTATCTTTCTTTGACTCTAGACCAAGATTCCAATTAGTTTACATTACATTCTGTTACTCCTATTCAACAACGTGAATCAATGAATTTGAAAATTCAACTCTTCTTAATTTTAGATCTCAATATAAATTACCATGTCGTCATAAATCTATCAGATTGTGATTTCATGTGTCAAACGTTAATATAGCAATCCATCCGATATTTTTGTTCTGACAATTGTATAGAGACCAGATGTGCGAAAACCATACCGCGCATTTGACTTTCCAGATGGTTGGATCCTCAGAAGAAGGTGCAATTGCATCTGCAACCAATCCTCCAGGCTCATATGTTACAACTGCAAGTCCTGCTTCCAACCTTCTAGACTCATATTCACCTTCTGCATAGGTAAGAAAACTGGAGCTCGGCTTATAACGCTCTTCCACCAGTTTTTCTAGTTCTTCCCCACTAAGCTCCCCTTCGTCATACCCAAACGGAAAGTAATGGGCTTTTCCAGGTATATCTTCGAATTTAACCAGTGCTGTAAATTCATCTTCCAGGAAGTCTGCTTAGCAGAGAAAAATAACCAGACAATCAACCTATAACAGCATTGCAAATTACTCCAACATTAGTGCAACAGTGTAAGTAATTCTTCATACAAAAATAACATTGATTGTTTATTTCCAATAATGAGCTGATTGTTTTAGTGCATAAACACTGATTTTTCTCAAGCTGGTGCCTGCAGCAAGAAATAAAATACACAGGCACACAGTGAGTATACATTGAAGCATTTTACGAAAAACATGTACTGTGCTCACTTTTGCTATTTATATTTAGCTAATCACACTCAAAAGCATGAACCCGAGACTAAATGCACTGATTTTGTTCACAAGATGCCATAAAACAGCGATTATCCTTTCAAACTTCATGTTCCAGACCTAGGGTTCAGGGCTCGACTCCTATGAACAGGAGATTGACCCTTGTAATAATCTAACATATACTAACATCCTATTGGAAAAAAAAAAAAAAAAAACTTCATCTTCCATTAATCTTCTTTTTTCTCAGAAACTTCTCCAACTTGAACTCCACCACCATTGTCTTCCTCGCAAGCCACGATCAACTGTGTAACCACCTAAAACCAAACCCAGCAACTATCCTACCCAATCCCTATCACCTCCCATCTCACAACCTCCTGCAGTCCCGAGCACCACTGCCTGCCAACTTCCACGATCACCCTGCCAACTTCCACGATCACCGCCTCGCGTTCCCCTCCTTTTTTTTTTTGACAATGTAGGAGAGTGTCCCGAGTCAACTTTTGCGCACCTCGGACCACGGATATCCCTACAACCCCTCCCACACATCCGTTTTACACTCTAAAGGATTGGGGTGAGGTGACTGCTTAGAGTTGCTGACAAAAAGAATCCTTAGGAAGGAGTAAACTGCTAAGCACCAAACCAAAACCACTCAGCCAGCCAACCCTTGGGGTTAAAGTGTTAAACCAAGGTACACCTTTGCCCCAAAGAAAGTAGATTGTTCTGTTTCCTCCTCTAATTTGCTAAAAATTTGGGTTTATGGACTCGAAAGAAACGGTGGAAATGCATAAATCTGGGGTTTACGAAGAGAAGGAAGTTCAGGCGATCGTAGGGGAAAAGAAGGTGGTTGTGGTGGCAATTTTTTATCACCACCACAGTCCCGTCGTAATTCCTCCGCGGGTCCAAACGCAATGGTTCAACCTCAAGTCACGCCTAACAGTATATGTCAATTTTTAAAAATTGATACTTAGTATATTTTTAAATTTAGAACGCATAAAAAATTTCCCTCTTTAATTTTATGTAGAACAAATAGAACTCCCAATAGTCTTAAAAATAATTCAAAGTATTTATAAAGAACAAGATAATTCAAAAGACTATTTTTGCATTTTTGAGTAACGGTCACATTCGAAAGTTTTTGTTCAATTAACGTGAGATTTGGTTTGA
This sequence comes from Rhododendron simsii, assembly GCA_014282245.1. NCBI lineage: Eukaryota > Viridiplantae > Streptophyta > Magnoliopsida > Ericales > Ericaceae > Rhododendron > Rhododendron simsii. The sequence continues at coordinate 27,594,013 of CM024961.1, forward strand.
TACTATTTCACAACAAGATTAATAAAGAGCATTTTGACATTAAATATTGGGAATTCACATGGCGTTTGACTCTCTCAAAATTGCTTAGAGCATCTCCAACCCGGAAGTCAAATCCCGCGCGAAGCCATAACCGTTTGAAAAAAAAGGCAGCAATGGTTGCTCTAAATCTAACGAGGATTTAACAGCTTCAAGTTTGCTTCAAATTTAGCATGGGTATGTGCCAAAGATGATTTTTTTTTACCCTTTAAATTAACTTTGAAAATGGCAATTTTTTGTTCTTTAAAAAGGTCCTTTGACACACTATGGTTGATGAGCTAGGTATGTTGATGCCAACATTTAAGAGGAGTCAGATTGCCACTTAAGTCTTAAAAAAGTATTCACATGTCAAAAAATGACATTCATGATTGGAGATACTCTTATGGTAATCAAGTAAAATAACTGCTACTAATAGACCCTTTGGAGTTTGGATGGAGGGGTTTCAGGAGAAAAGAGAGGAAAGGGTTATGGTTTCTTGTGAAATTTCTCGTATGGCTTGAACATTTTGATGTGAACATTTTGATGAGAAATTAACAGAGAGCAAAGTACAAAAAAAAATTATTTTGATTGGTCATTCTCATTCTCACTCAATTTCACCAAAAATGATGAGATGTAGTGAGAAATGGCTCCCATTTTTTATCTTTCGCTTTCTCACCATCCAAACGAGCCGTAAGATTCTAGTTTTCTCTTCCTTTCCATTCATTTAATTTCCACTGATCATCTGCAGTTAAAAAATGCTGTACAAGAAAATAAAAAATCAAGGAACAAAGTATAACAAACAACTTGATCATGATCAGAAATGAGGAAGAACTTTTTTCTGGGGGTGATTTATTTCTGTTACCTTCACCAAAAAGGGAGTCATCGTCGGTATCCTCGTCCTCGTCAACCTCGTACGCAGCGTCCTCAATGAACCGAAGAACGCCGCCGCTGTTCTTCCTCTTCCTGGTGGCGCCACTAGTACTGCCGGTCTTGTCGGCACGCTTTCTCTTTTTGCCGGAGTTCTCTCCGACGACTTGTTTACCCTTGGACCACGGTATGATTGTCATCTGAGAAACGCGGAAGTTGTGATGAGTGAAGAGAGCAACAGTGGACAGTAGTAGAGACCATAAAGAGGGAGATGTGGTTTGTGGCTTTGTGTAGCATGCTATATAGGTACGTGGAATCAGAGAATAATAGTACAATTTGCAATGAAGTCCCTCTTTTTCAGAGTTATTTGAAATCCCTCCTTGATGATTGTTTGGACTGAGGGTTGTAATTTGTAAATGAACTGAGCGAGCTCGGCTCGGCTCGTTCAGTAAACGAGCCAAGCTTGAACTCAAGTTTTTGGCTCATTTAGTAAAAGAGCTGAGCTCGAGTTTTTAACTCATTTAGTAAACGAGTCGAGTGGAGCTCAACTCATTAGATAAAAGCTCGGCTCATTAAGAGAGGCTCGACTCGATTAAATAGACTCGTTTAGTAAATAACTAAGCTTGACTCGTTAAGGGCTCAAGCTCAAGTTTTTAGCTCAAGCTCAACAAAGCTTGGTTGGGCTGGACTATGTTTAGAACTTGTGGGAAGGAATTGAAAACAATGGAAAGGAAGGATAAATGGATGGGAAAAATCTGAATGAGAAATTTTAGAGAAAGTGTATTTATTGGTATTGCTCGTTTGTTTTGCAGAAACTGTTTCCGGTGTGAAAAAAAAAAAATCGTTGGAGAGAAATACTACTAACAACTTAACTGAAGATGCATGAAAATTTCTTGGTTTTTTCTTCTTTTTTTTTCCCCACCTTCCAAAGTTAAGAACAACATTGCGCCCACCAACCAAAAGTTTGCGGCCATCACTCAAACGAAAGGGTGTTTGCGGTTCACTCTCTCCGTATTCGTCCTTCCCACAACTAAGGGTGATAAACGAGCCGAGAAAGCTGTTGATCAAGTTTAGTTTGAAAACTTAATTCAAGCTTTAAAAATATGTTCAAGTTTACTTTGTTTATGAGATGAGCCAATTTCAAACGAGCTTCAAGAAAATGACCAAGTTTATGTAACAAACCAATCTTGAACAAATTTTTACCGAACAAACACGAGCTCAAACTTGAGTAGCTTCATTCCTCAGGCCGCCTTAGTTCTAAATACAGACTTGAGAGTATCTCGGACTAACGGACTGGGAGATATTTGATGTGTGAAACTGAACTACTGAAAAGGAAAATGAAACAGTTTAAATTTCACCATTGTATTAGCTAGGGCAAATACTATCAGCCTTGAGAGAGGATCAGAGGATGTTGCTACCTGTGAGGTTCATTAATTCTTTTCTAGCTAGTTCACTTTCCACATAGGTGTATTTAACTTTTTTGGTTACAAAATTGGAAGCGCACACGCCCATCACTTCCGCCATGGAGTATTGCCTTGCACACCACACTACTCTATGTAGACTTCACCGCACCTGCGTTGGAAGCAAACCTAAAGTCCCACCACGTGTGGTGGTGTTATGAATATGTTTAGCACCCATAAGGGCTATGAGGATTCGAATATGGGCTTTGTCCAACCGGGTCCTGAGTTCCAACAAAATTTACAATACAAATGAATTAAGCATAACAATTCATGCACGTCTCAAATTCAGTACCAATCCGAGAGAATACGCATAAGATTTTATTTCTTTAGACTTCTCATTTGAGAAGAAATGTTCGTGCAACAATAGAGTGAAATTACACAAGCATTTGGCAAAGATTAAATGACGACATGATCATAACCATATAATTTACAGGATTGTACATGTGAATGTACATGTATCAACAAAGGGTTGAAGTATGTTCCCAGTTGAATTTGCAGTTGAACTATTCTGGCAAAAGTGGCAGCCGAGAGACAGTACCACCTCCAACGCCACCAGTTAGTGATTTCAGGCTTATTTCCTTTGATAAACTTGGAGTAGATTTAGGGTATTTTCCGGGACTGGTCTTCTTGATTAACTTCTGGGGAAGGATTTGTAACCTGGGGCTTTGCTCAGTACCTGAATTCTCGGCAGCCAGCTGATAGCTTTCCACAAGCTCAAGTTGTCTGGCAATAATATCAGAACGTCTGGGGAGAAGTTCAACTGGTTCTCCTCCGGGAATCACAATATATTCAATTGCAAGTCGGACCTCCTATAACGAACCATATGAGAAGAAAGTCAGTTATGCAATTGTAATAGCAAGGGAGAAAACTTACGCCAGAAAAGTGGAAACGAGCATATATGAGCCAATCATCATTATACAAAGGAAGAACTGAAACAGTTACACATGCCACCTTAGAAAAAGCAACGAAAGATCAAGATGTATAACATGCTGAGAACCATTCTAGTTTATGCCATTGCTGAACAATTGAAATCTAAACTACAAAGGTGTCATCAATAGAAAAAGCACATGTTCAGTACTACGACAATGGCAACAAGGAGCAGAGAAATAAGGAATGGGAAACCTGATGCCTCATAATTTCAACAGTCAAAGAAGAAACAGCGCTTGTTATTGGGACACCTTAATGGAATTTTGTTGCAAGGTTTTTTTTTGGTCAAGAAAGCAAGTATCACGATGTTAGCTAACACTACGGCAGTATCATTTGGAGCACCCCAACAGAATGAATGCCATCAATCATAATCACACTCAGGTTACCAACTTGGATGTAGGAATCTCTAGGAGAAAGTGACCACGTAGGAAATGCGAAATCAATGCCATGGTTGACTACATAATTCCAAACTAGCAATTCTGTAGATTAAGAAGTCACTGTGTAACCGTAGACACAATGTTCCTTTACACCCATAATTCACGTGCAAAATTTGATAGTTCTGTTTATGCCTGTACACTCTAACTGGGATGGCAGTACGGCGGCGAAACCAACAGAATCCATGCCACTGGTCTTAATTGAAACCCAGTTGGAAACTTGGGATTTTGTAACTCGAAGTGAAAGCAATAGTGACCAACAAAAACTAAAATGAAGCAGAAAAATGGGTAGTCAAACCCGTTGATGACAACACAATCCCACAAATGCTGTTTTTGATGATTAATTAATAATAATAGCATTACACTGCAGATATGTTCTTATGCCCAACGCACATGCAAAATACGATAGTTCCAATTATCTTTGTGCTCTCCTAATGGGGATAGCATTAAGGCAATCCACAGATTATCAGAGGTAACAAAATCTATGTCAACTTATTGCCCTTGGCTTGAATATTACTTCACCATTGCCAAAATATATGAAACAATGGGGCAATAGCATATCCTTTTGAGCTATACTGGCATCATAGAACTGTTGTGTGACTTGTGTCTATTGATCTGAACCTAATTTTCCTCTTCTGGAAAGATGATCTTCATAGCAGCATAATAAATGACCATATCATGAACAAAGAAAATGTAAGTAAAGGGAAAAGAGTAGCACCTCCAAAGCATCAATCTCCTCCAATGATGGGTTTCTTTTTGGAGCATCATCATCAATTTCAATGCCAAAAGTACTTCTGGGTCCCCGCTTTGATGTTGAACCAAAGGCATCCATTTCAAGAATCATACGAACTGCCTTTACCATTTTTGCCATTGTGTTTGACTGCATTATTCAGATCAGTAAGTATCTGATTAGAAAGGCTTAAAAAAATTAACTAACTACTAAATTTTAAAAAATAAAATAAAATGGAGGATACCTTCATGACAAATACAGGCACCTGGTGGAATCTAGATACAGTACGAATCCAGGGATTCTGCTTCATTTCAGAGCTGGATACTAAGATAGCATCTGATGTTCCAATATCGTCAGTTACATCAATCTCATTTTCAAGGCCCATTACACTTACCACTTGAAGTAAATCAGCTTCCAGAATCTATAATTTGAAAACAAATATTCAGCCTTATTATTCAAGTAGTTCCATATTCAGCCTTAGAATTCACGTAGTCCCATTTTGTTTGTCCATTTTTGGTGATCGTGCCTTTCATGGATCAACAAATAATGTGTTCTAGTGATTAAGTTTTCAAAATATTTCCACACCATCAAAATATATCACTTAGTTCTCTTGGTTGGTTCGTTCCTCAAAAACTGAAAGATAACTATAAAAGGGAAGAAGATTGTATAGGAGAAAATCAGGGATACCTTAAAAGTATATACATAAACTAACGGCCTCCCCTCGCTACAAGTAATATTTCTGCTCAATTTATCGGAACTCTTTGGAGAATAATCTCCGTCTTCCTCATCAGACTCAATTTGAGATCTTCTGTCTTCACCATTATCCAGCTGAGATTCCTTTAGATGGTTCTTCTCATGTGTTGAAACAGAGTCAATTGCCTTCAAAGAACTATCTGCTTCAGAATCCATGCAACGGACCTCAAACCGGGGAGATTTTCCTATCATCACAAAACGATTCTAATCACAATTTAGTGTTTGACACTTTGAACAAGTTGGCAGACGATGTTACACTAGCAATAATTTCAAAGATTAATGTGCAATACCTGCCAGTATAGCATCTACTGTCATATCCAACCGGTGATGAACGTGATACACAGTCCTAGAAATCATCTCAACTGCACATGTAAATGTAGGAGGCCCTTTCCTCTCTAGAATTGTCTTCTGCACTTTCCTTTTTCTAGCTTCCTCGTCACCCAGAGTCACACTCTACTCAGAAAATGAACCAGTCCCAATCAATCTACTGTTAAGACATTTGTAGACATATCCTATCAAGAATAAGCTGCGATGGGATGTCTAGAACTTATTTTGCAGGTCAACCAACTGGTGCAGATAAAGCTACAGTTCACGCAAATAGCTAACGTATAGAAGGCCAAACAAGGAGAGAAGATGAGCATGGGAATCGTCTTTTGGACACAATTAGATGCAGAGGCAGAACCAAGATTTGTGGACAATGGGGTCAAATACTTAGAGCCATATCTGGTTTTTTATTTTGTGTAAAACTATTTACTCTTTATGGCTGATGTGTTACAATACTAGTAAAAGCTATTGTAAGAGGTTTCCCAAATAAGTGGGTCGCTTGACCCCACTTTTCACAAGTTCCCTCTGCCCCTGATTGCATGTGCATACACATGTATTGCCCTAACTCATCTTTATAACTATCATTCAAATAGGAATGCTGTTTTGTACCTCTATGCCCCCAACAAGTATCTGAAGGGAGGGATTGTTCATTATGTTTTCTATAGTCATTCCATGTGCCGTTCCAACAAGCTGAACTCCCCTCTGAGCAATTGTACTCGCAGCAAGGGCTTCAAGCTCAGTTCCGATTTCATCAATTATAATCGTTTCCGGCATGTGGTTTTCAACTGCTTCAATCATCACCTGTTCCGCAGCAAAGCAACAGCTTAAAAAGCTTATATAGGCCATGCAAGGCAGCAATAGAGAAGACAAACACTGGTTTGAGTTGAACACCAACATTATGTTGCATGTGAACATTTGGAACTTGCATTCTTCTCGCACGACCTATTCCAGAATGAGGAACATCACCATCACCTCCAATCTCGTTTGATGTATCCACAATCACAACACGTTTCTTATGCTCGTCTGCCAGCATTCTAGCCATTTCTCTGCCAAACCAAAGCTCCATAAACGAACAAATATTGCATGCAAGGGATAGTTGACCTTTTTTGAGATATTTAGGAATTCAATTCAACGAACAAAACTTATACAGAATTCTCCTCTCAATTATATTCATTACGGCATATGTAAACAATACAGTATGGAACATTAGCGAAGGGAATCAAAGAAAGTCCTTGACATGATGAAGCCACCAGTATTAAAACCTTATATAGATTTCATGTACAAGGATATCACTACTTGTCTATGTATCATTAGATAACAAGAGAAATAGAGAAAGAACACTGGCACAGAAGTCACCATTATTGACACCATTACATACATCTCACGTGCAAGGATCACTACTTGTTGCCGTATCATTACGCAAAACTCATCTCTCAAACCACTAATGATAGAACCGTATGTACCTGATTAAGGTTGTTTTGCCGACTCCTGGAGGTCCTATAACCAATATAGAACCTCCCCCCTCAACCAAGTCGCGTATGACTTCAGCACTTCCAGACATAGCTCGACCCACGCGGCACGTGAGGCCAATAATTTGCATTTTACGGTTTCGAATAGCACTTATACGGTGTAGGGAACTATCAATGCCTGAACGATTATCATCCGAGAACTCACCAACCTGAAAAAGTCAATTTTTTATGCATCAAAACTATACCCTTATCAAGACTATGGGATTCCAAAAGCACATATGCATCCAAAGTAATCTCCATTCTTAAAACTATTTTATACACATTTTCCCTTAAACCCTGTATTAGTATTGTATTATAAGTGTCCTTATCAGTCTTCAGTACTAAGATTGACCCCTCAATCAAATATAAAATATATGTCAAAAAGTATGTAAATAATCATTTGATCTCTCTCTCTCTCTCTCTGTGTACAGATGTTCTAATCAAAGACAAGAAGATCCTCGTTTAGCTTTGTAGCTTTACATAGTGTTGAGAACATAAACAATACTATTGCCTCCCTTAAAAAGCTTAAGCTTTTTGTATCAGTCGGATATCAATAATTTAAACAACATGGTATCAGAATGCAATGGATCATGTGTTAAAAAAATCATTGCCCAACTCATAACTAAAATATTTATTTGTGTTTGGTCTACTTATGGAGGAGAGAGCCGAGCCACATGCGATTGAGCGTGTTGAGAATATAAATATTCTCTACCATTTTAAGCTTTTGGATGATGAGTAGGTGGTCCACAATTTAACATTAGGTGGTCCACAATTTAACATTCGGTCACATGATTAATCAGATTATCAAACCTTCAACTAAAAGTTTCAAATCAAATATATGAAGGACTGACTTGAAATGACCTTTGATATTGCGTGCCTTAGATCCTCAGGCTTCACAGGCTGCTCAGAGATCACCCAATCCCCCGAAGGAAACCGAGCCAGAGGCTGCCTGCCCAAATCCATCACCACTTCAATCAACTCCCCGATCTCCTGGTGCCCAAACAGCTCATCCCTCATCCTCAACGGCACTAGCTCAAGAAACAAGTCCAGCTCCGACGCGTCCCCCGATCGCGACGTCGTCAAAACCGAAACCGACGACAACCCATTTCCCGGCGCCAGCCGATCCAGCGGGCGCCGGATTGATGGCACGGAAGAGGCGGAGGACGAGATCTCACTTCGTCGACGAGGACGTGTTCGATGAAATGCTTGCGAGAGGGAATTGGGTAAGGCAGTGCTTTTCTTAAGGTAATCGAAAGTTGAGGTTGGGATGTGGGTAGCCGAGTGCCATGAGGAGTGGAGATCAATCAGCACAAAATGTGAGTTCAAAGCTCTCATTCTCTCTCTCTCTCCCTCTACAACACTCTCTTCTTCAGCGTCAAATTCTGTTATGGATTCTGTTATGGATACAGAGTTTTATAATTTTGGGGATTTTGATTGGTTCGTTGAGTGTGGATTTGAAAAAGCGTAGGGGGAGAGAAGAAGGAGGAGGCGATGAGGGAGAAGATTCGACGGAATCTCCGTTCGGACAAAAGGAAGAGGTGGCAAAACATAAAGCCTCTGTTAACGACCGTTGAAGCTTGTGGAAGTTGGAACCATGTGGGTTGAGGCTCCTTGTTTGTAGACCACACAAAAACGTTGCTTCGCTGTTGGAATAAGCAACAATGCTACTGCCACTTTTATTGAACCACACCTCTCTTACATATGTGTCGGTCCCAGACATTTAATTATAAAATGAATTCCACACATATGTAAGAGAAAATTGATTGGGGGAGCGGCCGATAGGTGTGTCCATAGCATTATACACTACTTTTCAAATCTTTCTTTTATTAGAGCATCTCCGGCCATGCTCTATTTGGATATGTCTTTCCAATACTACATCCATTTTTTTTAAAATCCAAATCTATATATTTTTTTTTTATAAAGTGAGAAGAGGTGTTGAGAAAAGGACAAAGGATATGCGGATAAAAAAAAGAGAGGACAAAGTATGTGGACTTACGTCTCCTCAAATTTGAGTAAGGAAAATAATAAAACTCAAAATGTACAGGAAAACAGGTATGTGCTTTCTTTATCATTTCTTTTTGCATTTTTACCTTCATAATCATCGTCATCACCAGCATGTCACCCACGGTAGGGGGGTGCACGGGTCGGGCGGGTCGGGCATGGCCCGCCACCCGACCCCGACCCGACCATGTCGGGTAAGGGAAAAATCAACCCGAACCCGAACTAAACGATAGTATATATCCGCCCGTGTGCCCGATTTATTTGGTCGGGTCGGATCCGACCAATACCGAAGTAATTTATATGTTTTGTTCTTCTTTTGGTCGGGGCGGGTTTGGGCGGGTCGGGCAACAAAAACAGCACCCCGAGTCCCGAACCGAAAACTGATTTTTTTTAGGAATATCAACCCGTACCCGACCGAACCCCATGTTCGGACCCGCCCGAAACCCTTCGGATCGGGTCGGATTGGTCGGGTCTCGGTTTTTTTTTCACACCCCTAAGTCCCACGGTCATCCCACCTAGGGTCCTCTGGGCATCCAACCCCTCGGCATCATTCTCGAAATTCTCAGAGATTGGAGATGAATTTTTGGCGTTTTTATGCAAATTCTGGTTTGGATAGAAGAAATGGTAATAACTTGGCTCGATATCTCTAAAACAGGTTGATTTTGAATAAATTTTTTTTTTTGATGTAGTGTAGTTGGACATTCTAAAAGCTTTCAAAGATGGCTCAAATCTGAAAATAAGTCAACTTTTTTAGCTCTCAGGGCCCGATTGGATGCGGGTAAAAAATCGGGGGTAAAAAATATGAAGGGGGAATAAGATAGTAGGGGATATTAATTTTGATGGGTTGGCCCACATCGATTTGATGTTTTTGGAGGGGGTATAAAATATTATGTGGTTTGGATGGGGTATTAAAAAAGGGGATAAAACTTGACTTTGTTTGGATAGTTTATAGAATGGGGGGACAAGACGGGGAGGATGATGGGAAAAACTGTCAAATGACTATTTTGCCCATGTGCAGTGTTAAATTTGATTATGTATTAAAATAAGTATATAAATTTCAAAATCAATATATTTAATCAATTTTGGACAATTGGAAGTATAAAAAAAATAAATTTATTAAAAAATTATATTAAAAACTTTTTTAACTATATTTTTAATATATAAATGGTGTAAAAAATTAAGTGTTTTAATTTTCAATCCATTTGAACCAGTGCGAAGATCCTATTTTTCTGATCATTTTAAGGGGTAACGGGTTCTGGGCGGGTCGGGCATGGCCCCACCCGACCCCGACCCGACCATGTCGGGTAAGGGAAAAATCAACCCGAACCCGAACTAAACGATAGTATATATCCGCCCGTGTGCCCGATTTATTTGGTCGGGTCGGATCCGACCAAAACCGAAGTAATTTATATGTTTTGTTCTTCTTTTGGTCGGGGCGGGTTTGGGCGGGGCGGGGCGGGCAACAAAAACAGCACCCCGAGTCTCGAACCGAAAACTGATTTTTTTAGGAATATCAACCCGTACCCGACCGAACCCCATGTTCGGACCCGCCCGAAACCCTTCGGATCGGGTCGGGTTGGTCGGGTCTCGGTTTTTTTGCACACCCCTAACCCACGGTCATCCCACCTAGGGTCCTCTGGGCATCCAACCCCTCGGCATCATTCTCGAAATTCTCAGAGATTGGAGATGAATTTTTGGCGTTTTTATGCAAATTCTGGTTTGGATAGAAGAAATGGTAATAACTTGGCTCGATATCTCTAAAACAGGTTGATTTTGAATAATTTTTTTTTTTGATGTAGTGTAGTTGGACGTTCTAAAAGCTTTTAAAGATGGCTCCAATCTGAAAATAAGTCAACTTTTTTAGCTCTCATAGTGAGAGAATTATTTTCTGCTGAACAACCTCTTGGTTGGAGTCAATATATGAGTACTTGATAATGATAGGTTTGATACAGTGTGGTCAAATCTATTTTTATAAAAACAAATATTATTATTTTGGTGATAATACAAGAATTGCAAAAAACAAAATAAAATCCAAGAACCGAAAAAATAAGAATCGACCTGAATTAATTAAGTTAGGTAATACTCCATGAAATGATGAAATCGATAGCCACATTTGAATCGAAAACAATTCAGATAAAAAATTGAGCTTTTACATACTAAAAATGTGAGGCCAAAATCAATTTGCAGAGGATTGACGTCCGTATGTGAATGAAAATTCAATGAAATACAATGATGTAGAGAGAGAGAGAGAGAGAAAGAGAGGTTAAATCTTGGAGGAAATGGCAGTGGCGGCTCTAGAATTTTTCGGAAGGATGTTCAAAATCTTTACTATCTCTCAAAATTATATTTGGGTAGGTGTTCAAGAAGGCTAAAATGACAAAAAACAAAAAATTTTAATTGTATTCTAAATTTTTTTTTTTTTTTTGGGGGTGTTCCGGTGACCACCCCCGCCATAAGGTGGAGCCGCCACTGGAAAATGGGAACCGCGACGGGTGCTCGGTTAGTTGAACTGCATCGTACGGGTACTGATCAGATACTCGCATATGCCATACGCGAGCTTTGTCAAACGGCGTTGACCGAGTTTCCCAGAAGCTCGCATCTTGAAGTCGGGAGGTGTCTTAAAACGACGCCATATGTATTCGTCGAGACTTCGCAGATTTAACTTGAGAAGTCCTTTGAAACCAGAATTTGTCAAATTGTGAGCCTATTAAGGTTTAATTTTATGATCGAAAATGTTCATATTGAAGATTGTTTTAAGAAGATAAACCTGGAAACAAATTGTTTGAATCCAAAACTGCTTGATATATTATCAGAGACGATAAGTATGAATTTGTTTTGGTGAAAATAAACTTGGTTGTACTGTATCAAACCCATTTCTTCGGAGACAAAGGTTGTTCAGTATAAAACGATGTCGTCGCCCGTGAAACTGCCAGGTTGTTTGAACCGCAACGTGAATTCGTCAAATTGTGATCTCATTTCGGTTTATCTCTACGATCGAAATCGTTCAACTTGTAGAGCTTGTCAAGAAGATACACAAAGTCAAAGATCATTTGAATCCAAGGCTGAATGATACATAATCGAAGATGATGAACGTGAATTTGTTTTCATGGAAATACATTTGGCCACACTGTATCAGACCCATCAGTATCACCTACTCGTATACTAGTAGTATTCACTCCGACGACGAAGAGGACGTTGTTCAGCAGAAAATGATTCTCTCACTCCACTGTATTTCCCAATCTCCTGGTTCCCAAAACAGCTCATTCCTCATCCTCAACGGCACTAGCTCAAGGACAAGGAACAAGTCCAGCTCCTACACTTCCTCCGATCACGACGTCGTCGAGACCGAAACCGACGACAACCCATTTCCCGGCGCCAGCCGATCTAGCGGGCGCCGGATTGATGGCACGGAAGAGGTGGAGGACGAGATCCCGCTTCGTCGACGAGGACGCGTTCGATGAAATGCTTGCCAGAGGGAATTGGGTAAGGCAGTGCTTTTTTTAAGGTAATCGGAAGTCGAGGTTGGGATGTGGGTAGCTGAGTGCCATGAGGTGGGGAGATCAATCAGCACAAAATATGAGTTCAAAGCGCGCGCGCTCTCTCTCTCTCTCTCCAACACTCTCTTCTTCAGTGTCAAATTCTGTTACGGATTCAGAGTTTTATAATTCTGGGGATTCTGATTGGTTCGTTGAGTGTGGATTTGAAAAAGGGTTGGGGAGAGAGGAGGAGGCGATGAGGAGGGAGAAGATTCGATGGAATCTCCGTTCGGACAAAAGGAGGGAAGAGGTTGCCAAACAGAAAGCAGCTGTTAACGACCGTTGAAGCTCGTGGACTTTGGAACCATGTGGGCGGCCGGGCTTGGCTTGGCTTGGGTTGAGGCTCTTTGTTTGTAGACCACACAAAAACGTTGCTTCCCTTGGCAGGCTTGGCGTCTTGGTTGGGACTACTTTTCCCATTTCTTTGGGACTACTTTTCTCATTTCTTTGTTTGGCATCTCCAAAAATAACTATTCGAATACGCAACAATGTTTTTACCAACTACTTTTCTCTCACATATGTGTCGGTTTCACACATTTAATTGTGAAATGAGCCACCTCTTCCTTTTGTTAGAGCATCTCCGGCCATAGATATGTCTTTTCCAATACTACATCCATTTTTTTAAAACCCAAATCTATTTGTGAGAAAAGGTGTTGAGAAAAAGGGTATGTTCTCTATTTTTCATTTCTTTTTGCATTTTTACTTTGATAATCATCGTCATCACTGGCATGCCCACCCACGGTCATCCCACCTAGGGTCCTCTTGGGCATCCCACCCCTCCGGCATCATCCCAATACTCGAAATTCTCGGATATTGGAGATGATTTTTTGGTGTTTTCATGCAAATTCTGGTTTGGATAGAAAAAATGGTAAGAACTTCGGTTGATATCCCTAAAACAGCTTGAATTTTTTTTTAATTTTTTCTGGTGCAGTGTCGTTGGAAATTCTAAAAGCTTTCAAAGAAAGCTCCAACGTGAAAAATAAGCCAACTCTTTTAGCTCTCATAGTTTTAGAATATATATCTATATTTTTGATAACATGCAGATGTGATTATTCTCCTATCACAGTAATTATTTTGTTTTCCTGCATGTCAAAGAAAATGCTAATCACGACTTGCTTGGTAGTACTCGTAGTTAAGCTTTGTACTAATAAACAGTAGTTTCCTAAACTGTGTTAAGCAGAGGATAATTTACAGTTAATAGCTACGCAGCAGCAGTACGGACTCATGTGCGTTGGGATGTGTACAACACTGTAATGTACAGTGATAGACAAACTCCTAGCTGATAGTAGTAGTTGGATTGTAAATACTAGATAGGTAACTCATTCCCAACCCATCAACTTCTTTCTCACACACTCTTTGATCTCATTCCTGGCAAAAGGTAAACCATCCCCATCATCAAGTAAGATCCTGTAAACTTCCCATTCCCGATCGTGAATCCGGTGTCTCGCTATCTCCACCTGCACAATACAGAGGCAACAAGAGCAACAGAAACCTCTTTAGTTTGCACTGATGAAACAGACAGAGTGCACTCAAGAAGGGTTCATAATGTATGCACTCATGAAGGCGTCAACCGAATGAATTAGATATATTACCGAAAAGATGCGTATGTCGAGAATATTGAGAGCAAGGGTGATATCATGGAACACGAGTGGCCTTCCCCGGCCAGATAACTCGACGGGATTCGCTACAAGTAGCTCAGTGTCGGGGCCGCGACTCAGTACATCGACTCTGAGAGGACAGACAAGCTCCATTCTCAAACGAGAGCATAATGCGTTTTGCTTCTCAGGGTCCAGTATCTTTTTCCCATCCACTTGCATTACGAACAAGTCCAACTCACAGCTTCCCTTTGGATTTGCAAAGAATCTCCCGTAACAAATCTGTAAAAAAAAAAAAAGGCATGTCTAACTTAGTACCACTAGACCATGCTTTTCTATATACTCGTATATAGTTGTGTTTGGAACTCTTGGAAGAAAAAGAGAAGACCAGTTTTTTTCCCGATTTGTTCCTAATGACATAATTCAGACTGGATTATTCCTTGCTTCTCCAAAATCTTCTACTATAGTCTTAAGAGAGAGATTTTGAAGAATAGATTTACCTTAGGTTTCGAAAGATAAACTGCCTGGTATGGAAATTTTACAGATAGCATATCTTTCTCTGTTTGGTTATGAAAAGAACAAGCAAAGGTGAAAAGGAGCATAATTCTTCCGTTCTTCAGTTATAAGGGGCGGGAAAGAACCTATTTTGATAACTCCAGATAACAAAGGAAAAGACAAATGGAAGCCTAAAAGAAATCACAGGAAATTGAGGAAAATAACTTCCCACGTATTCTCTCTTGGATTTCCCGTCTTTGTTTTTGCTTGGATATATCATTGTTTTCGTCTCCTTTCTCATTCTTTCCTTGAGTTTTCATAAACACCCTCTAAACATCATGAAAGCTCTAGTAGGTGGAAGTTTTTCCAACAAAAAAGGGGGAAGAGTTCTAACCAGTGTAAGTCATATACCTGAATATTGTAATCCTTTAGGGTTCTCATGGTGTCGTAGATGAGACCTTTGTGATCTTGGCAGAAGATTTGAACAAGGGTGTGAGAGGGGCTGAGGAAGTTATCTACTGTGACAGATAGAAAGTTGGACGACAGAAAACCATTCGTGTGTTTGCTGGGCAGCTCTAAGCAGAACATGTCTTGGGTAATTGCTGAGGGAAGAAACGAAGACCTTTGCGAGCAAGCAGTAATTTGTGGGCCGGCTAGTTCAATCTCGCAACTTGTCATGGCATCCCTTAGTACAGATCTCAAATGTCCTATAGTTTCCTCCTGTCTCTCCTTCGTATGAAGTTGTTCTCTGGTTAAGAAAAAAGTGCCAAGTTATGAAGCTCTAGGGTATTGGAGCTAACTGAATTACGAAAAAAAAAAGTTAATTTCTCAAACAAGATAAAGGAAAGAGCAAAAAAGTGCACGTTTTAGATCAGAAATATAATATGACGACGTGACAGTCATGACTATTGAACACGAAGGAAAGACCGAAAACTAGGCGGTGTATATGTTGCTGATGAGTTTCCTCTAATTAGGTATATAGAAGGTGGCACCATCATATCTAACTAGTCATAGAGAAGGCAAATTACATCATCATTACTAATTAGTCGTACTGGTACAGAAGGCAACGCAAATGGCACCAAACTTCACAGATGATCAAACTGCATAAGCAGTGTAGCTCTCATTTTGAGAGTCATATGTCAAAACTAAATGAATCAGCAGAATGAAATAATGCATGCGGAAACAAATACTTTCACTTATAGTAACAAAATAGTTAAAGTTATTGAATGTGCCATCTCCTAGGGTGAAAATAACCGCGAAAACTGAACCAACCGGAAAATTCAGGGTTCAGTTGGTCTAGGTTTGGTCCCAATCAGTATCGGTTTTTGAAGAGCAAAAATTTTAATTTTCGGTTCCGTCTCGGGTACCTATAAATACTCTTGTACAACCCGAACCGTAATATACATTTAGGACCGATTGAACCCATAGGGGATAGGACCAATTGAACCGATAGGGGTTTTAATGTTGTAGTAGTCTTAGATAGGGGTTTTAATATTTTAGTAGCCTTGGATAGGGGTTTTTGATATTTAAGAAATCTTGAAGCTCAACCTGAAAAACCCGGAAAAACAGACCAAACCGGACCATAACCGAACCCATCAGTCCACAAAATATTGTGACCAGAATCAATTTCCATTATTTCTAGACTCGGTTTGGACCGCCATGCCCGAAATCCTGACCAAACCATACCGATTAATTTCACTCCTGTTACCTACCTCCATTGCCACAAGTAGGCTATCGTCATCATCCCTACTAGTTTGCACTGAGAGCAATATAATAAGTTGCAAGTATCACTTTATTTAAACATTGTTTCTTGTAGATTTTACACGCAAAGCATATGTGGGTGCCACAAGAACTTTAATACTCTCATTACTGCTCCATATGTGTGCTAAGAATAGTAGGAAACAAATAAGACTTCAGTTGTTACAATATATTTGACTCTTGTTTGTCCCCCTCCAACATCGGAAACAGATGGAAAATGATAAGCACAGAAGTAGCAACATAAGACACCAGAAGAAACGAACCTGGTGTCTGTCACAAAGAAGAGATCCATAACTCTCCCATCTGGTGCTGTTGATACCTTAACTCGTTTTATCGTAAGCTCAAGCTCACACAAAACCTTGGTTACATCTAGAAAAAGAAAAAACGATCAAATCAAACAACGAAAGAAAGACGAAGGAAAACAGAAAACAAAAGGGTATGCTTATCCAAGAATTTTAAACAGTTTTCTGAAGAACCAACTCTAAATAAGAGTGTTGCTCTGGAGCCCATGGACAGTGGGATTAGCCCCCTGATTAGTCAAACCTTTGGACAGGATACCGAGTTATCAAAAATATTTCTTTGGAAGCAGTTCTATCCACCCCAACTTCCTTGATGTTACCTGGAAAAATATTTAGTCCTTTTTCACTTTGAACAGCAAAACAGCAGTTATTTGCCATGGGTTTTAGCATGCCTCAGGATATAGAGAAAAGATATTACGAATGACTTGAGCAAGAAGAAAGCATATTCCTTTCCATAGCAATAAACAAAACCAATCTTGAAGTCAAAGAAAGCAACAGAAATAAAAATCAATGCAAGGAGATTTTGACCTGTAATACACAGATGAAGAACTAGTGGCTAATCCTATTAACATTTAACTTGACCAATATAATTTTATAGCAATAGAGAGGGAGTACCATGCAAGAGGCCTTTCCGATCAAAGTAACACCAGAACTTCAATAGGAACACATCTTGTGGTTTGGGCTGCTGAAATTCTGGTCTGTAATAGTAGATTTCCGAGGCGGCTGGCGAAAACATGGGGCATACCTCCAATAGCCTATTCTTTAATAAGTCCCACCTTGTTGTTGGCCTCCCAACAACCCAGAAAACCAAGTAACACCATTTGCCATCTGTCGAAACATCTACCCAACAAGAAAATAACAGGACAAAAACTAGATAAGAATGTCCATTCAACTCCTGAATTTTCACTAAGAATCTTGAGTTGCAGCAAAAATCCATTTTAAGAAAAATTGGTCGGAAGTGAAGAACTAGAACAACCCATTTAAAGATTTTCTTTGGACCTCAAACCCACCGAAAAGTGGGACAAAAGACAGAAAATTGCAAGGGGGACAGAAAATAATTAGAACTCCCCAAGTTTGTTTTTGCTAAGAATATTGAACAATCACTTCCCTAAAAACAAGTTTTCTTTTTTTTAATAACCAAGTGTCTGAGCTAGCTTACTCGCGCCTCGCCTCGACTAATCCTAAAAACAAGTCCACCTTACCCATTTACATATTCGGAAAGAATCACATAATCCACCCCAAAATTTTAAAGCATAATATAAAGAGAAGAAAAGCACAACAAATATAATAAGGATCTCTAGTTCTCTCTTGGATTATGAGTAAGAATAACAACTGCAGTACATCCTCTTCAAGAAAACATGGACAGAAGAATTTGAGAGACTAATTGCCGATTGTGGGGAGACAGAAATAAACTAGAATGCCCCTTTGCTTTCCCAAAATGGGTCTCAAAACCCACCTCACAATTGCAATAAGAAAAGAGGTCAAAACACAAAACAAAATCAAGATAGTATTCATCAATTTGCCATAAAAGAACCTCAGATCCAACAAAGAACACCAAAAGGACACCTAGTAAACCTGAAATCCCAAACAACCACCACTGTATTTGCAATGAAATTTCAAATCTAAAACTAAACTTGCAGAAGGGTACAACTTTTTGAAATGGAATTATTCATACCTCCTCTGGAAATGCTCAATCCAAACAGCAAAATGATCCTGCACAAATCACAGCCCAGTCCAGTCTTGTCAGGGCAATTTACTGTAATTACGGTTGGATCCCCTTCCTTCTCAGCTTCTTTTATTATCACCACATCTTCATACAAAATGCCCATTTCACCTCAACTCTCTCTCTCTCTCTCTCTCTCTCTCTCTCTCTCTCTCTACATATACACCTATATATACTCCACAAGGAGACACTGGAAGGAACTAGGACAGTTCATGTTCTGGGAATGAAGCACGGAGGAGTGAGAGGGGGCAGCAGATGATGGATGAAGTGTGAAAAAACACACGGCAGAATTGGGTATTCTTCTTCTTCTTCTTCTCCTCTCTCTCTCCTCTTCTCTCTCTCTCCTCTCCTGTTCTTGCAAAGAAATTGGAGATTCCGTCAAAGAGGGATTAGGGACAACAAGCAGTCAAGCACATGGGTTTCCAAGATCACTGGCTCTTTCTCCTCCTCTGATTTCTCTCTCTCTCTCTCTCTCTCTCTCTCATGTAGGTTGCGTTTCAATTTCTCGGACATTGCAATAAATAGTGCGAGCGTAATGGATAATGACAGTATTATAGTGTGTGGGAAATACAAGAGAGAGTGATAATCAAATGCGACAAAATCCACGTGAGGTTTTTGGAAAATAATAATTAAACATGTCAAAAGAGATCCCTTTTTTTTTTTTTATAGGAAGAATGCAAAAGAGACGATTATTCATTTCCCTCATTTCCTGGCAGTTTTACAGATCTTACTTTAATGCACCAAATCTTGTGGCCAATTTATGGGAAGGATAAAAAAGATTTATGGGGTTTTAAATACGAAAATTGTTACCATTTTGGATTAATAATCACAAGGTGTCATAGCCTAGTGGTACTTAACTTTTGACGATAGAAACGTTCCGAATGATTTTAGCCAATCGCATAACCCGCCACAAGTCTAGAGTTTTATGTTCACGCGTCAGATAAAATTACCATAGTTGGTCACCCCTCCTAGGGGTGTGCAACATCCCCGACTACCTGACTATCCGACCAGACCTGAAGGGTCTCGAGTGGTTTCGAACAGGTACTTCGGTTGGGTACGGATTGGGTTCTGTTAAAAAAAAAAAAAGAGTTTTGGTTCGGGTTTCAGGTTGTTGCGTTACTTACCGTGGAGTCGGACCCGACCCGACATGACCAACTCGACCACCCCGATCCGACGTAAAAAATCGAGCTTGCAGATGGTTCCTTCCCTGTTCGCAGTTTGGTTTGCGGGTCCTAAAATGTTCTACCCAACATGATTGAGTCGGGTTCAGGGTCAAACCGAACCCACCCGACCTGCGCACACCCCTAACCCCTCCTACCTGAGCCAAAGTTTGTATAAATATACTGTATACACTACACCGTGAGAGGCGCCACAAGGTATTGTTGGTGGTGGGCTTGTTCAGTTTTGGTTTTAAAATTTTTGTGCAGTGTCTTTAATAATTTTTTTTTAATCTATCTATCTATTTTCGTTTATTACTCTCAAAAATTTTACTCAAAATCCGAACTGTTCGGGGAATTGTTTTGGAAAGTAAAATAATACTAGTACTAAATAAAACTCTGCATTACGTTTAGTTGATGGGAAATGAAGAGGAAAGCATATTGTTTGTTACGTTCTGAAGTGTAATTTTATTTTGGCGAATTTTCAAAATTTTCAATTAGAAAGTATAATTAAAACAATTCAACTAACGGAAAAGAAAGGCTTGTGTTGTTTTTATTTTCTTGTCTTTGGTTAGCAGCTGGAAAATATTTTGCATACCTAAAAAACCCTTGGAACACAATCTAAGACAACATACCGATCACTGAATGCACTATATCAAATATATATATATATATATATATATATATATATATATATAGAGAGAGAGAGAGAGAGAGAGAGAGAGAGAGAGAGAGAGAGAGAGAGAAGTTTGGAGTATAAGAACAGTCCAACATGCAATTGAAACCTCATTGATTTTGTGAACCTTAATAATTGAAAGTTGAAACCCCCGCGCGGCCTTTGTTTTGGGTTTCGCTCATGGAGAAAATACTCTCAGGGCCCATCGACTGTTGCAAATGTGAAGTATTGGCTGTTTATCAAAGAGTCGAGATTTTGCGATAAATCAACTTAAGAGCAATTCAGGAGAAAATTGTTTGTGCTCCTTCAAAAAATATTTTAATCTTTTTTTGCCCAGCCAGCCAAACAATGGAAAGTGAGAACAATATATGATTATCTCGAAACAAACGGAGCCTAATTGATTGACCCAAATAAATTGTGCCAAATTTTTCAAAACCAACTTTATTTCGTCCCCACGATGGAACCATTGTCCACATTTTCAAATCAATTATAGTACTATTCTTTAGATATATCTGCTTAGCTTTTTCAAACCTAGTTGAAATCCGTAGCTTAATTGATGTTAACTTTTACCGTATGATCTATTTTTCCTTTTCTTTCGTGGATATATGTGCCATTTTTTAAAAAGAATGCTTTTTTTGTTTTTTTGCTCGGCAGAAGAAAAAAAAGATGTTGCCGGGCGATGACAAATAAATCCAACGTCCAAATGGTCATCTTGTAATTCACTAAGCAAATAATATAAGGGAAACACGCTCTGGTGCTCCTAATAAACTAAAAGGAGTAGATAAGTTGCACTAAACTAAATGGACAAGTTTAGCTAGTGGAAATAAGTTGACCAAAGGCAAGAAGTTGTAGTTGAAAAATACTGTGGAAAAACATAATTTGTTTATGAGTTGGGATAATCTCAAATATCCCATAAAAATATTTGATTTTTCACAGAGCCCCATAAAAATATTATTTTAAAATTTATGGGTATTTTTTTGTATTTTTGTAGGAGCCGGAGTGGGCTCCACAAAAGATGTAGTGGATGGTGTAGTGGAATAAGGTAGTGTATGTAGCATCTCTCAATCTCAAATAACTTGAGTTTTGTTTACTTGACAAGCAGATCGAATGAGCCAAGTAATGACTTGTTTAAGCTTAATAATTTGAAAACCATAGAACTTCAAAAAAATATTCATACTTGTGAGCCCGAACGATCAAATAACTTGATTCATTTACGAGCCCTATATAAGACCAATTAAGGTACAAGGGACGACGTGGGAATTTACTCCGATACATCTTGGTAATAACACAATAAATTAATAACGGTTTTTATTTGGCCCTAAAACTTTATGGCCAATATTTCTTCTGTCAGCTTAATTGGGTTTAATATACTCTTATAATTAAATGCAGGCGGTTTAAACAAATACTCCTAGTGTAGAAACTTTATTTAAAGTACTCTTTTGGCCTTTTTTTTCTGTGTCTTTTAGGAATATTATTATTATTGACCATATATAAATTGAATTGGGTTGCAAATTTTGATCATCAAAACCTATCTACCAATACCTACCTACCATGACTAAATTAACCCCACCAAACATGCCTTACCATTCACATGTGGTGATTTTCACCAACTTATTAATTAGCTCAACTGTTTAATGGACGATTAATTGAAGATGAAATTGTAGGGCTAGGTTTACAGATCACAGCTGGAAGCTTGGCATTGATGTTTGCTGAAAACCTGGTGCTCTCTCTCTCTCTCGTTATTTTTTCCCCCTTTGAATATTCTTTTCTTTCAAGTTAAGAAAGGAAATTTAGAAAGAAAGATATGAGAAGAAGTTAAGAATGGAAATGTCTGGAATTTCAAGGGAGAATATCCTATTCTATCCTACTATAAAAATGGAAGTGAGAATTTGTTTTAGCGTGAATCTGAACCATCCAATATTTCTCTTTCGTGTACATTTTCATGTACCCTACCAGTGTAAAGATGAACTGTTCATTCTCCTTTCATTGATGGGTTTTCATGTACCCTACTAAACCTGAATTTATTTTGATGGAAGGAAGTGAGACATTACAATTTGTTTGATAGAGTACGTAGTACGTACTAGGTAGTACAACTACACACCATTCAAAACGCGCCTCACGAATACACCACCCAATAGCATGGGCTCCCGCAAACTATTTTGATTATTCGAACCGTTCATCGCCTCGCGAATACACCACCCAATAGCATGGGCTCCCGCGAACCATTTTGATTATTCGAACCATTCATTTTTCTAGTTCCCGATATGTACATCATCCGTGGAAAAACTCAAGTTGATTAGATATTGATCATCAAATCACTTGATAAACGATGATAATTATAACGTTGTATTTTTGTCAGGACAAATATAAAATTTTCGTACTCATATCAAAGTCCGATCCATTAACCTAATTTTTTATACGTCCAGATCAACCTACAAAATGAACAATTTGAATGATCAAAATAGATTGTGAAACGCACTCCATTTGAGAGGAGTGTTTTAGAGAAGTGTGATCAGAATTACCCTTTTTCAGTTTCTATTTCAATTTTAGGGAATAAATCAGGAATGTCTAATTCCTTGTTTTGTTGAGAAATATTGAAAATGTAATAAGACACGTGAACAAATAGATTGCGTGCGGGAAGGAGGTGGCCGGAGTAGGTAGTCGTTCGGTAAATGAACCATGATTTTTGGAGTTGATGGAGCCGAGTCAGTTACTACTATCAGTGCCAGTGCCAGTGTCGGCTCAAAGATATTTAGGGCACAGAACGGAAATTCTGACACGAAATGTTGCAAAAGCTTGAGGAAGAGTTACGGGGTGGAGATTTAAATTTAGCTCCTTAAGCATCCAAAGAGCCTAAGTTGCCACAAAACCAAGAAATATTATTTGAAGACAATTAAAACTCGATCCTTATTATTGAAAAACTATAAACGGTATATTTCGGGACCCAGCTTGGGCCAAAAAATTAGGAGCCGGAAGTGACAACTTCCCTGACTTCCCCTACAAGTCGGCTCCGACTACTAATCTACTATACAACACCTTAGATTTAGGTCCCGTTTTCACTAACAAAAAGTACTAAAAATTTAACACATTTTACCATCTCATTTTAATTAACAAAAAAGTTTCAGCATTTTATCATCTAGTTTCCACTGACAAAAAAATTGTTAACAAAAACTGTTTTTGCTATAGTAACTCTACTCACAAACTTATCAACAACTTATTCACTACGGAAAACACCTAATAACTTTTCAACAACAAATAAAAATCTTCAAAATTTTCACTACCGGAAACACCTCCAAGCCGGGAAAAAATCAAAACGGGGATATTTTAGTCCAAAAAGAAACTCACAAAGTCACCACTCACCAGTCACCACTAATGTAAAATATCTGAAATGCTTTGCTTTTACCCGTTATGAGAACTTGAAAATGACTCTCTATATACCGTACCAGGAGAAACTGCCGATACGTTTGGTTGCTTCTTCTTCATAGTGATTAATTAATTAATTTAATCACCCACGCCAACCACCCTTCTTAATTATTATACTAACCCTATTATTTCTTGGCCATTCGGCTACGACCACGTGGAGCTTTAATAACTGCTCCCTTCGCACGTGCCTCGAAACTATCACTTCCATTGAAAATCTATCCCATTAGCCAATCATAAGACTCCCTCGCGTTGAGGTAGACGTCATGGGAAGGAGAGGTTTTTGGGTGCCGAGCGGGTTTCACACACGTGGTATCCCGTCTGTTATTTTAGATTTCTAAACATGTTACGGTCCGGATTTTGGAGAGATGAAAAGACGAGAGAGAGTGGTCGAGTGAGGGGAGAGAGAAAGAATAAACCTGGGTTGTCTAAAGCACGTTTGGACGGTTAAAATCACCGATGGATACCGCTACGTAGTATTGGATCGGCACCCAAAAATATCTCCATCAGAAGACATTTCAAACAAACATAGTACTAGGATACTTTTAAGTTTTATCCCTCGTATACGTTAAGGACTCCATCCTCACCGGTCCTTATAAGAACGAATATAGTTCGACCTATTTTGTTTTTGTTAGATATCAAAATTGACTGCATTTTTTGTTTTTGTTCCGGTAAATAATGTCTCTGAATATGACAATCTTTTAGGTTTGTTAATACTTCCTCCCGTTCTTAGATGGTTGTCCACCATATTTTTACGTGCAATTTTTGAACCAAAATATAAGATAATTTCGTGCATAATTTTTTAAATTTCGCGTAAAGTACTTTGGTGTCAAGAAATTTAAAAAATTATTCGCGAAAACGTACACTTATATTTAGAGAGAGAGAGAGAGAGAGAGAGAGAGAGAGAGAGAGAGAGAGAGAGAGAGAGTTAACAAGGGCAAAATGAACCTTTAAACTAATTTAAGAATAAAAACATAAGTATTCAAATTTATTAAGATGGACACACACCTAAATAAGTCCTCTTTAAATAGGATATTTATTTAATTTCTTTTTCTTTTTTTTTAAGGAATTTTTTTTTATTAGAAACTTGATAATGGATACATCGAGAAGGAAATTAATGGCAGACATCATTGAGAGGAAAACCCAATCCAATCATATGCAAGCCACCAATCTGAAAAGGATACAAAAAAACAACGAATAGTTGGAAAAAATTACAGAAAGAAATACGACAATTCAGATTTTTTGCTTCCTAATTCTATCCAGATAGCTTTTGAAATCTTCAACGAAATAGACCGTAAGATTGCATCTCCTTTTACCCAAAGAGCTGTGATTTGGATATATACCCACTACAATAATACCATGGTTTTCCTTTGTATCCGGGCAAACCATGTCTCTCTCCAGTGATATCATTCTATCCTGATAGCTCTTGAAATCTTCAAAGATATAGACCGGCAAGATTGCATCTTCCTTTTACCCAAAGAGCCGTGATTTTTTGAATATATACCCACTACAATAATACCATGGTTTTCCTCTGTATCCGGGCAAACCATGTCTCTCTCCAGTGATATCATGCTTGCCTCTGGAGGTGAAGTCATGCTGTTGTGTCTTACTCCAAATAATTCAAAAAGTTGTTCCCTTTGTCCAAAAAGTCCACTATCAAATTAGCCCACTACATTTTTCTTTAATCTCCTACTTTTCCTCACAAAAAGACTTTCTTTCACCTTTAAACGCAAAAATTTAAACACGCTTGTAAAAGTTGCAAGTGTGTGTGTGTGTGTGTTTGTGTATGTATATATATATATATATATATATATATATATGCATTAAATTCTCTAATTCACCTTTAAGTGAGTAGAAAAATAATTTGGGAGATATTTTCTATTTCTACAATCGCTATCGGAATCTACGACTCCGTGCCAAAGCATTGGTTGATTTTTCTATTTCAGCACCACTCAACCAATTTGGCGCATTTTAAAAAAGTTCGAAAGTGAAGTTGCATATAGTACCTTTCAGTTACGGCTCTTCGTCAATGATGTTTGGAGAGATAAGTTGGAAGAGTTACTTGTTACGATTAATTGAAATGAAAAGTGAATAAAAGAAGTGGGATTGCATCTTGCCAGGCATTCAAAGTGTTTGGGGAGAATATTACCGGATTAAGATCCCAGAGGAATTTTTCTGGTTAGATTTATGTACATTTGGACATAGATGTGTCAACAGTACTGTTCAATACATAGGGGACCCTTCAGTATTTTGTGGAATTTACATGCATCGAACAATTTCAAACACATTTGTATTTGGATTTGTATATATAATTGTAAGTGTTGCTCAACGTCCAATAGTTGGTTTCAACGGAGGAAGTTAGAGGGTACGTACGTAGGAGGACTTCAAGTTTAAATGACTAGCTTAATTCATTTCAAGCGAAATCTCACATAGATTTTTAAGGATCAAAGCAAGTATGAAGACTCGCTATTGGATTTGTGTTCTATTCAAGAACGTGTAACATTATTATCACTACAAACGAGTCTTTGTTTTTGCAAGTTGTCGTCGTCCTTCTTTTGCAGATAAAACAAATAAAGCCTTGATTAATAATAAGCTAATTAAATAAATTACTTGCGAAAGTACAGCTCTATTAAAGACTGTCAATTCTTCCAAAGCAAAATGGATATATTCCTATGGTAGGTTCTCACTTATAATTCCCACTGAATTTTTTAAAAGTTGTCACCTAGCTTAGCTAGATCAAAGTCCATCGTCAATGTTTATTTAACTAATTAAGTTGTTCGCATTGTACACAACTGTCGGAATTAATTACTACTAATTAAAACTGATCATTAGTTCCAACATTAATTGTTTAATGATCAAAAGCATATGCTTTCATAGTCATGTATAGAATAAAGAATAACTTTTGATGTTTCCTCCGTTGGCCTTGTTCATATGTGGTGGAGATAGGATCGCAACATTTTCCACAAAACAGACACGAAATCAATCTTTTTAGATAAAAAAAACAAAAAAGTACTATGATTGTGTTGGAGTACTAACAATTCAGGGGCGGCTGCACTATAGTTCTGGGGATTCAAAACGAATCCCCTGAACGTTAAAAATGTATCAAAATTTTGTAATTTTTTTTAACGTATAATTTGATTTTTTTTTTAAAATATTGTTGGCACTCAATAACTTATACGTAGCCAAACAAAATGATAGTTCACAAAAGATTGTGAGGAAGTAGATAATGTAGCTGAACAAAACAAAATAAACTAAGCCAAATAATTTTTCAATGTAAATAAACATGTTACTAATTTATTTTAACCCCAAAGATTTGCCCTAGTGATCAAAGACTGAAACCTAGGAATTTGTTCTCTCCAAAGGTCCAAGTTGAAATCTCTGATTGATCAGATGTTATCAACACCTTTGGGGTCAGTCCACAGGGAGCATGTGCTTCGACTTCAAGTGAGGCCCCTGCTAGTGAGGCCCCTGTTATCAATACCTTTGGGGTTAGTCCACAAGATTAGTCAAGGTACGCGTAAGTTGGTCCGAACACTTTGTTACTGTATATTTATTTTTTATAGAGCTCTAGCTGCTCTACATACAAAAAAAATTCTTTACTTTTTTTGTCACTGCTGATTTAAATCCTAGAGCCGTCCCTGACAAATATAACGATAGATTATAGTTTTCTTATTTTCTTTCTCAATTTTTTTAATAAACAAAAACGTCTCGTAAAATCTGCGCATGTATCTTAGAACAAAAGATAAACCAAGTCATTAACAATCACCCCCACCACCAAAGTGTTTTAAAAGCAGATATTCTACCGGATTAGTGCATGTCTGAGAGGCTGTTTGATAAAACTGAAAACTGAAAAATTAAGTATTGGAAACTGAATGCTGAAATTTTTAAGCTGAAAAGCTGTTTGATAAATATATTAATTACTGAATTAAAAAAATGATGAATTAATTTTGTTCCAATTCTCTCTTAATTTACTAACAGTCACAATATACTTTTGGAATGGTGGTGGAGTGGTGGAGGTGGTGGTGGTGGTGTAGTGATGGTAGTGGCGGTGGAGTGGTGGTGGTGGTGATGATTGTGATGATGGTGGTGGAGCTGGTGGTGGAGTGGTGGAGCTGGTGGTAGGAGCGGTGATGGTGGTGGTGGAGTAGTGGAGCTGGTGGTGGTGATGGTAGGGGTGGAGCGGTGGTGGTAGTGGTGGTGGTGGAAGTGGAGGAAATGGTGGTAGTGGTGGAGTTGGTGGTGGTGGTGGTGGTGGAGTGGTGGTGATGATGGTGGAGGTGGTGGTGGTGGAAGTGGTAGTGGTGGTGGTGGATGTGGTGGTGGTGGTGAAGCTAGTAGTGGTGATGTTGTGGTGGAGGAGTGGTGGTAGTGGAGGTGGTGGTAGTGGTGGAGGTGGTGTAGTGGAGGAGGAATGGTGGTAGTGGAGGTGGTGGTGGTGGTGGTGGTGATGGTGGTGGAGTGGTGGAGGTGGTGGAGTGGTGGCGGTGTGGGTGGGAGTGGTTGTGGTGGTGGTATGATGGTTGAATGTAAGTATACAAAAATTCAGCAAGAATTAATTTTTTTCAACTTTTTGGCCTATATTTTAGTGGTACTTAATTTGTTAAGTAATGTAAAATGTGGTTATCAAACCTACTGAATCACTTATTACTTAATTGATTCAGTATTAAGTGCTGAATTTAGGTTATCAAATAAGCCCTGAGTGAAAGTCTGCATACGTACATAAATTTGTGAGCATATTTTCGGACATATCTGTATCTGAAACCGAATAATATACAAAAATTGTACTCCGTATCATGTAGGAACATCCCATTCAACTCTATTGAACTTATACATACATGCATCCAACAATTTCGATTACATCTGTATTCGGTTCCGTATGTGCACAATACACATAAATGTGTATATATACAATCATCACCAATAGTTGTCTACTACGTAATATGACAACTTAATTTTTTTTTTTATTTATAAAAAATGGTATATATTTTTAAGTTTTCATTTTGCCTCGATCATAGTTAATTTTTTTAGAATAAAGGTTTTTTTTTTTTTTTACCGCACTATTTATACTAACATATGATACTAACATATGAGATTTTGTACATATATTATTTGTTAATAGATGAGTTAGTAAAGTTAAGGTAATTTTTGGACACCCTATTACAAATTCCTGGAACCGCCACCAAGCCAAAACAATTTAAAAGCTCTTAATTTTAACTTTATTAATTAAGTCCATCGTCAATGTTTATATAAGGAGAAAAAATTCTTTGGTTTCCACCACGCATTGCGTGCTCCGTCGTATATTTTTTTCAATAATTTGAACCGTTCATCTTGTAGGGCCCGCACAATTATACATTCACACAAAAAATCATATTTATTGGATATCGATAGGTATATTAAAAATTAAATCTTAGTTTATAAAATAGACAGCTATGGATAGTTTAACTTTAAACTTATCTACAATCGATTTTTTAAAGCAAACTTCAATTTTTTTATACTTATCCATGTCTGATAAAAATGATTTTTTGTGAAGATGTACTACTTTGCGAGTCCTACAAGATGAATGGTTCAGATTACTATAATATACGCACAGTGGGACCCACAATTTATGGTGGTGGAAAACCCAAGTTTTCCACCTAAGGTGCATGAAATTTACACTCTTATATAATTAGTTGTTTAATATATAGGAGTAGTATAATTCCTTGGCCTACTTCTTGTATTTCGATCTGCAGTTTCCAACACTAACACTAACTTGATTGCAACTTTAATTAATGAAAAAGGATATACTCTCATTGTCATTCCCAAATTTGAAAAACAAACATGCCTAACCCTCGATGTTTCTTCTGTCGGCATCAATCATAGCACGGGGGATAACATGGTGGTGGATACGATCACACCATTTCTCTCCCCGTTCCGGTTAAGGGCATGCCATTCATGATTTATGCCGGGAATAATGGATTCATAAGAGAGTTTTCTCTTGCGGCCTGACTCTAAAAGTTTGTCAAGTTTCGAACTCAGGGTGATTAGGATTATGACTCATCCCTATTGCTACGTGACCTATCCCTTGGGGTTTAGGATTGCATTATTTTTCCACACAATATCATGAATGAGACAAGGAACCCATCTTTTGACATAAAATAAATAATACTCCATATTACCTTTGCCAATATTGTAGCTTTTCGTAGACTCGAACCTCAGATCTCTCCCTTAGAAGTCAAAGGGTACGAAAAACCAAATGGGATAAGAGCGACCGAGTTATTGTATGAGTTCACTAAGTAGGTTTTTGTCTTTTTGAAGAAATGTAAGAATTTCATTGATAACAAGCAAAACAAGGGAACGGAAAGCTAATTAGGAGCTGCACACAACAGGACCGGATAGAGAATAAAAATTTGGCAAATTAAAGGCTCAATTACAAATCCGTAAATTTTTTTTTTAATCCAAAAGTTTATAAGGATTTTGGCAAATTAATTTATCTCTAAAACATTGTTTAAAATTATCGTATGCTCTGTCGTTTATAAAACTCTCGTGGGCTTGGCCCAGCCGAGCTGGGTTCACTTGACTAGGCCCACTGAAAAATACCTTTGACCCCAAAAAAAGGAATAGAAAGAGACCCTTAACATTTAGGTGTTCCTATCACGGTGAAGAAAAGGAGTAGAAAGTGACCCTCAACATTTAGGCGTTCCTATCACGGTGAAAAAAGGAGTAGAAAGAGACCCTTAACATTTAGGTGTTCCTATCACGATGTTATTTCAATGCTCGGGGTGGTGAAACCTGTTACCTGTACAAATATGTGGTGAAAAAGACTCGAGGGCGAATAACTTTTCTTGGATCAATCATATGTGCCGAGAAAAAACAGCAGCCTCAAATAAAATAAAGGAGGGCATGCGCTAAAAAAAAAAAAATACAGAAAAGGAAAAAACAATGGGACAGAAGTCTCAGAAGTCTTTTATTTTATTTTTGGAGAAGATGGAGGCGTGGAGTTTGAATGAAGATATCAACTACTCCAGTTGAAATATCTACCACCGACGAATAATAAGGCCTCGTTTCCACTAACCTAAAAAATGCAATACTTGACTTTGTTGTTTTGGTTTTACTAAAATAATTGCGTTTGTTTATTTTGTGCCAAACTTTTGAGATTACTAGCTCGTCTCCGTGAGAGGAATCGAAAAATTAAAAAAATTATGACATTTATCCAATATTTCACCAGAAATATTTACGAAAAAATTGTAAAAACCAATTTTTTTGACTTTTTCTTGGATATATATTCCAATGAGGTCCAAAGAAGCCTAAAAGGCCCAACTCAAATACCCAATTTCTGACCCAAAAGTTTTACTTAGCGATCATGACGTAAAAGCTTGCATCCAGAGTGCAAAAGTTTGCGGCCAAGTTGTAAACGAACTATGACTTGAATCAATGAAATGGAAGTTCCACCTGCGAGGTTAAACCAACCGATACTACGGCGTCGTTTATTGGTCCAAATACGTCCGTCAAAGTGTCTGAGGTCCTCAGAGGCAGGTGGCAACATATGAGGAGAACACGTGGAGAACTGATCCACGTGTCAACAGCAATATCTGCATGGAAAACCCATATTTCTCTTCTCTTCACACTTTCATCACCGATTCCAAATATTTTTGACGATTTTAACCCCCCAAGAAAGTTTCATTGCTCTCTCTGTCTCTCACCGTTGTTGATCATCACCACCAGAAATCATGGCCGGACCCGGTCTGGCTTTCGCCGCCGGCATCATCACCGCCGTCTTAAGCTGCGCGCTCACCGTCTCCTCCTCAAATATCCTCCACGCGACCCCACCGCAGGACCCAGAGATAATACTCCAAGTCACAGAAAACCACGGCCACCACCACCTTCTGGGCACCCACACGGAACGACACTTCCGGAGCTTCGTGAGGGACTACGGGAAGGAGTACCCGACGAGGGAGGAGTACGTGCGCCGCCTCGGGATATTCGCCGAGAACCTGGTCAGGGCGGCGGAGCACCAGGCGCTGGACCCCACCGCGGTGCACGGCGTCACGCCGTTCTCCGACTTGTCGGCGGAGGAGTTTGAGGCTATGTACACGGGGGTTAGGGGTGGTGTTGGTGGGCCTCGGTTGGTGAATGGGGTTAGCGGGACGGCGGAGGAGATGGAGGTGGAGGGTTTGCCGGGGAGTTTTGATTGGAGGGAGAAAGGAGCTGTTACTGAGGTGAAGATGCAGGTATGAAGTCGATCGAGTACTCAACTTGTTAGGAAAAAAATTTTCAATTTAGTTTTCTTTTTTAAAAGTTTTCCTAATTTAACCCCTGAAATTTATACAATTACATACCACTAAAGCACCCTCCCGAAGTTATTTTTCTCCTCTGGAAAAAAATCCCTGCAATTTGCCCCTACTGGATACAACTGATGTGACCATTCTTCAAGTTTATGATTTTTAAATACAAATCTAGTGGTCAAAATTATGCAAAATATGGATAGGGGGTCTTGTCTCTTCTATCCCGAAAATCCTTGTCCTACAAGTTTTAGGGCAGTTGAATTGTGTGATATCTTCATTTTCATGTTTTAATTCCAACGCTAGAAAACCTTCGGCACATAGTAGTTTTTGGCAAGGAGGATCCTACCTCCTATGGATAGTCAATTAAGAGACCAAACGGGAAGGAACAAGGTTGTTTGCCATATCATCATTAAGTAGGTACAACTCTTGGTCTTGAATTTGCTTCAGAAATTTAGGATGGCAGTGGAAGCCAGGTAGGTGGATGGACTTGTGAAAAACTATGTTTAGTTACTTTCTTTGATAAATCAGGTCAGCTTTAAGTGTACGTCAAATAATTTAGCTGTCCACTAGAAAAAGTCCAATTGAAGCTTTTGCCCATGTTGTATTGGCCCTTGTCACCTTCTTGATTTAAGTCCAATTGAAGCTTTGCCCATTTTGTATTGGCCCTTGTCACCACCTTGATTACTTAGGGTTTCAGGCCAGCTTACGTGTAACATTCACTGTCCACCAGCGAAAGTCTAATTAGAGCTTTGGTTGGCCTGCAAGAGTCTTGAGACCTAAGAGAGAGTGAACACGTTTGAGGGCTTGCGTATGAGGCCAATCCTTCATGAAGTTCATGCTTCAAAAAACTATTACTGTAAATCTTTGCCATGCTTCATTGACTTTGACACATGTAAGTTTCTAAGAGTGAATAGCAATTTTTTTATTGCTCCAATTCAAGATCTTTATGGACTAACTTATATATCAACAGGGAAAGAAATCTCGAGCTCTGTTTAGGTTACATAATGAAATCACATAATTTGGTTAGCGCGTGGGTTTAATTTTTTTTTCTTCGAGTTTTTCTTATTTTTTCTTTCAGCTTTAAAAACAGAACTGAACATAAGCTTGTGGATCAAGATAGTTGTTCGGTATGGGAAAATTCTCTG
This sequence comes from Rhododendron simsii, assembly GCA_014282245.1. NCBI lineage: Eukaryota > Viridiplantae > Streptophyta > Magnoliopsida > Ericales > Ericaceae > Rhododendron > Rhododendron simsii. Next base: position 27,627,097 of record CM024961.1, read on the forward strand.
TTTTTCCCATGATTACTTTCTCAGGGTTAGAAGTTGAGTTCTGGTAAGGTTGATGCAGGGTACTTGTGGATCATGTTGGGCTTTTAGCACCACAGGAACCATTGAAGGAGCCAACTACATTGCAACCGGGAAGCTCCTCAATTTGAGCGAGCAACAGCTTATAGATTGTGATCACACGGTACTTAGCTTCTATTTCGTTATGTTTCGGTCTTTCATCTTCCTTTCTTTATTTATGTGAACATATCTAAAAGTACTAATACATAGGACACTTTTTAGCAATAGAGACAATATCATGCAGATGTTAGATTCTAGAACATTTCTAGCTTTGGCTTGTCATTTATCTTAGAAGAAAGATACGTGGGAGAAGTGTTGGAGTACCGTGGAATTTTCGATGTTGCTGACACAAATTCCTTTTTTTTGTGTAGTGCGATGCGAAAGACAAAACGGCTTGTAATAACGGATGCTCGGGAGGGCTAATGACGAATGCTTACAAGTATTTGATTGATGTGGGAGGCATAGAAGAAGAGGATTCATATCCATATACTGGAAAGCGAGGTGACTGTAAGTTCAATCCTGAGAAAGCAGCTGTCAAAGTTGTGAATTTCACCAATGTCCCTATTGATGAGAAACAAATAGCAGCACACCTCGTCCATCACGGCCCTCTTGCAGGTATTCTACCTAAAATTATGGGGTTCAACTCCCCACTTTATTCGCCCTTTTGGGTGGTGCTTTCACCTTCTTACGGTAGCAACTCCATATATGGCCTTCGATGTAGTAGTACTTCTATTTGGAACTTGGTGGAACTTGGCGGTACGATATTTTTTTAACTGCCGGCTATATGATCTGATATTGCGCTATTGCAGGATTTAAAACATATTTTCTTTTAGAAAACTCGAACATACTTTCACAGGAAAATTAAACTCGTTGTTTTCTTTCTGAAACTTTGGCGAAAACATTAGTATTGGAAATTTTTTTACTGCCGAGCGGGTACCACGTGGTGCTCGCTAGCGCATCCGAGCCATTTATTGCGTGTTTGAATGGCTCAAATTTAGAGAGAGAAAAAGGAGAGAAAGTGTTGGGGGGAAAGGAGAGAGAGGGTTTTAATCCAAGCCGTTCAAAAGTGAATCGGACGGCTCAGATGCGCCGAGCGGGTGCCACGTCACGCAATACCCACTCGGCACTGAAAAACTCCTCCATTAGTATTACATTAGTGGATGTTTGGATCTCACTTTGGAAAAATGAAAGAGAAATACTTTGGAAAAATGAAAGAGAAATAGTTAACGTATGCTTGTAATATAAAAGACAGAAAATGGAAAGAGGGTTTTGCGGGACAAAGAATTACTTTGCTGCCTTCTCATTTGGTAACGGAACGAAAAAAGGAAAAGGTAGGGGGAGGAAATTAACTTCTTTTGCTTTCTGTTCTTTCTCTAGCCTTTGGTTTTATCATTTCGACTTGTTGTACGAATTATAGACTCAAACATATTTTTAGTAAGAAAATTGCTATTACATGAAGCAATCGCGGTAAAACATCTTGCCTTGGCGTGGATTTTCTTTGGAAATTAACCTCGAGTACTATCGACACATCACACATGCAGTTGGGCTGAATGCTGTTGGCATCAAACCTTCTTTATGTGGATCAGCCTATTGGGACTGGATTTAGTTATAGCTCCGACAAACGTGATATACGACACAATGAAGACGGTGTTAGTAATGACTTGTATGATTTCTTACAGGTGTGTTTATTCAACCTTCGAAAAGGTGTTTCTGAGAAATAAATTTCAGTCATCTTGTCAAACCATTTATTATTGCTTCATTAACTATGTGAAACCAGCATTTATCATTCAAATTTTTCTTGTGTTAATAATCACATATCAATCCAAATGTTTAGGTTGGCAATCTTTTGGTACTAATTTTGTTCTTGTTTTTATATAGTTTGTTTGGCTTTTCTGAATACATTCCGCCCTTGACTTATAAAAATAGTTATAGGCGTCTTACATTCCATGTACAGCTTCACAATCTAACTCCGGGTAGTTTTCTGATTAGTTTGCCTTAATTAACTGGACTCCGTCCTTTATGGCATTATTTGAAGGCTTTATAGTTTTGTTTGACCTGAAGATAGAGACTATGAAAGCAAAAATTGAATGCATAGGATAAATTAGAGTTATCAGTAGGACAGCCATGACTGAAGCTGGTTCATTTGCATAATACTAGGCCTTCTTTAAGGAGCATCCTGAGTATGTGGAAAATGACTTCTATATAACTGGAGAATCATATGCCGGGCACTACATACCTGCTTTTGCTGCTCGAGTTCACCGAGGAAACAAAGCCAAACAGGGAATTCACATAAACCTGAAGGTATGCCCCTAGTTGTATAGATTTCAGTATTGTAATGCGTCATTTGAATTACTACTGAACTCGACTTACATTGCTTGTACAGGGTTTTGCCATTGGTAATGGCCTTACTGATCCTCTGATTCAGTACAGAGCATACACAGATTATGCTTTGGACATGGGGATTATTAAGAAATCTGAGTATAATCGTATCAACAAGGTGCTTCCAGTGTGTGAAACAGCAATAAAGCTCTGTGGTAATTTACCATTTCTTATTTGCACCTATTTTTGTTCTGTTGAAGGAGAGTCTTTTCTTTCCTTCTTTTTCTTTCTTAAGTTGGTTCCTACATGGGTTTTGTATTCCAGAACATACCGGTTATTGAGTATCAGGATTCATGAGTGGTTTTCACTTTGTTTGGTTTTGAGAATTTTTTTGGATGTAATGAGTGGTTATGAGTATAGAGAGATAGATAGAAAAATTCATTGAGAATCGTGCTGAGAGTAAAAAAAAAATTCAAAACTTGTAAGTGAATAAAGTGTTTATTTCTGGACTGAAGTTGAACATCTGTTCTGTTTTTTTCTTTTTCAGGCACTGATGGTACTATCTCTTGTGTGGCCTCATACTTCGTTTGTAATAGCATATTCAGTAGCATCATGGCAATTGCTGGAGATGTCAATGTAAGAAAACCCACAAACTCTCCCTTCGTTAGTTACTATTAGCATGTTGGACTGCTTTGTAAACCATTTTCCGCATATTTCCAAATCGTGTGGCATTCATGATGTTATAGAGAAAAATTCCTCGAAAAACACAGTTTCTTGCGATAACGACCTTTCTTTGGTTCCAAATACTTGTTTGATAAGACAAAAATCACAAAATGTCTTATGAATTGTCGAAAAGAGAGAATTGAGTATCGGATAGCGTTAATGTCTCTGTCTGCAGTACTATGACGTCAGAAAGAAGTGTGAGGGCAGCCTTTGCTATGACTTCTCGAACATGGAGCAATTTCTGAACCAGAAAACAGTTAGGGAAGCTCTTGGTGTTGGGGAAATAGACTTTGTTTCCTGCAGCCCCACTGTGTATCAGGCTATGCTGGTGGACTGGATGAGGAACCTCGAGGTTGGCATTCCTGCTCTTCTCGAGGATGGAATCAAGTTACTTGTGTATGCTGGAGAATATGATCTCATCTGCAACTGGCTTGGTAAGTCTTATTAAGCTAGATAACTATTGTTTAGGTTGTCATACCATTGGAAAGTGTCATTACTTATGTGGGATTAAATTTCTTTCTGAGCAGGTAATTCAAGATGGGTGCATGCCATGGAATGGACTGGTCAGAAAGAGTTTGTAGCATCTCCTGAAGTTTCCTTCGAAGTTGATGGTTCTGAAGCAGGAATATTGAAGAGCCAGGGGCCTCTTAGTTTCCTCAAGGTCTCTCTCTCTCTCTCTCTCTCTCTCTCTCTCTACACACACACACACACACACAACCACTCAAACACGTTAAGTTTTGGAGGTTCTTTATGTTGAAGAAGGTGTTCTATTAAAATATCATAAACAAAAGCCCTGATTGTTCACAATCAAAATAGCAGCAGTTTCAAGGGCTGAAGAAGTCGACACTGAAACTGTAGAATAGAAGATGCTAACTATCGTTCGGTGGGCGGGGGTTAAGGATCAAAAAAATGTGGCAAATGAGTAGGTGCATGTGAAAGATCATTGAACTGCGTCTAACTTAATTTTTGGCATTCTTTGAACTTAGCTACTGCCGAGTGGGCCATTATTGAAAGTTCTAGTAGGGAGACGTTGAGAGATCCAAAATTGAAGCAGTTTGTCGGGATAGCTTGAACAATCTATAAGCGTGACATTTTTTACATTTTCGAAAGGATTTTACATAGCTTCGGAAAGAAGGAAACACTAGACTGCTGCTCTCCTTGATATATTGCATGCCATATGGCTCTATATCTGGTGATTGCTCATATTAACAGTTTTGCGTGGTCATGTGTGATGACAATCAGGTCCATGATGCTGGTCACATGGTTCCAATGGATCAACCCAAAGCAGCACTAGAGATGCTGAAGAGGTGGACTCAGGGCTCCCTGTCGGGATCCACCGCGGAACCAGAAAGCTTGGTGTCCTCGATGTGATATTCTGAATGGGGTTTTTCTCGGCTTCTGAATAAGTTTGTAAATAGATATCAACACGATCTTAGCTTTCTGTAGTATCGAACACTTCCTGCACTTGGTGCCGTTGAAAAAAACTTTGTGAACTTAAAAGAACAGCCCCCCTGGTTTGTCTATCCGTACTGTTTTGTTCTCTTAATTTGGCTTAATTTTAATGTCTCGATTCTAATTTGGCTTAATTTTTTAAAACAAAAAGTGATTCAAGATCGTACTGTTTGTATTTTTGAAATGAAATGCATCTAATCTTGATTGGGATAAACAACACTGATGCGTTGGATAATGAGGATTTCGTCAGCCTTTGTGTTCACAGTTTTTCAAAAAATGGAAATGGTTTTCTTCACACAAATTTACTAAAATTTAAAATACAAAGAGACTCAAATAGAAAATGAAAAACGGTTTTTTTTTCTTTCTTTTCTATTTGAACACTGTTGATTGGGGTAACAACACTGATGCTTTGGACTTAAGAAAAACATTTCATTTAAGGGTGTTTTGGCTAAATAAGTCACTCAATTTATTTTTTTGTTTCATTTCAAAAAAATTTGCATTTTTTTTAAAGTATTGATTCATCTCAATGAGAGGAAGAGGAATTGAGAAAGGAAAAGAATATCGTTCAAACTTAATTTTTTTTAGACAGAAATTTTTGGATTTTTTTTTTAAAAAAAATTGAATCTGGATCATAATTTTTTATTTTTCAAATTTCTTCCACCAAGAAGAACTAATAATCCAAAAAAATTTAATGCGAAATTAACAAATACGATTTTTTTTGAATGAACGAAAAAAAAAAAAGTGGGTTAAGTTTTTGGAGAGAGAGAGAGAGACTGTTAGGGGAGTGTAGTGGGCTCGGGCCCACAGGCCTGCTTGTCTTTCAAGTTTCAACGAAGGACAAGGAATTTAACACGAACTCGCGTTTAACGAACGCGAGGTTATATAAAACGACGTCGCGTGGATTCATACGCACTTCTCAGTTTGAACATGCGAAGTGTGTTGAAACTTCGTAATTGATAAATTGTGAACTCAATCTGGATTATTTATACAATCGAAACTGTTGAAGTTGTAGATCTTGTTAATAAGATAACCCATGTTCAAGACTATGTTAATCCAATATTGATTATCCTATAATTGGAGATGATTTCTGTGAATTTTATTCTGATAAAATAGGTTCGGTCTCATTGGATCAAACCCAATATCATGAATCTCCTGAGTGCACCGTGTAATTTGTAAATTGTGAACTCATTTCGGTTCAGTTTTATGATCTACACTGTTCAAGTTATAGATCGTGTCAAGAAGCTAAACTATGTTGAATATCGTTTCAATCGAATTCTGATTAGTTCATAATCGGAAATGATTCGTGTGAAATTATTTTTACTAAGATAGACTTGGTCACGCAGGATGAAACCCAATATTGCTATGGTGAGGGATTCTTGTTCGATCTAGAGAGAGAAAACAGAGGGCAATTCTAGTCGAGTTGGAGAGAGAGAGAGAGAGAGAGAGAGAGAGAGAGATGGTGGGGAAGAACCACAGCGACGAAGACGAAGACGACACCTTCTACTACCGCTATTCCTCCGCCCCACCCCAACCCTCCTCCGCCTCCTCTGCCAAGACCCTAGAAAAATCCTCCGGCGGCGGGAGCGGGAGAAGCGGAGGCCTTGCTCCGTCCAAATCCACCGTCTACGTCAGCAACCTCGACTACACCCTCACCAACTCCGACCTCCACACCATCTTCTCCGCCTTCGGCAAGGTCGCTAAGGTCACCGTCGTCAAGGACCGCCGCACCCGCCTCAGCCGTGGCGTGGCCTTCGTCCTCTTCGTCTCCCGCGACGAGGCCCTCGCCGCCGTCCGCGGCGTTGACGGCAAGATCCTCAATTCCCGAACCCTGAAGGCCTCCATCGCCGCGGACAACGGCCGCACGACGGAGTTTATCCGGCGGAAGGTGTACAAGGATAAGAGCAGGTGTTATGAGTGTGGAGAGGAAGGGCATTTGTCGTACGAGTGTCCGAGGAATCAGTTGGGGGCGAGGGAGCGGCCGCAGCCGAAACAGTCGCGGAGGGACGGGGAAGTAGGGGGGAGGGGCCGCGGGAGAGGCGGCGGGAGGGGGGAGGAGTTGGAAGAGGAGGAGGAGGAGGGTGGGGAGGTAGTTTTCGATGATGAAAATTGGGCGTCGGCGGTGGATACGGGGGCGGACAAGAGGTTGTTGATGAGGGAGAAAGAGGACGGTAGGAAGAGGAAGAGGGAGGGGAAGAGAGAGAAGAAAGGTGGGTACTTTAGTGATGAGAGTGATGATGATGAATAAACTAGGGTTTGTTTACATTCGCTCATCATCATCACTCTCATCACTAGGGTTTGGTTGGAACATCTGATTTTGATGGGCTAAAGGTACGTCCTTGTTAGGAAAATGCAAAACACAACCCATTATGGGGTGAATAATGTGTAAAGTGTATCGTATATCGTATATCGCCTATTGGGCGGCGGTTAGGAAGACTTTTTCTGTTATGTGTTTCTTCTGATGCTGATTTGTTTAGTAGTGCAAATGGGATTTACGAGGAATTAGAGTAGTGTTGGATTCTTAATATTTTGTCATCAAAGATTCACTTCGTGCATGCCAATGATTGTGAAGTAGAATTACAAGGATAGATTTGGAGTTGGGGCAAGGTTTGTTGTTCCGTTAGTAATTTAGTAACATATACAAGATCAGCGAGAGTTGATGGAAAATTAGAAGTTGAAACAATTGTAGGACTACTATGGTATCTTGACTCTTGAGCAATTATTGAGCAGTTCCTCTTGCTATGTTTAAATCCTGCAGTTGAATAGTGAAGTATAAGCAAACTTCTTGAGACTATTATCACAGGGGCGTTTGGTTATGTGTTTGATCCTGTGAGAACTGAGAAGCATGGTGAGTTAGAGACATGATCATCAAATCCAACCTTGAACTCTTCAAGAGACAGCATTCCGATTGGAGTTCCCCTAATTGTCATCGGCCAATGGCCAGATCAAATCTGAAGTGAGAATTACAGCAACCCAAAGTAGGAATGGCAAGTTAACTGATCAAGTGATCAGTCGTTCTTACTTTGTACAAACTGGCATATCTCAAGTTGTATTTTTATTCCATAGGTTGTTTTTCTTGTCGTGTCTAGGGTTCTAGCGATTGGTTTTTAGCCTTGCATAGGTTTTTCGCTCTGTTGTATATGAGGTTTTTCCTCTTGACAGTGTTTTCTAATAAAGTTCTCAGTTACCAAGAAAATCATTCTGATTGAAGAAGGGTGGGTGGACAACATTCTGAATGTCTGATTGAAGAAGGGTGGCTTGAGAATACTTATAACATGCATTTGCAGTGTGTATGTACTAGAGGCCTAGATGGTGTTCCATGGCTTTTGGGAATTTCTTGAAATTCAAAGTTATCCCTTATCAATTAATTTTTTGAAAAGTGTGAAACTGGAAATTTTGCTCTGATTTGGCAGGAAAAAGTTGAGTCTAATAGATTTTGGTCCGGCTTTGCCCACAAAAAAAATTATTGATTCATATTCAAATTCTCCAATTTGGCTTCCATTTCGGGTATTGATTTGACCTGGGGTTTTGAGTTAGGAAATGGAAATGGGGAGTGGGTAATAGGTTTGGGTTATTGTACCACAACTATAAAGTATTTGACTTTGTTTGCTTCTAATTATGTATTGCGGTAACTTTTCCAACATCGTAGATTGTGAATCTCAATTCCTATAAGCTAGTTTGCCAATTTCTTTTTTTGGCTAAAAGACCAACTGAAAAGTTCAATATTATGCATGAAACATGTAGGTGTTAAAATGTACATTGAAAACCAGTACAGACCCTTAAATTGCATTAAATAAGGTTCGAACATGCTTAGCACTGGGGTTTATTCCATTTGCTGGTACTTGAAACAGATTCAAGGTCATGACCCCCAAATCCCTTACATATCTATCAATACTCTTGATATCTATTACTCATGACTACGACTGTTAAGTGCCCGATGCAGCATTTAGAATGGGAAGTGGAGGAGGATGAGGAGGAGGGTTGGGAGGTGCTTGACGATGATAATTGGGCATCTGTGGTGGATACGGGTGCGGATGAGAGGTTGTTGATGAGAATGAGGGAGGAGGGTGGGAAGAGGAAGACATGGGAAGAGAGAGAAGAGATTTGGGTATTTTAGTGATGAGAGTGATGATGATGGGCGACTGTAAACTGGGGGTTTCCTTGGAACATCTGATTTGAAGTATAGGCAGAGGAACGGTGTTTTTATGTTTGTTCTGTTTATGCATGATTTTTGGACTATGTGTTTTTTGTATGCTAATTTGGTTGGTTAATGTTAAGGGGCATTGAAGTTGTGTTAGATGCTTAATATTTTGTATCAAAGATCCATTTTGTGAATGCAAATGATTGTGAAGTAGAATTACCGGGTGTATATCTGGTCTACCCTTTTCTGGGTCTAGGTTATGACTTTTTTAAGGTTGCCATATCTGCAGGACAAAGTTGGGGATGGAATTGAGACAATCATTTTGCAGTTTTGTCTTTGCTGGTTCTGATTTTAGTTTCTTAAACGGGGATGTGCGAGAGTTGATGGAAAAGTAGAAGTTGAAACAACTAGCAGTATATCTTGATTCCTTGTTTATCAGTGTCTCTTGCTTTCTTTTAATCCTGCAGTTGAGTAGTGAAGTATGAATAGCTTCTTAGAATACTTCAGTGGGGTTTGGTTAATGTTTGTCCCTGTGAGTTGTGAGAAGCATGGTGATTTTGAGACGTGGTCATCATGTCCAACCTTAAGCTCTTTTGGAGACGATGTTCTGATCGAAGAAGGGTGGATTGAGAATATTGAGCACATGCGTTTGCAGTGTGTAGAGATTGACTTTAGTGCTGGATTCATGGCTTTTCAAATAATCTGAAATTTCAAAAGTCATCAGAAAGTGTTCTTATATATATTTATATTTATATACTTACATACTATTTGTCAAAAAAGCGTGGAACTGTGTAAATTTTTCTTTGATTTGGCTGGAAAGTGTTGATTCAAAGAGATGTGGGTTAAACTTTGCGGCACAAAAAAGGAGGAAGCTATGGTACACAGGGTATACCGTATGTTTAAATTATGACAATTTGTGATTTTCATTATGCCGATTTTTGGTTTTCTAATGCATATTTATGATTCTAGTTACGACTTGTACTTTAAAATTTACCTGTTGAACAGGTCATTAGCAGGTTACTCATAATTAAAAATAATGTTGTTATGTAACCATAATTATTCATACCGGAATCCATAATACTTGTACCCTAACCAAATATATGCATACAATATCAAAAATTAAATAATGCTACCCACAAATGTTATAACAACACCATAAATTGGCATTATCTTACCACAATGAATCGTGCCAAAAAAAAATTGACTCGTATGATATTCCGTAACAAAATCAAAATATGTTGTACCAGAATTAACAATTGTTATACTCAAGCCAAAAATATTTGTAAAATGTCACAAATTTTATAAAATAACCACAATTGTTATGACAACACCTAAAATTGTCATTTTCTTAACACAACGTATCGTATTAAAAGAAAACATATTTAAATACCACAAATTATATAACAAATCACAATTGTTATGACAATATCATAAATTTACGTTTTCTTACCACAATGTGTCGTACCAAAGGAAATTAATTAAAATATTCCATAATAACACATGTCTAAAATACCACAAATTCAGTAATATAACCAAATTTGTTATGACAACACCATAAATTGACGTTTTCATACCCACAACGTGTCGTATAAAAAAATTCAATCGGAATATTCAATTAACGATAGTTATAATCAGCAAAATACTATACTACAATTTCAGTAATATAGCCAAATTTGTTATGACAACATCATAAATTGACGTTTTCATATCCACAAGTTGTCGTATAAAAAAAATTCAATCGAAATGTTCAGTTAACGATAGTTATAATCAGCAAAATACCATACCACAAATTCAGTAATATAACCAAATTTGTTATGATAACACCATAAATTGACGTTTTCATACCCATAACGTGTCGTATAAAAAAATTCAATCGGAATGTTCAGTTAACGATAGTTACAATCAGCAAAATATCATACCACAATTTCAGTAATATTACCAAATTTGTTATGACAACACCATAAATTGACGTTTCCATACCCACAACATGTCGTATAAAAAAAATTCAATCGAAATGTTCAGTTAACGATAGTTATAATAAAAAAATACTATACCACAAATTTAGTAATATAACCAAATTTGTTATGACAACACCATAAATTGGTGTTTTCATACCCACGTGTTGTATAAAAAAATTCAATCAAAATGTTCAGTAAACGATAGTTAAAATAAGTAAAATACCATACCACTAATTTCTTTCAATTCCCAATTCCCGCCACATTATTTTTTCAAATTTTAAAATTTCCACCATATTATCTTAATTTTTGATTCCCTCCACACTATTTTTCAAATTTTTATTTGTCCCTACACAATACCTCAATAATTTAAACTAAAAATGAAATTCTCGCTCAAAATTTTCATCCAAGAAATTCACCAAAAAAGCACTATACCCAAATTTTCGAATACAACTACAATTTCCTCTCAAAATATTAGTCTAAATTAAATTCTTTCTCTACAAAATTTAATTCAAAAAATTAAAATTTCTTCAATTTTTCATGAAAAAATAAGAGGTCACTAAAATAAATAATTATCCAACTGTCTCAAGATACGGATATTCAAAGCGGTGCACTTAACAATTGGCAGTATATATTTGACAGGTGGATTAGTGCCAAACCTTCACCTTATGCATACAAATCCAAATTTAATGGTGGTCCTTGGAACTAGGTTGTGGAAGTACAATATAAATAATTTTGTAAATTTATTGACATTGTACTTTCTTTTTAAACAAATTATTATAGTCGACATACTAATTTACACCAATGACATAGGCTATAATATGATCTACAAGTGCAGGCAGATGCATTTGAGGCTATTGCCTTCTCAAATTTTTAACCTGGAAATAGGGCACCTACGTACAAGAAAATAATATAAAATTAATAGCCTTTAGAATTTCAAATTCTCAATTATGTACCACAGTAAAAAGGTGTTAGAGTTTGGACATTTATCTAAAAGATCAGGGGTTCAAGTCTTGCACCCTTCATTCCTTTTTTTTTTTTTTTTAAGAATTCTATTTTTTGGTTAAATTACATAGAGTCCTTATAGTTTCATACTTCGACAAATCTAGTTGTTCAATTTTAATACAACATTAAAATCTAATAATGAACCATCTGAGCCCCACGTAAGGTTTTTTTTTTTTTTTTTTTATAATCTAAATCGTCTATCTTTTATATAATATCAATTAGGTCACTCGTACTAAGAATGAAGTTGATAGCTTATAGCTAGACACTTAATTGGATGAAAAATATCATTCTATTATTCAATCTGCGTGCCGATGATGGAGCTTCCTAAACCTGATTAAGGCAAAAATTTACGTAGGTGAGTTAATCAACAAACATAAAAAACTCACTGGATTTAATTTTCATTGTTGTGTTACGGTAGCATGGCTACCGTATATTTAACTACAACAAAGGACTAGGTTTCATATTGAATGTACAAAATGTCATTAGTGAGTGTATTTTTAGAATGATCGATCAGGATTATTAGGATGTCAAGTTATACGATATTTAATTTGTGATATTTTAGACATTTATTTTACTTGGGTATAATAATTATTGATTGCGCTACGACATATTTTGGTCTTGTATCTAGTATCTTTTGATCGATTTCTTTTGGTACGACACATTGTGGTAAGTAAGTGCCAATTTTTGGTGTTGTCATAACAATTGTGGTTATGTTATATAATTTGTAATATTTTACATACCAGGGAGAGGGAGAGAAAGTCAAGGAGGAGAGAACAACCTGTTACCTGCTAAGCCCTTTTTTTATTTTATTAATTGATTTAATCAATGGGTGGTTTAGATTATTCACTTTGAAATCCAAGGGTTTAAAATCATGGTGCGTACGGTACACCCCCTAATAAGGGGTGTGTACCATAGGACTATCCTGCAAAAAAATGATCGATTATGGTTTAAATTCTTCGATTTGGCTTCTATTTTGGGTATTGATTTGGTGATTTTGGGTTGTGGAGGGAGTTTTAGCTTATTGGTTTGGATCAGCCTAATTTCTTTTTTCTTTTTGGCTAAAAGACCATCAGGAAAGTTCAATGTCATGCGTGAAGCATGCCGATGGGGAAATGTAGATTGGAAACCAGCAGAGACCTTGCAATGGGTTTTATTACATCTGCTAGTGCTTGAAACAGATTAAATGTCCCAAACGCAAACCACCTCTAGCATAAATGTCCCAAACGCAAACAAGTCAGTGCTTATACTAGCTTTTCCGTTACGTGCCAACTCAGGTGCAATATAACCGAGGGTTTGGGCTACATGAGAGGTTTGAGGATCAGTTCCGTGATCACATAACTTGGCAAGCCCAAAATCCGCTAATCTTCCATTGAATTCGTTGTCTATCAACACGTTGCTGGCTTTGATGTCTCTGTGAATGACAAACTGTACCCATTGTTGGTGGTGCAAATAGAGGAGTTCTGAAGCCACGTCTTTGATGATCTTAAAACTTTGCATCCAATTTAGGGTCCCCTTGGGCTGGCCATTGCTGGCCGGCAGATACAATTGCAATTGCCAAAATCCTCTTGATTTGTTTATCATCTTTTACTTGTCGACTTTGGGGAAGCTTGGGAAGGTGTGACAAGTCAATTTGTCGGGCTTGACCATTCATATTGAAACTCCAACCTAGTACGTAATGATCCGCTTGAAGTAAGCCTGTGGAGGATGAAAACCCCACGTACATATACTCTAGCAGGAATGGTGAAAGATCCTTTGTCAAGGATAAGAGTGGGAGTTCAGGTTTGGGTATGTGAATAGGTGACATGGTAACATTAAGTTGTCTGTTTATGCTATCGTATTCCACCCAAACCTGCATTGGGTCACCACTTTTGAGACTAAGATTCCTGAAAGAACCATTTTGATCTGCAAAGTAGCCTGCAGGATCAGATTTGATTGAACGCAAGCTGGTAATATCGACGCCCACATGGTTGTCGTTTATGTCATCAAACTCAAAGTCCTGGACAGTTTCGAACTCAACTGCAACTATATAATTTGAATTATTCCCGTTGTTTTTGCTGTTGAAGAGCCCTAGATATTGGCTGGGAAGGGCTCCGGGAATCTCTTTGTTTGGTGACATAATAAACGCTATTCCGTGGCCGCTGAGTTTCACGTACTCAGGTACAATTGCAAAGATGAAAGTAGTAGAAAAGGAAATTACACTAGCGTTTGAGGAGTTCTTGAATTGGATGGGAAATTTGTAGAAAGCATGGCCGATGGCATACGCTTTTCCTGAAGAATTGGTTAGTGTGAAGAGGCCATTGGAACCGGGTTCAGCTGTTCCAACCAGCTTCAGATATCCATTGAAAGTGAAATCGTCTGGAATATTGTTGCTAGAAGTTGCAAATTACAACTTGCACACCTATGGGAAGGAAATTCCAAATTGTGGAACAGCAGTCACCATAGAAAAAGGAAAAAGCTATACCGGTTAACTAATTCACCATGGAAAGACTTGGAAAATCTCTCTCAAGACTCTCTCTCCCTCTCTCTGTTGGAACAAGTTATCATGTCTATGCTGCTTCTAAAATTATTTATGTTCACAAGGGAATGTGAGAGACTAAGCAGAATGTGCATATCAATCATCTCCTAGGCTTGTTATGCTTGGATTTCGTTTTATCACAGACAAAAACTCAACCAATGAAGTACATCGATGCAGAATAAAGCTCCCAAGAGAGAGAGAGGCCTGGGAAAAACTAATCTCTGAGCAAGAAGGATCACCAACGATCACATAATGTGGGATTATGTTAGGATCTTGAATTTGCTAAAATTTGGCCGAGAGGGGGCACATTATCTTAAATAGCCTTTACATTTTCATACGCGTAACAATGGATATGCTAATTCATATTACGCACAGCACGATTGTAGATTGAAAACCAGTACAGAGGCATTGAAAGAGGTCAAAACATCTTATCAATGGAGTTTATTACATTTGCTAGTACCTAAAACAGATTCAAGGTCGCGACACCCAATTCCCTGTGGTATCACTCAATACACCCGCTATTTGTTGCACGTAACACAAGATGGCATCCATTATGCTGGCCAATACAGCGTTTCAGAACCCTGTTATAGACATGTAGGATTTGAAGAGAGGCTTAAGATTACAAGGCAAAATAACTAGAAGATACTTTAAATAGAAACTTATAACAAAGCTTTTGTTGAAAAAGCAGTCATTGATGAATAAGTAATTCAACGGCCTGTAGAGGTAAACGGCTCTGAGATCGTCAATGAAGTAACTGAAGATGGTAGTTTCACATCCTGCTCATTTGAGGCTTCTCCGAAATCGCAGGACTTGATAATATCGCCCAAGTTATCAGGTAGTTGAGCTCTACCTTCTAAATATTGCACGACGGTAGACATGCTCGGCCTTGCTGCAGCTACGGCGTGTGAGCAGAGTAACCCAAGCTTCAACAATAACTCAGCCTCCTCAACCAAGTATTCAGTACCTAGTTGTCTATCAATTGCCTCAAGAATGTTGCCCCTTTCCAAGCACTCGAATACCCAATCTACCAAAATGACTTCCTCTGGAGAGGCTCGTGGGTCGACTGGCCTTCTACCACAAACCACCTCTAGCATAAATGCCCCAAACGCAAACAAGTCCGTGCTTGTACTTGCTTTTCCGTTACGTGCCAACTCAGGAGCGATATAACCAAGGGTTCCGGCTACATGAGAGGTTTGGGGATCAGTTCCGTGATCACATAACTTGGCAAGCCCAAAATCCCCTAATCTTCCATTGAATTCATTGTCTACCAATACATTGCTGGCTTTGATGTCTCTGTGAATGATAACCTGTACCCATTGTTGGTGCAAATAGAAGAGCCCTGACGCTACGTCTTTGATGATCTTAAACCTTTGCATCCAATTTAAGGTCCCCTTGAGCTGGCCATAAAGAAACCTGTCAAGACTTCCGTTGGGCATGTAATCGTAAACCAAAAGGAGTTCTTGCTTACGCCGGCAGTAACCAAGAAGGCGGACTAGGTTTGGGTGCCGTAGGCGGCCTATGGTAGCGATTTCTGCCACAAATTCCCTCAATCCTTGCCTTGAATCATGAGCAACCCTTTTAACTGCAACCTGTATGTTTGATGTTGGAAGTACACCTCGGTATACTCTACCAAAACCTCCCCGCCCACGCAGTTCTCTGTCTTTGAAACCCTTTGTAGCAACGAATAGATCCTTGTAACCAAATCTGTGAGGGCCATATTGGACCTCCCAATCCTCAAGGACTTCCATGATTTTCTTCATCCTTCTCATGAAAAGAAAACCAAAGATCAGGACTAGGAATAGAAGAAATGCTATTGTTGGCAATATAATTGCCAATAGCCTCTTGATTCGTTTATCATCTCTCACTTGTTGACTTTGGGGGAGCTTCGGAAGGCGAGACGTATCGATTTGTTGGGCTTCACCATTCATCTTGAAACTCCAACCTAGTATGTATTGATCCGCTTGAAGTAAGCCGGTGGAGGATGAAAACCCCACGTACATATACTCTAGCAGGAATGGTGAAAGATCCTTTGTCAAGGATAAGAGTGGGAGTTCAGGTTTGGGTATGTGAATAGGTGACATGGTAACATTAAGTTGTCTATTGATGCCATCATATTCCACCCAAACCTGCATTGGGTCACCACTTTTGAGATCTAGTTCCCTGAAAGAACCATTTTGATCATCAAAGTAGCCTGCAGGAGTAGATTTGATTGAAATCAAGCTGTTAATGTCGACGCCCACATGGTTGTCGTCTATGTCGGCAAACTCAAAGTCCTGGACAGTGTCGAGCTCAACTGCAACTATATGATTTGAACTATTCTCGAAGTTTTCGCGGTTGAATAGCCCTAGATATTGGCTGGGAAGGGCTCCGGGAATCTCTTTGTTTGGTGACATAACGAACGCTATGCCGTGGCCACCGAGTTTCGGGTACTCGGGTACAATTGCAAAGATGAAAGTAGTAGAAAAGGAAATAACACTAGCGTTTGAGGAGTTCTTGAATTGGATGGGAAAGTTGTAGAAAGCATGGCCGATCGATCGGGTAGAAGAGTTGGTTAGAGTGAAGAGGCCATTTGAACTGAGCTCGGCACGTCCATCCAGCTTCAGATATCCATTGAAAGTGAAATCGTCTGGAATATTGTTGCTAGAAGTTGCAAATTTCAGGAGAAGTAGCAAAATGGCGATGCAACAATTCATGGCTACTTCGTCGTCTTCTTTTTCTTACCAATGCAGCAATTGTAACAGAGATATATTTAATAAGTGTTATCTGTGAGCTTCACTGAAATCCAGTCTTTGCGATCTTTTGCAGTAGTCAACTATGGAAAAGAAATTTCAAGTGGTGGGACAGCAGTCAGCGTGGGAAAAGCTATATCATTTCCGAAAAGCAAAAATGTTTTTGGTCACCCTCCAAACGAGGGAGCGGAAGCTTGTACGATACGAAATAACTGAGGAATGGGAATTATGATTTACAATGTGACCACCCACGGGCTCTAAGGTAGGGGCGGAGCTATGTTGTGTCCCCTGGCCTCGGTCCCGGCTTTTTGAGTGTCTGAATTTTAAATTTTTTTTATCTTGTATGTATATACATGATGTTAAATATTATTGATAATTATTCGTGTATAACTACTTATAATCTTAATAATTTTAGTTCGATTTGATAAAAAATATGTTATTTTACATTCTCATTTCTCAATTTTTTTCAGAAATAAAAAAATGAGCACATGATATTTGATGTAACCTAAAGAATCATTTTAATTTGACAAATGTAAAAAAATGAGCACATGATAGTTGATGGAGCCTAAAGAATCATTTTAATTAACAAATGTAATGAATTGAAGAGCAAAAACCTTACTATATAATAAATATATGTTCCGACAAAAAATATACTCCTTTCGTTCCAAATTGGATGACAATTTTTTATATTTGTGTCAATTTCAATTACTTATATATTTCAGTATGAATATTAAAAACTATGCAATATGGATCTTGTTTGATAGTTTTCGATTAGTTCTATTATAGAAGGTTTTCAAACTCATGAAAAACATTATAAATGGGAAGATATAAATAATGAAAAATGACAAATTTTAAAAAATTTCATCCATTTTGAGCCGGAGAGAGTATGTCATACTAAGCCACTCCCGGATTAAAATTCTGGCTCCGCTACTATTCTAAGGGTGGGTGGGATCGATTCCGGATTACAGAAAAAGAAACAAAAGGATTAGTAATAATATTCCCCCTCCGCATTGTTTTCATCAAGATCGAGCCGGAGCGTGAGGGATCAAGCAGAACGTGTATATCATGGGCAATGATAACAAAAGTTGAGAAATGGAAAGGTACCTTTCCCCTCTTTTTGACTTCTGTTTTAGAAAGTGGAAAACATAAAACGCGTTTCACAAATATCCATTTTTCTCGCAAACAACCAAACACTCATAATGGGATATATATGGGGTTGTTTGGGAGGCTCCTTTTTGGCTTTTTATTTTTAACTTTTTTTCTTTTTGACTTTTTGGATTATGGGCAGAAAGTGTTTTGATTTTGGTAGAGTGTTTGGGAGATATGTACAGAATGCATTTTGCAACAGGAGTAGTGGTTGGAAGATAAATGATCAAAATAAATTATTTGGTATTTTTTACCGTGTTGCCCTTGGTTCTTATTATGTTAAATATTGTGTGTTCTTGCAGTTAACATTTATGTACCCCTTAATTGAAACTCTCCAATTTTTTGCTAATTAGGAAGAATCACATATTTCAAACTGATTAAAAGCAAAAAAGAAACGATTTAACTAAAATTAACAATTATACTCAAATCCCACTAAAACAAAGAATGCATTTATTCAGTTTGGAGTTGTACTATTATCATTCATTATTATTTCCAGTGCATCACGGTGTATTATTTTCTTAAAGAAATAATGAAATCAACGTTGTTTCACCCAACGAAAGTACAAGGGTTTTAGTTATTATCAAAATAGGACGAGGACAATTGAGTCTTTTAGCTTCAACCCAAAACAAGAATCGGAAGATCGAAAGAGTAAAAATCGTACGATATTAACAAGTATATGTTTTGATAAAAAATATACTCACTCCGTCCTAAATTGGATGACAATTTTTTATATTGGTGTCAATTTCAATTCCTTATATCTTTCAAAATGAATCTTAAAAAATAAGCAATATGGATATTCTATGATAGTACTCAATAAGTTCTATTATAGCCTTTTACTGTCTTCCATTTAAAGCAACGAAAAGTTGGTTGGCCGTCTTAACACCACAACTCTCAAATCTACATATCCAGTCAAGCTATTTGGATATTCCCTTCGGTACGATACCTTGTCTTACCAGTTTATTATGCTTTCGAAAACCTAGCAGTACGTTTGGGGTTTATTCGCATTATTTGGAGAATTAAGCATAAACACATGCACAATCCGATGAACATTGATACTGATAGAGTGGAAGTGGGCAGTATCCATGATTAATTTTGTCTCAAGTAGGACAACCCAAAATTGAAGTTCATTAAACAGGTCAAGTGCTATAATGCACCACTTCCATGAGAAATCGTCATCCGTCAATATCCTTTCATCACGGTGTTTAGCAGATTGATTCATTGTAACAAAGGAACTTCATAAGAAAATAAGGCTTTGTTCCTTTGGGCTTTCCAAAACCATCTCCTATCTCTTAGCATTGTTTTTAATAAGTTTTCACTCCATTTATAGTTTCATTTTTCTATCCATCTCTCTCCACTTATTACTCCAAAAACCCCTATTAAACAACCCCTAAGTTTTTACCATTACTATATCTTCGATACTGAGTTAATGGAAATTATTAAACCTTCAATCAAACCTTATTCATGACACTATGAAAGCTACAAAGTCACTTGCAAACCAATACATCTAAGTTTATACCTCCAAGAACTCTAAGTGCGAGTACATTGTTCTACTTCTCGTTATGGGCCCCGTGACGATGAGGTTTTTAGTCTTCTTACAACCCAATTTTGAAAAAACAAAAAGAATTGTTATTATGATTTGATTTCACAAACATTTAGCACTTTCAAAATCCTCGTTATCGATATACGACAGGTCTTTATTCAATTAAAAATGAGGGATATGAGAGTTTCTTACCGAAATAATTTACTTTTCAATTCTCTGAGGGTAAATTGGTCATATTTTTTAATGTACTAATTGTTTAAGATTTAAACTACTTGGGTTAGAAACTACACTCAACAAGCTTTACAATGGTTCAAACCTTGCGAAAATTGGAGCTCGGGATTATCCGGAATAAACCTGCAAAGTTTGAACAATTTTTGAGTTTCAAATGTGCCTCAGGCGCAAATTCATGCGCCCAGGCGCGACCTTGAAATTTCCAAACTTTGCGGCCTTGTCACGGGCACTCCCGATCTCCGATTTACGCGTGGTTTGAACCGTTGGAAAGCTTGTCTATCCTACTTTTTAATTAACCAAATTCGTTTGACTCCGAAGTTGATTATACGTCAAAAGATATGACAATTTTACCGTCAGCTTGTCGAAAAATAATCTATATTGGGAAAATCGGTGAATCACTCCAACATTAAAACGGAAAGAAGCCAACTTTATATCGATTAAAAGGGTATTCAAAATGTTAAAAGATTGAGGGAACGAATCATAAAAATAAAATATTTTGGTTTATGAAAAATTAGTCGAGATTAAACCAACTCAAAGCTTGATGGAGCCACCAAATGCATAGAAGTGGTCCGACGATCCCTCCCACCAAATGCACGACGTAATTGGATAAACCGAATGTCTCCCTTGTAATTAATAACTCAACTGATGTTCACATTTAAATTTTTTTTCCACGCTAAGAATCGAATGACTAATTACAGGGGGATTAATTGTGGGGAAGGTCCCCCTCTATCATGATGATGAAGTAAATAAGGGTTCCGATGGTGGAGAGGAGGCCTGTGGTTATGTGGTCGTAAGATGATTATGATGACGTGGAAGTGCAGTAGTCGTGGTGGTGTTGCATGGGGTGGTGTGATAGTCATAGCAGCGAAGTCGTGGCCGCGCGTTTTTGTGACAGTGGTTAAATGAAAACGGAGGTGTTAGGGTTGAGATGTAGCGCCAACGGTGGTAGCAGAGTGGAAGTGCGGTAGTAGAGATGGTGAAGTTATGTTCGTGTGGGTGGTGAAGGGATGGAGGAAGAGGGGTTGTATTACATTGACAATGTAGGTGGCGGAGTGGTACTAGTAGTACTCTGATGAGGTTTGTAGTCTTCCTACTACCCAATTTTCATAAAACAAACAGAATTGTTTTTATGATTTGATTTCACCAACCTTTAGTACTTTCAAAATCCTCGTTATTGATATACAATAGGTCTTTATCCGATTAAAAATGAGGGAGATGAGAGTTTTTACCGAAATAATTACTTTTCAACTCTCTGAGGGTAAATTGATCATATTTTTTAATGTACAAATTGTTTAAGATTTAAACTACTTGGGTTAGAAACTACACTTAACAAGCTTTACAACGGTTCCAACCTTGCGAAAATCGGAGTGCGGGAGTATCCGGAATAAACCCGCAAAGTTTGAATAATTTTCGAGTTTCAAATTCGCCTCAGGTGCACTCTATGGCGCCCAGGCACGACCTTGAAATTTCAAAACTTTGCGGCCTTGTCACGGGCACTGCCGATCACCGATTTGCCCGTGGTTTGAACCGTTAGAAAGCTTGTCTATCCTACTTTTTAATTAACCAAATTCGTTTGACTCCGAGGTTGCTTATACGTCAAAAGATATGACAATTTTATCCTCAACTAATCGAAAAATAATCTATATTGGGAAAATCCTTGAATCACGCCAACATTAAAACGGAACGAAGTCAACTTTATATCAATTAATAGGTTATTCAAAATGCTAAAAGATTGAGGGATTGAATCATAAAAATAATGTATTTTGGTTTATGAAAAATTAGTCGAGATTATACCAACTCAAAGCTTGTTGGTGCCACCAAATGGATAGAAGTGGTCCGACGATCCCACGAAATGCACAACGCAACTGGAAAAACTGAATGTCTCCCTTGTAATGTATAACTCAATTGGTGTTTATATTAAATTTTTTTTTTCCTCACTAAGAATCAAAGGACTAATTTTAGGGGGATTAATTGTGGGAAAGGTCCCCTCTATCATGATGATGAAGTAAATAAGGGTTCCGATGGTGGAGTGGAGGCTTGTGGTTATGTGGTTCAAAAAGGATGATGATGACGTGGAAGTGTAGTAGTCATGGTGGTGTTGCATGGGGTGGTGTGATTGTCATAGCACCGAAGTCGTGGCCGCGCGTTTTTGTTACAGTGATTAAATGAAAACGAATGTGTTAGGGTTGAGACTTAGTGCCAACGGTGGTAGCAGAGTGGAAGTGCGGTGGTGGTGATGGTGAAGTTATGTTCGTGTGGGTGTTGAAGGGATGGAGGAGGAGGGGTTGGATTACGGTGACAATGTAGGTGGCGGAGTGGTACTGGTAGTACTCCGATGAGGTTTGTAGTATTCTTACTACCCAATTTTCATAAAATGAGAAGAATATTTTTTTATGATTTTGAAAAACCCTACTTTGCTACTCCAATCAATCAAGCAAAAGTAAATATGTGGAAACCCTAAATGGAAAAAAACCACGGGAAGGAATCAAGCACTATAGAAAAACATTGTATGGTTACAATCGAACTTAATACTCAATTGAGAATCCTCACAATTGACTCAAGAACGATAGCTGAATCGTCATTCACCGTACCCCGTGCTTTATTGCCGCTGCCTCGTATCCTCAAGCCTTCCAATTACCCTTCCAGAAATCCACTCGAAGCAACTCAACGATTGAGATATATATTTGAACTTCAATCTCTGTTCTTTTACCCACGACGGCAAGTATATTGGCTGCAGTATCTATCTCCTTGCATAGAAACCCAAAGCAGCTCTCGTTATATAGAAAACCCAAAGCAGCTCTCCGTTTTGACTGCCGTCCCTCTTTTTTCCTTAACCTAGTAGACTAATAAAACATGTATAAATATAACACGCATAAACCGATCAACTCCAAGATCGATCGATCACTCGATCAGTTTCCGGCCCCCAACTATATACGGTCCAAGAAAGCAGTAGCACTGGACTGACAGTCGGATTAAACGGTGATCCATCAGTTCACTAGTTTCATTTAGCCTTCGCCAAAACACACGCTCAATTACAATAAAATAGATTCCTTCCACTCTAATCCTATACAGACTCGCTACGCTTTAAAAAAAATACAACTCGATAAATTAAGAATGGGATACAAAGAAAAATGCATTTTGTCGAGGGAATTGCCAACTAAAAAATAGTATCACTTTTTGGAGTTAACAGATTTGATTTCACCAACATTTAGTACTTTGAAAATCCACGTTATCGATATACAATAGGTCTTTATCCAATTAAAAATGAGGGAGATGAGAGTTTTTTACCGAAATAATTTACTTTTAAACTCTCTGAGGGTAAATTGGTCATATTTTTTAATGTACAGATTGTTTAAGACTTAAACTACTTGGGTTAGAAACTACACTCAACAAGCTTTAAATGGTTCAAACCTTGTGGAAATCGGAGTTCGGGAGCATCCGGAATAATCCCGCAAAGTTTGAACAATTTTTGTGTTTCAAATGCGCCTTAGGCGCAAATGCATGCGCGCCAAGTGCATTCTATGGCGCCCAGGCGCGACCTTGAAATTTCCAAACTTTGCGGCCTTGTCACGAGCAATAGCGATCTCCGATTTGAACGTGGTTTGAACCGTTGAAAAGCTTGTCTATCCTACTTTTTAATTAACCAAATTCGTTTGACTCCGAAGTTGCTTATACGTACGTCAAAGGATATGACAATTTTACCCTCAACTTGTCAAAAAATAACCTATATTGGGAAAATCCGTGAATCACTCCAACATTAAAACGGAATGAAGCCAATTTATAACGATTCAAAGGGTATTCAAAATGTTAAAAGATTGTGGGATTGAATTGTAAAAATAATGTATTTTGGTTTATGAAAAATTAGTCGAGATTAAACCAACTCAAAGCTTGTTGGAGCCAACAAATGCATAGAAGTGGTCCGACGATCCCACCAAATGCACGACACAGCTGGATAAACCGAATGTCTCCCTTGTAATGTATAACTCAACGGATGTTTATATTTAAATTTTTTTTTCCTCGCTAAGAATCAGAGGACTAATTATAGGGGGATTGTGGGGAAGGTCCCCCTCTATCATGATGATGAAGTAAATAAGGGTACCAATGGTGGAGTGGAGGCATGTGGTTATGTTGTCCTAAAATGATGATGACGTGGAAGTGTAGTAGTCGTGGTGGTGTTGCATGGGGTGGAGTGATCCTCGTTGCAGCGAAGTCGTGGCCGCGCGTGTTTGGGACCATGGTTAAATGAAAACGGAGGTGTTAGGGTTGAGATGTAGTTGCAATGGTGGTAGCAAAGTGGAAGTGCGGTGGTAGTGATGGTGAATTTATGTTCGTGTGGGTGGTGAAGGGATGGAGGAGGAGGGGTTGTATTACGGTGACAATGTAAGGGGTGGAGTGGCGCTGGTAGTACTCCGATGAGGGTTTTAGTCTTCTTACTACCCAATTTTCATAAAACAAAAAGAATTATTTTTATGTTTTGATTTCACCAACATTTAGTACTTTCAAAATCCTTGTTATCAACATACAATAGGTCTTTATCCATTTACAAATGAGGGAGATGAGAGTTTTTTACCAAAATAATTTACTTTTCAACTCTCTGAGGGTAAATTGGCCATTTTTTTTAATGTACAAATTGTTTAAGATTTAAACTACTTGGGTTGGAAACCATACTCGACAAGATTTAAAACTATTCAAACCTTGCGAAAATCGAAATTCGGGAGTATCCGGAATAAACCCGCAAAGTTTGAACAATTTTCGAGTTTCAAATGCGCCTCAGGCGCAAACGCATGCGCCCCAGGCGCATTCTCTAGCACCCAGGCGCAACCTTGAAATTTCCAAACTTTTCAGCCTTGTCACGGGCACTTCCGATCTCCAATTTGCACGTGGTTTGAACCGTTGGAAAGCTTGTCTATCCTACTTTTTAATAAACCAAATTCATTTGACTCCAAAGTTGCTTATATGTCAAAGGATATGACAATTTTACCCTCAACTTGTTGAAAAAAAAACCTATATTGGGAACATCAGTGAATCACTCCAACATTAAAATAGAACGAAGCCAACTTTATAACGAATAAAAGGGTATTCAAAATGCAAAAAGATTGAGGGATTGAATTGTAAAAATATTTTATTTTTATTTTTGAAAAATTAGTTGAGATTAACTAACTCATAGCTTGTTGGAACCAACTCAAAGCTTGTTGGAGCCAACAAATGCATAGAAGTGGTCCGACGATGCCACCAAATTCATGACGCAACTGGATAAACCGAATGTCTCTCTTGTAATGTTTAACTCAACAGATGTTTATATTTAATTTTTATTTTCCTCGCTAAGAATCAAAGGACTAAGTAAGGG
The DNA here is from genome assembly GCA_014282245.1 of Rhododendron simsii. Lineage (NCBI taxonomy): Eukaryota > Viridiplantae > Streptophyta > Magnoliopsida > Ericales > Ericaceae > Rhododendron > Rhododendron simsii. Next base: position 27,652,251 of record CM024961.1, read on the forward strand.
GGATTAATTGTGGGGAAGGTCCCCCTCTATCATGATGATGAAGTAAATAAGGGTTCCGATGGTGGGGTGGCGGCCCGTGGTTATGTTGTCCTAAAATGATGATGATGACGTCGAAGTGTGGTAGTCATGGTGGTGTGGCATGGGGTGGTGTGATCGTCGTAGCGGCAAAGTCGTGGCCGCGCGTGATTGTGACAATGGTTAAATGAAAACGGAGGTGTTAGGGTTGAGATGTAGTGCCAATGGTGGAGGCAGAGTGGAAGTGTGGTGGTAGTGATGGTGAAGTTATGTTCGTGTGGGTGTGTGGGCACACGCCCCGAAAATCGCCCGATTTAGGTTTCGAATGGATATTGTTTGGGGGGCGGCCCTTTTGGAAAATAGCGCGGCGAAACGCTTCGATTCAGAGTCGCCACTCGGGTTTTAGCGGAAGAACACCCAAGGAACCGAACTCGAGAACGTTTGCTACGTTTTGCTTTGATTTGAAAAAGGTTTGACTTGATTTGAAAAGGCGTAGACTGGTCCGTCGTCACCTTCGATATCTGAGGTTCGGGAGCCAGGTTACGAGAGGGGAAGGGTTTTATGGCACCCCTCTCGCCCAATCCGGAGATCGGTCTCTACTCGGGCATTTTATTAAAACATTTGCATTTTTCTCTCATTTGATCATTTTTAGCCAGTTAGGGCGGGGGAACAGTTAATAGGGATTAAAACTGTAACACGTTGCAGTTTGCATGACAAAAATGTTTATGGATGCTAGTTTGCTTGCTTGAATTGAATTAAATGTAAGAACATAGATTGAGAACAAGCGCTGCCAGAAGTTCAACGGGGTGATGTACGCTGCCCGTCGGGTGCATGAGCAGGCGACATGCTGGCACGCCATGGCCAAGCCACTGCACGCCAGCACACCCTGCGCACGCCACCTTCAGACTGGCGTACACTACCACACCGATTTCTTACAGCTCCTACTCTCAATCCTCTGAGCTCTGGAAGGGACCAGTACACACCCAGGGCAAACCACGCAATTTATAACATGGATTATACACATGTACAGGCATAAGGGACGGCCAGCAGCCAGGAAAATAGCAAGACAGACCCCATAAATAGAGTGGGGAGGAACAAGAGGCCAGGATTGAACTGGGATGTAAGGGCCAGGCACTGGTCTTTAACAAACATGCCGTACGCCACCCTGTGGGAGTTGTACGCCAGGTCCATATGTGAACCAGTGTTTGGCTTTACATCATCTGGGTTCTGGAACATGACCAGACATACCCCAGAGGCCTTGAGAATAAAGAAAGTGCAAGTATTGAAAGCTACATTTGAACAGTTCTAAAATACAGAAAGCAATAGACTGGTTTTTAGCATGCTATAAGGTGATGACATAAAGAAAATGAGCAATAAATGAGCCCTACATGATCCCCACGCCAACTGTGCACGTACAGCCAAAGGTGGCGTACGGCTAAGGGAAGATGGCGCGCGCCATGTCTTGGCTCCTACGACTGGTTCATTTTACCAGAAAGGGGCCTGGACTAGTATCAGCTACTAGCCAGAACCCTTCTGGTTCCCCTCAGGGGTTGAAAACAGAACGCAGCACAAAGGTGGTATACCTTTGGTGCAAGTGAGAGGAGGGATGGTGATGAGCTTTGGTTGAAGATGGAGGCTATATAATCACTGATCAATAGAGAAAGGAGGTGTGAAACTTCTCTATCTCTCACTCTCACAATGGGAGAACAAGAGCAAGAGAGAAGAGAGGGAATAGGCTTGGAGAGTAATGTGGTTAACCCCTTGCAAATGAATGCAAGGGGGGTATTTATGGTGGAGAGAGGGACTGAGATCAGAGGGGCTGGTCAGCTGTGGTTAAGGCTTGGTTGAGTTAAAGAGGGGGAGAGTCTCATGCATTTAATGCATGAGACTAGGTGATGGCTTGGGTAGGAGAGAGAGGGGGACGTCCCCTGCGGAAGCAATGATCAGGAGGCTCTGCAGTGTACTCTGGCAGTTACAAAGTTTCGAGCACGTGACAGAAAAGCGGTGATTTGACCGGCCTTGACCATGCGTACGCCACCTTTACTATACCGTGCGCCAGGTCAAACTCAGTCAACGGTCGATGTCCGACACGTGGCAAATACCTGGCGCACGCCAAGGAGTAGGTGGCGTAAGCAAGGTATAGTTTTGCTGAGGCTCATTTGGCTCAGGTTTGAAGAGGCTTGAAATGGTTTGAAAGAAGAGGGTCCAACGCTCAAAGCTCAAATCCTCCCATCGACTCTGAACTGTTCTCGACCGCTTATCATCATCGGGTCAATCAAAGAAAGTAAAAGGACTAATCCGGACAGTCCAGAATGGGGTGTCTACATGGTGGTGAAGGGATGGAGGAGGAGCGGTTGTATTACGGTGACAATGTAGGGGGTGGAGTGGTGCTGGTAGTACTCCGATGAGGTTTGTAGTCTTCTTACTACCCAATATTCATAAAACAAAAAAGAATTCTTTTAATGTTTTTCTTTCACCAACATTTAGTACTTTCAAAATCCTCGTTATCGATATACAATAGGTCTTTATCCAATTAAAAATGAGGGATATTAGAGGTTTTTACCGAAATAATTTACTTTTCAACTCTCTGAGGGTAAATTGGTCGTATTTTTTAATGTACAAATTGTTTAAGATTTAAACTACTTGCGTTGGAAACTACACTCAACAAGCTTTACAATAGTTCCAACCTTGCGAAAATTGGAGTTCGGGGGTATCTGGAATAAACCCGCAAAGTTTGAACAATTTTTGAGTTTCAAATGCCCCTCAGGCACAAATGCATGCGCCCCATGCGCATTCTATGGTGCCCAGGCGCGACATTGAAATTTCCAAACTTTGCGGCCTTGTCACGGGCACTCCCGATCTTTGATTTGCACGTGGTTTGAACCGTTGGAAAGCTTGTATATCCTACTTTTTAATTAACCAAATTTGTTTGACTCCGAAGTTGCTTATACGTCAAAGGATATGACAATTTTACCCTCAACTTGTTGAAAAATAACCTATATTGGGAAAATCCGTGATTCACTCCAACATTTAAACGAAACGAAGCCAACTTTATAACGATTAAAAGGGTACTCCAAATGCTAAAAGATTGGGGGATTGAATCATAAAAATAATGTATTTTGATTTTTGAAAAATTAGTCGAGATTAACCAACTCAAAACTTGTTGGAGCCAACAAATGCATAGAAGTGGTCCGACAATCCCACCAAATGGACGACGCAACTGGATAAACCGAATGTCTCCCTTGTAATGTATAACTCAACTGATGTTTATATTTAATTTTTTTTTCCTTGCTATGAACCAAAGGACTAATTACAGGGGGATTAATTGTGGGGAAGGTCCCCACTAGCTATCATGATGATGAAGTAAATAAGGGTTCCGATGGTGGAGTGGAGGCCTGTGGTTATGTTGTCCTAAAATGATGACGACGACGTGGAACTATTGTAGTCGGGGTGGTGTTGCATGGGGTGGTGTGATCGTTGCAGCGGTGAAGTTGCTGCCGCGCGTGTTTGTGACAATGGTTAAATGAAAACGGAGGTGTTAGGGTTGAGATGTAGTGCCAACGTTTGTAGCAAAGTGGAGGTGCAGTGGTCGTGATGATGAAGTTATGTTCGTGTGGGTGGTGAAGGGATGGAGGAGGGGTTCTATTACGGTGACAATGTATGTGGCGGAGTGGTAATGGCAGTACGCCGATGAGGTTTGTTGTCTTCTTACTACCCAATTTTCATAAAACAAAAGGAATTGTTTTCATGCTTTGATTTCACCAACATTTTGTACTTTCAAAATCCTCGTTATCGATACACAATAGGTCTTTATCCCATTAAAAATTATGGAGATGAGAGTTTTTTACCGAAATAATTTAGTTTTCGACTCTCTGAGGGAAAATTGGTCATATTTTTTAATGTACAAATTGTTTAAGATTTAAACTACTTGGGTTGGATTCTACACTCAACAAGCTTTTCGATGGTTCCAACCTTGCGATAATTGGAGTTCGGGTGTGTCCAGAATAAACCCGCAAAGTTTAAACAAATTTCGAGTTTCAAATGCGCGTCAGGCGCAAATGCATGAGCCCCAGGCGCGGCGTTTAAATTTCAAAACTTTGCGGCCTTGTCACGGGCACTCTCGGTCTCCGAATTGCATGGGATCTGAACCGTAGGAAAGCTTGTCTATCCCAGTTTTTAATTAACCAGATTCGTTTGACTCCGAAGTTGCTTATACATCAAAAGATATGGCAATTTTACCCTCAACTTGTTGAAAAATAACCTATATTGGGAAAATTCGTGAATCACTCCAACAATAAAATGGAACGAAGTCAACTTTAGTTCGATTAAAAGGGTATTCAAAATGCGAAAAGATTGAGCGATAGTATCCTAAAGCAATGTGTTTTGGTTTATGGAAAATTAGTCTAGAATAAACCAACTCAAAGTTTGTTAGAACCACCAAGCGCATAGAAGTGGTCCGACGATCCCACCAAATGCACGACGCAACTGGAAAAACCGAATGTCTCCCTTGTAATGTATAACTCAGCTGATGTTTATATTTAAAATTTTTTTTTCCTTGCTAAGAATCAAAGGACTAATTACAGGAGGATTAATTGTGGGGAAGGTCCTCCTCTATCATAATGATGAAGTAAATAAGGGTTCTGATTGTGGAGTGGAGGCCTGTGGTTATGCGGTCCTAAAATGATGATGTTGACGTGGAAGTGTATTAGTCGTGGTGGTGTTGCATGGGGTGGTGTGATAGTCGTAGTAGCGAAGTCGTGGCCGCGCGTGTTTTCGTGATAGTGGTTAAATGAAAACGGAGGTGTTAGGATTGAGATGTAGAGTAAACGGTGGTAGCAGAGTGGAAGTGCTGTGGTAGTGATGGTGAAGTTATGTTCGTGTGGTTGGTGATGGGATGGAAGAGGAGGGGTTGTATTACGGTGACAATCTAAGTGGTGGAGTGGTACTGGTAGTACTCCGACGAGGTTTGTAGTCTTCTTACTACCCAATTTTCATAAAACTAAAAGAATTGTTTTTATATTTTGATTTCACCAACATTTAATACTTTCAAAATCCTCGTTATCGATATACAATAGGTCTTTATCCAGTTAAAAATGAGGGAGATAGTTTTTTACCGAAATAATTTACTTTTCAACTCTCTGAGGGTAAATTGGTCATATTTTTTAATGTACAAATTGTTTAAGATTTAAACTACTTGGGTTGGAAACTACACTCAACAAGCTTTATAACAGTTCCAACCTTACGAAAATCGGAGTTCGGCAGTATTGGAATAAACCCGCAAAGTTTAAAAAAAATTCGTGTTTCAAATGCGCCTCAGGCGCAAATTCATGCGCCCCAAGCGCATTCTATGTCGCCCAGGCGCGAACATGAAATTTACAAACTTTGCGGGTCACAGGCACTCCCGATCTCCGATTTGCACAAGGTTTGAACCGTTGAAAAGCTTGTCTATCCCACTTTTTAGATAACCAAATTCGTTTGACTCCGAAGTTGCTTATACGTCAAAAGATATGTTAATTTTACCCTTAACTTGTAGAAAAATAACCTATATTGGGAAAATCTGTGAATCACTCCAACATTAAAACAGAACATAGCCAACTTTTTTTCGATTTAAAGGGTATTCAAAATGCTAAAAGATTGAGGGATTGAATCGTAAAAATAATGGATTTTGGCTTATGAAAAATTAGTCGAGAATAAACCAAATCAAATCTTTTTGGAGCCACTAAATGCATAGAAGTGGTCCCACTATCCCACCAAATGCACGACGCAACTGGAAAAACAGAATGTCTCCCTCGTAATGTATAACTCAACTGATGTTTATATTAAATTTTTTTTTCCTCGCTAAGAATCGATGGACTAATTACAGGGGGATTAATTTTTGGGAAGGTCCCCCTCTATCATGATGATGAAGTAAATAAGGGTTCCGATGGTGAAGTGGAGGCCGGTGGTTATGTGGTCCTAAAATGATGATGATGGCATGGAAGTGTAGTAGTCGTGGTGGTGTGATAGTTGTGGCAACGAAGTTGTGGCCGCACGTGTTTGTGATAGTGGTTAAATGAAAACGGAGGTGTTAGGATTGAGATGTAGTGCAAACGGTGGTAGCAGAGTGGAGGTGCGGTGGTAGTGATGGTGAAGTTATGTTCGAGTGGTTGGTGAAGGGATGGAGGAGGAGGGGTTGTATTACGGTGACAATCTAGGTGGTGGAGTGGTACTGGTAGTACTACAATGAGGTTTGTAGTCTTCTTACTACCCAATTGTCATAAAACTAAAAGAATTGTTTTTATATTTTGATTTCACCAACATTTAGTACTTTCAAAATCCTCGTTATCGATATAGAATAGGTCTTTATCCAATTAAAAATGAGGGAGATGAGAGTTTTTTACCGAAATAATTTACTTTTCAACTCTCTGAGGGTAAATTGGTCATATTTTTTAATGTACAAATTGTTTAAGATTTAAACTACTTGGGTTGGAAACTACATTCAACAAGCTTTACAACGGTTCCAACCTTGCGAAAATCGGAGCTCAGGAGTATCCGGAATAAACCCGCAAAGTTTGAACAATTTTTGAGTTTCAAATGCGCCGCAGGCGCAAATGCTTGCGCCCCAGGCGCATTCTATGCTGCCCAGGCACGATCTTGAAACTTCCAAACTTTGCGGGTCACAGGCACTCCTGATCTCCGATTTGCACGTGGTTTGAACCGTTGGAAAGCTTGTCTATCCTACTTTTTAATTAACCAAATTCGTTTGACTCCGAAGTTGCTGTGCTAGTCTCCCCTGAGGTTTGGATTTCAGAGTCAGGTCCAATAGTGGCTCGGCTACTGAGTTGTTCCTCCGTTACAAAAAAAAAGGGGTCTAGATGATCCATGAAAACAAAGCTAGGGAGGTTTGTTCTTTTATTCCTATGAATAAACCCTCTTTTTGGCGTGTTCGAGACTAAAGTGAGGTGGAAAATTTTAACCAATTCAACTTCGAGGTGTTTCTCTCTTAGTCCATTGGCAGTCTTATTCATAATTTGGGACATTCCCATGTTACGAGAGTAATTGTGGGATGGGACCCTCAGGTGCTCTTAGTAACTGTGGTCTCTTGATCATTTCTGCTCAATTGTTGTTGCTGTTGAAATTTTGGCGGCTGATTGTTGTAAAACGTTTTATACTTTTGTGGTGGTGCATTTGTTTCTCTGCAATTTCTTAATCCAATGGTTGATGAGCTGGTTGGTGGATGGCTGGAAACTCAAACCAAAACTGAAGATGATATGGGAATGCATACCATTTGCAATTCTTCGGTCCCTGTGGATTAAGAGAAATGATTTCATATTTGAGAACGAGAATCGGAATTGGGATGAGGTCGAGCTTATAAAACTCAGAGTGATCTTTTGGGCTAAATCAAGGTGGGACTCTAATGCTTGCTAAGTTGTGGATTTCCTGTTCAGACTAGACAATGTTCTAGTTTCTGTGTGACTTGGGTGTGTGTGGGTGGTTGCTTTGGGGTGGTTGGGGGTTGGTCGGGTGAGTGGTGATTTGTTTTGTGTCACTCTGTCTATGACTCTATGGCATGTGGTCGGTTGTGAGCTAGCGGTAGATTGTAGCTATGTAGCTGTTCTTTTTGTTCGACAAGTCTATATCTAAAAAGTCTCCGATTCCTTAGCATCTTGGGTGCCAACGAATAATGGGAAAACAATTTCTGCATTCTATTCCAGAATGTTTTACATTGAAAAATGCACTACTGTTCTATTGTTATCTAATTGTGTGTGGGTTGTTCTGGTTGTGCTCAGTGTGTTGTTGGAGAGGGTCATGGGATTTGGTGTGTTCCTAGGATGGTGTTTGGATCTTGAGTCTTGGTTTTGCGTTTTGGTCATGAGTCAGGATATGGTGTTTGGTGTGTTTCTGGTGTATTGGTGTAATCTTGAGTCTATCTGGTGTGTTTGGTGTATGGTCTGGTCTGGAGTCTTGTCTTTTGTCGGGTGTTTGTTCAGTGGAGTCGTTCTTGAGTCTAGTCCTTTGTTGGGGTAATTGTTCACTGGGATTCTTTAACTGTCAGGTGTGCCGTCTTGAGAAAGGGTCTGGTTTTGTCTGCTGCTCAGGAGCCTGGCCTAAGTGCTGGTGGTGTTAATTCAGTTCATTGAAGGATGGCCTATGTTGCGGATCTCTATACCAAGACGGATTTGTAATCCATCTGTATTATGGTATTATTGGTGTGTCTATTCCTTGAGACGCCAGTCATATTCACTCTCACAACCAGTGTGTTGATGCAATTGTGGATAACATATTTGCTTTGATGTTGTTGATGTTGCTACGGGTCTATTTAGTTATTGATACTTTGCTGATATGTCGCTGCCAAGTTGAGCCCCCATCTGGTGTTGCCATCTGTTATGCCGTTGAGGGTGAATACTCTCATACATCTGTCACACTCATTTTAGTTAGTGGAACACATTCCTTGAGGTGACAATCACATTTGCTCCCACAAATGGTCTCATTTTGTCAACTTGTTGAATACTACTTGTACTTAACTATTTGAAGTTGACGGGTACACTAGTCCCGCTTTTGGAAAATTGAGGCCAAGTGTCAAAACAAGCAGCCAATAGTAATAAGAAGTGGCCAAGTGTAACAAAACGCGGCCAAGAGTAATAACAAACGGCCAACAGTAATAAGAAGCGGCCAAGTGTAATAAGACGTGCCAAGAGTAATAACAATCGGCCAAGTGTAAAAACAAACGGCCAGGATTTATTAGAAGCGGCCAAAAGTAATAAGAAGCGGCCAAGTGTAATAAAACACGGCCAAGAGTAATAACAAGCGGCCAAGTGTCAAAACAAGCGCCCAGGAGTAATACGATGCGGCTAAGTGTAATAAGACGCGACCAAGATGTCCGAAAACAAATCATACACTAAAATGCGTGTTTCGTAACCATGCTTTAAAAAATAGAGGCCAAATGTCAAAACATGCTGCTAGGAGTAACAAGATACGGCCAAGTTGTCCGAAAACAGATCATACGTACACTAATCACGCTTTTACCAGTAGTAAGCAAGAAGAAAATGCATGAATGAAAATGATTTCAGCTTCAAACTTTGTCCTGTTCAAGCTGCTGTTGAGAGGTGGGATGGAGTTGAAGAACAACGGAGATGTATGAACGACAATGATTTACTGAAGAAGCCGGGAAGGAGCTGCGTTGAGGGCAAAGGTTTGATCTATGGTTTTGCTTCTGGAGATCGATCACACCCTCAAATGCCAAAAATCTATGAGCCCGGCCATGGATGTCTTATGAAGGAATGAAATTGTTCTGTTTCCTTTTGAAAGTGCCTCGAGGCCCAAATTTTGTTTCAAGATTTGTCTCATATTCAAATAAATATGGGCTAACACAAGAACCAATGACCTCTGGAGTTTTTTTTTTGTTGATCCAGAATTATGGAGTTCACAATAAGATTTTGCACTTTTGAGCATGTTGGCATGGGATTTAGTGGATCATTACATCAAAAGAGAAAAAAAGTGAATGCTCCCAAGTAGCAATTCAAATTGCGCCTGAGGCACATTACAAAAAGAGAGAAAATGTGGATACGCCTGGGTGCAACTTAAATACGCCTATGGCACACTCGAATTGCATATGATGCGGTAAATATTTTTAATTTGTTTTTTTAGTCACTCTTTCTAGTCCGAATTGGCAGGAGACTAAAAAAAAAGCAATCCTTTAAACATTATAAGGATTGTTGAAGCATAAGAGAGACACAAGAAGCTTGTACGAAGTATTTTTAGCTTCTAGGGAGAATGGTAATCATTTTCTAAGGCAAAAATTTCATGGTTTTGCTACTAAAAATGGACTTTATCTTAGTGTTCTTCAAACTTCATTCCCTAAAATTTTATGCAAAGTGCGGGTACATGGATAGAGCAGCTCAAATTGTTTAGACAAATTCCCTTTAAGAATAGCACCACTAGTTTCAGAATCATACTCAAAATGCCCTCCATTTTGAGAATGCCATAGAACTATTCCAGCAAATGGGCAATGGAAGTATAGAACTGGTGGCTGATATCTTTTTTTTTTTTTTTCCATCTTTTGATGGAGTTCTGTGTCTGATATCTCATCTTTAAATGCCTCATCGGTTTGTATACTAATATTGGCCGCTTGAAACACTGACTGATAGGATGATAAATAGTGCACTCGGGACATGGACATCTGTTATTGAGGGCTGTGGAGCCCGTGGGCTGGGTTTCAAAGCCCTGCAAATAGTTTGTCAAATGGTGGAAAAGGAACTGGAGCAGAATAGTATTGACCTTCTTGAGCTTATTATCTACTTGTAGCCACTCTTGGCCTTCCTTCTAAGTGAAGGCTGTAGACTATTTTATGCCATGAAATGGAGATTCGGAATGGAACCCAATCTAAATCATTACACTTGTATTGTGGATTTGTTGAGTCAGTCTGGGAAGCTCAACGAGGCTTTCGATATGGTTTTGAAATTAGTGGCTTTTTCTATGAGGTAGTATTTGGGAGCGTTATTTGCTGCATGTAGAGTTCAATAGGAACAAAAAAATAGGGGAATATCCAGCTTAAGGCTCTTGGATTTGGAACCCATTCATGCTTGCTATTACACTTAGTAATGTTCAAGAAGTTGTTTACGTTTGATGCTTTTTAAGCCTTTTGTTTCTTTTCACTGAAAATCTAAAACTTGGTAATACCTACATGTATGGTAACTATAAAGTTTTCAAGATCATGTTCACTACACTTAAGATATTGTTTGCCAATTGTCATGTTGGGTTGTGACTTTTGATTTCCCATGGAAGCAATAAAAATATTGCATCAACCATTGTTTGACTCTGCAACTATTTTGCCACAACCATTGCCTGCATAACCTCTCTCCGATTTCATACGCATTAATTTATTTGACAGTTTGGCATAGTTCTTTTTTAGCTTGGCAAAAGATGGTTTTATAAAAGTTCGATAGGGGAACATCGAGGTGACGAAAAAGTGGATAAGCAACAAAAAAAATTTGCAAAAAGGATACTGGGTACTGTACGTGAAGGATTCATTTACAAATGCCGCTGTGTTACAACTTATTGTCATGCTTTTAGATATCTTTTCCTTCAACAATATTAGCTGATTAATGATCCACTTATGACTTTCCCAGTGACACAAAGTGAATTTGTATTTGGAACCAGAATTATGGAGTCCACAGTTAAAACATTTTTCCACTTTCGAGCATGTTTGCTTGGAATTCAGTCTTTCATTACATCGAAAGAGAAAAATGTGAATTCTCTAAAGGAGCAATTCAAATGGGCCTGAGGCGCATTACGAAATGAGAGAAAATAGGATGCGCCTGAGGCAAGTTACAAAAAGAGAGAAAATGTGGATGCGCCGGGGGCACATTGCGCCCGGGGCGCATGTGATGCAACAAATGTTTCTAATTTGTTTCTTACTGAGTTTTTCTAGTAAATTGGCTGGCTACTAAAAAAGGCAATCCGTTGAACATTATAAAGATTGTAAAAGCATAAGAGGGGGACAAGAAGCCCGTACGAAGTGATTCCATGAGGTCCATCCTTGAAGATTTCACTGACATACATTTTGATTCTCAGGTATACAAGATTCATAATTTGTTATTCAATGTTTTGCAAGTTGTGTAGGAGATCATGGACCCTATAAATTCCAAACCTTAGAAGGATTGTTAAATCAGTTTCAGTTTTACTGATAATCCTAAATCATCCCAGTTTATCCATGCTTATCCTAAACACGTACGCATGATCGATGCAAAAGCATTTCTTATGCAAGACTATGGTGTGACAGGGAGATAAATAGAGAACTCGTGACAAAGAAATCGATGATGAGGGCTGTGGAGCACGTGGGCCTGGTTTCGAAGCTCTGCAATTTTTTCCTCAAATGGTGGAAGAAGGTGTGGAGCTGAATAGTATGACTTTCGATCTTGAGCTTATTATCTCCTTGTAGCCACTCTGACCTTCTAAGTGAAGGCTGTAGAGTCTTTTATGCCATGAGGATCGGAGGTTGAGATTTTGGGCATGGCCTATTAAATGACTCGAACCCAACATAAAATTAGAGGGGCCAGGTTGACAGCTTCTGGGGAGAATGGTAATCGTTTTCAAGGAAAAATTTGCATGGTTTTGCTACTGAAAATGGACTTTATCACTATGTTCTTCAAATTTCATTCCTTGGATTCTATGCAAAGTGCGGGTACATGGGTAGAGCAGCTCAAATTGTTTAGACAAATTCCCTTTAAGAATAGCACCCTTGTTTCAGAATCATACTCAAAATGCCCTCCATTTTGAGAATGCCATAGAACTGTTCCAGTAATTGGGCAATGGAAGTCTAGAACCAGTGGCTGATATCTTTCTTTTTCTTTTTTTCCATCTTTTGATGAGTTCTGTGGCTGATATCTCGTCTTTAAATGCCTCATCGTTGTGGACACTAATATTGGCGGCTTGAAACACTGGCTGATAGGATGATAAATAGTGCACTCGTTACACGAACATCGGTTATTGAGTGCTGTGGAGCCCGTGGGTAAGGTTTCGAAACCTTGCAAATTGTTCGTCCAAAGGTGGAGAAAAGACTGGAGCAAAATAGTATTGACCTTCTTGAGCTTATTATCTACCTGTAGCCACTCTTGGCCCTCCTCCTAAGTGAAGGCTATAGAGTCGTTTATGCCATGAAATGGAGATTCAGAATGGAACCCGATCGAAATCATTGCACTTGTATTGTGGATTTGTTGAGTCGGTCTGGGAAGCTCAACAAGGCATTCGATATGGTTTTGAAATTAGTGGCTTTTCTATGAGGTAGTATTTGGGGAGCGCTATGGGTAGCCTATAGAGTTCAATAGGAACAAAAAATAGGGGAATATGCAGCTGAAGGCTCTTGGATTTGGAACCCAATAATGCTTGCTATTACACTTAGTAATGTTTAAGAAGTTGTTTACATTTGATGCTTTTTAAGCCTTTTGTTTTTTTCACTGAAAATTTGAAACTTGGTAATACCTACATATATGGTAACTATAAAGTTTTCAAGATCATGTTAACTATAGTTAAGATATTGATTGCCAATTGTCACGTTGGATTATGACTTTTGATTTCCCATGAAAGCAACAAAAATATTGCATCAACTATTGTTTGATTCTGCAACTATTTTGCCACAACCATTGCCTGCATAACCTCTCGCCGATTTCAAACGCATTAATTTATTTGACAGTTTAACATAGTTCTTTTTCTGCTTGGCAAAAAATGATTTTATAAAAGCTCGATAAGGGTACATCGAGGGGAAGAAAAAGTGGATTAGCAACAAAAAAAATTGCGCGAAGGATACTTGGTGCTGCATGTGAAGAATTCGTTTACAAATGCCAATGTGTTACAACTTATTGTCATGCTTTCAGATATCTTTTCCTTCAATAATATCAGCTAATTAATGATCCACTTACGACTTTACCCAGTGACACAAAGTGAATTTTTATTTGGAACCAGAATTATGGTGTTCACAGTTAAAACACTTTGCCACTTTCGAGCATGTTGGCTTGGAATTCAGTCTTTCGTAACATTGAAAGAGAAAAAAGTGAATGCTCCAGAGGTGAAATTCAAATGCGCTTGAGTCGCATTATGAACTGAGAGAAAATAGGACGCGCCCAAGGCGCATTACAAAAATATAGAAACTGTGGTTGCGCTGGGCGCAACATAAATGCGCCGGGGGCACATTGCGCCTGGGGCGCATGCGATGCAGCAAATGTTTCTAGTTTGTTTCCTACTGAGTTTTTCCTGTATGAATTGGCTCATTTGATCCAGGTCTCATGGTTGTGTGCAGATTGTCATCTGAATGCATACCATTCCATGCATAGGATGACGATTACATTGCCAAATTCCTATGGTTCGATTGTTGTGCTCAGTGCTTTGGATTAGTATTCTAGATATGTATATATAAGCTTCGGAAATGGATTAGTATTCTAGATATGTATATATAAGCTTCGGAAATTAACATCCGTGGCACCAAAATACAAGCTTAGGAAATAATTTTCACACTCCAAAAAATTATCATTGCACTCTGAAATTTGTCTTTAAGTGTGGTTTAAAAATTGCATTATGTATAATTCCAAGAACTATCAATTAAATTCCGGAGCACATTTATAAGAAAGTGAAGTGCAAAAATTATTTTGGGCCAACTGAAAAATTCTTAAAAGTTTTTTTTTGCTGAGATTTTTTCAATGGATTTCGGCTCAAAATGAGGTGGGTTAGCTGGTAAGCTCAATTCATGCCACTAAGTCCGAGAGGTTCGCTTCAAAACCCAAATTCCTCATTAGAAGCCCCACGCTTCGGCTAGGATGACGGGTATACTAGTCCCGCTTTCAGAAAATCGCAGCCAAGTGTCAAAACAAACGGCCAACAACAATAAGATGTGTCCAAGTGTAATAAGACGCGGCCAAGAGTAGTAAAAAAAGCAACCAAGTGTAAAAACAAGCGGCTAGAAGTAAGAAGAAGCAGCCAAGTGCAATAAAACGCGGCCAAGAGTAAAACAAGCGGCCAAGTGTAAAAACAAGCGGCCTAGAGAAATAAGAAGCGGCCAAGTGTAATAAGATGCGGCCAAGTGTAATAACAAGCGGCCAAGTGTCAAAACAAGCGCGCAGGAGTAATACGATGCGGCCAAGCGTAATAAGAAGCGGCCAAGGTGTCCGAAAACAAATCACACATTAAAACATGTGTTCCGTAACCACAATTTAAAAAATAGCGGCTAGATGTCAAAACATGCTGCCAGGAGTAATAAGGTACGGCCAAGTTGTCCGAAAATAGATGATACGCATACTAATCACGATTTTTCCAGTAGTAAGCAAGAAGAAAATGCATGAAGGACAACGATTTGAGCTTCATACTTCGTGCTGTTCAAGCTTTTGTTGAGAGGTGGGATGAAGTTGCAGAACTACGAAGATGTATGAACGACAATGATTTATTGAAGAGGCCGAGAAGGAATTGCTTTGAATCCAAAGGTTTGATCCATGGTTTTGCCTCTGGAGATTGATCACATCCTCAAATGTTAGAAATCTATGAGCCCGGCTGTGGATGTCATATGTAGGAATGAAATTGTTTTGTTTCCTTTCGAAAGTTCCTCGAGGGTCAAATTTTTGTTCAAGATTTGGGCTATATACTAATAAATATGGGCTACCACAAGAACCAATGATCTCTGGAGTTTTTTTTTTTTGTTGATCCAGAATTATGGAGTTCACAGTAAGATTTTGCAACTTTTGAGCATGTTGGTATGGAATTTTGTGGTTCATTACATCAAAAGAGAAAAAATGTGAATGTTCTCGAGTAGCAATTCAAATTGCACCTGAGGCGCATTACAAGAAGAGAGAAAATGTGGATGCGCCCGGGCGCAACATAAATACGCCTGGGGCGCACTTGAATGGTGCCTGAGGCGCATGTGATGCAACAAATATTTTTAATTTGTTTTTCTACCTCACTTTTTTTTAGTCCGAATTGGCAGTGGAGGCCTGTGGTTATGTGGTTTGTAGTCTTCTTACTACCCAATTTTCATAAAACAAAAAGAACTATTTTTATGATTTGATTTCACCAATATTTAGTACTTTCAAAATCTTTGTAATCGATATACAATAGGTCTTTATCCAATCAAAACTGAGGGAGATGAGAGGTTTTTACCGAAATAATTTACTTTTCAACTCTCTGAGGGTAAATTGGTCATATTTTTTAATGTACAAATTGTTTAAGATTTAAACTACTTGGGTTGGAAACTACACTCAACAAGCTTTACAACGGTGGTGTGATCGTCGAAGCAATGAAGTCGTGGCCGCGCATGTTTGTGACAGTGGTTAAATGAAAACGGAGGTGTTAGGGTTGAGATGTAGTGCCAACGGTGGTAGCAGAGTGGAAGTGCGGTGGTAGTGATGGTGAAGTAATGTTCGTGTGGGTGGTAAAAGGGATGGAGGAGGAGGAGGGGTAGTATTACGGTGACAATGTAGGTGGTGGAGTAGTACTGGTAGTACTCCGATGAGGTTTGTAGTCTTCTTACTACCAAATTTCCATAAAACAAAAAGAACTATTTTTATGATTGGATTTCACCAACATTTAGTATTTTCAAAATCGTCGTTATCGTTATACAATAGGTCTTTATCCAATTAAAAATGAGGGAGATGAGAGTTTTTTACCGAAATAATTTAGTTTTCAACTCTCTGAGGGTAAATTGGTTATATTTGATAATGTACAAATTGTTTAAGATTTAAACTACTTGGGTAGAAACTACACTCAACAAGCTTTATAATGGTTCCAACCTAGCGAAAATCGGAGTTCAGGAGTATCCGGAATAAACCCGCAAAGTTTGAACAATTTTCGAGTCTCAAATGCGCCTTAGGCGCAAATGCATGCACGCACTCTATGGCGCACAGGCACGACCTTGAAATTTCAAAACTTTGCGGCTTTGTCATGGGCACTCCCGATCTCCGATTTGCATGTGGTTTGATCCGTTGGAAAGCTTGTCTATCCTACTTTTTAATTAACCAAATTCGTTTGACTCCAAAGTTGCTTATACGTCAAAAGATATGACAATTTTGCCCTCAACTTACCGAAAAATAACATGTACTGGGAAAATCCTTGAATCACACCAACATTAAAACGGAACGAAGCAAACTTTATATTGATATAAGGGGTATTCAAAATGCTAAAAGATTGTGGGATTTAGTCATAAAAATAATGTATTTTGGATTTGGAAAAATTAGTCGAGATTAAAACAACTCAAAGCTCGTTTGAGCCACCAAATGCATAGTGGTGGTCCGACGATCCCCCCAAATACATGACGCAATTGGGAAAACTGAATGCCTCCCCTGTAATGTATCCATCAACTGATGTTTATATATTTCAAATTTTTTTTCCTCGCTAAGAATCAAATTACTGATTACATGGGGATTGTGGGGAAGGTCCCCCTCTATCATGTTGACGAAGTAAATAAGGGTTCCGATGGTAGAGTGGAGGCCTGTGGTTACGTGGTCCTAAAATGATGATGATGATGAGGAAGTGTAGTAGTCGTGGTCTTGTTGCAAGGGGTGGTTTGATTGTCGTAGCAATGAAGTCGTGGCCGCGCGTGTTTGTGACAGTGATTAAATGAAAACGGAGTTGTTTGGATTGAGATGTAGTGCCAACAGTGGTAGCAGAGTGGAAGTGCAGTGGTAGTGATTGTGAAGTTATGTTCGTGTGGGTGGTGAAGGGATGGAGGAGGAGGGGTAGTATTATGGTGACAATGTAGGTGGTGGAGTAGTACTGGTAGTACTTCGATGAGATTTGTAGTCTTCACACTATCCAATTTTCATAAAACAAAAAGAATTATTTTTATGATTTGATTTCACCAACATTTAGTACTTTCAAAATACTCGTTATCGATATACAATAGGTCTTTATCCAATTGAAAATCAGAGAGATGAGAGTTTTTTATCGAAATAATTTACTTTTCAACTCTATGAGGGTAAATTGGTCATATTTTATAATGTATGAATTGTTTAAGATTTAAACTACTTGGGTGAGAAAGTACACTCAACAAGCATTACAACGGTTCCAATCTTGGGAAAATTGGAGTTCAGGAGTATCCGGAATAAACCCGCAAAGTTTGAACAATTTTTGAGTTTTAAACGCGCCTCGGGCGCAGATGTATGCGCCCCCGGTGTAGCCAATAGCGCCCAGGCGCAATCTTGAAATTTCCAAACTTTGCGGCCTTGTCACGGACACTCCCGATCTCCAATTTGCACGTGGTTTAAACCGTTGGAAAGCTTGTCTATCCTACTTTTTAATTAACCAAATTCATTTGACTCAGAAGTTGCTTATACGTCAAAAGATATGACAATTTTACCCTCAACTTGTCGAAAAATAACCTATGTTGGGAAAATCCTTGAATCACTCCAACATTAAAACGGAACGAAGCCTACTTTATGTTGATATAAAGGGTATTCAAAATGCTAAAAGATTGTGGGATTGAATCATAAAAATAATGTATATTGGTTTTCGAAGAATTGGTCGAGATTAAAACAACTCAAAGCTCGTTGGAGCCACTAAATGCATAGAGGTGGTCCGACGATCCCACCAAATGCACGACGCAATTGGAAAACTGAATGCCTCCCCTGTAATGTATCCCTCAACTGATGTTTATACTTCAGATTTTTTTTCCTCGCTAAGAATCAAAGGACTAATTACAGGGGGATTGTGGGGAAGGTCCCCCTCTATCATGTTGACGAAGCAAATAAGGGTTCCGATGGTGGAATGGAGGCCTGTGGTTATGTGGTCCTAAAACTATGATGATGAGGTGGAAGTGTAGTAGTCGTGGTGGTATTGAATGGGGTGGTGTGATCGTCGTAGCAATGAAGTCGTGGCCGCGCGTGTTTGTGACAGTGGTTAAATGAAAATGGATGTGTTAGGGTTGAGATGTAATGCAAACGGTGGTAGCAAAGTGGAAGTGCGGTGGTAGTGGTTGTGAAGTTATGTTCGTGTGGGTAGTGAAGGGATGGAGGACGAGGGGTAGTATTACGGTGACAATGTAGGTGGTGGAATAGGACTGGTAGTACTCCGATGAGGTTTGTAGTCTTCTCACTATTCATTTTTCATAAAACAAAAAGAATTATTTTTATGATTTGATTTCACAAACACTTAGTACTTTCAAAGTCCTCATTATCGATACACAATAGGTGTTTATCCAATCAAAAACAGGGAGATGAGAGTTTTTTACCGAAATAATTTACTTTTCAAATCTTTAAGGGTAAATTGGTCATATTTTATAATGTACAAATTGTTTAAGATTTAAACTACTTGGGTTAGAAACTACACTCAACAAGCTTTACAACAGGTCCAACCTTGCGAAAATCGGAGTGCGGGAGTATCCGGAATAAACCTGCAAAGTTTGAACAATTTTAGAGTTTCAAATGCGCCTCAGGCGCTAATGCATGCGCCCCAGGCGCATTCTATGGCGCCCAGGCGCGACCTTGAAATTACCAAGTGCAATTTCATGCGGGCAAGAGTAATTAGATGCGGCCAAGTGCAATTCGATACGGCAAAAAGCAATTCGATTCGTCGAATAGTAATTCAAAGCGGCTAAGTGCAATTCAAAGCGGCCAAAATTATGAAACATAGTTTTTGATTCATCCTTCTTTCAAATATTCATTATTTCAAATATATTTCTAGTCTTACACCCGTAAATCTCAGCTATGGAAAAAATATGTACAAATCCGATCCAAAATATGGAGAATTCAAAAAATGCTGCACCATATTATATAGATTGTACTTTGGAATTCAGGAGAAAGACCACATTGTCCGCCTTGACTTCATCGGAGAAATATTCTCCGTTGACGCCCTCTATCAACTGTGTTCATTCCAATCTGCGATTGATAAATTCTATTGCTTAATGAATTAGGTGGATTGAGATTTACAGACGGACCACCGAAAGGAATCCAGGAACCCTGTAGTGCAGAGACCTTTGCCATGAAAGAATCAATGGCACATAAGGTTGAACATCTTTTTTTTTTCTTTGCAGAAAGATGATTTCTAATTATGAAACTAACAATATCCGAGCAATCTAATATTTTGCACGAATAATTTGCTCAGGTAGTAAAAAAATAGAGGTTGTCCGTTGCTACCATCAAATGCACGATGCAACTGGAAAATACGAATGTAGAGAAGAAGCTCTATCCATATACCTAACCCTATGATTAGATTTCACTAACTTTTGGTACATTGACAATCTTTCTTTATCGATATATAATTGGTTTTTATCCGATTTAAAATGAGGGAGATGTGAGTTTTTTACTGAAATATTTTCTTTTCAACTCTCTGAGTGTAAATTGATCATATCTTTCAATGTACAAATAATTTTAGATTTAAACTACATGGGTTAGAAATTAGACTCAACAAGCTTTTTAATGGTTTCAACCTAGCAAAAATCTAAGTTCGGAAATGTCCGGGATAAACCTGCAATGTTTGTACAATTTTTGAGTTCCAATGCGCCTCAGGCGCACATCCATGCGTTCCAGGCGCATTCTTTTACACCCAGGCGCAAACTTGAAATTTCAAAACTAATCAAATTTGCGGCCTTGTCACAGGCGCAACTTAAATGCGCCTGGGGCGCATGTGATGCAACAAATGTTTCTAATTTGTTTCTTATTGAGTTTTTCTAGTTTGAATTGGCAGGTGACTAGAAAAAGGCACTCCTTTGAACATTACAAGGATTGTAAAAGCACAAGAGGGGGACAAGAAGCCCGTACAAAGTGATTGTAGGAGTTCCATCCATGAAGATTTCAATGACATACGTTTTGATTTTGAGGTATACATGATTCATAATTTGTTCTTCAATGCTTTGCTACTTGTGTAGGAGATCATGGACCCCATAGTTTCCATACCTTATGAGGATTGTTAAATCAATTTCAGTTTTACTGATAATCCCAAATCATCCAAGTTTAACCAGGCTTATCCTAAACACGTAGGCATGATCGATGCAGAAGCATTTCTTATGCTAGACTATGATGTGACAGGGTGATAAATAGAGCACTCATGACATGGAAATCGATGATCGAGGGCTGTGGAGCACATGGGCTAGGTTTCGAAGACCTGCAATTTTTTCGTCAAATGGTGGAATAGTGTGACCATCGATCTTGAGCTAGCTTATTATCTACTTGTAGCCACTCTGGCCTTCTAAGCGAAGGCTATAGAGTCTTTTTTGCCATGAGGATTGGAGGTTGAGATTTTGGGCATGGCTTATTAAATGACTCGAACCCAACATAAAGTTAAAGGGGCTAGGTTGACAACTTTTTAACTCCAACACGAATATGGTACACTCTGACAAAGCAAAAATTAAAAGCGACGAATATGGTTGAGCTAGCGTAATTTGAGAATGACATCATATGGATTACCGTTTAATTTTTTATGTTACATGTTGACATTAATGACATAAGACTCAGTTTAGTTTGGTTTGGTTACATGTTGACGTGAATGACAACACGACATTATGCCTGATCTTTCAGTTCAAATGTATATTGGGATTCAACACGTATTATTTTGTTACTTTTAAAAAATATGATTTTGGCTAAAGTAGAGTAACATGGTTAGGGCAATCCAAGAAAAACTGAGAATCGTGAAACCGAACCAAACTGAACCGATCCAAGCCTTTTGAATTTTGTCCGTGGATTAATGGTTCGGACACAGATTTGAAAATTATAAAACCGTGAGATACGGATTAGGATTGGATCTTTTAATATATATATATATATATATATATGTGTGTGTGTGTGTGTGTGTGTGTGTGTGTGTAATATTTATAAGTAAATATAATTCTACTACTTGTTATGAATTTTTTTTAAATAATTTTACATTAATGTGATAATATATAAAATTTAATGGGTAAACCGTAAATTTTCCAAACCTTAAAATCGTTTTGCTTTGCATATATAGTTATACAGTATACTCCCATCCACAACCCTAAAATCGTTTAAAACAAAACTCAGAATGTTTCTCTTAATCCAATTCAAGACTGATGGAATCTAGTTGCTAGAAGGATGAAACCTGGACTGGAATGATGTAACAATGGTTGTAACTATAATGTTGCAGTTTGTAGCTTATTGCAATGTAATATTTCTCATATTGCTGGTCACTTGAACTGGAAATTTACCAATCTGGACTGTAATGTTTCTCTTCTTGCTTGTCACTTGAACTAGAAATTTAGAATTATATGTAATACAGTAGTTGAAATAATTTTGCGTTTTCTAGTGTTTATGGAAGGAAATCCGTGGATAAAACCGGGACCAAACCGTGAGGCTTTTGGATTAGGATTGGATTGCATTTTCTAAAAATCGTGAGATACGTATTAGGATTGGATTCATACGAATCCGATCCGATCCGATCCGAACCGCGGACAGACCTGAACATTGTGATGTGGATAGCTATATTTTACTAGTGTATTATTAGGTTTGCATATCAAGACTTTGTAATAACACATTTCAACTGGCAATGCCAAAAACTAGAACACCCTGTGTTGATAGATACCAACAATACCGCTTGAATTTATAATTATCCAAAATGAGGGCCGCTTTTTGCATCCAAAATTTGGTGGTCCTAGGCGGCAACCTCTTGGGCCTTGCCCTAGGGCCGGATCTGCATACTTGGGCTGGAAGGCTATGGTTGTTTGGGAAGTTGAACCATATGTCCTGTTTAAAATCTTTCTCCATTTCTGGATGTTGCCCACACTTATTCAAGTGGCCTGAGCAAAGAGTACCAAATGAAAAAAATCAATGGGGCATTTAGGTCCACGAACAGAGGCTTTGATACAAATCCAGGTCTCATGGTTGTGTGCATATAGTCATTTGAAAGGATACTATTCCATGCATTGGATGAAGATTACATTGCCAAATTCCTATGGTTCGATAGAAGTGCTCAGTGCTTTGGATTAGTATTATAGATATGTATATATAAGCTTGGGAAATTAACATCCGTAGCAACAAAATATAAGCTGAGGAAATAATTTTCACACTCCAAAAATTTATCAATGCTGTAACGCCCCGAATTTTAGGAACGTTAATTAGGCAATTTTATTGAAAAACTAAATAGAGTCTGGCTCGTTATTACATCATAACTCTCACAAGAGTACTTTTATTACACAAGAGAGGGAAACTAAGGTTCCTAACTACAGCTCCGCCTGCTTCTCCATCCTTGCCAGCTCTTTGGCTCCGAAAGCCTCCAAGGTGTACAGGTTACCCTGATCATCTACAAAGTCTAACACATTATACCAGCGTCGCCACCGATATAAATATATCAAGGTCACCATAGGTAACGCCATGAGCTACAGGAGCTCAATAGAATAATCCATACCTACTAACCCTTAACTTACAAACAATAGATCATATAGTTAACGACTTCCACATAGCACATGCATATTTAACAAAACAGCTAACAATAACACATCCATATTCACTATCCAAACTAACGTTTGTGTCCATGATTTTCTGTGTTTCTCCTACGCGACTCATCGTAGACTGTGTCATCATTTTCATATACCAGATCAACATTTTCAAAATCATTCTTAACACACCCAACCTCGGTTCCACCGTTTCGGTCTCCCGAGTATCCTCACATTGGTTCCGCCGCACCGGGTTCCCATTGGCACATAATTGCATTGGCTC
Source organism: Rhododendron simsii (assembly GCA_014282245.1). NCBI lineage: Eukaryota > Viridiplantae > Streptophyta > Magnoliopsida > Ericales > Ericaceae > Rhododendron > Rhododendron simsii. Next base: position 27,675,383 of record CM024961.1, read on the forward strand.
CTCTCCGCGGATAACCAAGTCATTCCTCACCATGGTTCTGTCGCTCCGGGTTCCTATGGGAACGCACACAACCTCACAATGGTTCCGCTGATCCGGATTCCCATTGGAACACACCCAAACCTCACAATGGTTCCGCTATTCGAGATTCCCATTGGATCACACACGCACATTCCCACAATGGGCAAGTCCGGCCACATTGCGATTTCAAAACACACCTTATCATTAACACTCCCTAGGTGTCATGTTTCTATCTTCCTTGATTTTTGTGTCTCGTCACATGCATGGACTCCGCGGTAGGACTTTTCACGTATACATAAATCATTCATTGTAATCTTGAAACTAAACTAGTAAGGTCATCCAACTCTATGTTATTTAGCATGCTCAAATCACAACTTAAAGCATAATGCCACATGTATGGATGCCCTTAGAGTGGAGACCACTTATGCTTTATTTACACAACCACAAGTATGCAAGTAATCACAGCAACGTGTATACATTCTCATAACCATTCTAAAGATCAAAATAAGAATTCTTACAATTAAGCGCTAAATTTTTATCTTTCAAAACTGTTCTTTCTTTCTTTTTGGGAAGTTCAAAAGAATATATGTTTAACATACTCCCCATCCTTTTCAAATTTTAGGGAAAATACCTTTCAGGTTCACATGCATTTTTAAACAAAAAACGTGAATATAATCCTCTAGAGTACGGGGGATCTACGTATACGAACTTTATACTTAGAGAGAGTGGTTAGAAGTATTCTACCGTTCTTCTTGGCGGTAGGGCGGCTATGGAAAGTACGTCGGGAGGAGTAACTTCCTACGGAATGCTTATGGTAGCTTCGAAAGAGAAAGATTTCTCTCGAAACTAAGTCTTGACTAAACTACTTAAACTTTTTGGATCGAGAGGGTGGTTGAGTGGCGGTTTAGTGGCGGTCTTGGTTGAGTTTCTTGAAGAACATAAGGAGAACTCAGGAACACCAAGAACAAGAAAGAACAAGAACAAAACACAAGCTTTCTAGAGAGAGAAGTTGAAAGATTGAAAGATGTGAGTTAAATGGCAAGAATGAGGTACTATTTATAGCAAAAGTCTTGGTTATTACCCAATGAATAAAATTTTTCCTAGCAATTATTATCCAATGGGTAAAGATTTTTCTAGAAAAATAATAGGCCAAAAGGTACATGTATCCATATATAAATATATTTGTGTACTTAGAAAATCTAGTAAAATACTTTACAAGGTACTATATAATCTTTTTAAGATTTTCAAGTATCCAATAAAAAAAATATAAGATCAAAATTTCCTAATAAACTAATCTAATAAGCACATATTCATATTATATTATTATATTAGAGTACTTTAGTACACATATTTTTATATAACAAAATCTTCATAAAATCTAGGGCAATAGATTTATAAGGTACATATACATATTTTTTTATAAAATAAACTCACATGGAAAATCTAGGAAATGACTATTTAATAAAATCCTAGTACTTATTGGTAGACTAACCGTATTATCCAAGAGGTAAAATTTACCTTAGCATGTATTGACCAATGAATAAGAGAAATAAGATTATATATATATCTATATATATATAAGGATGACCAATTATAAAGGTACAAGGTACTAGATGATCTTTAACTAGATTTTCAAATCAAAATTCCCTATTAAAGTATTTCAATTTGGCACATGTTTCCATTAAACTACTAGATTATATACTTAGAGAATCCTAGGGTATTTATATTATATGGTATATATACACATGTCCAAGTATTCAAATATATAAAAGTAGGTACTATTAGGTACCATATAATTTATCAAGATTTTCAAATATCAAATAAAATATATTGCCAAGATTTTTCCTATTAAAATAATTCAAGAAGTACTAGTACTTATATATTTATTAGAGTACTTAGAAATCTAGGAAGTTAGATATACTCATATTTTTAATGCATATAAACACATGGGAAAATCTAGGAAGTAATTATTTAAATAAATCTTAGTACTAGTTGGAAGATTGACTCTATTATCCAATGGATAATATTTTCCCTAGTAGTTATTGACCAAAGAATAAAATGTTTAAGGAAATATATATATTCTTGAATAATATTTAAAATACCCAAATGTTCTTTAGGCATGTGAATATAAGCCTATATATAACTATAAATGAGTACTTTATCAAATCTAGTACAAGATATCTTTGATAGAAAATCTAGGTTTCCTATTGTCCAATGGATAAAAGTTTCTCTAACTTTTATTATCCAATGGGTAAAGATTCATCTAGGGTTAGGAAATTGTAACTAGGTGAATTGGTAGTTTGATTTCCTCCAACTAATCGGTTAGAAGCTAACTACATTGGCCAAGTAGGATTTCTAGCTAAGAAATATAATTTTTAAGACTAAATCTAATTATGATAGAAAGTTAAAAAGGAATTTTAAAAGAAAACCAAATAATTTAAATAAAATTCAAATATTTAACAAAATTTTATTTACCAAAAATCAGGGTCATTACAAATGCACTCCGAAATTTGTCTTTTAGTGTGGTTTAAAAATTACATTATGTATAATTTCAAGAACTATCAATTAAATTCCAGAGCACATTTATAAGAAAGTGACAAAAATTATTTTGGGCCAACTAAAAAATTCTTAAAATTTTTATTTTTGTTGAGATTTTTTCAATGGGTTTCGGCTTAAAATGAGGTGGGCCAGCTAGCAAGCTCAGTTTATTTCACTAAGTCCTAGAGGCCCGCTTCAAAACCCCAATTCCTCATTAGAAGCCCCACGCTCCAGCCACGATGACGGGTATAGAAGTCCCGCTTTCAGAAAATCGCAGCCAAGTGTCAAAACAAGAACCCAATAGTAATAAGAAGAGGCCAAGTGTAGTACAACGCGGCCAAGAGTAATACAAGCGGCCAAGTGTCAAAACAAACGGCCAGCAGTAATAAGAAGCGGCCAAGTGTAATAAGACGCGGCCAAGAGTAATAACAAGCGGCCAAGTGTAAAAACAAGCGGCTAGGAGTATTAAGAAGCGACCAAGAGTAATAACAAACGGCCAAGTGTAATACAACGCGGCCTAGAGTAATAACAAGCGGCCAAGTGTAAAAACAAGCGGCCAAAAGTAATAAGAAGCGGCCAAGAGTAATAAGAAGCGGCCAAGTGTAATAAAACGCAGCCAAGAGTAATAACAATCGACCAAGTGTAAAAACAAGCGGCCAAGAGTAATAAGAAGCGGCCAAGTGTAATAAGACGCGGCCAAGAGTAATAACAAGCGGCCAAGTGTCAAAACAAACGCGCAGGAGTAATACTATGCGGCCATGTGTAATAAGACGCAGCCAAGATGTCCGAAAACAGATCATACACTAAAATGCATGTTCCATAACCACGCTTTAAAAAATAGCGGCCAGATGTCAAAGCATGCTGCCAGGAGTAATAAGATACGGCCAAGTTGTCCGAAAACAGACGATACGTATACTAATCACGCTTTTACCAGTAGTAAGCAAGAAGAAAACACATCAATGACAACGATTTGAGCTTCATACATTGTACTGTTCAAGCTATTGTTGAGAGGTGGGATGGAGTTGAAGAACTACAAAGATGTATGAACGACAATGATTTACTGAAGAAGCCGGGAAGGCGTTAAATCCAAAGGTTTGATCCATGGTTTTGCTTCTGGAGATCAATCACACCCTCAAATGCCAGAAATCTATGAGGTGGGCCAGCTGGTATGCTCAATTCAGTCCACTAAGTGCTAGAGGCCCGCTTCAAAATCCAAATTCCTCATTTGACGCACAGTGTCCTGGTAGGGTTTGAAAGTGGATTTTCGACTTCGAGAACCAGAACCTAAGCTGACCCCTTTGTTTTCTTTTGTCGTGTGCTTGCTTTTGCGTTGAGGAGTGTTGAGGACGGTGTGATAAAGTTGCGCTAAGCCTCATTCAGCGAGGAGATTCCAATTGTTCCGGAATGGTTCTTTTTTTTTTTAATCATGTCTCTTAACAGAGATTGTTTTGGAATTGTGACTAGAAAAAGCAGCAGGTGCTCTACCTGTTTCATATTTGACGAGTTTTACAATTGTGCGTGTTGAACATCTAGGTTTGGGGGGTTTTAGGAATTATATCTATATGCAGAGAACAATACAATACAATGCTTTTGTAAAAACAGCAGGATGTTTTATGCTACTTTGCTGTACTTGCATGCTGGTGTTTGTTAATACTAATGTCTGCCTTAACTAAAGCAATTCAAGATAATTGGTTGTGGGCTCTACTCATGACCCCATATGATTAGATTTTAAGTTTTGATCCATTAAGTCTTCCTGTTGCTCTAACATTTTGATTTTCATTGGATTCCCTAGTAATTCGTTCATTGTTCACTCTTTAAAATATGACTTGGGTGGTTTAATTGAAAATTGGATTTCATTTGCTTCTTTTTTACTGTACCTTAATTATAAAATTCTGCTGAGGTTTACATGGGTACTTCGAAGCTCTTTAACTGTTTGGATGTTCAACACTTTTTGTGAAATTAAAATGATGTTGAGCGAGCACCACCTTGTATAAAAAGATTAACCATTCTTTTTTTTTTTTAAATATATAAATGCTCTCTATTTTTTGTCATTTAGTAAAAACTTACACATAAAAGTTGCACTGAAAGACAAGGAATGGAATACATTTTTAAAAAAGGGACCCTTTTTTATAAAGGCCCTCCATTTTTTGGCTTATAGTGAAAAATTATACATAAAAGTTGCACTAAAAAGACATGGGATAAAGTGCATTCATATAAAAAGAAGTGTGAAAATCATTTACCTACTTTTAAATTGCTAATAAATTTTACATCCAATATGGATCTTATTTGATGTAGATCTCAATTAGTTTATTAGACAATATTTTCAAAATCACATAAAACATTATGAATGACAAGATGTAAGAAAATTGAAAAGTGGTACGAATTTTCAAAAAAGACTATTACATGGAAACGGATGTTGTAATATAGAATGTCATTCCTTGAGAAGAAAAGGGAAATTGTGGGGGAAAAACACGGAAGAAATAGAAAATTACTTTAAGAAACATATATTTCTACCTTCCCAATTAAATGTCCCTCACGAGAATTTGTGCATTTTCAAACTCCGAAAAAAAAAATTATTTGTATACACCAAATTAAATGAATACTTTAATTTGATGTCAAAAATAATAAAATAATATATAGAAATATATTTTTTGGGTTTTGAAATGCACGGATTCGCCGTAGAAAATATTTAAAGTGGGATGGAGGGAGTACAATAAGGAACATAGTTTGTGGCTAGGAAGTACTGATTTCGCGTCTATTGGAGTGGGCGTCATCGATAAACACGCTTTTCTCAAAAAATGGATGTACTAGGAGCAATTTCCCTTGGCCAAGTGCAATTTTAAGCGGCCAAGTGTAGTTTTCAGCGGCCTATTGCAATATTAAGCGGCCAAGTGTAGTTTTCAGCGGCCAAGTGCAATTTTAAGCGGCCAAGAGTAGTTTTCAGCGGCCAAGTGCAATTTTAAGCGGCCAAGAGTAGTTTTAAGCGGCCAACTGTAGTTTTCGGCGGTTAATTGCAATTTTAAGCGGCCAAGTGCAATTTTAAGCGGCGCAACGTAGTTTTAAGCGGCCAATTGCAATTTTAAGTGGCCAAGAGTAGTTTTAAGCGGCCAATTGCAAATTTAAGCGGCTAAGAGTAGTTTCAAGCGGCCAAGTGCAATTTTAAGCGGCCAAGTGCAGTTTTGAGCTGCCAAGTGCAATTTTAAGCTGCCAATAGTAATTTGCCGCGGCCAGGGACGAAAAGAGCACTGACCGTGGATCACAATGCGTGGTTGACAAACACACTTTCCTCATAAAATTGGACTAGGAGCAATTTTTCGCGGCCAAGAGCAGTTTTTAGCTGTTTCAGTGAAATTTTAAGCGGCAAAGTGTAATTTGCCGTGGCCAGGGAATAAAAGATCATGGCCAGTGGATTAGAATGCTTGGTTGACAAACACGCTTTTGTCATAAACTAAGTAAAAAAATGCGTTCAGTTCAGCATCCACCGTCGTCCTCCCAAGGCACTGATAGAGACTCGAAACACAACCACTCTCTCTCTCTCTCTCTCTCTCTAAAACCACCTCGACTTCAACCCCGCAGAATACTCTGAATCGATCAAGGAGATCTACAAGGGCTGGAATTGCATTGGGATTAACAAATTCGACGCTTTTGATATCGTTAAGCGGTGGTGGAAGGAAGCTAAGCCCCATCACTGTGGTCTCCCGCGGTTCGATCCTCTTCTGTTTCTCAAAAGCTTCAGAGACACCACTATCGGTACTCTCTCTGCCCACTTTTTGACAGTGACTTGATAACTTCGGTGAGGCTGAGCTTTAATTTGTTTGTTTAGCGAGAGAATATATATAGTAGGGAATTGGGGAAAAAATGCTTATTTTGAATGTGTTAGTGTGGTTTGGACATTACTATGGTGGATTGGCCGATGGAGTAGTTAAGAACATCAAAATGGCTACGGCCGATGGTAACAATTAAGAGAAGGGGCTGGGTAGAAATTGACTCTAGAGATGTGTCAATCAAGAAAATCCAAAAAAGATTGTGACGTTTGACTCTCACTATTTTCTTCTCTCAAAGTAGGCAAAATACTGCATTCTAATGCTATATAATCAATGCCTCAATTTCCATTTTGTAGAAGTTTAGCTATGCGAACTGAACCTGATATACAAAGGCAAACATAATTTTTGGATTTCGGATGCAGAAACTTGAATGCTAGATGCGATGCCTTTCCGATTGAAGTATATGTGCTTCACGGGTTTTATTTTTTGGTTTTCATTCATGACTAAACATTGAAATTGTCTTAGAAAAGTCATCACACCATGTTTATCATGTAGTCAACTCTCCAAAGCTGGCATTTTTGTACATTTCCATAGCATGCTAGTCAAATTAGCTTTCTCTATTTATTGATTCGATGAAGAATGAAATTTAAATTTGTTGAATCTTTTAGAATTAAAATAGTGGATAATATGATGCTTAATCCTGATTTTTATATTTTCTCAGCAACCAACAGTTTAAAATGTGTACGTATTAACTCATTACATGGTCTGATTTCAAGATTCCTATGTACCTTGGTCCTTCTTATGTTCATCTTTTTATTATAGGTTTTTGTTTCATAGGTTTAAGCATTGGTATCGAACTTATCCATGATTAACAGTGCATGGTTTGAAGGTGGCTCCCTGAATAGGAATATGTTTGTTTCTCTTTTTGCATGTTAAAACGAGTCCTAGGTGAAGTGAGAAAGTGGCGTCCTGTGGGAGCTGACCGTGGATTTATGTTTCATTAGAATATGGGTTGTCCGTATATGATGTTGCATGGTCATCACGAGACCCATAGCGAGTAGAACAATGAACTCGCACTTAGATTTCTTAGAGGTATCAACTTAGAAGTGTTGGTTTGCAGGTGACTTCGTAGTTTTCATAGTGTCATGAATAAGGTTTGATAGGGGTTTTTGCAGTAATAAGTGGAGAGAGATGGATAGAAAAATGAAAATATAAATGGAGTGAAAACTTATTGAAAACAATGCTGAGAGATAAGAGATGGTTTTGGAAACCACAAGGAACATCAGTTGAGTTATACAATACAAGGGAGACATTCGGTTTATCCAGTTGCGTCATGCATTTGGTGAGATCGTCGGACAACTTCTATGCATTTGGTGGCTCCAACAAGCTTTGAGTTGGTTAAATCTCGACTAATTTTTCATAAACCAAAATACAATATTTTTATGATTCAATCCCTCAATCTTTTAGCATTTTGAATACCCTTTTAATCAATATAAAGTTGGCTTCGTTCCGTTTTAATGTTGGAGTGATTCAAGAATTTTCCCAATATAGGTTTTTGAATATCCTTTTAATCAATATAAAGTTGGCTTCGTTCCGTTTTAATGTTGGAGTGATTCAAGAATTTTCCCAATATAGGTTATTTTTCGACAAGTTGAGGGTAAAATTGTCATATCTTTTGCCGTATAAGCAACTTCGGAGTCCATCGAATTTTGTTAATTAAAAAGTAGGATAGACAACCTTTCCAACGGTTCAAACCACGGGCAAATCGGAGATCATGAGTCCTCGTGAGAAGCCGCAAAGTTTGGCAATCAAGGTCGCGCCTGGGCGCCATAGAATGCGCCTGGGTATGGCGCCCAGGGCACATGCATTTGTGCCTAAGGCGCATTTAAAACTCGAAAATTATTCAAACTTTGCGGGTTTCTTCCGGATACTCTAGAACTTTGATTTTTGCAAGGTTGGAACCGTTGTAAAGCTTGTTGAGTGTAGTTTCTAACCCAAGTAGTTTAAATCTTAAACAATTTGTACATTAAAAAATATGACCAATTTACCCTCAGAGAGTTGAAAAGTAAATTATTCCGGTAAAAAACTCTCATCTCCCTCATTTTTAATTGGATAAAGACCTATTTTATATCGATAATGAGGATTTTTTGAAAGTACTAAATGTTGGTGAAATCAAATCATAAAAATAATTTTTTTTTGTTTTATGAAAATTGGGTAGTAAGAAGACTACAAACATCATCGGAGTACTACCAGTACTACTCCACCACCTACATTGTCATCGTAAAACAACCCCTCCCCCTCCATCCCTTCACCACCCACACGAACATAACTTCACCATCACTACCACCGCACTTCCACACTGCTACCACCGTTGGCACTACATCTCAACCCTAACACCTCCGTTTTCATTTAACCACTGTCACAAACACGCGTGGCCACGACTTCACTGCTACGACGATCACACCACCCCGTGCAACAACACCACGACTACTACACTTCCACATCATCATCATCACTTTAGGACCACATAACCACAAGCCTCCACTCCACCATCGGAACCCTTATTTACTTCATCATCATGATAAAGCGGGACCTTCCCCACAATCCCCCTGTAATTAGTCCTTTGATTCTTAGCGAGGGAAAAAAAATTCAAATATAAACATCAATTGAGTTATACATTACAAGGGAAACATTCGATTTATCCAGTTGCGTCGTGCATTTGGGGGGATCGTCGGACCACTTCTATGCATTTGGTGGCACCAATAAGCTTTGAGTTGGTTTAATCCCGACTAATTTCTCATAAACCAAAATACATTATTTTTATGATTCAATCCCTCAATCTTTTAGCATTTTGAATACCCTTTTAATCAATATAAAGTTGGCTTCGTTCCGTTTTAATGTTGGGGTGGTGATTCAAGGAGTTTCCCAATATAGGTTATTTTTTGACAAGTTGAGGGTAAAATTGTCATATCTTTTGACGTATAAGAAACTTTGGAGTCAAACAAATTTGGTTAATTAAAAGTAGGATAGACAAGCTTTCCAACAGTTCAACCCACGTGCAAATCGGAGATCGGGAGTGCCCGTGACAAGGCCGCAAAGTTTGAAAATTTCAAGGTCGCGACTGGGTGCCATAGAATGCGCCTGGGGCGCATGCATTTGCACCTGAGGCGCATTTGAAAGTCAAAAATTGTTCAAACTTTTTCAGGTTTATTCCGGATACTTCCGAACTCCGATTTTCGCAAGGCTAGAACCATTGTAAAGCTTGTTGAGTGTAGTTTCTAACCCCAAGTATTTTAAATCTTAAACAATTTGTACATTAAAAAATATGACCAATTTACCCTCAGAGAGTTGGAAAGTAAATTATTTCGGTAAAAAACTCTCATCTCCCTCATTTTTAATGGGATAAAGACCTATTGTATATCGATAACGAGGATTTTGAAAGTACTACATGTTGGTGAAATCAAATCATAAAAACAATTATTCTTGTTTTATGAAAATTGGGTAGTAAAAAGACTACAAACCTCATCGGAGTTGTCACGCCCTCGATTTTTAACATAAATTAACAATACTATTTGAAATACAGAGTCCTCACAATCGTACAAACAATACCCTAAAATACATTACAGTTTTCAATTCCACAAACTGGTCTACAAACACAATCTTCTAAAATAGGAATTTCATAACAAAGCGGTTCGTTTTACAAGAATAATAAAGTACTCTCCAAAATAGCTTTACTCGATAACGTCAGCATGCACTTCAAGTACTCCATGACTATGACCATGACCTGCAATGAACCTGAAATGGTAGGTTGAGCAAACACGTGCCCAGTAGAGAAATCTACGCACAAGTTATAAGAAAAAAATACAATGAGTATGCTACTAGAGTGAACGAGTGAATATTGACAGATATGCCCATAGTACAAGTGATTACCAACAAGCTGCAAAACATCGTCTAAGGGTCCTAGACTTCCCATAAGTGTCACTAACCGTTCGCTTCTTTAACTAAATACATTAACAAACTCACGTCGATCCACACTTGTCAATGATCAATTCCAAAACATTTTATCATTCTTCGTACAGTACTACAATTGTTCTCGTGTCCACATTGATCTTCACAAATCCCTTTATTGCAAACCTTTTCTTTTAATCAGATATTTCCCCTCAATAATCACTAGGGTCACCTCGGGTCTAGTTCCCTCGAGCGCAGGGTCACCCCGAGTCTTTTCCCTTAATAATAATAATCAGTTGGGTCACCTCGGGTCTAGTTCCCTCGAGCGTAGGGTCACCCCAAGTCTTTTCCCTCAATAATAATAATCAGTTGGGTCACCTCGGGTCTAGTTCCCTCGAGCGTGTAGACACCCCATTCTGGACTGTCCGGATTAGTCCTTTTACTTTCTTTATTGACCCAATAATGATAAACGGTCGAGAATAGTTCAGAGTCGATGGAAGGATTTGAGCTTTGGGCATTGGACCCTCCTCTGACAAACCATTTCAAACCCTTCAAATCCAGAGCCAAATAAACCTCAGCAAAACCATACCTTGCTTACGCCACCTCTTTCTTGGCGTGCGCCAGGAATTTGCCACGTGTCGGACATCGACCGTTGACTGAGTTTGACCTGGCGCACGGCAGATTGTATGTGGCGTACGGAGGGTGAAGGCCGGTCAAATCACCGCTTTTCTGTCACGTGCTCGAGACTTTGCAACCACCCCAGTACAGTGCAGAGCCTCCTGATCATTGCTTTCTGCAGGGTCGTCCCCCTCTCTCTCCTACACACCCCATCAAGCAAGTCTCATGCATTTAATGCATGGAAGGCTCTCTCCTCTCCAAAGCCAGCCAAACAGGCCTTAGCCTAACTGATCTCAGTCACTCTCCCCACCATAAATACCCCCCCTTGCATTCATTTGCAAGGGGTTAGCTCATTCATTAAGCTCCATCTTTCCCTCTCTTTCCCTCTCTTGTTCTTGCTCCTCCATTGGAAGAGTGAGAGGTAAAGAAGCCCTATACATCCCACATCACTGACCAGTCACTATACATCCCTCCATCTTCAACTCTCAAGGCTCATCCATTCCCTCCATCTCTTGCACCAAAGGTATACCACCTTTGTGTTGCTTTCTGTTTTCAACCCCTGAGGGGAACCAGAAGGGTTCTGGCTAGTAACTGATACTAGTCCAGACCCCTCTCTGGTGAAATAAATCAATCGTGGGGGGACACGCCATGGCGCACGCCAGCTACTACTAGCCGTACGGCACCTTTGGCTGTACGTGCACAGCCGGCGTGGGGATCATGGAGTGTCCATTTGTTGCTTTATTTCCTTTATGTCATCACCTTCCAGCATGTTAACAACCAGTTTACTGCTTTCTGTACATAGGGGTCGTTTAACTGCAGCTTTCAATATCTGTGTCTTTCCTGTTTTATAAGGCCTCTGGGGTATTTCTGGTCATGCTCCAGAACCCAGATGATGTAAGGCCAAACACTGGTCAACATACAAACCTGGCGTACGGCCCCTGGTTGGTGGCGTACGGCACGCTTGTTACAGGTCGGTGCCTGGCCCTTATATCACAGCTCAATCTTGGCCTCTCGTTCCTCCCCACTCTGTTCATGGGGTTTTCTTTGTTATTCTTATTGCTCTTAGTCATTCTTTATGCCTGTACATGTACTTAATCCATATTATAAACTGCGTGGTTTGTCCTGGGTGTGCACTGGTCCATTCCAGAGCTCAGAGGATTGAGAGTAGGAGCTGTAAGAAATCGGTGTGGTAGTGTACGCCAGTCTGAATGTGGCGTGCGCAGGGTGTGCTGGCGTGCAGTGGCTTGGCCATGGCGTGCCAGCATGTCGCCTGCTCATGCACCCGACGGGCAGCGTACATCACCCCGTTGAACTTCTGGCAGCGCTTGTTCTCAATCTATGTTCTTACATTTAATTCAATTCAAGCAAGCAAACTAGCATCCATAAACATTTTTGTCATGCAAACTGCAACGTGTTACAGTTTTAATCCCTATTAACTGTTCCCCCGCCCTAACTGGCCAAAAATGATTAAAATGAGAAAAAAATGCAAATATTTTAATAAAATGCCTGAGTAGAGACCGATCTCCGGATTGGGCGAGAGGGGTGCCATAAAACTCTTCCCCTCTCGTAACCTGGCTCCCGAACCTCAGATATCGAAGGTGACGACGGACCAGTCTACGCCTTTTCAAATCAAATCAAACCTTTTTCAAATCAAAGCAAACGTAGCAAAGCGTTCTTCGAGTTCGGTTCCTTGGGTATTCTTCCGCTAAAACCCGAGTGGCGACTCTGAATCGAAGCGTTTCGCCGCGCTATTTTCCAAAAGGGCCGCCCCCGAACAAAACAAAACCATTGCAAACCAAAATCGGGTGACTTTAGGGGCGTGTGCCCACAGTGGCGACTCCGCTGGGGATCATTGCATTAATTAGTATTTGGCGATTAATACATGAAAGAACAATTTTCAAAAGCTTGTCAAAACAGTACGCTTCGCGCTGCTGAAGAACGGAGTGGTAACGTAACAGGATCTCAGCATCCGACCAATCCGAACTGGGGCTTTTACTATTGTTCGCTTGTGTAGTTCTCTCCAAGTATTGATTAATGAAAGTGAGCCAAGCTTCAAAAGGATTTTCAAAACCTTGCGTTTCTCTCTCATTTAAATCATTCTTCGGCATTTCTCCATTTGCATCGATGTTGGATAAGCCCCGTTGAGGTATTTTGGGTAACCGGCACAGTTTACTGGAGCCCGGGGTCCTCGAATGCCCAACAACCTTGGACGATGATGAGTCGTAATACCGTTCGACCATTGCTTTGCTGCACGCATTGCAGTGGGAGGTATACCGCGGCTCTAGTCAGAGGAGCCCCTTTCAGCCAAAACCAGCCTCTACATGCGTACAAAGCACTAGAACCTTTCAACCTAAGACAGGAACCTACAGGGTAGGATTACTTGCATCTAACCCCCATAAACTGTCTATGTGTTACTGCTTTCCCTATCGCATGCCTGTGCATACATTCATACCGATTTGCGTAGGAGCATGCTAGGGCGGCTTTTAGGTAGTCTCTTCGAGTCTGTCTCATGCCGATCAGGACGCTGCTTGGACCGATGAAGAGTCGTGCATCCTGATGTTGCACGTTATCAATTTCCAAAATCCTTGGGTCAGCTAGACTTTGGGAAATCAGGACTGTTTAAATCTCTTGTCTAAACCTAGTCGAAGTTTCAAGCAGAAAATTAGGAACAACGGAGAGAATGCCGTGATACTTACACCATCCAGGTTAAAGTGCTAATCACTTACACCATCAAGGCTGCTTACGCCACTTCGGTTCCGGTATCACGTCATCTACACCGAGTTGTTCCGACTTCCAAGGTTGAAACTTCGAGAACGGAGTAGTCAAAGGTTTAGACTATTTTGTCATCTCTTAGTGATAGTCGATTCAAACAAGGATACACTGTCGAAAAGAAATCCGAGGATTCTGGCAGCATCCGAATGTCATGAGACAGACCTATTTCTAGAGTCTAAGAGGACACTGACGACGATGACATGCGCATTGCAATCTTTCAAAATTCTTTCAAAAGCTTGTTGCAGGAACACCACTGAGTTCTCATTTACTTTGCTGTCCAAAGCTTTAGGCCATCACCTTCATCAATCATCAATCCAAAATGGCAGCACAGATAGAGATGGCTGAACTGAAAAGGGCTGTAGAGGAGCTAGGTCACAAAATGGACAAGCAAATGATCATGGTCCAGGGACTGGTTGATCTCTTTACCACCATAGCCCCGCAGTCGGATATGGGACCAATCAAGGAATCCTCTCAAGCCTACCATACTCCTGCAGTCGGAAAGTGCTCGAAGGATATGTTCAAAGACTTGGCTGAGTTTCATGAAGCCAGGACTCACCCGAAGGAGAATGCTGGATCATTGTTCAAAGCCAATGCCGCAAGGGAGGATATGCACAACAAAGAAATCAATCCCAAAGGCAAAAGAGTGCATCGTGTGGAAGGTGCAGTGTTGTGCAACTACAAAGCGAGCAAAGGTTCCACTCTGAATCCTCAATCCGGTCGTCGGAACCCACCAAGGACCTTCTCCCGCTTCTCCACCCCTCTGTCCTCGGTGTATGAGAAGCTACTCGAAGCTGGCTTCCTCAAGCCACTCCTTCCAACTCCTTCACCTCGAACATTCCCGGCATCCTACAATTCAAATGCCTATTGTGCTTTCCATCAAATGCCTGGCCATCTCACCGATGCCTGCTTCCGCCTCAGGCATGCCATTCAAGATCTCATCGACGATGGCATCATCCCAGCTCCACTCCCATCAAAGCCCAATGTCATCTTCGAGCCAATGCCTCAGCACGATTCCAACCCACATGTTAGCCAAAAATCCATCAGCTCCGTTCAAATCAACTCAAGCTCCACCATATTCAATCCTAGCCTCCATATCATCCCAGCAGATCAATCCAAACCAATCGTATCTCCCTCATCCGAACCCGAGGTTAACCTAATGGCCATAGGTGCAGTCAAGGTCCACACTGCCAACACCTGGGTTGACAGTGATGAGGAGCCTGCAAAGGAGGAATTCAAGAGGAAGCTTAATCAATCAAAGGAGAAGGCGGACAAGCTGTGGCCCTGCAATCATGGGAATTTAGGGTTGTTGTTCAAGGAGTTCTCTCAAGTGGGTCTAGACGAAAAAGCTAAAGAAGCCGAAGTGCTGTTGCTTGGGTCTGCTGTCCTCTAGCTCCCACCTCTCTGCAAGGAAGTCAAGGGTAACTATAAAAGTTGCATTTGCAAGTCGCGTCTAATTTGCATTGACACTTTCGAGTCTGAGTCTGACACAGTGTCTGTCAAGTCATCTAAGTCTAGCTCTGAGTTGGAGTTTGTGTCTCTTGGCCCTCCATGTCGTAGCTTCTATCCTCAACTCGAGTCCTTTTGTTGTACTTGGCAACCCCGAGGGTTTTATGATATGCATTATCCTGCTTCTAAGTATTTTGCTGGCTTTTGAATAAACTGTGTCGACCCTGACGACGAAGGGATAGATTTCGATGGGATCATCCCAAAGGAAATGTGTTCCCTCGCCAAAAGGGAAGACGAAAGGCATGCTCAGCCTATTAAAAGGAAGAAGTAATTTCAAATAAACTTGAAAGATGAGGTAGACCCCCGGAAAGCTTCAAAGTGGTTCAGTGCTGTCCCCAGAAGGGCATTGTACCAGTTCAGACGTGTTCAAAGAATTCAACAATATCTTGGCATGGATCTCACAAAGACACGCCTGGCGATGATCAGAAGATAAAGAAGCATCGAATCCCCTGGTACCGGATGCCAATCCAGAAAGCAGAGACTCAGAGGGCTCCAGGCCTTGTACCATGTTCAAAACAGTAACAACATCATTCCTATCAAGCGCACATTAAAAAGGTGCAAAAAGTGGCCTAGAGCGAGGCATTTCAAACCAAAGCAGTCAGGACCCTTTCACTATCAAAGCCATTCTATCTGGGGCTACAATCAAAGATCATCAACCTCGACAAAGTTCAATACTGTGGTCAACATGGATCATTTCAAGTTTTGTTTTTCCCTGAGAGAAGCTCGTTGGGCTGAAAACCACAAGGGTGGGCAGTTCCAAGCAAAAATTAGAGCGGCCTGCTAGACCGAAAACCTAAGGAGGCGGTCTAAGCAAAAATAAATAGGCAAAAAGTCGAAAGCTCGCTAGGCCGAAACCTGAAAGGTGGCACTAGGCAAAAGTTAGAGCGTAAAAGGAGAGGTAAAATACACGAGTGAACCTTTGGCTGAACTACGTTTTGACCTGATTCCCCAGAAGGGGATACGTAGGCAGTCTCTCTCTTCGAGACTCAGTCATAATCTATCAACTGGATCTCAAGTTTTGGCTTTGGTGTACCACATTGGCCGCCTGGACTATGTTTTGACAAATCCTTCCCTGAAGTTTGGTCGCAATCTGTCAGTTGGATCAAAGGCTTCAGTACGTCGCCATAATCAAGAAGAAGACAAGCTTCAGATGTGCAGAAGGGGGAAAACCTTTCGTCTTTCAATCTTATTTCAAATTACTTCTTCAATTTCAAAGCTGAGCAAAAGCCTTAAAATATCTAAAGCATCAAAAACAGAACGAAATGCTTGCGAGGCCTAACGGCTCACAGTTTATTCTAAGTCAGCAGAGTCTAGTGTAAGCAACCGCAGCAGACTTGTAGCAATGCGTGCTAGTTTGTGGCTCACGCGCATTTATTCAAAGTGATGTGCATTAGTCTCAAGCCTGCGCATACTTCTTCAATTCGGCCAGCATTCAGAAGCAGTTAACTACTGCCGCCGATTCAACAAGTTAAAAGTACCTCGAATGTCATTCAATGGGATTTTGCCAAGTTTTCCATGCCGTGCAAGTCATGTGGACCTAATGTGACTGCACGGGGGTGTCGGTTTCAGTCCAGGCTTATACGAGTCATCTCTTTGCGTCTTTTTGTCCATCTTTGCGACATTTTTCAAGTGTTTTAATCTGTTTCCCATTCTGGGGCTTTCTTCTCAATCTTGTTTGTTCGTACAGGTCATTGTACATCTATTTGACCTTACACAAGTGTCAGTTTTACCTGTCTACGGGATATTTGAATTTTGGCTCATTAATGCCTAAAATTTCTTTTTCCTGCGAATCTAAGAGTCCGCATCGCATCCTGGGCCTCTTTTCTCCCTTTTTTCGTTCGAGCTAGGCGAGTCTATACATATATGTGTGTCTGTACGTCGACTCAGCTCACTTGTCAATGCAAATTAGATACTAGCGTTGGGTTTCTGCGCTCTTTCTCAAAGGAGAGTCAATGAACTGAAAAATGCAATTTTTACATTGCTACCCTAGCTTCTATCTCCTATCCAAGCAATGGAATCTCGTGAACCGCAAGAGTATGTCAGCCCATGGCAAAGCAAAGCGTATCTATGGGGCACATCTGCCTAAGCATCAAAGAAAGGGCACATAGGCCCAATGCCGTTACTATGTCAACTAAGGCACACCAACTCACTCAATGCCCCTCTATTTTTGGCACGCAAACCCGAAACTCAAAAGCAAAAGGCAGTAAAGTAAAGAGACTCAGTGGTAGTCCTCAGGCGTCATTGTCCTCTTAGGAGCCGCCCTTAGCTTGCGTCTGCATTTTCAATTTGTGCATGCAATTTAGTACATATCATTGCATATTGTATATCAACTGTTGAAAACAGGAAAAGTCTATCAAGTGCCAAAGCATGTTTATCCAACAGCGAAGGCAACAAGTAGTCAGGCTTTTGCGGGTCCATACCTGGGATCTAGTCACTACTGGAATTGAAGCCGGAGCCGCTCCTCTGGATAGTACAATTTTAAGGAGGGGTGCCACATGTCGTTCTCCCTATCCATTTCTCCATGACAAATATCAAGCACACAACCTCAACGACGATCAGCCATATCGTCCTTCAAATCAATTCAATCAACGACGGCCAGCCATGTCGTCCTCCAAATCAAATCAACGATGGTCAGCCATATCGTCCTTCAATTCAAATCAATCAACGACGGCCAACCATGTCGTCCTTCAAATCAAATCAATCAACGACGGTCAGCCATATCGTCCTTCAAATCTCAACGACGGTCAGCTATATCGTCCTTCTCAATTCAACGACGGTCAGCCATATCGTCCTTCTCAAATCAACGACGGTCAGCCATATCGTCCTTCTCAATTCAACGACGGTCAGCCATATCGTCATTCAAATCAATTCAATCAACGACGGTCAGCCATATCGTCCTTCTCGAATCAACGACGGTCAGTCATCCCTCAAAGTCAATTCAATGCAACGACGATCAGCCATGTCGTCCACTTTAATCCATCAACGGCGATCAGCCATATCGTCCGTTTCCAACCCTTCACGGCATTCAGAATATCGCCCGCCGTTCAACTCAGCGGCCGCCCATCCAATCAATCACCACAACGGCGGTCTGCCCGTCGAATCAGTCTATAACAACCGTCCGCCTATCCTGATCCGTATCTATCTATAGCAAGTGCAGCTTCCAGCAGTCTTATTGCTCTGTCTCGGATGGTCTTTGATAAGGAGATTGGCTCTGGTTCCCAACAGATGGAATTTAACCTACCTGACACGACCTACCCGTGGCTGTTGAAGTTTCTATAGGCCGAAGAAGGTTCGATCCCCCAGGGTAATGATTTGTCCGCAACTGATTAATCCCCAGGAGAGTCCGCCTCGGCATTCAATGATGGTCTGCCCATCCCCGTTTCCCAACAAAGTTCAAACCCTCTTTCAATCAAATCAATGATGGTTTAACGAGTCGTCCCTCAACGATGACCCACCGTCACCAATCAACGATGGTTTAACGAGTCGTCCCTCAACGATGACCCACCGTCACCAATCAACGATGGTTTAACGAGTCATCCCTTAAAAATGACCCACCGTCACCAATCAACGATGGTTTAACGAGTCATCCCTTAAAAATGACCCACCGTCACAAGTCAACGATGGTTTAACGAGTCATCCCTTAAAAATGACCCACCGTCACCAAGTCAACGATGGTTTAACGAGTCATCCCTTAAAAATGACCCACCGTCACCAAGTCAACGATGGTTTAACGAGTCATCCCTTAAAAATGACCCACCGTCACAAGTCAACGATGGTTTAACGAGTCATCCCTTAAAAATGACCCACCGTCACAAGTCAACGATGGTTTAACGAGTCGTCCTCAGCGATGACCCACCGTCTCAAATCAATGATGGTTCAACGAGTCGTCCTCAGCGATGACCCACCGTCTCAAATCAACGACGGTCCACCCGGCCAATCTCAAATCAACGACGGTCCACCCGGCCAATTTCAAATCAACGACGGTCCACCCGTCCAATTTCAAAACAACGACGGTCCACCCGTCCAATTTCAATTCAACGACGGTCCACCCGTCCAATTTCAATTCAACGACGGTCCACCCGTCCAATTTCAATTCAACGACGGTCCACCCGTCCAATTTCAATTCAACGACGGTCCACCCGTCCAATTTCAAATCAACGACGGTCCACCCGTCCAATTTCAAAACAACGACGGTCCACCCGTCCAATTTGGACCGTCGTATTTCAATTCAACGACGGTCCACCCGTCCAATTTCAATTCAACGACGGTCCACCCGTCCAATTTCAAATCAACGACGGTCCACCCGTCCAATTTCAAATCAACGACGGTCCACCCGTCCAATTTCAAATTCAACGACAGTCCACCCGTCCAATTTCAAATCAACGACGGTCCACCCGTCCACTTTCTGCCCTCCGCGAGCAGCAGTCTTTCTCAAGTAATCTGTCTGGCTGAACTCACCGATCAGGTTCTTTAAAATTTGTGTCTTCTTTATCTTACTCAGGATAGTCAAGAGTAGGGTGTCTAGACAACCTTTGACGTTACTTGTCTCCACTCAAACAAACGGTGCTCCAAGTGCCGTCAAAGGGGGGCTTCTGTAGACACCCCATTCTGGACTGTCCGGATTAGTCCTTTTACTTTCTTTATTGACTCAATGATGATAAACAACCTTTGACGTTACTTGTCTCCACTCAAACAAACGGTGCTCCAAGTGCCGTCAAAGGGGGGCTTCTGTAGACACCCCATTCTGGACTGTCCGGATTAGTCCTTTTACTTTCTTTATTGACTCAATGATGATAAACGGTCGAGAACAGTTCAGAGTCGATGGAAGGATTTGAGCTTTGGGCATTGGACCCTCCTCTGACAAACCATTTCAAACCCTTCAAATCCAGAGCCAAATAAACCTCAGCAAAACCATACCTTGCTTACGCCACCTCTTTCTTGGCGTGCGCCAGGAATTTGCCACGTGTCGGACATCGACCGTTGACTGAGTTTGACCTGGCGCACGGCAGATTGTATGTGGCGTACGGAGGGTGAAGGCCGGTCAAATCACCGCTTTTCTGTCACGTGCTCGAGACTTTGCAACCACCCCAGTACAGTGCAGAGCCTCCTGATCATTGCTTTCTGCAGGGTCGTCCCCCTCTCTCTCCTACACACCCCATCAAGCAAGTCTCATGCATTTAATGCATGGAAGGCTCTCTCCTCTCCAAAGCCAGCCAAACAGGCCTTAGCCTAACTGATCTCAGTCACTCTCCCCACCATAAATACCCCCCCTTGCATTCATTTGCAAGGGGTTAGCTCATTCATTAAGCTCCATCTTTCCCTCTCTTTCCCTCTCTTGTTCTTGCTCCTCCATTGGAAGAGTGAGAGGTAAAGAAGCCCTATACATCCCACATCACTGACCAGTCACTATACATCCCTCCATCTTCAACTCTCAAGGCTCATCCATTCCCTCCATCTCTTGCACCAAAGGTATACCACCTTTGTGTTGCTTTCTGTTTTCAACCCCTGAGGGGAACCAGAAGGGTTCTGGCTAGTAACTGATACTAGTCCAGACCCCTCTCTGGTGAAATAAATCAATCGTGGGGGGACACGCCATGGCGCACGCCAGCTACTACTAGCCGTACGGCACCTTTGGCTGTACGTGCACAGCCGGCGTGGGGATCATGGAGTGTCCATTTGTTGCTTTATTTCCTTTATGTCATCACCTTCCAGCATGTTAACAACCAGTTTACTGCTTTCTGTACATAGGGGTCGTTTAACTGCAGCTTTCAATATCTGTGTCTTTCCTGTTTTATAAGGCCTCTGGGGTATTTCTGGTCATGCTCCAGAACCCAGATGATGTAAGGCCAAACACTGGTCAACATACAAACCTGGCGTACGGCCCCTGGTTGGTGGCGTACGGCACGCTTGTTACAGGTCGGTGCCTGGCCCTTATATCACAGCTCAATCTTGGCCTCTCGTTCCTCCCCACTCTGTTCATGGGGTTTTCTTTGTTATTCTTATTGCTCTTAGTCATTCTTTATGCCTGTACATGTACTTAATCCATATTATAAACTGCGTGGTTTGCCCTGGGTGTGCACTGGTCCCTTCCAGAGCCCAGAGGATTGAGAGTAGGAGCTGTAAGAAATCGGTGTGGTAGTGTACGCCAGTCTGAAGGTGGCGTGCGCAGGGTCTGCTGGCGTGCAGTGGCTTGGCCATGGCATGCCAGCATGTCGCCTGCTCACGCACCCGACGGGCAGCGTACATCACCCCGCTGAACTTCTGGCAGCGCTTGTTCTCAATCTATGTTCTTACATTTAATTCAATTCAAGCAAGCAGACTAGCATCCATAAACATTTTGTCATATAAATTGCAACGTGTTACAGTTTTAATCCCTATTAACTGTTCCCCCGCCCTAACTGGCTAAGAATGATCAAAATGAGAGAAAAATGCAAACGTTTTAAATAAAATGCCCGAGTAGAGACCGATCTCCGAATTTGGGCGAGAGGGGTGCCATAAAACCCTTCCCCTCTCGTAACCTGGCTCCCGAACCTCAGATATCGAAGGTGACGACGGACCAGTCTACGCCTTTTCAAATCAAGTCAAACCTTTTTCAAATCAAAGCAAACGTAGCAAAGCGTTCTTCGAGTTCGGTTCCTTGGGTATTCTTCCGCTAAAACCCGAGTGGCGACTCTGAATCGAAGCGTTTCGCCGCGCTATTTTCCAAAAGGGCCGCCCCCGAACAAAACAAAACCATTGCAAACCAAAATCGGGCGACTTTAGGGGCGTGTGCCCACAGAGCGCAGAGTCACCCCTAGTCTATTCCCTCAATAACGATCACTTGGGTCACTTCTCACGTCTTTCATAATCAATTTTATCATCAATCTATTAGTAAATCAATCTCATTCATTTCATGTCATAATAACCATTCATGTTCTCACCATCCCATTTTAATATAACAACCATTAGTAATCCCGTTTTCGTTATCAACAGTAAACTACAACGTTCATCAATCATCACATGTGTCCATATCATTCCTTGAACGTAACGCTACGTCCTAAACAACACCTTAACCCATAAACATCTCTTTGACATTTTACCTACAACACTCACCATGTCTTACACGACGTTCTAACCCGTAAGTAACTCTATAACCTTCCATCCACCAGTATCGACTTTTAAACGTCAAAAGACAAACGCCATTGGAAACTAATTGTTTAACGAATCAAGAGGACAGATGGTCCTGTTAGACATCCTCACATTTACCCATAATACTCACTACGGCGCCCATATAGTCTACGGTACTCCTAACCAACTCAACGGTACGTTTTTCCATTTACAAGGAAACTAATGATGCATAATGATTGTTCAATGAATGGAAAAGTTTAGTGAATCATTGGATTGCAAACAGCCAAGTGATCAAAGAATTTTAGAGACTCAAATGACTATTTTAGGCTGTTTTACGAAAGTACCGGAAGTGAACGAGGTTCAAATAATAATAACGGAAGCAGAATAAATCAAGTTGTGCCAAAAAGACTCAGAAGGCTGTGCAGCACATTGGAGGGCCGGGCGATCAAATATCTTGTCCTACGATAAAAACAATATGCCGCACGAATCAATCAATATGTCTGACAAACGAAAATGCCGTACGGCCATTTGAATAGTTGATTTGCTGTACGATAACATAATATGCCATACGGCGGAACGGGAAATGCCGTACGGCCGTTTAAAAATGCTAGGGAGCAGTAAACTTTAACTAATTGCCTTCTTGTTCTTTTTTCCTTTCTAAACCCAAGAAGCTCTACCGGTAGGAGAGGAGTTCTACCGGTACAAAATAAATTCAGAGAGGCCACCGAAATTCATTGCCCGAAAACACTGAAGTTCTACCGGTAGGAAAGTAGCTCTACCGGTAGGAAAAGAGGTCAGAATAGACACGACTTGTACACCTGGGTTTTCTACCGGTTGGGAAAGAGTTCTACCGGTAGGAGGCCATTTCTACTGCTAGGGAAAGTGTTCTACTGGTAGGAACCTGGGAATTTCGGACAGTTTTTCTCAGTTCGACAGATCTTCGAAAAATGCCAACAAATGATCTTAATAACAATAACAAGCACGATCTAACCGCATAAACATCGTATTCACGCATAACTTGTGCAAGAAATCCCTACCGTTTGGAGAGCAAGATCCCCAAGATTAATCAAGTTTTGTTCCGTTTTAATTGTTGGAAAGGTCCGCGACCCCAAAATTGGTTGTTTTCCGAAAAAGGTTGAAGGGTTTAAAATTGTTTTCATTTTTTGGATGAAAAAGGAAAACTTCGGAGAAACCGAAAGGGGAATTAGAAATGGGAAAGTTTTCCCCGGGGAAAAAATTTGGGAAAATAATCCCAATGCCCTTAACCAACCCAAAGTTTGGAAATTTCCCGGTCCCCCTGGGCGCCAAGAATTCCCCCGAGCAATTTATTTATTTAAAAAATCCCCAAAATTATTTCAAATTTTGGTGATTTATTTTCCGGAATACCTCCCCTCCTATTTTCCCACCCACCAAACTTTTAATTTCTAACCTGTAAGTTTAAACTTAAACCCAAATTTGTTTCATTTAAAAAAGCCAAACACCCGGGAGAGGTTAAAAGTAAAATTTCAAAAAAACTCTCACTTCCCTCATTTTTAAAAATAAAACCTATAATCAAACCCTTTTTAAAGTACTAATGTTGGGGAAATTCCCAAATTAAAATTCTTTTGTTTTAGGAAAAAAAAAAGAAAATAAAACCTTATTTAGTTATCCATTACCAAAGGACATTCGGTTTTTCCATTTGCGTTGTGCATTTGGTGGGATCGTCGGACCACTTCTATGCATTTGGGGGCTCCAACAAGCTTTCAGTTGGTTTAATCTCGACTAATTTTTCCTAAACCAAAATACATTATTTTTATGATTCAATCCCTCAATCTTTTAGCATTTTGAATACCCTTTTAATCGATATAAAGTTGGCTTTGTTCCGTTTTAATGTTGGAGTGATTCACGGATTTTCCCAATATATGTTTTTTTTGGACAAGTTGAGGGTAAAATTGTCATATCTTTTGACGTATAAGCAACTTCGGAGTCAAACAAATTTGGTTAATTAAAAAGTAGCATAGACAAGCTTTCCAACGGTTCAAACCATTTGCAAATCGGAGATCGGGTGTGCCCTTGACATGGCCGGAAAGTATGGAAATTTCAAGGTCGCGCCTGGGGCACATTTGAAACTCGAAAATTGTTCAAATTTTGCAGGTTTATTCCGGATACTCCCGAACTCCTATTTTTGCAAGGCTGGTATCGTTATAAAGCTTGTTGAGTGTAGTTTCTAACCCAAGTAGTTTAAGTCTTAAACAATTTGTACATTAAAAAATATGACCAATTTCCACTCAGAGAGTTGAAAAGTAAATTATTTCAGTAAAAAACTCTCATCTCCCTCATTTTTAATTGGATAAAGACCTATTTTATATCGATAACGAGGATTTTGAAAGTACAAAATATTGGTGAAATCAAATAGTATAAACAATTCTTCTTGTTTTCTGAAAATTGGGTAGCAAGACGACTACAAACCTCATCGGAGTACTGCCAGTACCACTCCGCCACGTACATTGTTACCGTAATACAACTCCTCCTCCTCCATCCCTTCACCACCCACACAAACATAACTTCACCATCACTACCACCGCACTACCACGCTGCTACCAACGTTGGCACTACAGCTTAACCCTAGCATCTCCGTTTTCATTTAACCACAGTCACAAACACGCGCGGCCATAACTTCGCTATTACGACGATCACACAACCCCATGCAACACCACCACGACTACTACACTTCCACATCATCATCATCATTTTAGGACCACATAATCACATGCCTCCACTACACCATCAGAACCCTTATTTACGTCATCATCATGATAGGGGGGACCTTCCCCACAATCCCCCTGTAATTAGTCCTTTGATTCTTAGCGAGGAAAAAATTTTGAAATATAAACATCAGTTGAGTTATACATTACAAGGGAGACATTCGGTTTTTCCATTTGCATCGTGCTTTTGGTGGGATCGTCGGACCAATTCTATGCATTTGGTGGCTCCAACAAGGTTTGAGTTGGTTTAATCTCGACTAATTTTTAATAAACCAAAATACATTATTTTTATGATTCAATCCCTCAAACTTTTAGCATTTTGAATACCCTTTTAATCAATATAAAGTTGGCTTCATTCCGTTTTAATGTTGGAGTGATTCACGGATTTTCTAAATATAGGTTATTTTTGGACAAGTTGACGGTAAAATTGTCATATCCTTTTACGTAAAAGCAACTTCGGAGTCAAACGAATTTGGTTAAATAAAAAGTAAGATAGACAAACTTTCCAACAGTTCAAACTACGTGCAAATCGAAGATCGGGAGTGCCCGTGACAAGGCCGCAAAGTTTAGAAATTTCGATGTGGCGCCTGGGCGCATGCATTTGCTTTTGAGGCGCATTTGAAACTCTGAAATTGTTGAAACTTTGCGGGTTTATTCCGGATACTCCAAAACTCCTATTTTCGCAAGGTTGGTACCTTGTAAAGCTTGTTGACTGTAGTTTCTAACCCAAGTAGTTTAAATCTTAAACAATTTGTACATTAAAAAATATGACCAATTTACACTCAGAGAGTTAAATGGTAAATTATTTCGGTAAAAAACTCTAATCTCCCTCATTTTTTATTGGATAAAGACCTATTGTATATCGATAACGAGGATTTTGAAAGTACGAAATGTTGGTGAAATCAAATAGTTAAAAAATTCTTTCTGTTTTATGAAAATTGGGTAGCAAGAAAACTACAAACCTCATCGGAGTACTTCCAGTACCACTCCGCCACGTACATTGTTACCGTAATACAAGTCCTCCTCCTCCATCCCTTCACCACCCACACAAACATAACTTCACCATCACTACCACTCTGCTACCACCATTGGCACTACATCTCAACCTTAACATCTCCGTTTTCATTTAACCAAAGTCACAAACACGCGCGGCTACGACTTCGCTATTACGACGATCACACCACCCCATGCAACACCACCAAGACTACTACACTTCCACATCATCATCATCATTTTAGGACCACATAATCACAGGCCTCCACTACACCATCAGAACCCGTTTTTACGTCATCATCATGATAAGGGGGGGGGACCTTCCCCACAATCCCCCTATAATTAGTCCTTTGATTCTTAGCGAGGAAAAAAATTTGAAATATAAACATTAGTTGAGTTATACATTACAAGGGAGACATTCGGTTTTTCCATTTGCATCATGCATTTGGTGGGATCGTCGGACCACTTCTATGTATTTAGTGGCTCCAACAAGCATTGAGTTGGTTTAATCTCAACTGATTTTTAATAAACCAAAATACATTTATTTTTATGATTCAATCCCTCAAACTTTTAGCATTTTGAATACCCTTTTAATCTATATAAAGTTGGCTTCGTTCCGTTTTAATGTTGGAGTGATTCACGGATTTTATAAATATAGTTTATTTTTAGACAAGTTGAGGGTAAAATTGTCATATCCTTTTACGTAAAAGCAACTTCGGAGTCAAACGAATTTGGTTAGTTAAAAAGTAAGATAGACAAACTTTCCAATAGTTCAAACCACGTGCAAATCGAAGACCAGGAGTGCCTGTGACAAGGCCGCAAAGTTTTGAAATTTCAAAGTGGTGCCTGGGCGCGATGGAATGAGCCTGGGGCGCATGCATTTCCTCCTGAGATGCATTTGAAACTCGAAAATTGTTCAAACTTTGCGGGTTTATTCCGGATACTCCAAAACTTCTATTTTCGCAAGGTTGGTGCCGTTGTAAAGCTTGTTGAGTGTAGTTTATAACTCAAGTAGTTTAAATCTTAAACAATTTGTACATTAAAAAATATGACCATTTTACACTCAGAGAGTTGAAAAGTAAATTATTTGAGTAAAAAACTCTCATCTCCCTCATTTTTTATTGGATAAAGACCTATTGTATATCGATAACGAGGATTTTGAAAGTACTAAATGTTGGTGAAATCAAATAGTAAAAATATTCTTTTTGTTTTATGAAAATTGGGTCGCAAGAAGACTACAAACCTCATCGGAGTACTGCCAGTACCACTCCGCCACCTACATTGTTTCCGTAATACAACTCCTCCTCCTCCATCCCTTCACCACTCACACAAACATGACTTCACCATCACTACCACCGCACTACCAGTCTCTACCACTGTTGGCACAACATCTCAACCCTAACATCTCCGTTTTCATTTAACCACAGTCACAAACACGAGCGGCCACGACTTTGCTGCTACGACGATCACACCACCCCATGCAACACCTCCACGACCACTACACTTCCACATCATCATCATCATTTTAGGACCACATAACCACAGGCCTCCATTACACCATTGGAACCCTTATTTACTTCATTATCATGATAGAGGGGGACCTTCCCCCTGTAATTTGTGCTTTGATTCTTAGAGAGGAAAAAAAAATTAAATATATACATCAGTTGAGTTATACATTACAAGGGAGACATTCGGTTTATCCAGTTGCGTCGTGTATTTGGTGGGATCGTCGGACCACTTCTATGCATTTGGTGGCTCCATCAAGCTTTGAGTTTGTTTAATCTCGACTAATTTTTCATAAACCAAAATACATTATATATTTTTAAGATTCAATCCCTCAATCTTTTAGCATTTTGAATACCCTTTTAATCGATATAAAGTTGGCTTCGTTCCGTTTTAATGTTGGAGTGATTTACAAATTTTCCCAATATAGGTTATTTTTCAACAAGTTGAGGTGAGGGTAAAATTGTCATATGTTTTGACGTAAAAGCAGCTTCGGAGTCAAACGAATTTGGTTAATTAAAAAGTAGATAGACAAGCTTTCCAACGGTTCAAACCACGTGCAAATTGGAGATCGGGAGTGCCCTTGACAACGCCGCAACGTTTGGAAATATCAAGGTCGCGCCTTGGCGCCATAGAATAAGCCTGGGGCGCATGAATTTGCGCCTGGGGCGCATTTGAAACTCGAAAATTGTTAAAACTTTTTGGGTTCATTCCGGACACTCTCGAACTCCGATTTTCGCAAGGTTGGAACCGTTGTAAAGTTTGTTGAGTGTAGTTTCTAACCCAAGTAGTTTAAATCTTAAAAAATTTGTACATTAAAAAATATGACAAATTTACCCTCAGAGAGTTGAAAAGTAAATTATTTCGGTAAAAAACTCTCATCTCCCTCATTTTTAATTGGATAAAGACCTATTGTATATCGATAACGAGGATTTTGAAAGTAATAATTGTTAGTGAAATCAAATCATAAGAGTAATTCTTTTTGTTTTATGAAAATTGGGTAGTAAGAAGACTACAAACCTCATCAGAGTACTACCAGTACTACTCCACCAGCTACATTGTCACCGTAATACAACCCCTCCTCCTCCATCCCTCTACCACCCACACGAATATAACTTCACCATCACTACCACCACACTTCCACTCTGCTACCACCATTGGCACTACATCTCAACCCTAACACTTCCGTTTTCATTTAACCACTGTCACAAACACGTGCGGCCACGACTTTGCTGCTACGACGATCACACCACCACATGCAACACCACCACGACTACAATACTTCCACATAATCATCATCATTTTAGGACCACATAACCACAGGCCTCTACTTCACCATCGGAACCCTTATTTACTTCACCATCATGATAGACGGGGACCTTCCCCATGTAATTAGTCCTTTGATTCTTAGCGAGGAAAAAAAAATTGAATATAAACATCAGTTGAGTTATACATTACAAGGGAGACATTCGGTTTATCCAGTTGCATTGTACATTTGGTGGGATCATCAGACCACTTCTATGCATTTGGTGGCTCCATCAAGCTTTGAGTTTGTTTAATCTCGACTAATTTTTCATAAACCAAAATATATTATTTTTATGTTTCAATCCCTCAATCTTTTAGCATTTTGAATATCCTTTTAATCGATATAAAGTTGGCTTCGTTCCGTTTTAATGTTGGAGTGATTCACGGATTTTCCCAATATAGGTTATTTTTCAACAAGTTGAAGGTAAAATTGTCATATCTTTTGACATATAAGCAACTTCAAAGTCAAACGAATTTGGTTAATTAAAAAGTAGCTAGGATAGACAAACTTGCAACGGTTCAAACCACGTACAAATCGGAGATCAGGAGTGCCCGTGACAAGGCCGCAACGTTTGGAAATTTCAAGGTCGCGCCTTGGCGCCATAGAATATGGCTGGGGCGCATGCATTTGCGCCTGAGGTGCATTTGAAACTCGAAAATTGTTCAAACTTTTTGGGTTCATTCCGGATACGCTCGAACTCCGATTTTCTCAAGGTTGGAACCGTTGTAAAGTTTGTTGAGTTTAGTTTCTAACCCAAGTAGTTTAAATCTTAAACAATTTGTACATTAAAAAATATGACCAATTTACCCTCAAAGAGTTGAAAAGTAAATTATTTCGGTAAAAAACTCTCACCTCCCTCATTTTTAATTGGATAAAGATCTATTGTATATCGATAACGAGGATTTTGAAAGTTCTAAATGTTGGTGAAATCAAATAGTATAAATAATTCTTCTTGTTTTATGAAAATTGGGTAGTAAGAAGACTACAACCCTCATCGAAGTACTACCAGTACTACTCCACCACCTACATTATCACCGTAATACAACCCCTCCTCCTCCATCCCTCCACCACCCACATGAACATAACTTCACCATCACTACCACCGCACTTCCACTCTGCTACCACCGTTGGCACTACATCTCAACCCTAACACCTCCGTTTTCATTTAACCACTGTCACAAACACGCACGGCCACGACTTCATTGCTACGACGATCACACCACCCCATTCAATACCACCACGACTACTACACTTCCACCTCATCATCATCATTTTAGGACTACATAACCACAAGCCTCCACTTCACCATCAGAACCCTTATTTACTTCATCATCATGATAGCGGGGGACTTTCCCCACAATTAATCCCCCTGTAATTAGTCCTTCGATTTTTAGCGTGGAAAAAAAAAATTTAAATGTAAACATCAGTTGAGTTATACATTACGAAGGAGACATTCGGTTTATCCAATTGCGTCGTGCATTTGGTGGGATTGTCGGACTTCTTCTATGCATTTGGTGGCTCTAACAAGCTTTGAGTTGGTTTAATCTCAACTAATTTTTCATAAACCAAAATACATTATTTTTATGATTCAATCAATAAATCTTTTAGCATTTTGAATACCCTTCTAATCAGTATAAAGTTGGCTTCGTTCCGTTTTAATGTTGGAGTGATTCAAGGATTTTACCAGTATAGGTTATTTTTCAACAAGTTGAGGGTAAAATCGTCATATCTTTTGACATATAAGCAACTTCGGAGTCAAATGAATTTGGTTAGCTTTCTTTATTTATTGATTCAATGTAGAATGAAATTTGAATTTGTTGAATCTTTTATAAATAAAATAGTGAATAATATGATGCTTAATCTTGATTCTTATATTTTCTCAACAACCAACAATTTAAAATGCATGTGTACATATTAACTCATTACATGGTCTGATTTCAAGATTCCTATATACCTTGGTCCTTCTTATGTTCATCTTTTTATTTTAGGTTTTTGTTTCATATGTTTAAGCATTGGTATCGAGCTTATCCATAATTAACAGTGCATGGTATCGAGCTTATCCCTGAATAGGAATATGTTTGTTTCTATTTTTGCACGTTAAAACGAGTCCCAGGTGAAGTGAGAAAGTGGCGTCCTATGGGAGCAGACTGTGGATTTATGTTTCTTGAGTACAATCTTACTATGTCGTATCATCGGATGAATCTTTTGGTGCGGTATGATAGGTAAGGTATATTTGAGCTGACACCATTACTAATATTTTACCAGTTCATTAGAATATGGGTTGTCCGTATATGATGTTGCATGGTCGTCACGAGGCCCATGGCCATAACGATCGAGAACTAGAACAATGTACTCGCACTTAGAGTTCTTAGAGGTATCAACTTATAAGTATTGGTTTGCAGGTGACTTCGTAGCTTTCATAGTGTCATGAATTAGGATGGATTGAAGGTTAAATAATTTCCATTAACTCAGGATCGAAGATATAGTAATGGGACAAACTTAGGAGTTGTTTGATAGGGATTTTTGCAGTAATAAGTGGAGATAGATGGATAGAAAAATGAAACTATAAATGGAGTGAAAACTTTTTGAAAACAATGCTAAGAGATAGGAGATGGTTTTGGAAAGCCCAAAGGAACAAAGCCTTATTTTCTTATGAAGTTCCTTTGTTACAATGAATCAATCTGCTAAGCACCGTGATGAAAGGATATTGACGGATGACGATTTCTCATGGAAGTGGTGCATTATAGCACTTGACCTGTTTAATGAACTTCAATTTTGGGTTGTCCTACTTGAGACAAAATTCATCATGGATACTGCCCACTTCCACTCTATCAGTATCAATGTTCATCGGATTGTGCATGTGTTTATGCTTAGTTCTCCAAATTACGCGAATAAACCCCAAGCGTAGGGCTAGGTTGTCGGAAGCATAATAAACCGGTAAGACCAGGTACCGTACCCAAGGGAATATCCAAATAGCTTGACTTGATTTGTAGATTTGAGAGTTGCGGTGTTAAGACGGCCAACTTTTCGTTGCTTTAAACGGAAGACAGTAAAAGGCTATAAAACAAGTTTTTAACTAATTAAAACGAGCAGCGAGGCCTTAGGGCTCAACCGGCCCACAACTCGGCCACCTAATGATTCTCTCTTATAACTCAAGCAGGAGACACAACCGCGTTCTTATGTATATTTCGGAAAGGAAACAATGAAAAATTGAAATGGTCTTTGCTTTCATATAGTGGAAACTGTTTTTGAAAATTTGAACTTATTTTCTTTGTTTTCTGAAAAGTGTGTAGTTTTCAAAAGGTTTTTCCAAAGACAGTTTTCTGCTAGCCAAATTTGTTTTCATTCCACAGTCAGGTTCTGACCTTCTGTTTTTTTTAAGGTTGAAAACTTTTCTCCCTGAGAAGAAACGGAACAAATGTGGAGGTGCAGATGGTGAACCTGCATTTGTCCATGGCCCTCAATGGAGGCGTTCAATACATTGGACCTAACCCATGTGTCTGAGTACAAAGCAAATGTCAATCCATCTTCGGCTGGTGGAAAGAAACATGACAATTGTATGCACTGGTGCTTACCGGGTGTTACGGATACTTGGGGAATTAGTTATTTATAGCTCATCTAAGCAACGTCAAGGTGCGGAGTGGAGTTGAGAGGTAACTGTTCCATTCTTACCGCAAGGGTTCATTTGTTGTAGGGAAAACTATATATTTTACGTAGCCATTGTGTTTTTTGAACCAATAAACATCAATGTCTTTGGTCTAAGCAGCTGCCACCTAATTCTTCTTGGAATTTAAGTACAGATGCATTGGCCAGGAGTTTGTTAAGCACTTTGTTTGAATGGGCAGGGGAATTTTCTTTGGTTAGACAATTGGCACCCCCAGGGCCCTTGTAGAAAAAATTATGGAGAAATAGTGGTTCATGCTAGGGTGTACTCTATCATGTCCCTAGGCCATGTACATGGCCAAGAAGTACAATTGTTGTGACCAGAAAGATCACGGATAACACTCCCAGTAGTTGGATAACTGACATGTCAAAGGATGAAGTTGTTACTTGGTGTCCTAACCAGCTTATCCTTGCAGATCTTCCTGTAGCCAGGGACCATGGCTCAGCAACTGCTACTTCACTTGTTAAGACTGTCGATCACAGGTCCCATCGCCAGCTTGGGAAGCCAACTCATTCTTGTGTCCGCTGTTTTTTTTTTCACATTGCAATATATGGACGAGTGCCTGGTAGGTCCATTTACTCTTCTCCTACATAAGCATGATTTTATGTACTTTTCGTTTTATGGGTGAATTTTTTTATTTTGAGATCTTTCTTGAGGGAGTTACGCAGAATGTTTAAGCATGATTTTATGTACTTTTCGTTTTATGGGTGAATTTTTTTATTTTGAGATCTTTCTTGAGGGAGTTAAGTAGAATGTTTTTAAGGTGAGCCAATTTTACATCAAAATCAATGTGACAGATTGAATTGTAGTGGTAAAAGGAAGTACTTTTGTCCTTGAGTAACTCCCTTCGTAAGGATAATTTGCACATGCAGTGTTACTTGATCTTGCTCTTGTGAAACAGGAAACTCAAAATTGTATTCGAAGTTAGCTGTCCCTTAATGGCAATGCACAAACATACATATCAAAATCAATATACCTACGGTTTTTTAGCCATTGTAGTGAACCAGAGAGGAACTGTATCTTGCCTATTCATGCATTAGCGGTTGTGTGTTCTTTTCTTTTCTTTTTTTGGCTGATACACAGATAAACAATATTATGTTCTTGCAGAGCCCCTGTGAACATGCCTTTTGTCTTGGTTGTGCAAGGAGTAATTCTATCTGCCATCTGTAGAATTTAGGCCATGCTCGATATCTTTTTTCTCGTAGTCATCTATGTTTTGTTCTTGATGTTACAAATGAGTTGAGGAACATTCATTCCAGATGCAAGATCTTATATTCCTTGCACAATTGCTTCCTCTTAATGTTTGTACTGCAGTTTATGACTCAAGGTTTTCTGCTTAATCAGACAGTCAATAGTTACAATTTTTTACTTGCACTCCATTCAGAGCAATTGGTAGTGCTTATCCTGTTTCCGGTTACACAGCTGCAATGAACGCATTCAAAAGATTCAGACTATCAAAATTATGGACGGCATCTTCATCCGTGTTGCTCCTCATTCTAATGCAACACAATTGAGATATGTACTTGGAACATGACAGGGGCCGCGATGGAATAGAGTTTGGGTTGCAGCATGAGTTGCATGAGAACTTTGGATGTGGACAGGATTAGTGATTCAATTGGCTTCTCTTTGCTCTACTGTTTTGTTTTGGTCTTGAATTTGTGCTGCATTTTATTCGTTTAAATGGTCTATGTAACAGGGTAGACTTTTATATAGCACTTTCCTTCCGTTTTGGCCTACTTAGTTTGTTGTTGCTTAAGTTTGCATGAACAAAATATCCTACACACAAACACACTGAAGTTGAGAATGGAAAATAGGTGATTGATGATTCTCTCTTTGCTGTTTGTTGCACGGTGAGTGGCTAGAGTTACAGTGGTCCGATAGCATAGTTAAACTATTCAGCCTTCTGGTACGAAAAGAATGACAAGTAGGAGCAATAGAACACAAGAGACAAGTGACAGAAGTGTACAGACAGATTTCTCAAACACCAACCAAACAGCAACAGTTACGAACAGAATCCCCACTGTAAGAGCTTTCTCTTTCACAGCGTCACATCTGCAACAGTCAGACAAAAGGAAACTAAAGGCTCCGCATGGATAGACATTGGAATTCAAGTGAAAGAGATTTTATGTACATCTATCCACCATTTATAGCAACGGATTGAAGACATTCCTATACAAGTAGTCACTGAACAGTTCCAGTCTCAAACACAAAACAAACTAAAGCAATTAAGGACAATTTTGTTTCATAATCCACTACTCGCTGGACCCTCGTTCAATTAAAAGAACATGATATCAGTTAATACATCTTCTGGAAACCAGTTTGCAAATTATCCTACTTATGACATTATAACACCTCTCTTGAAGCCCTGTCTCATATTGGATCTCCACCAATCTTAAATCTAAAAACATGTCTGAAAAAGAGGTAGTGATGTGCCTTCAAGTTCTCTATTTGCCACTATCCTCTGGCAAATCTGGAAGGATAGGAACAAAAAGAGCTTTGATGACATTGACGTTGTAATCCCCTTTAGCCACAAGGCCATCACTACTTACTCTTGGAAAATTTTTGGGGTGTTTAAGTCATCTTTCATCAGTAACAAGCTTCAATCTAGCCTAATACATTGGAATTAGCCATGTACAGGGGAAGTTAAGCGCTCCTCAATACAGACGGGTGCTGGTACGACTTCAATGGTAATGTAGGATTTGGAGGGCTCTTCTGGGATTGCACAGGCGCTTGGATACTGGCTATTACGGGAACTAACAAGTGGTTCTAGTCTTGATTCAGAGTTAAGGGCGATATACTGAGGTCTCACAATCATATTGGAGGAAGGCATTCATCACAATTTAAACTAATTCGCTTGGAGCAGTTAATCTCATGAATGGGAGTCCTGCTACCAACCATCAACATGCTCCCCTTATTTACCTGCAAGTAATAAAGAAAAAGTCACACATATACACAACGGTTGTACGTCCTTAGAGTTACTTCCTGTTATGTCACGCCCTCGATTTTCAACATAAATAAAGATAGCTTTTCATAAATAGAAGTCCTCACATTATCTTACAGAATACCCCAAAAGAGTTCACCATGTCCTAATCATTAAAATTATAGATTCAACTCCAAGAGTTTGAATATATTACATCATAAAAAGAAATAGAGTTAAGATTTTATTACATTCCCAAAACATATTTTATCAAAAGCCCATGAGTCTCCTTTGCCACTTCTTTCGAAAATATGCACTTGAATGCATGCACCTCACTCCATTCTACTGCTCCGGGTTCACACCTGAAAAATGATAGGTTGAGCTACACTAGCCTAGTAGAGAAATCTACACAACCATTATATGCGAATGGGATGACATGTAGAATGAATAACGGAAATAAGGTAAGGTATCTCAAAGTAGAAACAATGCATGACTAGTGATTGTACCAATATTGACGACATAGATGAAGTACCGTGACTAGACATCAGTACTGTAGGCTAAGCACAACATCCTATTCCAAATACTCTATCCGCTCCTCGACTTCACTTTAGTCATAACGTCACATGTTTTAAAAAAATGGACTTGTTGATACATGACTCAATGATGTTGTTTCAGCAACCAATCACTTCTCTCGTATATTCATCAAATAAACCCTTACGTTTACTCATATATGTCACCGTTACAATCCCACATCACACGTCATAAACGAATGCTCCTTCCGAGCTATTTATGGAGTCCCGTTACTCCTTACAAATACATTCCTCACTAAAGGAACTAAATCCCATCACGTAGTATAGGTCACCGTACCACAATTCCTCCAATTCACCTCACAACTCAGCCATTCATCTCAATCACATATAATGAATTCACAACAAAGACTTACTCACAAAGAGGTAGTACAGACAATTTCATCTCAATTAACTCACGATCATAAAATTATTAGTTTCTCATCACCATACGAGCACTCACATATCAAAAGATATTCTCTCACAACGATTCATAGATTCTCACCTTGCAACACGTAAAATCGTATAAGTTACGCAAGAGGTACACCACATATCAAACACAAGGAAAAGTCTCAAGTACCCGCGCCTAGTGTTGTTTAACTCAAAGAAGTGTTCTGCGTATTCGTTTCTCACATCACATGTCAACACATACGACTTTCGCCTACCTGTATCCCTTAAGTTCTCTAAACCTTCATTTCGGTGTCAAACGACTCATACGGAACCCAACGACCACTACCAAGCGATAATTATACCACTAGCCTTGTCAACCCATTCAACTAGTACTCAGGAGAACCTAAGAACACCCGTGTCTCACCCAGACGATTCTAAGGAAAAGGATTTTCCAACATCTACGAACATATCTGTCTTATTTTGGCTACCAAATCTTATTGGTTAAGAACTACGAGATGAGACCACCACCATTGAAAAGTAGACTTCCGGAACATGAATTTCGATATAAAATTTACCCAAAACGGAGTTCGGATGAAAAAGTTATGCCCGTCCGAAGTTTTACCAAAAATGCTAATTTTTCATTTCCTACCAGTAGGACACATTTTCCTACCGGTAGGAGACCACTTTTTCAAGAAAATGACATTTCTGGACAGCTTTTCTACCGGTAGGGCCAAAACTCCTACCGATAGGACTTGGGTTTTCAGTCCACGACTTTCAAATTTCGCCAGAACAATTCCAACAACAAAACCAACAATCTAGGGTGTGATCCAAACACCAAATCAACACATAAACATGTAATAGAAGTGAGGAATCCCTACCTCGAAGTCGAAGAACGAAACCCAAGCTCGATCAAGCAAGCCCTAGCTCCGAAAACCTTGAATCAACCGAATACTCCTCTCCGAGCTCAAACCCACGAATTTCCAAGCTCTAAAACACTTGAATGCGAAAACTTTGCAGCGGATCGAGGTGGGTTCGAGGTATTTTGGGGTGTTGGAGCGTGGGAGTTAAAGAGAGAGAGAGAGAGAGAGAGAGAGAGAGCCGAGAGCGAGAGAGAGATCGGGAACCGAGAGAAAGGTTTGGGGATTTTTAATCCTCTACACCCTCACACACACACATATATATAATAGGGCACACACCAACCACACTTTCACTCCCTCCACTCTCAATTCTATCACATTGACCCCATATCAAATAAATTTAACACATTTCACATTTATTCGATATTCTATCATTAATATAACCTTGAAACGATTTTTTTTTCTCTCTTCAAAAATACGGGTCTTTACATGTTACGTCTAATTTTTGGTGATGAACTCCTCTGCTAAATGGAGTACAATCTTTTCTAGTTTCTACTTCAAGATATTGCTTTTAACAGTTTTCCACAAGCGTTGACTTGTTGCACAAAATGCTTTCATAAGATATAACCCAAGCGCATAAGTTTACCATCACCGGCCTGAATTGGTCCAAACAATTTAAATGAGAGAACAAGGGCCTCAAAAAGTCTTCCTACTCAAACTTCAATACAAACACCTGGTGGGCTAACAAGGGAGCAAAATGGTTAAGATGAAGAATCTCAACACTAAAGAGAGCAGATTTCAAGACAACACCTAAACAAAAAGGAAAGTAGTTCTACGAAATGCAAATTGCTAATAGAAGTGCAATGCAAACCATAAGAATTTCCATCAATAAGAAACTTATAAACTTCACATAAACATTCCTGTTAGTTCAAATTCTTACCCAGATAACATCCCTGAAGGTGGACTGGAAGTGATACGAATGCAGCCTCCGGATTAAGAATCTTTAGGATTGAATATGCTAGATGGCCTAAACTCTAGTATTCTCTTGACACAGACTCCAATTTGAGGCCATCCAATTCTGAATTGGTGATAGCTCAAGGACTATTTTTTTTTGGGTGAAGCTCAAGGACTAATTGTAACTTCTGTTGAAAGGGGAGGTGCACCATGCATCCCATTTTCCAGCTCCATGGTGTTTTTATCTCTTCTTGGATTAGGATTGATTAACTTGTTTTCTCTGTCTTTAAATATGAGGTGGTGCTCGCTCAACGCCATTTTTATTTCACAAAATGAAGAGATTTTATGTTCAGTTTCAATCAAACATATAATACAAGAGTAGAAGAACATGAACCAGAGGCAGATCATGTGCTCCTTGTATTGTTACAATAGTCAAGACGAAGGATTTCAATAGCTCCTATTACATCGTTATTGCTGAAATTGATTTCCCACCAGGAAACGTGCCATGATCATAAACCTCCTAATCTCAATGTTCATATCCATACTTGAGCTATCCATCAACAGTATGATAATGTCAAATCCATTCATTTGAAATCCACATCTATCCTAACTCCTCGTTCTGTCGAAGCTATGGGATTTCGGGAAGCATTGGGTTTTGCTGCAACCAACGGTCTATCACATGTTATAATTGACGTGGTCCAAGCTCTAACGCAAGAACGAAAGTCTCTCTCTGATTGTAGCTCGGTTCTCTCTGACTGTATTGAGCTATTACCTCTCTTTTCTTCTTGTCGATTTACTCATGTTAAACGTTCTTGTAATAGGGTTGCCCATTCGTTGGCAAAAAAAGCCCTATCAGGTGCTAGATTGGTTTCCTCGGGGGTCCTGTCCCCCAGTCTCTCACTGATCTTTCCCTGTATGATGTATGATGTTGGGTCTTCTGACCATCATCTTTCTGATTAATAATAATCCATCTATTTTTCCGAGAAAAAAAAAATTTAAGTTCCACCAATAATAGCAACGGATTGAATACAGGCATTCCTATACAAGTATATTCACTGAACAATTCCAGTCTCAAAAACAAAACAAACTCAAAAATTCCCCAAGAACAAGATAATTACGATCTACAATCCACATAGAAATTTGGCTCCGACCCAGATCGAAAATTTCCTAATTTAAACAAGAATGTGTATAGAGATGAATACATACAGAGAGAGAATATACAAATTGGGTCTCAAATGTAGGAAACCGTTCAGGAGAGCAATTTTCGAAAATGGGATCCGATTCAGTGTTCCACACTTCATTTCTTCCAATATTCCACCATGTAGATTTGATTGGAAAGTGTACCAATCGGTATTCGATGGGGCCAATCTTTGTCAAGATTGACAAGGTAATACAAAACACGCGACCTGAAGATGCGAGTCTTGCTTTTGGACTTGCTTTTGGGAAAAGCTCGCAACGACACCATTTGTCTTTGACAAAAACAAAATCGTCTAAAAACAAGTAACGCGTGTATACAAATTGCGAGCTACACTTCTCATGTTCAACCTGAGAATTGCTAAGAAGAAGGCTCCTCTCCCCTTTTTGGCAATTTTTGAACTTATTTTGGAATCACTTTGATCATCCGATTTGTCCACATGGTAGAAATTCCCATTTTTATTACTTCTGTGAAACATCAAATTCATCGGATTCCTAATAGTATTTAATTAAGAAGAAATATTTCAAAAAAAAATGAATAAAGTTGAGCTGGGCACACTTGATTAAAACCTTATAAAGGTGGATTTGATTACCGCCATTTTGGCAATTTTTTACCTTGGTTTGGAATCAATTTGATGATCCGATTCATCCAAATTGTAGAGCTTGTTAATTAAAATAATTATGTCAAATATCAAGTCGATCGAGAGTCTACTGCTATTTAATCGAAGAAGATATGTCTCGAAAAGAATTGAAAAAAAGAAGGTCGGGCACATTTGATTACAGCCTTAAAGGTCTTTTTCCTCTCTTTTGGTCGGAGTCCGTTATAACCGTTGCAAATCCAAGTCGACCTTCGCCAATTCCGATCACTGAGTCAACCGTTGCAAAGCTAATCCGCGACTCGGGCGGCGATCGGAGCTGCTGAACATGACCACACGGCCAAACCCGTTGTCTTTGTAGAGAGACCCACATCTGAAGCTCGGGAATGTAAGCAACAATCTCAGGTACAATGGGTGGTTGTTGTATCGAGTTTAATTTCAATTGGCGTGCAATCTAATAGTTATTCGGGTTTCGATTTATATGGCTTACGGTATTAGAAATTGATGCAAGGTATATGCTTCCTACGTGTTTGACATTTGGCTTCTAAAGGAAGTCGTTTTTCGGTCTATGGTTCTTTGTTTCATCTGAAGTGTTCAGAGCAATTGAGGTTCATATGACTTGGAATTTCATGGATGAATGAGAAAATTTGGTTGATCCAACCATGCTTAAACCTATAAGTGGTAAAACTTTGGCACTGCAAAAACACGAAGAGCTAAAGAATTGTACTATGATGAGACTGCTAAGTATTTCTACCATAAACATCGATTGTACTATGATGGATTAGCATTTTCTATCATGAACAAAAGGATTGAATCTTTCTGAGACTGCTAAGTATTTCTTTTAGAATTAAGCTCTAGTCTGTGTTTTTCTTTCATTTAAAGAGCTAAAGAATTGTACCATGATTTTAGCTTACTTCAAACATTAATGCCATTGTGGTCTGAGTTATATCCTGGATTCATCAGTCGCTTAAACCACTGACGAAAACTTTCCTTGGATTGGTACTTTGTAGTGAAGCAGAGGAAGAAAAGGTATACTGTTTAGTATGGCACAATGCTGCCCCTCTTAGGGTGCAATGTTTTACTTGGATGGCTCAGCTGGGACGGTTAAAAACTGCTGACTTCTTACTAAGATTGGGAATCATTCAAGAGGATGAAGAGACAATTTGTGAATTCTGTGGAGAAGAATTGGAAACTCCTATTGACATCCTACTGCTGTGTAAACATGTGTGGCAGGTATGGTCATCCATCATCAGTTGGTGGGGAGCTAAATGGGTAACTTCACCATCAGCCCCATTTTTTCTGAAGTGGTGGCTTGGATGGAAGCTATCTCCAAACACTTATCCGGAATTGCATATCTCTTGCAACCATGTGGTCAATCTGGAAAATGCGAAATGAGTGGCTCTTTCAGAACAAAGAACCGAATTGGATTGAGGTGGTGGAGCTCATCAAAATATGAATTGCCTTTTGGGTAAAAGCAAAATGGGCGGATTGTGTTTACTCTATCAATGATTTCTCTTTCAGGATGGGGAGCATACTGGATGCTATCTAATCTATCTCTTGATCTAGCTGTGCGTCTGTTGTGATTTTTGGGGCGGATTGTGAGTCTTTGTGGGCTTGACATAATGAGTCTGCCTTTTGGTTTTGGTTTAGTGGGTTCTTCTTGGATATGAGTCTTAATCTTTGGTCTTTTGGACTTAATCTTTGTGGGTTTGGGATTGGGTGAGGCATTATGGTTGAGTCTGGTGCATCTCTAGTTTTTGAGTCTGCTGTTTTCTGTTTATCTCTAAATTGTGTCTGCAGATTTTTGTTTGGTCTGTTTGTTTCTATGTTGTTGATCTCATGGTGGTTTCCTAAAGTGTATGATGGTTGGGTCTGTTTATTTTTCCATTTGGGTCAGGTGTGTCAATTCTAAGTACTACTTTGGGGAGTTTTTTTGGGTTTGTCATTAGTCTCTATTGTCATTTGCCATCCCTGCCTATGCTTGGATATAATGCATATGATGGGGCTACCCTCCCTTTGATGCTTGCTCTCTGGAGGATTCTCTGCAACTCCCACCTATGTTGCATATGATGGGGCTTCGCTGCCTTTGATGCTTCATTTGGTGGCTTGAAGATGCTACTTTGGTCTACTGGATCCAATCAATTGTGGATGCTTATGAAGATTTTTTCTGTAAATGCTGCTGCTGCAATATGGTGCCAGTCCAATCTACTTAAGCTGCTACTATGGTCAATCAATCTACTTTTGGGATGCAAACTGAAGGTACGCTACCTACAATGGCTTTTTGTCTATTGGAACTAATTACACCTTGAGTCTGGACATTTTAAGATCAATGTTGGTGTTCTTGTATCTACTGTGGGGCTGCTGTTGGTTTTTTTTTTTTTTTTTGGTTTCAAATGGGTAAAGCCAACCCAAGCTAATCTGGTATGCTTTGGAATAAGGGTGAATGCAATAATGCTACTGCTGTAGTATTTCTGGATTAGAAGGTGCTATTTTTAGGGGAAGACTCTTTGGTTTGAAACTCTGTAAGGATATTGCTGCTGTTGTTTTGGACCTTTGCTCATGTTTGAGATTTTCTTTCCTTTTGCTTGATTTCAGTTGGTATATATATTGCCAGCTTGTAATCGTTCTTGGGTCTCGAGTGCCATACGATTGTCAGGGGTGGGATGCCAACATAGTCGGGAAGTCATCCCCTTGTCGTGATGCTTGCCTGTCCTGTTTAATCATTGTGTCCTTTTACATTAGATTAATAAAAAAAATTCGATGTTCATTAAAGAAAAACAGATGAAGCCTTTCTTGAAATACAAATGTATATAACTCCGAAAACTTGTCAAATCTGAATCAGGTATGTCATCTGCCATTTTTTTCTAGTCACAAGTCCAAATCAATCCCTGTGAATAAACATGATTATACACAAGGTAATGAATCAGTCGGGAATAATTGGAATCTCCTGCCTGAACGAGGCTTAGAGCAATTTTATCACACTGTCGTCGACACTTTCCAATACAAAAGCAAGAACACCAGAAAAGAAAAGAAATCCAAAAAGAAAAGAAATCCAAAATGCTCAGCTTAGTTTCTGCTTTTGAAAATCCACTTTCGAACCCTATCGAGAGACTATGCATAAAATGAGTTCCCTGGAACCCATTAGAAAATATCTATCCCATATAGTGCCAGAACAGGAAGTATAATGAGAAGGCCTACCATGAAAGAATACATGATCATGAAAATGGAAATCGTACCCATGGGAGTAAAGTTGAGGATGACTAAAAGCAGGAGGAAGGACTAGTTCTTGGAACTTATTCACTGCCAATCTCAAAGAATGGGTCATACGCTTTATAAATATGAACATTTCATTCGGAGACAAACAATACTAATAGTTTCTTCTCGTTTCCTTTTTACATATATTGGACAGATCACATGGCGTGTCCCATACTTGTCTTGTGTGTCCCCGAATGTCGCGTGTCCCCGGAGTCCTAGAAACTAAGATGTCGACAGTTGTGAAAGCTTATCACATGTCAAAATACGAGTTCACTGAAGACTGAATCAAAGAGTTATGTGAAGCACAATCAGAATGACGAATCTCCTTGTTATAAAACATATCCATTTTGCAAGTTTGTGTAGTGAATAGCACAATCATCTTGTAGCTGAAACTACTTTTTTTGAAGTACAATAAAACAATCACCCAATCAATATATGTTCAACTCATACAATTACAAAAGCATTGAATTGTTCTCTGCATACAGATATAATTCCTAAAAACCCCCAAACCTAGATGTTCAACTCATACAATTACAAAAGCATTGTATCTCTCTCATAATACAGATATAACTTCCAAAACTCGTCAAATCTGAAACAGGTAGAGCACGGTGTTTTTTCTAGTCACAATTCCAAATCAATCTCTGTTAAGAGACATGATTAAAAAAAATGAACCATTCCGGAATAATTGGAATCTCCGGCCTGAACGAGGCTTAGCGCAACTTTATCACAGTGTCCTCAACACTCCTCAGCTCAAAAGCAAGCACACGACAAAAGAAAACAAAAGGGTCAGCTTAGTTTCTGCTTCTCGAAGTTGAAAATCCACTTTCGAACCTACAGAGATACTCTGCATCAAATTCATACACAACTGCTGCAGTTCTCTGCAACCCATTAGTATATATCTATCTATATCGTCTTCATACTTCTCATAGAGTGCCGGAATGGTTAGAACAACAAGAAGGCCTGCCACAAAGAGATACACTATCGTGAAAATGAGCATCATTCCAAGGTAATGAAGTTGAGGATAAGTAAAATCAGGTGGAAAGACTTGGTTCTTGTAATCTTGTTAAG
Organism: Rhododendron simsii; assembly: GCA_014282245.1. Taxonomy (NCBI): domain Eukaryota; kingdom Viridiplantae; phylum Streptophyta; class Magnoliopsida; order Ericales; family Ericaceae; genus Rhododendron; species Rhododendron simsii. Next base: position 27,719,661 of record CM024961.1, read on the forward strand.
TACCAATCTCAAAAAATGGGTCATGGGTCATGACTCATATGCTTATATGCCTGTACAAATGGAAATCAAGACAAAGTCAAAACTTACTGGTGTAGCCCAAGGTAAGGAAATCAGTGAAGCCCCCTGCGACAGAAAGTACACACAAATATGCAGCAACTCTGAAAAACATTCTTGTGTCCTTTCCCAGAGCAATATCCTTTGATGTCGAGAGCAATGCATTGATGCGACTGTGAATAAAACCTGCTATTTCGTTTACCACTTCTCCCGAGAGACACAAATCTGGTAGTGGTGGAGGCGGTCTGTGGAGGTACAAAAATAAGCAGTTCAACCATTGATGACATCATGTCATTTAGCCTCAAGATTCTAATACATATTTAGATTCCAACAACTTATATGGCTACCGAGGAAGACCTCAGATGATCCAGGGACCTGTTTGAGACATCCATATTAAATTTCAATCAAACACGAACAGTTGCTACAGGCTCAAAATGATCTTACAACTTTGGATAGAGTTTCTTGTGAGAATTAAACAATTCTTTGTAGCTTTTGAAATAGAGTTCCTAAGTGTCAAATCGATAAAGTAATAACTGCAGCGTAAAAGCTTTAAATTTTATGATCTATTCCTAAGCAGAAGTGGACAATGAACAACGACAGTTATCATGCAAATGAACAAGTTGGATCTTAGAGCAAAACTGAACCTTCATAGCTATTTACATGTGTCGTCCACCTCATACTGAAACTACATTGATCAACATCTCATTTTCATACCTGAAAAGTTCTTTTTACCTTGTTATCACACAAACGAGATAGTGATTATGCTATTGGGGACTTCTTATTAAGATTCTTCCTGACAAAATATGCTAGAGGGGCTTAAACTCCTAAGTCCTAATATTCGCTTTGATACAGCCTCCAAATTCATGCCATCCAATTCCGAATTGGTGATAGCTCAAGGACTAGTTTTACTTTCTATAGAATTCATCGTTTCGATTACTCACAAGCCATTTTCTAACTCCATCTTATTTGACCAAGTATTACCAAACATGCTTTCTTTCTATTACCATTAAATGGGGATGGAGGGAGGATTTAACACTAGTGGTTGAGCCGACTTGTCTATTAGGCTAGTGACGAATATGAGCTCTAGGCCTCAGATTTGAGAATGACCTATTTTTTTATGAATACTATATATATATTTATATGGGAAAATTAACTCATTTTTATACTGTGTTAAAAAGAGTTCTACATTGGATGACGTTTTAAGTAAATCCATTGGCATGCCAAAGGTTTTGCACTGGGTAGGCAAAGTTATTTTTGGTGTCAAATTTTGCAATAAGTTTTGCTTTGCCAAACCTTTGTCAAATTTAATACCAGTGGGGGCACAGGCCCCACTACACTTTTGAGTAATTTCAATTTCACACCTAAATTATAAAAGTCATGGCAAATTGTACCCCAAAAATTAATGGTTCTCTAAAAAGATTCTCTTACCTTTATGGTTTTACAAAATGACACATTATATACTCATATATTTAAGCAAATTTTATGTTTCAAGTTCATTTATTTTTAATACATTTGTTGTATGTTTAATGGTTCTCCCACCGAACAAGATTTCTGGCTACGCCACCGCTGGCCACCCCAAACCCTTCTGATTCCTCCTCTATCCTCTCATCCTTCAAGGGAAAAGAATCACAATTGTACCAAAAGAATCACAATTCTAAGTTCTAACACGGTAAACACGCATATGCCACCAAATCAATCACCCTTTGGGCAGAAAGGTTGCTGTCTCCTTTGGATTGATCATAAAACGCACCTGTAAACAATAAATGGTTAATGAAATCCTACTCACACCGCTTCCATGTTTTCTCAAGTGCATAGTCATAGTGCTGTTGTAGTCGTCAGATAGTACAAATTTTTTGATAAGTACAAAACAAAATATGCAGGAGTCGACCTCAACCATAGCAAGAAAGTATGGCAACCCGTGTCAGATTCCAACAGAACGACTGCATAACATATACAACTTTTCCAACAACAAATGAACCAACTTGGGTAAGAAAGAGTACAATTACATCTCAGATCCGCTCCTTAATGTTGTTTAGATGAGCTATAAAAAAGTCATTCCAAGTATCCGTAACTCCCGGTAAGCTCCAATGCATACAATCATGTTTCTCTCCGTAACTCATGAAAAACATTATAGATTGAATGACATAAGTAATGAAAAAGATACAAATTTTAAAAATTGTAATCCATTTTGGGACGGCGGGAGTATGTCATACTAAATCGCCCCCAGATTAAAATTCTGGCTCTGCCACTGTTTTAAGGTTACGGTCGGTGGAATCGATTCCGGATTACAGAAAAAGAAAAGAAACGAAACAAAAGGATTAGTAATATTCCCCCTCCGCATTGTTTTCATCAAGAGCCGGAGCGTGAGTGATCAAGCAGAACGTGCATATCAATCATCTCATGGGCAATGATAACAAAAATAAAATAAAAATCATATCGTGGGCATAATAACGTACTGTGTTTGGATCTTGAATTTGTGGAAAATTTGCCCAGGAGTGACACATTAATCTAAAGGGAACTGATTTTCGCGCTCCAAGATTTACTGCAGGCGCTCCAGCAACATCACAGTATAAAAACAAAAAGGTAGAGCGCCTGCAGTAAATCTTGGAGCGCGAATATCAATTTCCCTAATAGTCATTGGTAGTTTTTCTGTACTATATATACACACACGTAAGAGCGGATATCCTATTAAAAACAAAAAGTTGTTTATCTATCAATAATCTTCAGCGGTCTATATGCACTCGAAAGTTCAGCCTATAATTTATTTTTTGTTTGTCTGTGCACCATATATATTCTATTTATAATCTGATGAGAGGTATCCCTTTTGTGAAGCTGTATAGACTTTTAAGTTTTCTAATTTTTATTATTTTTATTGTTTTGGATAGAATAACTGCTTTGGACATAATGGTAATTCAATCAGAAAATAGCCAATCCATAACCGTTTGTGTTGTCCTTATTTTTCTCCCCACTCGCCTAGTGAGTGCCTCACTTGTAGTTTGGCTTTTTGAATTGTTGTCAAAACTTGTGGAGTGTTTGGAAAAAATATGTAGAATGCATTTTCAAACAGAAGTAGTGTTTGGGTTTGGGAGATAATGATGAAAATAAAATATGGGTTAATTTTTTACCACGTTGTCCATAATTGTTTATTGTGGTATTATAATGTGTATTACTACTTATAGTTTTTGATCAATTTTGTTAAACTTGTTTCCAACAGTTGAGCTTATTAAATGTATACAAATTACTGTACAAGAAAAGAAAAAGAAAAACATACTCATTACATACAATTACAATGTTAGAGAGTCAACTGTGGAAAGAACGGATACAAATTTTTTGCCGCGTGGGGCAGGGCACAAGAAGAAGACTCCAATCTCTCTCCTCACATCACATCTCTCACTCTCGTCTTTTGCAAATTATTGCAGCCAACCAATCATTTACTAATAAATTTAGAAGTCCGAAACTTATTTTGATACTTTTTTAACCCAAATTTGTTTCTTTTCTTTTCTTTTTTTCATTCTGTTATCTGGAAAACTATACTACTTGGTCTGTCGTTTTCGTACCAAAAATATAATTTATAAAACAGGGAATTAACAATTATCCCGAAGAATAGCAATTAAGTCCGAGATCGTCCACGAGAGTAAAAAGCTAAGTTGCAATAAATTCAATTGATTTCTAATTTAATTCTACAAAGGAAAAGGTTTGGATTTGAGTTGAGTTGATTAAACTAAAACTAAACTAGAAAGCAAATTAAGTGAGTTGTAAACTGATGAGAGAAGGGACTAGGGTTTCTGATTCAGTCTCCCCTTGTAACATAATTATTTCGAAACCTAGAGTTCACATTCAACATTCAACCAGACCACCGTAGGGTAGCAATTCCTATCGACAGTTCCCAAAAAATATAATCAAGATTCGTACTCCGTATAGGCTATCTCAACACGGCACGGATCGTCTCATTGGATTTAACCACGGTACGACCCGTCTCACGTCGTATAGTCTATCTCAAAGCCTATCTCGGAACATTAAAAACCATTGTATGACAGTGCTTGAAACCATGGATACAAACATCATGCAATCAAGTTGAATATAAAACCCTAGAAATCTAAAAACTACGCAACTTGGAGAGACCTCCTCATTACCCTAGCCGAATAGTTTAGCCACTCATGGAGCGAGAACAAATAAGCATGCAAGAATAAAGCTCCATTGAACAACAACTAAAAGCTTTCGAATGAATGACAAATGAATAAATCCAAAAGGTCCTGTTGTTGCTGGTTTTGCCGTGATCCACGAGGCGTGATCGAAACGCTGCAATGATTGATGACCGCCTCCTTCCTTTCCTATTTCTGCCGTGGGAATAATCTATAGATCGCCGCCCCGTTCTCGGTTTATGCTTCCGAAAGATATTCCCGATGGCAGCCCCCTTCTGTCTTTCCCTGATGTCAAAAGTAAAAAGATCCCTTGCGAAACCCTTTTTCTCTTTCTTTTATAATATAGCTCCCGTAGTCGGTTCCCACCGTAGGTTGCTAGCCCATTCTTCTCTACTGATTTGTAATTAAGTGGGTCCAATTGCATAGTAGCTTAGGAATTTTATACAGTGCTTCTCTTCTCCAAATATCCAATATAAACTTGGTCTCTTTCCTTAATTAATTCAATTGGCACCGGTAAAATTTTCAATTTAGCTCCGATTGTTATCCAATGGCTCTGAGAATCCTGAAACGCAATTAACAAGTATGAAATCCCAAGTAGCGAACTAAATGGACATAACAAGTCTAAGTTAGGGGGCGTAAATAGGCGTATTTACGCACCTATCACTACTAATATCTAAGGATGTGGGGGATGACTTTCTGAGTTAGTGGCGTAACACTTTCGATTCTGTCATATCTTGGTCGTGGTGCTTGAGGATTTGAGTCGTTAAAGGTAGGCACTAACCGGTTGCTTCTTGTGCAATGACTGGAAGAAGAGAGGAGGGCTAGCTAATCCAACCATAAAGAAACAGAGCGAATCTGAGAAGGAGAGGCCCAATCTTGAAGGGCACGCCGCATCACTTTTTATCAGCATTTGTTAATTTTGCGTTAAATTTTTATGAATTATTAGTTCATCTCAATGAGGGAAATTGAAAAAATTATGATGGAAAAAAAAATTGAGTAAGAACAAAAATAACCCAAAAAGACTTTTTCGCTTATTTTCGTGTCATCGAAACAGACTAATAATCCACGTAAACTTAACATGAAACTAACAAATTTAAAAAAGACCGAATAAAGACGCGCACAAAAAAGCCCAACTAGCTTATTTAAGCAAAACCAAGCTTTAATTGGTCTTTTGTCTTATTTTTATATTTTGTGAAATTTTTCACTAAATAAAAGAAGGAAATTGATTTTGGCACTCCAATTTTAGCCACTGGCACACCACTTTGTGTCTTACACATGTGAAATTGCAAAACAAAAAGTGGAGTGCCAAATCACATATCTAAAAGAATGATCAATTAGGATTCAAATTATTCGTTTTGGCTTCCATTTCAGGTATTGATTTGGCAATTTTCGGTTATGGAGGGAGTTTTAGCTTATGGGTTTGCATTAGGAAAAGAAAATGGGGATTGGGTAATATGTTTGTGTTATTGTACCACACGTCCACGACTAAAAGATATTTGACCAAAAGATATTGGCCATGTTCGTTTAGCACATTTGGGTATTTTAGGTTTGGTAGTGAGTGGAGAGAGAAATAGGATAATGATTGGAGAGATAGGTAATGAGTGGAGAGAGATAGAGAGAGAAATGAAATTAATAATTGTAGAAATAGGATAATGATTAAAGAAAGCTATAGGGTAATGATTGGAAAACAAAGTTAAAAAAAACTAAATAAGCTAACCGAACATAGCCATTGTACTCCTTTCGTCCCTAAAAAGTACTATTGCAGTAACTTTTCCAACATACTAGATGGTGAATCTTGAAACCCATTATCCATGATCCGTTATCCCAATTTATTTATTTTTGGCTAAAAGACCAGCTGAAAATTCAATATTACGCACGACACGATTGCAGATTGAAAACCAGTACAGATATTTAAATTGCAGTGAATGAGGTCAAAACATCTTAGCAATGGAGTTTATTACATTTACTAGTACCTGAAATAGATTCAAGGTCGCAATGACACCGAATTCCCTAACGTATCACTCAATACACCCGATATCTGTTACACATAACAGATGACCTCGCATCCATTACCTAGGTCAATACAGCATTTCAGAACCCTGTTACAGACATGGAGGATTTGAAGAAAGGCTTATTTACAAGGCAAAATAACTACTACTACTTATGAAGACACTTGCATAGAAACTTAAAACAAAACTTTTGTTGAAAAAAAGCAGTCATAGATAGATGAACAAGTAATTCAACCGCTTGTAAAGGTGAATGGATCTGAGATCATCAATGAAGTTGGTAGTTGCACATCCTGCTCATTTGAGGCTTCTCCGAAATCGCGGGACTTGATAATATCGCCCAAGTTATCAGGTAGTTGAGCTCTACCTTCTAAATATTGCACGACATTAGAAATGCTCGGCCTTGCTACAGCGATGGCGTGTGAGCAGAGCAACCCAAGCTTCAACACTAACTCAGCTTCTTCAACCACGTATTCAGTACCTAGTTGTGTATCAATTGCCTCAAGAATTTTGCCCCTTTCCAAGCACTCGAATACCCAATCTACCAAAATGATTTCCTCGGGAGAGGCTCGTGGGTCGACTGGCCTTCTACCACAAACCACCTCTAGCATAAATGCCCCAAACGCAAACAAGTCAGTGCTTGTACTTGCTTTTCCGTTACGCGCCAACTCAGGTGCGATATAACCGAGGGTTCCGGCTACATGAGAGGTTTGTGGATCAGTTCCGTGATCACATAACTTGGCAAGCCCAAAATCCCCCAATCTTCCATTGAATTCGTCGTCTATCAATACATTGCTGGCTTTGATGTCTCTGTGAATGATAACCTGTACCCATTGTTGGTGCAAATAGAGGAGTCCTGACGCTACGTCTTTGATGATCTTAAACCTTTGCATCCAATTTAGGGTCCCCTTGGGCTGGCCATAAAGAAACTTGTCAAGACTTCCGTTCAGCATGTAATCATAAACCAGAAGGAGTTCTTGCTTACGCCGACAGTAGCCAAGAAGGCGTACTAGGTTCGGGTGCCGTAGGCGGCCTATGGTAGCGATTTCTGCCACAAATTCCCTCAATCCTTGCCTTGAATCATGAGCAACCCTTTTAACTGCAACCTGTATGTTTGATGTTGGAAGCACACCTCGGTATACTCTACCAAAACCTCCTTGCCCAAGGAGTTCTCTGTCTTTGAAACCCTTTGTAGCAATGAATAGGTCCTTGTAACGAAATCTGTAAGGGCCATACTGGACCTCCCAATCCTCGAGGACTTCCATGAATTTCCTCATCCTTGTCATGAAAAGAGAACCAAAGATCAAGACTAGGAGTAGAAGAAATCCTATTGGTGGCAATGCAATTGCCAAAATCCTCTTGATTTGTTTATCATCTCTCACGTGTCGACTTTGGGGAAGCTTGGGAAGGCGAGACAAGTCGATTTGTTGGGCTTGACCATTCATCTTGAAACTCCAACCTAGTATGTAATGATCCTCCTGAAGTAAGCCTGTGGAGGATGAAAACCCCACGTACATATACTCTAGCAGGAATGGTGAAAGGTCCTTCGTCAAGGATAAGAGTGGGAGTGCAGGCTTGGATATGTGAATAGGCGACATGGTAACATTAAGTTGTCTGTTGATGCCATCATATTCCACCCAAACCTGAATTGGGTCACCGCTTATGAGACTTATATTCCTGAAAGCACCATTTTGATCGGCAAAGTAGCCTGCAGGTTTAGATTCGATTGAAAGCAAGCTGTTAATGTCGATGCCAACATGGTTGTCGTCTATCTCTTTAAACTCATAGTCCCATGAGGTGTCGAGCTCAACTGCAACTATATGATTTGAACTGTTCTCCATGTTTGTACTATTGAAGAGCCCAAGATATTTCTTGGAAAAGGCTCCAGGAATCTCTTTGTTTGGTGAAATAACGAACGCTAGTCCATCGCCACGGTAGTTCCCATTGGCCGGTACAATTGCAAAGATGAAAGTAGTAGAAAAGGAAATGACACTAGCGTTTGAGGATTTCTTGAATTGGATGGGGAAGCTGTAGAAAGCATGGCCGATCGTTCCTTCTGCAGATCCATTTAGTGTGAAGAGGCCATTGGAACCGAGCTCCGCACGTCCTTCCACCTTCAGACATCCATTGAAAGTGAAATCGTCTGGAACATTGTAACTAGAACTAGAAGTTGCAAACTTCAGAAGGAGAAGAAGTAGAAAAATGGCGATGCTACAATTCATGGCTACTTGGTCGTCTTCTTGTTCTTACAAATGCAGCAGGTCTAACCGAAATCGTCTGGAACAATTCACAAAGTCTAGTCTTTGGCTCTTTGCGAAGCTCACAACGAACTTGCACATCTTTACTAGTCAACTATGGAAACAAAATTCCAAGTGGTGGGCCAGCAGTCACCGTAGGAAAAACTATACTACAGTATCAGTTTAATTTAGAATGCAATTTTGTACGTCCTCTTTAAAAGATGGTGTACGTTACCTTTCATATTATCGGTTGAAATAGTGTAGACTGTGTAGGTCTCATCTCTACAATATACTTTTTGATAAATATGACATCATTTTATGGTGAGATTCACATCATTTTAACCAATAGGAAGGAGGATAATGTTCACTATCTTTTAATCTAAGAAAGGTAAACAAAATTAGATTCGTTAATTTATGATGGAAAAACTTGGGAACTCTCTCGATTGCACACATATAGACATTCGTGTGGGCGGTAGTCCTTGCGCCTAGGCTTGTAGAAATCAAACAAACAAAGGGCAATAATTCAAGTGGTAAGGATGGCAATAATTCAAGATTGGGGCCTAGCACCACGTGGTCAGTGCCCACCCGACACTGAAAAACTTCTTAGATGGCAGAGCTCTATAGTTTCGAAAAGCAAAAATGTTTTGGATCACCCTCCTTATGTGCGGAAGCTTGTATGAATATACTTCGGGTGGGTTTGGATTGAAAAATTAACATATTTTTTCTTTTTTATTTGAAATTTTTTTTTACATTTGTTTGTTTTGTGTCAAACTTTTGTAACTTATTGATTCATCTTAATGAAAAGAATCGGAAAAATAAAAATTTTGATCGAAACTCATATTTTTTTTAATAAAGACAAAAATAAGTTATTCAGTCAACTTTTTTTTACTTATTCTTGTCTTTTTTTAAAAAATTATGAGTTTTGCTCAAAAAAATTTATTTTTTCGATTTTTCTCGCCAAGACGAACCAATAAGTCATAAAAGTTTCTCCCAAAATTATCAAATATGAATTTTTTTTGAATTAAAAAAAAAAAAGGAGTCATTGTTTGACTTTTAAAGCCAAATTGGCCCGAAATAACTGAGGAATGGGGATTATGGTTTACAAAGTGACCACGGGGTCTAATGTTGAGGTCGGTGGGATCGTTCCGGATTACATAAAAAGAATAGAAAAGAAACAAAAGGAATTAATATTCACCCTCTGCTCTGTGTTCATCAAGATCGAGCCGGAGTGTGAGTGATCAAGCAGAATGAGTATATCTATCATCTCATGGGCAATGATAACAAATAAAAAAAAAAAATTCATATCGTGGGCTTAATAACTACTACTATGTTTGGATCTTGAATTTTCTAAATAATCATTGGTTGTTTTTCTGTACTATACACACGTAACAGCGGATATCCTATTAAAAACAAAAAGTTAATTGGTTTATCTGTCTATCAATAATCTTCAGCGGTCTACATGCACTCTGTTGGAAGTTGACTAGAATTTCTAAATTGACTAGTATTTCTATTCCTATTTGGTTTAGTTTCATTTAGTGTTTTCCTATAAATAGAGACCTTAGGGGTTCTTAGGGTTATGGTCTTTTGTTCAAGGGTTTAGATATTAGGGTTTTGTTCATCTCTTAGGATCCGTCAAGGGTTTGTGTCTCTCTTTTGGGTTCCACCAGAGATTTGTCCCTAGATATCTGTTTGGTGCTTCAAATAGAGTTACGGGTATAACCGGCTCTTTGTTTCTCTCCCCGTTTATAGTGAATCCTCTTGCTCTTTTCCCCATGGAGTACGTTCGTGCTTTATGCTTGAACGGAACCACGTATATCCTTGTGTTCTTGTTTATCGCTTGTTGATTTGTTATATTTTTAATTTCGTGTTCGGCACAACACATTCAAAAGTTCAGCATATAATTTTTTTTTGTTTGTCTGTGCACCATACAGCTATTCTATTTATAATATGATGAGAGGTACACCCCTTTTGTGAAGCTGTATATACTTTTAGACTCCGTTCGTTTTGGGATTTATGATTTGTACATAATGAGTGTAGAGAGAAATATAGTAATGATTGAAAATAGAGGTAATAATTGGAGAGAGAGAGAGAGAGAGAGAGAGAGAGAGAGAGAGAGAGAGAGAAATGAGAGTAATAATTGGAGGAAAATAGGATAATGATTAGAATCCAAAATCCAAAACCCTTAAACCAACGGAGTCTAATTTCTAAACTGTTCCTAATCTTTATTGTTTAGGATAGAATAACTGCTTTGGACAAAATGGTAATTCAATCAGAAAATAGCCATGACCCGTAACTGTTTGTATTTTTCTTATTTTTCTCTCAACCCACGCAGTGAGTGCCTCACTTGTAGTTTGGAGAAAGCTAGAACTTACTCCAAGTTTTATCAAATTACGCAGGACCTTATCCATACGAAGTATCCAATAAGAGAATTGGTCAATTCTCTGTTTAAAAAGTGGAAAACAGAACAAATTTTGGCACTCTGCTTTTTTCTCAAATAGCCAAACACTCAAAATGGCATAAGTAGAAGGGAATTGATTTTAATACTCCAATTTTTGTTATTGACACTCGACTCTGTGTCTTAATCATGTGAGAAAATAAAACTAAAAGTGAAGTGTCATTGAGTAAAAATGGAGTGCCAAAATCACATCACTGAGTAGAATGGGAAAATGCCCCATCGTGTTACTTGCTTTTTGGCCATATCTTTCCAAAATGGCCCTCCACTGGTTTTAATTTGCATCAAACGATTCAGATCTTCTTCCCCAAGAGAACAGTACTGTATAAAGGACCAAAGTTGCTGTCAGGACCCGTTCCAGTTTCTTTGAAAAGTGCTTGTTGAAAAAGAAGGTAATTTCAAGCTCAAAAATTATGTGTTTACGCAAATAATTTTCCTACCAATATGGATCTTGTTTGATAGATTTCATTGAGATCTTTTAATCGGTGCAAAAAAATTGAAAAATTGTTTTTCATTTTCATTATATTTGAGCTTGAAATTACCTTGTTTTTGAAAAAAAAAAGTTTAAAAAGAAAGTGCAACGGCACCTCACTCTAGATTTTACTAAGTAGCAGATTCTATGGTTTGGATACAAATTTTTTGCCGTGTGGGGCACGAGAAGACTCTGGTCTCCTCACATCTCTCACTCTCATTGGGCCCAGTAGATTGCTAAGTAGTAGATTCCATGGTTTGGATACAAATTTTTTGCCGTGTGGGGCACGAGAAGACTCTAGTCTCCTCACATCTCTCACTCTCATTTGGCCCAGTAGATTTTACTAAGCAGTAGATTCCATGGTTTGGATACAAATTTTTTGCCGTGTGGGGCACGAAATGACTCTAGTCTCCTCACATCTCTCACTCTCATTTGGCCCAAGAGGACTCTGGTCTCCTCACATCCATCTCTCACTCTCATTTGGCCCAGTAGATTTTACTAAGTAGTAGATTCCATGGTTTGGATACAAATTTTTTGCCGTGTGGGGCACGAGAAGACTCTAGTCTCCGGCCTCACATCTCTCACTCTCATTTTGCTGATAATCATTCTACAATCACAAATACATACATAAATATTTACACAAATTCACTTATCAAAAGATGTGAATGTGTGTATAAAATGTATGTGTAAGTGTTTACGGTTGAATAATAATTGTTTTGCCTATTGCAGCCAACTAATCATTTATGTATACATAAGCAAATCTAGCAGAAACCCATCCTGTTTAAGGCTACGTTTTTTAAACTTTTAAGTTCGCAACTTAGTTCAATATTTTTTACTTTTCATAATTTTTTGTTTAGCTTTTCTTCGTAATTTTTGATGTTAATCGTTCGATGTTGAAAAAATTTAAATAAGACGACACTTTAGACAAATATATAAGACCATTGTATGATATTTTTTTCGTCTTTAGTGAACTTTTTTCGTACTTTTCGTCATAATTTTGTACGTTTTAGACTCCTCTCGTCGAGACAAATAATTAATCAAAAATAATGGCGTGAATCTAATAAAATCCAGAAAAAAAAAAAACAAAACAAAACACACAAAACGAATGGAAAAAATAAGTTTACAAGAATGGAGCCTAACTATGGTCCTGCATGTTTAAATAATTTAGACTGTAATATTACCACAATTACTACAATAATGTCACTCTCATCATTCATCATTCATCATTCATCATTCATACGGACTAAACCCGAACCAAATTTTTTTTTTTTTTTTTCCATTCTGTTATCTGGAAAATATCAAGGATGTGGAGGATGAATTTTCATTAGTTATTTGTTGTTTACTAAAGACTGGTATTATTACCACAATTACTACAATAAAGTCACTCTCGTCAATATTCATATCGACTAAGGGCATCCACAAATTTCTTTTTCTTTTCCTTTTCCTTTCATTCTGTTATCTGGAAAATAGACTATATTATTACCACATTTACTACAATAATGTCACTCCCATCATTCATACGGACTAAAACCGACCCAAATTTGTTTCTTTTCTTTTCTTTTTTTCCATTTCTTTTCTCTTTTTTTTTCATTCTGTTATCAGAAAAATATCTAAGGATATGGAGGATGACTTTTCATTAGTTATTTGTTGACACATTTGATTTTGTTACATATTGGTCGTGGTGCTTGAGGATCCGAGTTGTTACAGGTAGGCACTAAGGGCATCCACAATGCTATAATAAAAAATTGATAACTTAAACTTGTCACATCAGCTTTTAATTATTCATTTAAGAGATTGCGAAGTTAGCAATGTAAATGTCTACAATGACATAATCAAAATTGGATAACCAAAACTTGTCATATGATCATCTTTTCAAACTACACAAAACTAAAAACTGTGAACAATAGAAAACAGGTTTTCTAAAAATAGTTTTAAAACTAATAGAAACTATTTACTAGAAATAGAAAATAGTTTTTGAAACTTTTGTTTGGAAAAAAACTATTTAAAAAAATTTTTTTTTTGAAAATATTGTTCAAAAAGAAAGAGAGAGAGGAAAAGGGAAGAGAAATAGAACATTTTTGTATAATGATTGGTGTATTTGATTAAGAATATGTAGGGTACTCTAATAAATTTGGTTATTGTCAAAATGTTGCTAGTCTTGGTTATCCAAAGCCCAAAATTTGATTATTTTTAAAGAGGGTTAAGTTTGATTATAGCATTGTGAGCCATATTTTATACCAATATTGTCAACTTAATTTAAGAATCTTTTACTTTTAATTATAGTGTTGTGGATACTCGAACCAGTTACTTCTTGTGCAATGACTGGAAGAAGAGAGGAGGGCTAGCTAATCCAACCATAAAGAAACGGAGCGAATCTGAGCAGGAGAGGCTCAATCTTGAAGAGCACGCCGCATCACTTTTTATCAGCATGTGTTAGTTTTGTGTCAAATTTTTGTGAATTATTAGTTCGTCTTGATAAAAAAAATCGAAAAAATAAAAAATTATAATGGAAACTAAAAAAATTGAGTAAGAGCAAAAATAACCCAAAAAGACATTTTCGTCTCGCCAAAACAAACTAATAATCCACATAAATTTGACGCGAAACTAACAAATGTGAAAAAAAGACACACACACACACACACACACACACAAAAAGAAGCCAACTAACTTATATAAGCAAAACCTAGCTTTAATTGGTCTTTTGTCTTATTTTTATATTTTGTGAAATTTTGCACTAAATAAAAGAAGAAAATTAATTTTGGCACTCTAATTATAGCCAGTGACACTCCACTTTGTATCTTGCTCATGTGAGATTGTAAAACAAAGAGTGGAGTGCCATAGACTAAAAATGGAGTGTCAAAATCAAATCTCTAAAAGAATGATTGATGAATTAGGATTCAAATTCTTCGTTTTGGCTTCCATTTCGGGTATTGGTTTGGCGATTTCCAGTGATGGAGGGAGTTTTAGCTTATATGGGTTTGTATTAAGAAATGAAAATGGGGATTGGCTACTATGTTTGGGTTATTGTACCACAACCAAAAGATATTTGATTTTTTTTATTTCGTACTACCTCCGTTCCTAAAAGTACTATTGCAGTAACTTTTCCAACATAATAGATGATGAATCTCTAAACCCATTATCCATTATCCCAATTTTAATTTATTTTTTTGGGTAAAAGACCAGTTGAAAATTCATATTACGCGCGGCACAGTTGCAGATCCAAAACAAGTACAGACATTTAAATTGCATTGAAAGAGGTCTGAACATCTTAGCAATTGTTTTTATTACATTTGCTAGTAGCTGAAACAGATTCAAGGCCGTGACACCCAATTCCCTATCGTATCACTCAATACACCTGATGTCTGTTGCACATAACGTTTCAGGACCCTATTCTAGACATGTAATATTTGAAGAGAGACTTAAGATCCTTAAAATAACTAGAAGATATATAGGAACTTAAAACAAGGCTCCTGTTGAAAAAGTAGTCATTGATGAACAAGTAATTCAACGGCCTGTAGAGGTGAATGGCTCTGAGATCGTCAATGAAGTAACTGAAGTTGGTAGTTCCACATCCTGCTCATTCGAGGCTTGTCCGAAGTTGCGGGACTTGATAATATAGCCCAAGTTATCCGGTAGTTGAGCTCTACCTTCTAAATATTGCACGACGGTAGACATGCTCGGCCTTGCTGCAGCGATGGCGTGCAAGCAGAGCAACCCAAGCTTCAACACTAACTCAGCTTCTTCAACCACGTATTCAGTACCTAGTTGTCTATCAATTGCCTCAAGAATGTTGCCCCTTTCCAAGCACTTGAATACCCAATCTACCAAAATGACTTCCTCTGGAGAGGCTTGTGGGTCGACTGGCCTTCTACCACAAACCACCTCTAGCATAAATGCCCCAAACGCAAACAAGTCAGTGCTTGTACTTGCTTTTCCGTTACGCGCCAACTCAGGTGCGATATAACCGAGGGTTCCGGCTACATGAGAGGTTTGTGGATCAGTTCCGTGATCACATAACTTGGCAAGCCCAAAATCCCCCAATCTTCCATTGAATTCGTCGTCTATCAATACATTGCTGGCTTTGATATCTCTGTGAATGATAACCTGTACCCATTGTTGGTGCAAAAAGAGGAGTCCTGACGCTACGTCTTTGATGATCTTAAACCTTTGCATCCAATTTAGGGTCCCCTTGGGCTGGCCATAAAGAAACCTGTCAAGACTTCCGTTCGGCATGTAATCATAAACAAGAAGGAGTTCTTGCTTACGCCGGCAGTAGCCAAGAAGGCGTACTAGGTTCGGGTGCCGTAGGCGGCCTATGGTAGCGATTTCTGCCACAAATTCCCTCAATCCTTGCCTTGAATCATGAGCAACCCTTTTAACTGCAACCTGTATGTTTGATGTTGGAAGCACACCTCGGTATACTCTACCAAAACTTCCTTCCCCAAGGAGTTCTCTGTCTTTGAAACCCTTTGTAGCAATGAATAGGTCCTTGTAACGAAATCTGTGAGGGCCATACTGGACCTCCCAATCCTCGAGGACTTCCATGAATTTCTTCATCCTTGTCATGCAAAGAGAACCAAAGATCAAGACTAGGAGTAGAAGAAATACTATTGGTGGCAATGCAATTGCCAAAATTCTCTTGATTTGTTTATCATCTTTCACGTGTCGACTTTGGGGAAGCTTGGGAAGGCGAGACAAGTCAATTTGTTGGGCTTGACCATTCATCTTGAAACTCCAACCTAGTATGTAATGATCCTCTAGTACGTAATGATCCTCCTGAAGTAAGCCTGTGGAGGATGAAAACCCCACGTACATATACTCTAGCAGGAATGGTGAAAGATCCTTTGTCAAGGATAAGAGTGGGAGTGCAGGCTTGGATATGTGAATAGGCGACACGGTAACATTAAGTTGTCTGTTGATGCCATCATATTCCACCCAAACCTGCATTGGTTCACCACGTTTGAGGCTTAGATTCCTGAAAGAACCATTTCGATCTGCAAAGTAGCCTGCAGGGGCAGATGTGATTGAAAGCAAGCTGTTAATGTCGATGCCAACATGGTTGTCGTCCATGTCGTAAAACTCATAGTTCAAAAAGGTGTCGAGCTCAACTGCAACTATATGATTTGAACTCTTCTCCATGTTTGTACTATTGAAGAGCCCAAGATATTGGCCGGGAAAGGCTCCAGGAATCTCTTTGTTTGGTGAAATAACGAACGCTAGTCCGTCGCCACGGTAGTTCCGGTCGGCCGATACAATTGCAAAGATGAAAGTAGTAGAAAAGGAAATAACGCTAGCGTTTAAGGATTTCTTGAATTGGATGGGGAAGCTGTAGAAAGCATGGCCGATCGTTCCTTCTGCAGATTCATTTAGTGTGAAGAGGCCATTGGAACCGACCTCCGCACGTCCATCCAGCTTCAGACATCCATTGAAAGTGAAATCGTCTGGTATATTGTTACGAGAACTAGAAGTTGCAAATTTCAGAAGGACAAGTAGCCCAATGGCGATGCAACAATTCATGGCTACTTCTTCTTCTTCTTCTTACCAATGCAGCAGTTGTAGCAGAGATATTTTAAGCGTTGGTGTCTGAGCTTCACGAAGTGTAGTCTCTGTGATGCTCACAACGAACTTGCACATCTGTACTAGTCAACTATGGAAACAAAATTCCAATTGGTGGGCCAGCAGTCACCGTGGGAAAATAATTACACACACATGTACAAACAGAGAAATACGTGTTGACGGTAGTCCTTGCGCCTAGGCCTGTTAGAATTCAAACAAAGGGCAATAATTCAAGTGGTAAGGATGGCAGTGCTCTATAGTTCCGAAAAGCAAAAATGTTTTGGGTCAGCCTCCTTATGAGCAGAAGCTTGTATATAATACGAAATAACTGAGGAACGGGGATTATGGTTTACAATGTGACCACGGGTTCTAAGATTGCGGTCGGTGGGATCGATTCTGGATTACAGAAAAGGAAAGAAAAGAAACAAAAGGAATTAATATTCACCCTGTGCATTGTTTTCATCATGAGCTGGGGTGTGAGTGATCAAGCAGAACGTGTATATCAATCATCTCATGGGATGTTCAAAAAAAATCATCTCATGGGCGGCTGACTATATGTTTGGATCTTGGATTTGCTAAAAATTCGGCCCGGAGTGACACATTATTCTAAATAGTCATTAGTAGTTTTTTTTTTTTTTTTTGTAAACACAAGTGGATATGCTCGTAACAACAAAAAGATGTTTATATATATATCAATAATTTCAGCAGTCTATGCACTCGAAGTACATAAAGCTGCATTTCTGTTTGATCTACTTGAGCTTATTCTCTCTCTTTACTTCAGAGTTCAAACAATCCAGCTATACAACAGACATTATCTTCCAACTGAAGATAATTTCAAGGAATTCATTAGTTTCCTTGAATATTAATTATTGATATATAAACACCTTTTTGTTGTTACGAACATATCCACTTGTGTATAAAAAAAAACTACTAATGACTATTTGATTGTTGCTAGAAGTTGCATAAATGTACTAGCCAACTATACCAGTCACGAAGTCTAGTCTCTCTCTAACTGACTGATGGAAAGAATTCCAAAATATCTCTCAAGTCTCTCTCTCTCTCTAATTGACTGATGGAAAGAATTCGAAAATATCTCTCAAGTCTCTCTCTCACACACACACACACACAGTCAGAGACAGAGATATTCAAGTGGAGTATCTGTGAACTTCAAAGTCTAGTTGCACACCTATACTAGTCAACTATGGCTAGTTCACTATGGAAAGACTTGGAAAATCTCTCTCAAGACTAGGAAAATCTCTCTCTTAACACTTTGAACTCTCTCTCTCTCTCTCTCTCTCTCTCTCTCTCTCTATATACCGGCTAATTCACTCTCTCAAGACTTGGAAAATCTCTCTCTCTCTCTCTCTCTCTCTCTCTACCAGTCATGAAGTCTAGTCTCTCTCTAATTGACTGATGGAAAGAATTCGAAAATATCTCTCAAGTCTCTCTCTCTCTCTCTCTCTCTCTCTCTCTCTCACACACACACACACACACACACCCACCCACAGAGTCAGAGACAGAACGTGCACATCAATCATCTCGTAGGCTGATTATGGCTTATGCTTGGATTTCTTTTTATCAGAGACAAAAACTCGACCAATGAAATACATCGATGCACAATAATGCTCCCAAGAGAGAGAAAGGCCGGGAAAAAACAAATCTCTGATCAGGAAGGATCACCAACCATCACGAAATGTGGGATTATGTTTGGATCTTGAATTTGCTAAAATTTGGCCGAGAGGGGGCACATTATCCTAAATAGCCTTTACATTTTCGTATACACGTACCAATTGATATGCTAATATTACTCCATTCCAGTAATCTTCGGTGGTCTATGGACTATTGAAAGAACTCTATAATTTTGCGGTCTGTGCACCATTGAGAGAAAGCTAGAGCTTATACCCAGGGATCCGGATCGCAACGTCTCCTAGTTTTGACAAATTAGGGATGAGAGGGAAGAGGGGGCGGGCCGTAGTAATAGTAATTGGTATAGTGTAAACTTACAGTAGATGGTTTGGGTAAGAAACTCACTTAGGGATGAAAGAGAAGTCCCAAGTCTATAATGCCCAAAAACAGTTATCCATATGAAAGAGGAAAACAAGGTAAAGAAACCAAGAACAGAAAAGATCATGTCCAAACGGTAATCCATGACAACAGCAGCTTCAATTCATTTTTCTTTTATTCTGTACCACGAGAATTATTTTTTCCAGCCAAGAGAAGAACAGAACAAGAAAGAGACAGTCACAAGACCTAAATCGATGGGTGCACTTTTATTGATATACAAAAACTCATAAGCTTGTAATAAAATGGAATGAGAAGAAAAGTGTGAGAAGAAAACTACAATGGTTTCATTCTTCATATATTGCAGGAACCGTACATTGTTACTGATATATATACAAACTGTTACCATACGTTGACCCTTCTATACAGCTAGTCAATCCCACGATCACAGCTAATAAAATCAAATCTGGAAAACAAGAAAGGAAGGAAAGCCTAGGAATGATTTGCAGATATCAAGGATTGATTTGGGCTTGATAGGAAGTATCCATAATTGACTAGGCTAGCTAATTGATGCTTGATTGATGCGATAGTCTCTAATACTCCCCCTCAAGGTGGAGCGTGTACGTGAGTAACGCCCAGCTTGTTGATGAGATGATGAAATGGATCCTTACCCAACGGTTTAGTAAAAATGTCAGCAATTTGGTTTGATGATCGGATATAGTGGGTAGAAATCAACTTCGATTGGATTTTGTCACGAACAAAATGACAATCAAGCTCTATGTGTTTTGTGCGCTCATGAAACACAGGATTCTCAGCAATGTGGATTGCTGCTTGGTTGTCATAATAGAGATTGATTGGCGATGAAGGAGGGATACCAAGATCACTCAAAAGGTATGTCAGCCATTGGAGTTCGGATGTGAGCGTTGCCATAGCGCGATACTTTGCTTCAGCGGAGGATCGAGAGACAGTAGTTTGTTTCTTCGTTTTCCATGAAATCGGATTAGAACCAAGGAGAACACAGAAACCAGTCGTAGAGCGACGAGTCATAGGACGGCCTGCCCAATCAGAATCACAAAAGCCACTTAAGGTGAGTGAAGTAGATGAAGAAAGCAATATGCCTTTCCCAGGGGTACCTTTGAGATACCGGAGTACACGAGTAGCTGCATCCATATGAGTAGTGCGAGGATCTTGCATGAACTGGCTCAAAATATGTACTGAATAGGCAATATCGGGTCGAGTAACCGTGAGGTATATGAGACGTCCGACGAGTCGACGATATGTAGAAGGGTCGGGTAAAGATTCACCATCAGTAGAAGTCAAATGAAGATGTTGTTCCATGGGGAAAGCAGAAGGCTTTGCACCAAGTAATCCTGAATCTTTAAGAATGTCCAAAGTATATTTGCGTTGACACAAGAAGATACCTTGTTGAGAACGGGCAACCTCAATACCAAGGAAATATTTCAACCGTCCAAGATCTTTGATGAAAAAATTTTCTGCAAGAAACCCTTTCAATTGCTGAATTGCAGAATGATCATTTCCGGTAACAATTATGTCATCAACATACACTAAGACAAATGTGGATGAGTTCCCTATCACCCGCGTAAATAAGGAGTAATCTGCTCGGGACTGGGAGAAGCCAACTTTGTGAAGAGTTTGCGAAAATTTAGCAAACCATTGGCGAGAAGCCTGCTTCAAACCATATAGGGATTTATGTAACTTGCAAACTCGAGTCTCCCCATGTCGAGCAAAACCAGGTGGAAGGGTCATGTACACTTCCTCATCCAAATCACCATGGAGAAAAGCATTATTGACGTCAAGTTGATGAAGAGACCAATTTTTGACAGAAGCAACTGATAAGAGAGCCCGTACAGTGACAAGCTTTGTGACGGGAGCAAATGTATCATGATAATCGAGCCCTTAGACTTGTGTAAAACCCTTGGCAACCAAACGGGCTTTGTATCTTTCTATGGTGCCATCAGCTCGGTACTTAATTTTATAAATCCATTTACTCCCAATAGGTTTCTTATTGGGTGGTAAATGGGTAAGGCTCCATGTGCGGTTGCTTTCAAGGGCAGCAATCTCGGCAGCCATAGTATCTTAACTGCTTGAGAAAAAAACTTAGGCTCTTCATTTGAGGAGATGGCACTAATGAAAGCTCGATGGGAAGCTGAAAATTTGGTATTTGTAATATATTGATCAAGAGGATACAATATACCTCCTGATTTGGAAGCCGATGAAGTAGGTAGGGCAGCATTAATGACTCTAGAACAATGGTAATCTTGGAGGTAGGCTGGTTGTTTTCGCTCTCGAGTGGAATGTTTGGTGGGTGCAGGATTCATGTTGTCAACAGTTTCGAATTGAGGCAAAGGTGTGGGTGGATTAGACTGCACTTCTTGGGGAATAATAGGGACTGATTTTTGGCGATGATATGTTTGGACAATGGGGGGACATTCTCGTGGAACCAAAGATGGTTCACTTGCAGGAGGGGATGAGTTTGGCATTAGAGATGCGATTGTAGATGAGGGTGAGTAATAATCATATCGTGGATGATCTTCAATAGGTAGTGAGATGACCGGTGCTGGTGTGGGTGCTGGTGTGGGTGTTGAAGTGACATCATGAAATGGAAAAATAGTTGCATGAAATACAACATCTCTTGACACATAAATAGTACGTTTTGCTCTTGATATCGTAAATACGGTATCCTTTCTGGGCATATGCATATCCAACAAATATTCCAGGCTTAGCACGCTAATCGAACATGTGCTTGATGTTTGCATTGTGGGCAAACACATGGCAACCAAACATGCGAATGGTGGAATAGGAAGGTTGCTTGCAAAATAATACTTCATGGGGTGATCTATTTTGAAGTAAAAGTGTTGGAGTTTTACTGATTAAATATGTAGCAGTAAGTATGCATTCACCCCAAAAGGAAAGAGGTAGATTTGCTTGAAACCTTAATGCCCGACAACTTCCAAGAGATGTCGGTGTTTCCGTTCAACTACGCCATTTTGTTGAGGTGTAATACACAACTTCTTTGATGAATAACACCATTTTCAGAAAAGAAGTGCTGCATTTTATTTGACAAAAATTCACTCCCATTATCAAAACGATCTTGTTGAATTTGGGGAAGGAATAAGTCACCATCACCGGAAAATACATGTGTTATTTTGCCTTGAAACTGGGTTTTCACCATGGAAAAGAACGATTTTAAATGATAGCTTGTATCAGATTTAAAACGCATAAGGTATACCCAAGTACATCTCGAGAAATCATCCACGATAGTTAGAAAATAACGTGCACCACTCATAGATTGCTGGGAAAAACTCCCCCATATGTCAACATGAATCAATTGGAACGGGTTATTAGATGAAATAGAGCTAGTGGGAAAACTCAACTTGGTTTGTTTTGCTTGAGGGCAAACATCACAAACATATTTATTGGAACAAGAAATAGAAGGAACATTTTTGGCTAACTCAGACAACCGATGATGAGAAGGATGCCCAAGCCGCCAATGCCAAATGTCGATGGTAGGTGTACCTAAGTAGCACGAAGCGGGAGCGGGAGCGGGAGGGGCGGAAGCGGGAGCGCTGGAGCGGAGGCACCTAGAAGCTCCTAAGGTTGGGAGCGCCTAAGAAGCGTATATAGATTTCATATAAATACGTATATAAAGTATCTTTAAATACTTAACCATTGAAGGAAAAGTGATTACTTATGAGAATTTTCATGATCTTAAAGGGTACTTATAGGAAGTTAGATATTTTCAATTTGCCAAACTTCTTGAGTGATAAGATTTTCATATTTTATTTCCACAATGGCAACTTCCCTTAAGAATAAGAGAATAGTTGCCTTAACCACCCAATAAGCTCCCATGTTAGTTGGGAGCGAGCTCCCGTCTCAAGGGGAGCGAGCTCCTGTCTCAAGGGAGCGAGCTCCCGTCAAGCTCCCATCTTGGGAGCGCCGATTCGCGCTCCCGTATTGGGAGCGCACCCATTTTAGAAGAATCCTGCTACTAAGAGGTGTACCAGTGATGAAATGTGCAGAAGGGTGTTGAAGGTAGTAGAGGCCACCATGTGCACTACCCAGTCCAATCGTCTTCTTCACGGACAGGTCCTGAAACACACATCGATCATGAAAAAATGTCACAGAGTATTGATGGATTTGTGAGCTGACTGATAGATAGAAGATTAAAATGAAAGGAAGGTATGTAGAAGACATCCTCAAGTTGAAAATTTGGTGAAAATTTTATGGTTCCAATATGTGTGACTGGCGCATGAGAACCATCAGGTAGTTGGACATGGGTGGAGCATGGCGAATATGAAGAGAAACATGCCAAAGAGGAGCACATGTGATTTGAGGCTCCAGTGTCGATAATCCAAGCAGAATCTAACGCATTGAGAGCTATACCTGCTAAGTTGGCTTGAGAATTGATGCTACCTGAAGAAAGCATGGCCAAAATATTGTTGTATTGGTCCTGAGTAATCAATGGAGCAGCCACCATTGCGCGATCGTTGGATCGAGGAGCTCCTGAAGAAGAGGAACTCGAAAGTCTATGGCTGTTTGAGGAACCCCTTGGTTTATCTGTGGGATAACCATGCAACCTATAACATGTATCTTGGTTATGGTTATTACGAACACAGTAATCACAGTACATCCTTGGTTTCCCAGTTTGGCGATGGTCTCCACCTATGTTGCGCTGATTAGGATTTCCGTTGTACCGATTGGATGATCTGTTCGGGTGATAACCCGAACCCCTGGAATTGGTGCTGAGATTAGCATGATTTTGAGAAGGTGTAGACTGGTTTTCTGTGCCATTGGTAGTGACTGAATTGACTATTAGTGCAGCAGCTTCGGGCATGGTTGTAGAAGGAGTTGAAGAGTGTATTTCCTGCTGCTTCTCTTCTTGTCGCACGAGAGCATAAATCTTGGCGGCACTTGGAAATGGCTCCATTAAAAGAATCTGACTTCGCAGATTAGAATAGTGCTCATGGAGGCCTTGGAGGAACTCCATGGCACGATCTTGTTGATGGAGAGCAGCATTCGCCTTTCCATGGCCACAAGTGCAAGGCTGAACAGTAGAGAGGGAACTGAGTTCATCCCATAGTGCCTTCATCCTTGTAAAATATGTGGAGACAGAGGTTTCTTCTTGTGTTGTTTTACCAATGGCTTGCTTCAGTTGATAGACTTTCGAAGCATTGGTTTGGGTGAATCGATCACAAAGATCTAGCCACACTTCTCTAGC
The DNA here is from genome assembly GCA_014282245.1 of Rhododendron simsii. Classification (NCBI taxonomy): domain Eukaryota; kingdom Viridiplantae; phylum Streptophyta; class Magnoliopsida; order Ericales; family Ericaceae; genus Rhododendron; species Rhododendron simsii. Next base: position 27,743,820 of record CM024961.1, read on the forward strand.
TGTTTCAGCGTAAAGAATGCTCCCACGGATCGCAGTTTCTGTGGAGTTGAGAATCCATGAACTGACTAGATCATTGCATTGCTCCCATTGACGCAACATGCTGGACTCCGTGGGTATTTCGATTGTTCCGTCGACGAAGCCCAACTTATTTTTAGCGCGAAGGGCCATAGTCATTGCACGAAGGCACGTTCCATAGTTATCTCCTAAGAGGAGAGGGAAAACTAAAACAACAGTGGGACTGTCAGAATGAGGAATGAAGAAGGGATCGTTGATTGATCCCAAGGCATCATTTGATCCCGAACCTTTTTTGTTTTGTTTCTCTGTCATGGTTTGAAAGAGGCGGATCAGTCACTGCTTTGATACCACAATAAAATGGAATGAGAAACAAAGTGTGAGAAGAAAACTACAAAGGTTTCTTTCTTCATACATTGCAGGAACCTTACATTGTTACTTATATATATACAAACTGTTACCATACATTGACCCTTCTATACAGCTAGTCAATCGCACAATCACAGCTAATAAAATCAAATCTAGAAAACAAGAAAGGAAGGAAAGCCTAGGAATGATTTGCAGATATCAAGGATTGATTTAGGCTTGATAGGAAGTATCCATAATTGACTAGGCTAGCTAATTGATGCTTGATTGATGCTATAGTCTCTAATAGCTTGTTTGTATATCCTTCTCTTCCCTACTACACTCGCTAATTATTGAGAGAACAAGGGAGAAGAAAAACAGTGGTCATCTTCGGCAATAATTTGACTCCGAAAATAGAATGTAACCGTGCGGATGAGGTCAAGCTAGAACTACTGGTACATACAGACAATATCGTGATCGGTCATTCAATTCTTGATCCTCCAAATCTCTATTCTGCATTTGGCAATGCCTAGCCCAATCGCTTTGCAGACTATCCAAGTAGAAGATCTACTGTAAGCTAATGAGCAGATAAATGCAAAGAAAATTGCATTCAAATCAAGGAGATGTTATCTTACAAGCATTTCATGGTCTCCCATAATCTCCTCAAGCAATTCTTGCAGCGGTTTATCAGCGCTGTTGGGAAAAAGAGCTGCAAATACAGCAGGTTCTAATCCTGCATAGCACCGAGTAATGAGGCCAAAACCGTAAATGAATATCAAAGCCGAAAACCAAAAAGAATCTCAATGAAAAATCTGGTTTAGGAAAAAGAGCAAATTATGCAAGTCTTTTCACAAGCAGTTGACAAATGCATCAACTATCAAGACTTGAAACGCCTCATATCTTACATAATGGAAACACAATTCGTTCCATCTTTAGAGAGAGAATTCTTTCTTGAACTAGACATTTTTTTATGAGGAATATCTAGGAATCAAGATGCATAATCTGATCATAAATCTGAAGTACCTTTTTCAACAGAAGAAGATACACTTAATAAAGATGACTCAGAGTAACATGGTGTCCACCCCTTCTGTTCTAACCTGTCCACAACCTCATCAAAACAATCATTAACAATGACCACCACTTAAAAAGCTGTAAACAACAATAGAAGACTAAATTTTACCTTTGCTGCCTCCTCCACTTTAAAGCCCAACAACAATAAAGCCTACAAAGCAAGATGTAAATCTCAACCTCATTTGATCAGGATATTGTTGTATTTACAACATCTAACATACAAATTTTCCTCTGTTCAGGAGGAAGTTTTGAATCAACTCCAGGTACCCTATGAAGCACGGATACTCTATTTTGGCCTCCGTATCACGTATCGTATCCGTATCAGATACTGATACTCTCGGATACTCCCCAGATACGTATCCGATACGCTTTTTTTCAAGTATCCTACATTTAGAATTATTTTTGGTATCCCGATACGTTTTGGATACGCACAGATACTCTCAGATACGCTCCGGATACGTATCCGATACATTTTGGATATGCTCGGATACGTTTTGGATACACGCGAGGGTAAATATGTTTTTACTTAAAACATATCGGTTAAAATTGCAAGTAGGACTATATTTTTCTTTTTCCCCCACCAATCGATGTTAGAAACACACTGACGCTATTCTCTCTCTCGACAACCTTGTAAGTCTCGTCTCTCATATCTCTCTCGCGCGCGTTGTGTGTCTGTAAATATATATAAAATTACACAAAACTTCCAATAAGGGCGCCCTTAACTTATTAAGTTAATGACGTCCCTTTTCCGACCAATTTGCAATGATCCGAGCCGCTCAATATGTTCAGAACGTGATTTTAAGAGTAGACGCTAGAAATCAGCAAAAAAAAAGACCGGAAAGGTCTTGATCAGAGCAGTTTTTGTTTGTATTTTATCGAACGGTTCAAATAAAAACTGCTCAAATCAAGCCCTTCCCGGTCATTTTTTTTGCTGATTTTTCGCAAGTACCCTTAAAATCACGTTTTGAGTACATTGAGCGGCTTGGATCATTGAAATTTGATCAGGAAAGGGGAGAAAGGGGACGTCCGCATTTTATTTAAAATGAGGACGCCCTCATAGGAAGGGGACTCTATAAAATTATATAGATACAGTTATATATAACTATACGTAAATATATCTCTCGGCATGTGAAATGGTGAACTTGTGTAATAGAAAACTTTAATCAGTAATGAAATTTTTGGAATTAAAAATTATATGGAATATATTTTTTATTTACTTTTATATTTAACGTATCCCCCTACGTATCGTATCCTTCTTTTTGAAAAAATCGCGTAACCACGTATCCGTATCCGTATTTGTGCTTCTTAGCAGGTACCAAGTCTGAATGCAGAAAAAGTTAAAAGAGAAGCCTGAAAATGTCACATGACTCACATCATCTTCAATATACAGAAGGTTATATTCTTCAAAGTAACAAATAAAAAATGCTTTATTATTTGTGCAAGTCCCATAGTCCAAAAGGGTTCCAATTCATAAAGCTCAGTTGAAAGCAGTGAACTTGCTCCACAGACCTATACTATGTTGCAAGAGGGTGCATATGCAAGTGTTGTATTCTTCTAATCTACATACCCAGGATTCTGTAGCAAAGACCAGTTGTGAGTTTTCCATTTTAGTCATTCTATATAACACGAAGAAGTTAAGTATCGATGTAAAACAGCATGTATGTTGGTGGTACTTCACTCCTTTCAAAGTAGCAGACAAAAAAGGATGGCATATGAATATGAAGTCTGATTCCAGATAACTTGAGATGTACACTTCGAATCATTTTTCTATTATGGCTAGCAGTCATAGGGTACTGATAAAAGGTACAATGGCCAATCCAATTCCAACGCAAGGATTCCACCATCCAAACTACGCAATGGAGAAGTAAAACAGAACTTAATGCATATCTTTGGATGAAGGTTAACATCAAATGTAACAAACGGACAGCAAACAACCAAAACAAATAGGCAAAGAACTAACCAGAACTTACTGGTGGACCATATTGAGGATCTTCAGCAGTCAAAGGGACAAATTTAGAATCTTCAATCAACTCAGTAGGAAGGCCTACAGACCCGTGCAAACTTTTAGAATCAAAGAAACTAAAAGAAGGTATTGTTTTTAAAGAGAAAGAAACGTAAACATATTCTTAGTACCATTGACTATCATTATTCCAAAAATCCCTCAGGCTAAGGATTGAAAAGAAAAATCTCTTTGATGACTTGAATTTCACGGATGCACTGAGTATATAAATATGAAGATCACTTCAATGAGTGGAATGATACCATAATGGTCACCACAGTACTGTGTCGGCATTCTTCTTACATTTGGAAGAGAATTCTGGAGTTACATCAGATCAATAGGAGCCCAAAGGGCTGGAATCAGACACTGAATTAGGCTATCTCCCATTGCAGAAAGGAGTACTCCCATAATTATGTATATAATCTCCCCATGGCAGCAGCTATACCTCACATAAGGAATGAAAGGATCTTCTCCAATAAAGCTAGAGACGCCATATCAGTTTTTCAAAGCTTGAAAAAAAGTGTCAAAAAGCAGAATTTTCTCCCGGCAGGTGGTTAACACTCAGAAAAACTGGCCAGTGGCCACGTGTTTATCTTGGAACATTTCTAGATGGGTGCTTATTAACAGTTAAAGGACTTGAGCTGCGTATGGGGCCTTTTTGGCTCTGGCTGAGCTGGTGGCTTGTTTTTGTGTTGTATCTGTGTTCTGTCTTCCCTTGAGTCACATATGCGCAGGCACGTACGGGCAGAGCGAAAATTGGGAGCGTGTGCAGAGGGTCATACTAAAGGATTACATGACTGCGGTCTTTAACTTACCAAAAAAACAACACTACCAATTACCCAATGGTACTACTGATATGAAGAGAATTGTATGATGTTATCCTCCCAAAATTCTAAACTAGTTTGGTTGTGGATGCTTCCGCATATCTATCACTGGAACCAGTTCCAAGCAGTGTCAAAATCGAACTGTTCAGAAACTGAAGGTGCCTTTATTAAATTGTTACCATTTCTGGTGTAATAAGATTCGTGGAGCTCAACTTGTGTGTGGTAAATTGTGGCGGTACTAACCTTTTACCACAGATAGATCGTCATTTAAATGCAGCATTTTACCCAAAAAAAAAGCTGGTTCCACTTTACTTAAAGAAATTCAAATAAAGTAGATAATCGCCTAGAGTGCATTTCTTGGGAAGTTGCATTTAAAATGGACCACAAGACCTGTCACTCTAAAATAATTAGGAAGAGAAGAACCGACATACACTCTAGCACCCATTTCTTTTTCAAATTTTTTTTATAACCAGATGTTCGGGCCAGCTTGCGTGCACCTCGACTAATTTTGATGCCTTCAAGTTACCCATTGGGCAAACCTCCACTGGCTCCAAGGCTTGGAATGTTTGGCCGTGGAAATTGAACATGTGATCTCATGGAGAACAAGCTCTTATTAGCTTTCTTCTGTCCACTTGGCCAAACCCTTGGAGTGATTTCTTTTTTAAGTTATTACATCATTTCCAAAAGATTTGGGGAACAAAAGTTATAAACCCTTACTACAACCGAGCAGTGGCAGTGTTTGGTCGTCATCTGGGAAGCAAATTTGTTACTTTTGATCACAAATATTAAGCCAATCTTTAATTTAAAAGGACCAAATAATTACTTCTCAAAATTTTGATGACAGACATTAAAAAAAACCAAAAAAGAGCACAGTTAGTAAAGGTCTCTCAATAAATATATTTACAACAAAAATATGTCCTTTATATGAGTCCGGGCCTGCTTAAAGATCAAATAGACCACCACTGGACATTCAATGCCGGGGCAAAATGGATAAATGAAAATTTTTAGCCAAAATAATCAAACGGATAAACGAAAAATTCTAATCCAAGTTGAATCCAACAAAAACCAAGCAAGGAAATTACCAAGTAGGCATCAGATTGCAGTGGTGAAATTAGAGCAAACCTTCAGAAGATGATGATGCTCTTGCGAGGTGCTTGAGCTTGATATAATTAGCAGTTTTTGGAGATGAAAAGGTCGAAACTACAAAAGGGTTTGAGAGTAATGAGAAGATTGGCCTTATATGAGAACAGGCGAAGGAGACGCTTTCGAAGGTAACCAGAGAAGAAGCCATTTGCACTCTCTCTCTCTCTCTCTCTCTCTCTCGTCCCGTCGTTAATGGCCAGCCCCTTTTTGATGCAAATTGAATCAGGGGTAGGCAATAGACAATGGGCGGCGCTATTCGCAGCCACAAATTTTCTCCCATATCCCGTTAAAAATTTTCAATTAGACTCGACAGTTAGTTACCGAAATTGAGATACATTTTCAGCATCCAATTACCGAAATATGATATTTTTTTCAACAGTTATTTACCGAAAATGCATGTTTGGCAATTGTCTATCGAAAATTGAATATATTTTCGACATGTAGTTACCGAAATATAATCTTATTTTCAACAACTATTTACCGAAATGTTATTTATGATTTTCAACAACCACTTACCGAAATATAGTGGGCTATGGGAGAAAATTTGTGGCTGCGAATAGCCGGCCCCTAGATAATTTCTGTCATTTTCCTCTCATATCTCCAAAATCTTTTAGCTAAATTTTTATTTTTCTTTATTGACCAGTTCACTCTAATGTTAAAATTACTCATAAAAATTTTACTGTATTTTTAATGCAATTATATAGATTTGTGGCATTTCCACCCTAAAAATAATGTTGAAGCAATGAGCTCTGCTATATTCAAGGAAAACTTGTAAAGAAACACGCAAGATAAAACGTGTTTAGACCTATATCGGATTCCACAAAAATTTAGAAAAATATCTATAAATTTTTAAATATTATTCTATAGGGTCCCGTAAAAAATCAGCTACAATGTATATCGGTAAGTATTACTTTTGGAAGAATTCTGAAGCTGATTGTGGAATAAGAACCACTCTCCACCACCACCCCATTATGCAGCACGACGATTTTTGTCACGTTTACACAGGTCAGCCAATAGGACTATCTGAAAAAGATGATTGATTTCTTTTGACATTTTTCCTTGTGTAACATCTATGTTTTAGCTGTGAAATAGTTAGTATTATGCTACATCGTGCAGAGTTTGGCATTGTTGGGGGCATTGCTCTTCTTTATTGGCATGAAGAACTCAATGCCAAGGAGACATAAGAAGAAGGCTCCCAAAACTAAGACAGTTTGAGGAAGAATAGCTTTGGTTTGGTTTTTGGTTGCACAACATATTCACAAAATGCCCAATGTGCTTGGATGATGCATGCTTGTTTGGTCACAGTACCGGTTTCTTGTTCTCGCGTCGATGTCAACCATTTTTTGGTGAGTGGCTTTTCTGATCTCAGGGTCCTTATTGCGGAAAGGCTAGTTATGAGCATGCGTTCAATACTTGCACACACTCCATTTCAAGTATCTTCTGATTTTTTTGACCTCTATACTGAGGGTAGAATGAGCAATAATTTGACTGCTTCATTTATTCCAAGTTTCTGGACAATCTGCTGTGAATCCGATATGTAATCTAAATGAGTTGAAAATCTTTACGGAGGTTCTGTGCATTAGACATGTACGGTTGACAAGTGAAAACATGACACATCACCCAACATTTAAGACGCATCGGGCCAACTAAATTTGGGAGGCTCATTCAACTTAACCAGAGTTAAGATTAGTTTTGCACCGTTTTTAATACTACTACTACTACTATCCATTGAATCCGACTAATCTGAGTAAAGAGATCGCCGACAACATGGCCAGTTTATCTTTTCCAGCAAGAAATAACCCAATACCTGACTTTAGGGTGCCCCAAATTTTTGATAGGAGAAGTGACCAGATCATCAGGGCTCTTTTTACTTGATGACGCAGTTGGTAGCAGCATGCCAAGAGCCACTTCTGTTTTGTATTGTGATGGAATACCTCTCAGATGGTTCCTTGAGGGCTTTACCTCCACAAGCTTGAGCGTAGATCTCTTTCCTTACAAAAATTGATTGCAATTGCTTTGGATATTGCTCAAGGAATGGAATACATTCACTACCAAGGAGTAATTCACAGGGACCTCAAACCTGAGAATATCCTTATTAATGAAGATTTTCACATGAAAATTGCCAATTTTGGGATAGCTTGTGAGGAGGCATACTGCGATCTTTTAGCAGATGACCCTGGGACACACCGTTGGATGGCACCTGAAATGATGAAGGGTAGGTCATATGGCCACAAGGACGACGTGTACAGCTTTGGACTCATTCTATGGGAAATGGTAGCTGGAACTATTCCTTATGTGGATATGACACCCATCCAAGCAGCTTTTGCTGCTGTGCGTAAGGTAATTTCCCGAATTTCATTTTCTATGGTGTTGCTGTATTCAGAATTTTCAATTTACATATCAAGCTTTTTACTTCTCGTTTTCTGCTCCGACTAGTTTCTTTGCAGTCTGATATGAGTATGTACTTCAACTTTAAATTGTTTGTGTGGAGGTCCACGAAACATGAACATGTCGGAAAAGACCACACTTTTATCTCTATTCACTTGTATAAGTTTGCTCAATCATCGTACAGGTTGATTAATATGACACCTTTATTTCTCCACTCCACCTATTTCTCTGTTTCTTGCTTCCACTCTCACTATTTTTAATCACAGTGCATGCAACAGGTAATGCTGGACATGTTAAGTGGACCGCTTGTCTTGATGTGCTTGGCATGTCTTTCTGTAGAATTTTCATAAACTGCGTGGTGTTCGACTTTTTCGGCTCATGCTCGTAGTTTTTGCACTAAGCGAACCAATGCGGTGGAACGGTCTCGCTTGACTACACAGAAACTGCGTATGGAATGGCAAATTGGTGATGGATGTTTATTTGTAAAGGGTGCTTTAACTACCTCATTGAAATTGTACTATGAGGCAATGTTTGATTGGTCGGACTAATAATAAGGGAATTAGTAATTCCATTGGACTAATAATGAGGGGATTACTTATAGAGTTGTACCACATTCCCCTTGGTATTTTTTATGTGGTGTTTCTTCGGATGGTATCCAACAGATTTGGAATCCCTCTGCTAGTTTCACCGGATCAGATTGTCAATTTTTCCTGATCCGCGATCAGATTGTCATTGAAAAGGTTTCTTTTCTCCAGCCTTTTCTGACTATTTTTTTTTCTTCTCTCTGTTTCGCATTTCGCAAGCGGCAAGCATGAACAAATGGATTTTATACATGCTTAATGTAAATTTCCTGACATCTACGTAGAAAGATGTTACCTTGACTCAGGAGTATTGTGTGTGGATGTTGCTTTAGGGATCAGACCTTCATCGACCATTAACTTAGAGTTGAGGGAAATGTGTCCAAGCCTTAGGGAACATTTACATAGTTTATATTTTACATAATATTCTGTCATGGTGTTTTTGTTTGGTAAAGACTTTTCCTTTACTATCCCATGTAAGTTGGTTCGTTACATATCGCTCAAAATTGGAGGATCATTACCAGTAATTTAAAAGGCTCAAGTTGTTAGAAAATGGGCACAACATTGTATATCAAACTATTCAATAACGAAACATAATGCGAAGGGGAGAAGCTGAATGTAATAGGGAACAAATGGCTTGAACTTGAGATATTTCTCAACTTGAGCTCTTACACTATGTTAAGTTACTATAATCCCAAAAGCTTACGATGTAAGGAAATGAGCCCTACAATGTATATCAAACTTTAACTTTAAGTGTTTTAACTTTAATATGCGTTCACTAGTGTTCACTGAGATGAGACACATATCCTATACCCTCACCCCAATCGTGGGGCACTGGTACGATAGGGGATTATACATTGGCATAGATAACACATACTGTAATATGATCCGACTTGAAATAATTCTGCAGAAATGTTTTTAAGGCCAGAAGCTCTTGTGTATATCCGGCAATGAAACCTTTAAGCTTTTTGGTGTTTTATTCAACATTCAGTAGTACTGCACAAAAAGCAACTATTGTTGTTCTGGTAGAAAAAAACTTTACCAGCAACTCAACGGCTCATTCCCAGTTTTGTTTTGCTGGTTCTCTTTTTCTGTTTGTGTTAGCTTCATTCACTATTGAGTATGATGTGCAAAGATACATCAAATCTTGATTGGAAAATTTATGATTGCTGGGAGGTCGGAAGTTTTTGCCTGTCTCTTTCTGATATCAAATGTGTACACACTTCGAAGTACTCGATGGTGAAATATGTGTTGCCAAGCTTCTACTTCCACAGTATCGGAAAGACAAGAAAAATGCTTCTACTTCCACAATGTTTACAGCTTGGATAAGTCTGGCTCCAACACAATTCTATATCATAAATGATATGTTTACTGAATTGCCTGTTCCAAGCTCCTCAAAACTCCTCTCTCCAAGGCTGAAGGCTGTAACCTTTCACAGCTACTGAGCATGTCTTCTCGAGTAACTCGACATCAACATCTGCATGCACAACAATTCAGAATTCATTTGGTTGGAAACACAGCAGCACCCTTTTCACCAGTGGACCCAGCTTCACAACTTTCGGATCATACCCAACCGACTCAAAGCTTGCGTAGCTGAAACCCTCCTCCGGTGTAACATGAATGGTCGAAATCGTAGCCCCTTCAATAGCGTTCATGGAATAACCGCAAGGATCGAAGTCGAAATCGCAAATCTCATAATCCGGAAGGATCTTTCTTATTCCGAAGGTATGGGTCATAACAGCGGCGGAGCCCGATTGAGTTTTGTGGAAGACAGAGAACATCTCCCTGTGCAAACCAGTCATGCACATCTCCAATGTGTACACAGGCTTAGGGTAATGTTGGGTTGGAATTGTGTGAAATGTTTTCACTTCCTAACATGTCAAGTGGGCCCATTTAACGCCTAAAATGTTCCACATCAGCAGATTTGTGAGGGAAATGGATAAAGACACAAAAGCTTTAATTGGTCTTTTTTCTTATTTTTATATTTTGTGAAATTTTTCACTAAAGAAAAGAATCATCGATTACGATTCAAATTCTTCATTTTGGCTTCCATGTCGGGTATAGGTTGGGCAATTTTCCGTTATGGAAGGAGTTTTAGCTTATGGGTTTGCACTTTGCATTAAGAAATGCAAATGGTAATTGGGTAATATATTTGGGTTGTTGTACCACAACCAAAAGATATTTGATTTTGTTTCCTTCGTAGTTACTAAAAAGTACTATTACAGTAACTTTTCCAACATACTAGATGGTGAATCTAGATACCCATTATCCATAAGCCATTAGCCCAATTTATTTTTTTGGCCAAAAGACCAGCTGAAAATTCATTACGCACGGCATGATTGCTCAAAACATATAATAGGTGTTAAAAAGGAGATTGAAAACCAGACATTTAAATTGCATCGAATGAGGTCAGAACATCTTAGCAATGGAGTTTATTACATTTGCTAGTACCTGAAACAGATTCAAGGTCGCGACACCCGATTCCCTGACGTATCACTCAATGCGCCCGATATATGTTGCACATACCACATGACTGCATACATTACACTGGTCAATACAACGTTTCAGAACCCTGTTACAGACATGTAGAATTTGAAGAGAGGCTTAAGATCCTTATTTACAAGGCAAAATAACTAGAAGATAATTTATATAGAAACTTAAAACAAAGCTTTTGTTGAGAAGAAAGCAGTCATAGATGAACAAGTAATTCAACGGCCTGTAGAGGTGAATGGCTCTGAGATCGTCAATGAAGTAACTGAAGTTGGTAGTTGCACATCCTGCTCATTTGAGGCTTCTCTGAAACCGCAGGACCTCATAATGTCACCCAAGTTATCGGGTAGTTGAGCTCTACCTTCTAAATATTGCACGACAGTAGACATGCTTGGCCTTGCTGCAGCGATGGCGTGTGAGTAGAGCAACCCAAGCTTCAACACTAACTCAGCTTCTTCAACCGCGTATTCAGTACCTAGTTGTCTATCAATTGCCTCCAGAATGTTTCCCCTTTCCAAGCACTCGAATACCCAATCTACCAAAATGACTTCCTTTGGAGAGGCTCGTCGGTCGACTGGCCATCTACCACAAACCACCTCTGGCATAAATGCCCCAAACGAAAACAAGTTAGTGCTCATACTTGCTTTACCGTTACGCGCCAGCTCAGGTGTAATATAACCGAGGGTTCCGGCTACATGAGTGGTTTGGGGATCAATTCCGTGATCACATAACTTGGCAAGCCCAAAATCCCCTAATCTTCCATTGAATTCGTTGTCTAGCAACACATTGCTGGCTTTGATGTCTCTATGAATGATAACCTGTACCCATTGTTGGTGCAAATAGAGGAGTCCTGACGCTACGTCTTTGATGATCTTAAACCTTTGCATCCAACTTAGGGTCCCCCTGGACTGGCCATAAAGAACCTGTCAAGACTTCCATTCAGCATGTAATCATAAACCAGAAGGAGTTCTTGCTTACGTCAGCAGTAGCCAAGGAGGCGTACTAGGTTCGGGTGTCGTAGGCGGCCTATGGTAGCGATTTCTGCCACAAATTCCCTCAATCCTTGCCTTGAATCATGAGCAACCCTTTTAACTGCAACCTGTATGTTTGATGTTGGAAGCACACGTCGGTATACTCTACCAAAACCTCCTTGCCCAAGGACTTCTCTGTCTTTGAAACCCTTTGTAGCAATGAATAGTTCCTTGTAACCAAATCTGTGAGGGCCATACTGGACCTCCCAATCCTCGAGGACTTCCATGAATTTCTTCATCCTTTTCATGAAAAGAAAACCAAAGATCAAGACTAGGAGTAGAAGAAATGCTATTGGTGGCAATGCAATTGCCAAAATCCTCTTGATTTTTTTTATCATCTCTCACTTGCCGACTTTGGGGGAGCTTCGGAAGGCAAGGCGTATCGATATGCCTTTTACTCAGTCATTTATAGTAAATTCTGTAATCATGCTAGCTGTAATCTTGCATTATCCCATGACTTAGGGGATTTGATACTCTTGTACTCTGTATATATAGTGATCAAAGATGAATAAAATGTCAAGAACTTCCAGAATTTTACAGAATAGGTGACATGGTAACATTAAGTTGTCTGTTTATGCCATCATATTTGCATTGGGTCACCGCTTATGAGACTTAAATTCCTGAAAGAACCATTTCGATCTGCATAGTAGCCTGCAGAAGTAGATTCGATTGAAAGCAAGCTGTTAATGTCGATGCCAACATGGTTGTCGTCGATGTCGTGAAACTCATAGTCCAAAAAGGTGTCGAGCTCAATTGCAACTACTCCCTCCATCCCAAATTGTTTGTCCGGTCCGTAAAACGGGAACTCAAAAATAATGCATTTCTCTCAAGAAAAAATTCAATTTTTTTCATAAATTAAAAGAACTCATCAATATCTAGTAAATTGTTAAAAAAAACTTTTAATTTTTCTTGCAAAAATTGTATTGTTTTTACGTCCTTGTTTTGCGGACCGGACAAATATTATGGGACGAAGGGAGTATATGATTTGAACTCTTCTCCATGTTTGTACTATTGAAGAGCCCAAGATATTTTCTGGTTAAGGCTCCAGGAATCTCTTTGTTTGGTGAAATAACAAACGCTAGTCCGTCGCCACCGAGTATCGGGTCCTCGGGTATAATTGCAAAGATTGTTGGAAATCTGGTCTTCAATATGATGAAAGTGATGGCGTCATCTCTTCAAACTTGGAGTAGGAGCATTCGAGTCACGTTAGGAGAACGCTTTCCTAAAGACAGTATTTGCCCCCATCAAAAGGTGTGCACCGGGTTATAGCAAATCCACCTTCAAGATAAATCGAATCTGAACTCTAGGTTCTTTCTGTTTGTGTTTGCACAAACGAAGACAGACAGAATATTCACTAAGCAAATGTAAAAGAACCAAAGACTGATATTTTATTCCTATGAAATAATAGAATATTGGTTTGTCATTTTAGGAAGAGAATGTATAGAGAGAAATAGATCAATTCAGTATGGAATTTTCCAATGTCCCGAATGACTTAATCAATAGCCTATTTATAAACTTATAAGCCCCCTTATGTGAAAGGTTGTGTCTTTAGAAGAAACACGCATTAAAATAGTCATGTCTTTTAAAGACACTAGTTAGGAAAGGTCATGTCTATTGAAGACATTTAATTAGAAGAAAACATGCCTCTTGTTAGGCACCCTTTCATAAAACATTTAATTAGAAGGGTCATGTCTCTTGGAGGTACCCCCATGTTTCACATCCTTTCTCAAACGAACACACCCTAAATTAATGGGTGTTACAACCATTTACATAAAGTCACAACTCATATGAAAAAGTGTAGCAACCTTTCACAAAATCTCACTCAGCACCTTTCCAAAAATTCCAAACTAAAATCCAATTTATTTTGAAAAACTCCAACAAAGATGAAAGTAGTAGAAAAGGAAATAACACTAGCATTTAAGGATTTCTTGAATTGGATGGGGAAGCTGTAGAAAGCATGGCAGATTGTTTCTTCTACAGATTCATTTAGTGTGAAGAGGCCATTGGAACTTAAAGCAGGGCAGATTGTCCCTTCTGCAGATTCATTTAGTGTGAAGACGCCATTGGAACCGAGCTCCGCACGTCCATCCAGCTTCAGACATCCATTGAAAGTGAAATCGTCTGGTATATTGTTACTAGAACTAGAAGTTGCAAATTTCAGGAGGAGAAGTAGCACAATGGCGATGCAACAATTCATGGCTACTTCGTCTTCTTCTTCTTACCAATGCAGTAGTTGTAACAGAGATATTTAAGTAAGTTTTATCTGCGAGCTTCACGATTCGCCAAGTCTAGTCTTTGCGATCTGTACTAGTCAACTATGGAAAGGAAATTCCAAGTGGTGGGACAGTTCCGAAAAGCAAAAATGTTTTGGGTCACCCTCCTAATAGGGGAAGCTTGTACGAAATGTTGGAAATTCAACACATGTGTGGTGTGAATGAGATCCCTGAAGTCAAGAAAGGTTGCTGGATGACAGCCTTGGAAAATCTTCTGGGAGATTTCACTCGTGCACAGTGGCCAGCTAAATAATGCGAGCAACCAATTTGGGCCTTTGATACCTCAGGCGTGCAAAGAGCGGTTAATGCTCTTGGAGTGCTTCCCTTATTTCTCCCTGCAAAGTGCTGTTAATGCTCTTGGAGTGTTTCCCTTATTTCTCATTCTCCCTGCAAAGTGCTGTTAATGCTCTTGGAGTGTTTCCCTTATTTCTCCCTGCAAAGTGCTGTTAATGCTCTTGGAGTGTTTCCCTGATTTCTCCCTATAAATACTGTTGTAATTGAGAGGTTGAGGTGTAGTGGGTGAGCTGACGAGAGTATGAGAGGGGGAGTCGGTTGTGGCTCTTCCCAAAGCGGTTTTTTCAAGTTTGTATATATTATGTGAGTATATATATAAATGGAGTTTTTCCTCTTTAATCAATGTGTGTGTTGTGTGTGTGAAATAACTAAGGAACGGGGATTACGGTTTACAATGTGACCACAGGATCTAAGGTTGTGGTTGATGGGATCGATTCTGGATTGGGAAAGTCTACAATACACACCTCTTAAAATGGTGTACCATATGCATCTATTTTATGGTTCATTCATAACATTTTAGTGTGTTTCGTAATTTTTGTTCTAGAATTCATAACATTTCAATAGTACGATTCGTAACATTTTCATTATGATTCATAACATTTTGGTATATCTCGTAACCTTTATACGATTCGTAACTTTTTAGCAATACTATTCATAACATTTTCTTTATAATTCATAATATTTTGGAGGTACATATAATACACACCCAAATAAAAGGTGTATATTGTAGTCTTTCCCTTCTGAATTATCGAAAACGTAAAGAAACAAAAGGAATTATTATTCACCCTCTGCATTGTTTTCATCAAGAGCCAGAGTCCGAGTGATCAAGCAGAACGTGTATATCAATCATCTAATGGGCAATGATAACCAAAAAAAAAAAAAGTACATATCGTGGGCTTAATAACTTCTATGTTTGGATCTTGAATTTGCTAAAAATTTGGCCAGGAGTGACAAATTAATCTAAATAGTCATTGGTAGTTTTTCTGTACTATATATATACACACGTAACAGCGGATATTCTATTAAAAACGAAAAGTTGGTTTATCTATCTATCAATAATCTTCGGCGGTCTATATGCACTCGAAAGTTCAGCCTATATATATATATATATATATATATATTTTTGTCTATGCGCCATATATCTATTCTATTTATAATATGATTAGAGGTACCACCCTTTTGTGAAGCTATAAAGACTTTTAACTCCATTCATTTTAGGATTTTGAATTTGTACGTAATGAGTGTAGAGAGAAATAAAGTAAGTATTTAAAATAAGGGTAATGATTAGAGAGAGATAGAGAGAAAAATTGGAGCAATAATTGGAGGAAAATAAGATAATAATTAGAATCCAAAATTCTTAAAGCAACGGGGTCTAATTTCTAAACTGTTCCTAATCTTTATTATTTTTATTGTTTGAGATAGAATACTGCTTTGGACAAAATGGCAATTCAATCAGAAAATAGCCATGACTCGTAACCGTTTGTATTTTTCTTATTTTTCTCTCCACTCACGTAGTGAGTGCCTCACTTGTAGTTTGGAGAAAGCTGGAACTTATTACTCCAAGTTTTATCAAATTATGCAGTACCTTATCCATACGAAGTGTCCAATAAGAGAATTGGTTGGTTCAATTCTCTGTTTAGAAAGTGGAAAACAGAAAACAAATTTTGGCACTCCTTTTTTCTTAAATAGCCAAACACTCAAAATGGCATAAGTAGAAGGAAATTGATTTTAACACTTCAATTTTAGTCACTGACACTTCACTTTGTGTCTTGATTATGTGAGAAAATAAAACTAAAAGTGGAATACCAAAATTACATCACTGAGTAGAATGGAAAAATGCCCCATCATGTCGCTTGCTTTTTGGCCATATCTTTCCAAAATGGCCCTCCACTGGTTTTAATTTGCATCCAACGGTTTAGATCTTCTTCCCCAAGAGAACAGTACTATATAAAGGACCAAAGCTGTTGTCAGGTCCCGTTCCAGTTTCTTTGAAAAGTGCTTGTTGAAAAAGAAGGTAATTTCAAACTAAAAAATTATGTGTTTACGTAAATAATTTTTCTACCAATATGAATCTTGTTTGATAGATTTTAATGAGATCTTTTAATCGGTGCAAAAAAATTGAAAATTTATTTTTCATTTTCATTATATTTGAACTTGAAATTACCTTGTTTTTGAATAAGAAGGTTTAAAAAGAAAAAGAAACGGCACCTCACTATCTTAGCAATAGATTTTACTAAGTAGTAGATTCCATGGTTTGGATACAAATTTTTTGCCACACGAGAAGACTCTAGTCTCCTCACATCTCTCACTCTCATTTTGCTGATAATCATTCTACAATCACAAATACATACATAAATATTTACACAAATTCACTTACCAAAAGATGTGAATGTGTTTATAAAATGTCGTATGTGTAAGTGTTTATGATTGAATAATAATTGTTTTGCCTATTGCAGCCAACCCCTAATCATTTATGTATACATAAGCAAATCTAGCAAAAACCCATCCTGTTTAAGGCTACGTTTTTTAAACTTTTAAGTCCGTAACTTATTTCGATAGTTTTTAGTTTTCATAATTTTCTATTTAGCTTTTCTTTGTAATTTTTGAGGTTAATCGTTCAATGTTGAAAAATTTTAAATAAGACGACACTTTAGACAATATATATAAGACAGTAAATTGTATGATATTTTTTTTCGTCATTAGTGAACTTTTTTTTTTACTTTTTGTCATGATTTTATACATTTTAGACTCCTCTCATCGAGACAAATAATTAATCCAAAAAATATGGCGTGAATCTAATAAAAATCCAGAAAAAAAACAAACAGAACACACAAAACAAAGGGAAATAATAAGTTTACAAGAATAGAGCCTAACTCTAGTCCTGCATGTTTAAATAATTTAGACTGTAATATTACCACAATTACTACAATAATGTCACTCTCATCATTCATACGGACTAAACCCGACCCAAATTCTTTCTTTTCTCTTCTTGTTTTTTTTTTCTTTCATTCTGTTATCTGGAAAATATCTAAGGATGCGGGGATGACTTTTCATTAGTTAATTGTTGTTTACTGAAGACTATATTATTACCACATTTACTACAATAATGTCACTCTCATCATTCATACTGACTAAACCCGACCCAAATTTGTTTCTTTTCTTTTCTTTTTTTTTTTTTCATTCTGTTATCTGAAAAATATTTAAAGATATGGAGGATGACTTTTCATTAGTTATTTGTTGACACATTCGATTTTGTTAGATATTGGTTGTGGTGCTTGAGGATCGAAGTTGTTACATGTAGGCACTAACCGGTTGCTTCTTGTGCAATGACTGCAAGAAGAGAGGAGGGCTAGCCCAACCATAAAGAAATTAATGGAGCAAATCTGAGAAGGAGAGGCTCAATCTTGAAGAGCATGCCACATCACTTTTTATTAGCAAGTGTTAGTTTTGTGAATTATTAGTTAGTCTAGACGAGGAAAATCGAAAAAATAAAAAATTATAATGGAAACTAAAAAAAATTGAGTAAGATAAAAAATAACCCAAAAAGACTTTTTGGCTTATTTTTGTCTCGCCGAAACAAACTAATAATCCACATAAATTTGACGTGAAACTAACAAATGTGAAAAAATAAAAAAACAGACACACAAAAAGAAAGAAAAGAAAAGAAGCCAACTAGCTCATTTAAGCAAAACCTATCTTTAATTGGTCTTTTGTCTTATTTATATATTTTGTGAAATTTTACAATAAATAAAAGAAGGAGATTAATTTTGGCACTCTAATTTTAGCTAGTGACACTCTCCTTTGTATCTTGCTCATGTGAGAATGTAAAACAAAAAGTGGAGTGCCACAAACTAAAAATGGAGTGTCAAAATCACATCTCTAAAAGAATGATCAATTAGGATTCAAATTCTTTGTTTTGGCTTCCATTTTGGGTATTGGTTTGGCGATTTCCGGTTATGGAGGGAGTTTTAGCTTATGGGTTTGTATGAGGAAATTAAAATGGGGATTGGGTAATATGCTTGGGTTATTGTACCACAACCAACAGATATTTGACTTTTTTAATTTCGTACTCCCTCCATCCCTAAAAAGTACTATTGCAGTAACTTTTTCAACATACTAGATGGTGATCGATCTCTAAACCCATTATCCCAATTTTAACTTATTTTTTTGGCTAAAAGACCAACTGAAAATTCATATTACGCACGGCACGATTGCAGATTGAAACCAGTACAGACATTTAAATTGCATTAAAAGAGATCTGAAAATCTTAGCAATGGTGTTTATTACATTTGCTAGTAGTTGAAACAAATTCAAGGCCGCGACACCCAATTCCCTGACGTATCACTCAATACACCCGATGCCTGTAGCACATAACAGATGACCTTGCATCCATTACACTAGCTAATACAACATTTCAGGACCCTGTTACAAACATGTAGTATTTGAAGAGAGACTTAAGACCCTTAAGATTACAAGGCAAATTAACTAGAAGATATATAGGAACTTAAAACAAGGCTTCTGTTGAAAAAGCAGTCCTAGATGAACAAGTAATTCAACGGCCTGGAGAGGTGAATGGCTCTGAGAACGTCAATAAAGTAACTGAAGTCGGTAGTTGCACATTCTGCTCATTCGAGGCTTCTCTGAAATCGCGGGACTTGATAATATCGCCCAAGTTATCCGGTAGTTGAGCTCTACCTTCTAAATATTGCACAACAGTACACATGCTCGGCCTTGCTGCAGCGATGGCGTGCGCGCAGAGCAACCCAAGCTTCTTCAACCGCGTATTCAGTACCCAGTTGTCTATCAATTGCCTCAAGAATGTTGCCCTTTTCCAAGCACTTGAATACCCAATCTACCAAAATGACTTCTTCTGGTGAGGCTCATGGGTCTGACTAGCCTTCTACCCCAAACCACCTCTAGCATAAATGTCCCAAACGCAAACAAGTCAGTGCTTGTACTTGCTTTTCCGTTACGTGCTAACTCAGGTGCAATATAACCGAGGCCCGAGGGTTCTGGCTACATGAGAGGTTTGGGGATCAGTTCCGTGATCACATAACTTGGCAAGCCCAAAATCCCCTAATCTTCCAATGAATTCGTTGTCTATCAATACATTGCTGGCTTTGATGTCTCTGTAAATGATAACCTGTACCCATTGTTGGTGCAAATAGAAGAGGCCTGACGCTATGTCTTTGAGGATTTTAAACCTTTGCATCCAATTTAAGGTCCCTTTGGGCTGGCCATAAAGAAACCTTTCAAGACTTCCATTACGCCCGAAATCATAAACCAAAAGGAATTCTTGCTTACACCGGCAGTAGCCAATAAGGCGGACTAGGTTTGGGGGCTGTAGGCGGCCTATGGTAGCGATTTCTGTCACAAATTCCCTCAATCCTTGCCGTGAATCATGAACAACTCTTTTACCTGCAATCTGTATGTTTGATGTTGGAAGCAAGGTTATGAATTCCACATATGATACTCTACACTTCTAATTCCGTCCCGACTTAAATATTGGTCGGTACGGATCAATACCGGACTACTTTTGAATTTATTTTTTTCGTCAAGTATTGTACAATATCGATCGGTACTGGTCAATACCAAGCGGTACCAGCCAAATACTAGACTATTTTTTTTCTTTTTAACAAATGTGTATATTGTACTACCGGGGACACCATAGCATCATCCCTATACTATAAATTCTTTTATGTGAGAAAATAATACTAATAGAGATAGATCCATAATGGTACCCGGTATCTCACCGATACTGGTACGTACTATTCTAGTAAAAAAAAATTGATACTTTAGCTAGTACGGTATTCAAAACTTTGGTTGGAAGCACACCTCAGTATACTCTACCAAAATCTCCTCACCCAAGGAGTCCTTTGTCTTTGAAACCGGAACTTCATTTTTAGCTTTTCATTTTCAAACTTTTTAGCTTTTTGACTTTTTGAATTATTGTCAGAATGTGTTTTGAATTTTGTATTTGTGAGAAATGTGTAGAATGCATTTTCAAACAAGAGTAGTATTTGAAAGATGATGAGAATGAATTATGGGTTGATTTTTTATCACGTTGCCCTTGATTGTTTACTATGGTATTATAATCCGTGTTAATAGTTTTTTATCTATTTTGTTAAACTTGTTCAACACGTGAGCTTAAATGTACAAATTACTATTACGGCGGGGGGGGGGGGGGGGGGGGGTTGGGGGGGTGTGGGGGGTGTTACCATAACAATTACAATGTTACGAACGTCCATTTACACAAATTATGAACTTATTAAAAAAAATACACAAAGTACAAATAGCACTTAAATGGGAGGTTTTCTAGGTATTATCAGGATTCTTCAAAGGTGTTTTGGGCTTAAGAGAAAATAAGTGCAAAATGTGAAACAATAAGTCTACGTACACTACTTGTTTCCATTACCTCTCCAAAACGACATCGTTTTGGGGACTTCAAATCTAAAAAACGAAAATCTCAAAAAAAAACCCAATATCTCCATTTTCCTCCCTACGCTTCGTTACAGAAGAAGAAGAAGAGAACCTCCCAAAATGACGTCGTTTTGAGGGTAGTGGATGAGGTGGTGGAAACAGGAAGTGTACGTAGCATTTCTGAATGTGGAAAGTTGAGAATGGAAAGGTACCTTTCCCCTCTTTTTGACTTCTATTATAGAAAGTGGAAAACATAAAACGCGTTTCGCAAAAATCCATTTTTCTCTCAAGCAACCAAACACTATAAATGGGATAATAGGGTCCTTCAAGGATGTTCTGAGCCTGAGAAAATGGGTGCAAAATGTGAAAAGTTGAGAGAGTATTTGACTTTGTTGGCTTCGTGGGAGTAGTTAAAAAGTACTATTGCAGTGATAGATGGTGAATCTCAATACCCATTGTCCATACGCCATTATCCCAATTTATTTTTTTGGCAAAAAAACCAGCTTAAAATTCAACATTACGCACGGCGCGATTGCTCAAAATATATAGTAGGCCTTAAAATAGAGATTGAAAACTCAAATTGCATTGAATGAGGTCAGAACATCTTAGCAACGGAGTTTATTATACATTTGCTAGTACCTAAAACAGATTCAAGGTCGCGACACCCAATTCCTTGGCGTATCACTCAATACATCCGATATATGTTACACATGACTGCAACCATTACACTGGCCAATACAGCGTTTCAGAACCCTATTACAGACACGTAGGATTTGAAGAGAGGCTAAGATTACAAGGCAAAATAATTAGTAGAAGATATATATTGAAACTTAAAACAACGCTTCTGTTGAAAAAGCTAGCAGTGATAGATGAACAAGTAATTCAACGGCCTGTAGAGGTGAACGGCTCTGAGATCGTCAATGAAGGAATTGAAGTTGGTAGTTGCACGTCCTGCTCATTTGAGGCTTCTCCAAAATCACGGGACTTGATAATATCGCTCAAGTTATCAGGTAGTTGAGCTCTACCTTCTAAATATTGCACGACGGAACACATGCTCGGCCTTGCTACAGCTACAGCGTGTGAGCAGAGCAACCCAAGCTTCAACAATAACTCAGCCTCTTCAACCAAGTATTCAGTACCTAGTTGTCTATCAATTGCCTCAAGAATGTTGCCCCTTTCCAAGCACTCGAATACCCAATCTACCAAAATGACTTCCTCTGGAGAGGCTCGTGGGTCGACTGGCCTTCTACCACAAACCACCTCTAGCATAAATGCCCCAAACGCAAACAAGTCAGTGCTCGTACTTGCTTTTCCGTTACGTGGCAACTCAGGTGCGATATAACCGAGGGTTCCGGCTACATTAGAGGTTTGGGGATCAGTTCCGTGATCACATAACTTGGCAAGCCCAAAATCCCCTAATCTTCCATTGAATTCGTTGTCTACCAATACATTGCTGGCTTTGATGTCTCTGTGAATGATAACCTGTACCCATTGTTGGTGCAAATAGAAGAGGCCTGACGCTACGTCTTTGATGATCTTAAACCTTTGCATCCAATTTAGGGTCCCCTTGAGCTGGCCATAAAGAAACCTGTCAAGACTTCCATTGGGCATGTAATCGTAAACCAGAAGGAGTTCCTGTTTACACCGGCAATAGCCAAGAAGGCGGACTAGGTTTGGGTGCCGTAGGCGGCCTATGGTAGCGATTTCTGCCACAAATTCCCTCAATCCTTGCCTTGAATCATGAGCAACCCTTTTAACTGCTACCTGTATGTTTGATGTTGGAAGCACACCTCGGTACACTCTACCAAAACCTCCTTGCCCAAGGAGTTCTCTGTCTTTGAAACCCTTTGTAGCAATGAATAGGTCCTTGTAACCAAATCTGTGAGGGCCATACTGGACCTCCCAATCCTCAAGGACTTCCATGAATTTCTTCGTCCTTGTCATGAAAAGAAAACCAAAGATCAACACTAGGAGTAGAAGAAATGCTATAGTTGGCAGTACAATTGCCAAAATCCTCTTGATTTTTTTATCATCTCTCACTTGCCGACTTTGGGGGAGCTTCGGAAGGCGAGACATATCGATTTGTTGGGCTTGACCATTCATCTTGAAACTCCAACCTAGTAAGTAATAATCCGCTCGAAAATAGCCAGCGGAGGATGAAAACCCCACGTACATATACTCTAGCAGGAATGGTGAAAGGTCCTTTGTCAAGGATAAGAGTGGGAGTGCAGGCTTGGATATGTTAATGGGTGACATGGTAACGTTAAGTTGTCTGTTGATGCCATCATATTCCACCCAAACCTGCATTGGGTCACTGCTTATGAGACTTAAATTCCTGAAAGCACCATTTTTTCTGAAAGCACCATTTTGATCTGCGAAATAGCCTGCTGGAGCAGATTTGATTGAGTTCAGGCCGTCAATGTCAATGCCAACATGGTTGTCGTTTATGTCGTCAAACATAGAGCTATACATGGTGTCGAGCTCGACTGCAAGTATATGATTTGAACTTTTCCCGTTGTTTGTATCATTGAAGAGCCCTAGATATTGGCCAGGACGGGGTCGGGGAATCTCTTTGTTTGGTGAAACAACAAACGCTAGTCCGTGGCCTCTTCGTATCGGGGACTCGGGAACAATTGCAAAGACGAAAGTAGTAGAAAAGGAAATGACACTAGCGTTTGAGGAGTTTTTGAATTGGATGGGAAAAGTGTAGAAAGCATGGCCATACCCGTATGTTTGTCTGGTTAATGTGAAGAGGCCATTGGAACCGAGTTCGGCGTATCCACCCAGCGTCAGATTTCCACTGAAAGTGAAATCGTCTGGAATATTGTTGCTAGAAGTTGCAAATTGCAGAAGGAGAAGTAACACAATTGTGATGCAATAATTCATGGCTACTTCTTCTTACCAATACATACAGCAGTTGTAACAGAGATATTCAAGTGGAGTATCTGTGAGCTTCACAAAGTCTAGTCTAAAGGAAGCTCACAACGAACTTGCACACCTATATTGTACTAGTCAACTATGGGAAGGAAATTCCAAATTGAACAGCAGCCACCATGGCCAAAAGGGGAAAAGCTATACCGGTTAATTCACTATGGAAAGACTTGGAAAATCTCTCTCATGTCTTTGAACTCTCTCTCACTCTCTCTCTCTCTCTCTCTCTCTCTCTCTCTCTCTCTCTCTCTCTCTCTCTCTCTCTCTCTCCTGTTTGAAGTTGTTATCGCGTCTATGTTGCTTCTAAAATTATTTATGTTCACCCTGCATTGTTTTTATCACAAGGGAATGTGAGGGACTAAGCAGGATGTGCATATCAATCGTCTCGTAGGCTGGTTATGCTTGGATTTCTTTTTATCAGAGACAAAAACTAGACCAATGAAGTACATCGCTGCAGAATAAAGCTCCCGAGAGAGAGAAAAGCCGGGGAAAAACTAATCTCTTAGCAGGAAGAATCACCAACCATCACATAATGCGGGATTATGTTGGATCTTGAATTTGTTAAAAATTTGGTCCAGGGGCAAGTTAAGCAAAATAGCCTTCACATTTTATACACGTAACAATGGATATGCTCATAACAAGAGAGAATATTGTTGGAGATTTTTCAAACTAAAAGGTTGCGGGAGGTTATTTGTGAAAAGGCGCGATACCTTTTCACATGGGGTATGACTTTATGTGAATAGTTATAACACCTATTAACTTTGGTTGTGATTATTAGAATGAGGTGTGATTGTTTGGAAGGGATGTGATACATGGGGGTGCCTCCAAAAGGCATGACCTTTCCTAATTAATTATTTTCATGAAAGGGTGCCCACTAAAAGGCTTGATCCTTTCTCTTGATCAATTGCCTTCAAGAGACATACCCTTTCTATTGTGTGTTTACAAAAGACACAACTTTTCACATAAGGGTGCTTATAAGTCTATAAATAGGCCATTGGTTAAGTCATTCGGTACACCAAAAAATATCCAGAAACTCTACCTCTCTCTATCTCATTGTTTTCTATGTTGTTATTCCGTTATTCTGCAGAAACGGAATTAACAGTCCTTGGTTCAGTTGATTCTCTTACGCTTAGTATTTTGTCTGTCCTTCGTTTGTGTGGACGTAGGCAGAAGATCATTTGATCGGGCTTCGTTTTATCCTCAGAACAGATTCGCTGTAACCCTGTGCACACCAATTGGTGGGGGCGAATACTGTTTTCGAAAGCGACGTCGTAACATGATTCGAAGCTGTTTCCATCAGTTTGTTCAAGTTTCAGAAGGCTCTAGATTTTGAAAATTCCAGTTTTTGCACCAACAAATATAACTCCATTTCAGTCATCTTCAGTGGTCTATGTAACATTGAAAGTTCTCTGTAATTTTTGCGGTCTGTGCACCATTGAGAGAAAGCTTGAGCTTATACCCATTTAAGGTGGGATCAGGATCGCAACCTCTCCTAGTTTTTCGACAAACTACAGATGGGCGAGGAGGGGGCGTAGTAATTGGTATTTATAAATTAAACTTACAGTAGATAGTGTAAGATACTCACTTAGGGATGAAAGAGAGGTCCTTAAGTCCATAATGCCCAAAAACAGTTATCCATTTGAAAGAGGAAAACAATATAAAGAAACCAAGAACAGAGAAAAAATCATGTTCAAGTGGTAATCCATTATAACAGCAGCTTCATTTCATTTTTCTTTTATTCTGTACCACAAGAATTACTTTTTCCAGCCAAGCAGGGCCAGCCTTGAGACTATCGGAAAGGAAAAAGAGGTCCCTAGGACTTGCACCATGTAGCTATTAAATAGCAAAACTAAAATTTTCCACTGGGCTAGCTAGGTCATTTGTTATATAAGTTTATATTGGATATATATTACATACCTTACTGTACCTATCTGGGGCCCTAATTTTGAGCCAAAATTCGGAGGCTTAAGTCAGCGGCCTCGACTGCCTTAGCTCAAGGCCGGCCCTACAGCCAAGAGAAGAACGAAACAAAAAAGAAACAGCCACAAGACCTAAATCGACGTTCCAAAAAAAAAAAAAGAAACATCTCAAGCTGCACGGTGCATCCCTTTTTGGACCTGAGCTACCGCAGGGCACTATTTTTTGTTTACCTAAAAAAAATATAAAGAAACCAAGAACAAAGAGAAAATCATGTTCAAGTGGTAATCCATTATAACAGCAGCTTCATTCTGATTGAAGAAGGGTGGGTGGACAACATTCTGAATGTCTGATTGAAGAAGGGTGGCTTGAGAATACTTAGAACATGCATTTGCAGTGTGTATGTACTAAAGGCATAGATGGTGTTCCATGGCTTTTGGGAATTTCATGAAATTCAAAGTTATCCTTTATCAATTATTTTTTTGGAAAGTGTGAAACTGCAAATTTTGCTCTGATTTGGCAGGAAAAAGTTGAGTCTAAGAGATTTTGGTCCGGCTTTGCCCACGAAAGAAATGATTGATTCAGATTCAAATTCTCCAATTTGGCTTCCATTTCGGTGTTTTATGTTTGTTCTGTTTATGTGTGATTTTTGGGCTGTGTTTTTTGTATGCTAATTTGGTTGGTTAATGTTATATGGGGAATTGAAGTTGTGTTAGATGCTTAATATTTTGTCATCAAAGATCCATTTTGTGAATGCAAATGATTGTGAAGTAGAATTACCAGGTGTATATCTGGTCTACCCTTTTTTGGGTCTAGGTTACGACTTTTTTAAGGTCACAATATCTGCAGGACAAAGTTGGAGAGGGAATTGAGACAATCATTTTGTAGTTTTGTCTTTTCTGGTTCTGATTTTAGTTTCTTAAACGGGGATGTGAGAGAGTAAGGGTCATCATCGGGCCGGTCCAGCCCGCCAAGTCACTACCCAAGCCCGCCCACGGGCCTGGCCGATCGGGCTTTTACTTTTTTCGGGCCGGGCTACCTACCATAAATTGAAGCCCAAGCCCAGCCCACAAGCTAGCCCAATTAATGGGCCAACAAGCAGGCCAACAAGCCGATCGGGCTAATGGGCGGGCTTAAATTTCCTTGGGCAAGGGAAAAAAGAAAGGATTTTGGGCTAATGGGTGGGCCCGTGGGCGGGTATCATGGGCGAGCTACTAGGCGGGCTCACGGGCCGAGTAAAAATTCATAGGCCCAAGCCTGCCCATTACAAACTACGGGCCGGGCTGCCCATTTCACGGGCTCGGGCCAGGTAAAAGCCCAATGGGGCGGGCGGGCTTTGGGTGGGCCGCGGGCCTTTGGGCTAAATAATGACCCTTATGCGAGAGTTGATGGAAAAGTAGAAGTTGAAACAACTAGCAGTATATCTTGATTACTTGTTTATCCTTGTCTCTTGTTTTCTTTTAATCCTGCAGTTGAGTAGTGAAGTATGAATAGCTTCTTAGAATACTACAGTGGCTGTGAGAAGCATGGTGATTTCGAGACGTGGTCATCATGTCCAACCTTAAGTTCTTTAGGAGACGATGTTCTGATTGAAGAAGGGTGGATTGAGAATATTGAGCACATGCATTTGCTGTGCGTAGAGATTGACTTTAGTGCTGGATTCTGTATCATGGCTTTTCAAATAATCTGAAATTTCAAAAGTCATCAAAAAGTGTTCATATATATTTATAGGGAAATGATAGTAGCACTCCAAAAATTGATACAGACACTCCAAAAAATAAAAGAAAGTGACTTTGGAATTACACTGATTTTGGAGTGCCTGCATCAATTTTTGGAGTGCCAACATCATTTCCCTATTTATATACATACTATTTGTCAAAAAAAGCGTGGAACTGTGTAAATTTTTCTTTGATTTGGCTGGAAAGTGTTGATTCAAAGAGATGTGGGTTAAACTTTGCCGCACACAAAAATGATCGATTATGGTTTAAATTCTTCGATTTGGCTTTCTAGTTTGGGTATTGATTTTGGGTTGTGAAGGGAGTTTTAGCTTTATTGGTTTGGATTAGGAAATGCAAATGGGGAGTGGATAATGTTTAGTGTTTCCAGTGTAGAATTATTATTTCAGTATCTTTTTCAACGCCCTAGATGGTGAATTTCGACTCCCACAAGCCATTTGCTCAATTTCTTTTTTTGGCTAAAAGACCAACAGAAAAGTTCAATGTCATGCATGAAACATGCCGGTGTTGAAATGTAGGAGTAGATTGGAAACCAGTACAAACCTTGCAATGGGTTTTATTACATCTGCTATTGCTTGAAACAGATTCAAGGTCATTGACACCCAATTCCGTGTGTATGCCTCGATACAAAAAAAGACTTTATGGCTTATTTTAGTCTCGCCGAAATAAACTAATAACACACATAAATTTGACGTGAAACTAACAAATGTGGAAAAAAGACACAAAAAGAAAGAAAGCCAACTAGCTTCTTAGCAATGAAGTTTATTACATTTGCTAGTACCAAAAACAGATTCAAGGTCGCGACGACACCCAATTTCCTAACATATCACTCAATACACCCGATATCTGTTGCACATAATAGATGACCTCGCATCCATTACGCTGGCTAATACAGCATTTCAGGACCGTGTTACAGATGTAGTATTTGAAGAGAGACTTAAGATCCTTAAGATTACAAGGCTAAATAACTAGAAGATATATAGGAACTTAAAACAAAGCGTCTGTTGAAAAAGCTAGAAGTCATAGATGAACAAGTAATTCAACGGCCTGTAGAGGTGAATGGCTCTGAGATCGTCAATGAAGTAACAGAAGTTGGTAGTTGCACATCCTGCTCATTTGAGGCTTCTCCGAAATCGCGGGACTTGACAAATTCCCTCAATCCTTGCCTTGAATCATGAGCAACCCTTTTAACTGCAACCTGTATGTTTGATGTTGGAAGCACACCTCGGTATACTCTACCAAAACCTCCTCGCCCAAGGAGCTCTTTGAAACCCTTTGTAGCAATGAATAGATCCTTGTAACGAAATCTGTGAGGGCCATACTGGACCTCCCCATCCTCGAGGACTTCCATGAATTTCTTCATACTTTTGGTGAAAAGAAAACCAAAGACCAGGACTAGGAGTAGAAGAAATGCAACTGGTGGCAATACAATTGCCAAAAACCTCTTGATTTGTTTATCATCTCTCCCTTCTCGACTTCGGGGGAGCTTTAGAAGGCGAGAAGCGTCGATTTGTTGGGCATGGCCATTCATCTTGAAACTCCAACCTAGTATGTAATGATTTGCGCTAACTGAGCTTGTGGAGGATGAAAACCCCACGTACATATACTCTAGCAGGAATGGTGAAATGTCCTTTGTCAAGGATAAGAGCGGGCGTGCAGGCTTGGATATATTAATGGGTGACATGGTAACGTCAAGTTGTCTGTTGATGCCATCATATTCCACCCAAACCTGCATTGGGTCGCCACTTGTGAGACTTAGATACGTGAAATCACCATTTTGATCTGGGAAATAGCCTGCAGGATTAGATTGGATTGAATTCAGGCCGTTAATGTCAATGCCAACCTGGTGGTCGTTTATGTCGTCAGACTCAGAGCTACAGATGGTGTCGAGCTCGACTGCAAGTATATGATTGAAACTATTCTCGTTGTTTGTACCACTGAAGAGCCCTAGAGAATGGCCGGGAAGGGCTTCCGGAAGAATCTCTTCGGTTGGTGAAATAACAAACGCTAGTCCGTGGATGCTGCGTATCGGGTACTCGAGTTCAGTTGCGAAGATGAAAGTAGTAGAAAAGGAAATGACACTAGCTTTTGAGGAGTTCTTGAATTGGATGGGAAAGTTGTAGTAAGCACGGCCGTTTGCCTGTCTTTCATAATCGTTTAGTGTGATCACGCCATTGGAACTGAATTCAATGGTTCCATCCGGCTTCGTATGTACATTGAAAAAGAAATCTTCTGGAATATTGTTGCTAGAAGTTGCAGCAAATTTCAGAATGAGAAGTGACGCAATTGTGATGCAACTATTCATGGCTACTTAATTCTTCTTTCCAATACTGCAGTTGTAACAGAGATATTCGAGTGGAGGAGTATCTGTGAACTTCACAAAGTTCACAGATATGGGAAGGAAATTCACAACGAACTTGAGTGCAGTTCTAAAGGAAGCTCACAACGAACTTGCACACCTATGGGAAGGAAATTCCTTTATTGTGGAACAGGCAGTAACCGTGGAAAAAGGAAAAAGCCATACTGATTCACTATGGAAAGACTTGGAAACTCTCTCTCTCTCTCTCTCTCTCTCTCTCTCTCTCTCTCTCTCTCTCTCTCTCTCTCTCTCCTGTTGGGACAAGTTGTCATAGCGTCTATGCTACTTCTAAAATTATTTAGCGTCTATGCTACTCTCTCTCTCTCCTGTTGGGACAAGTTGTCATAGCGTCTATGCTACTTCTAAAATTATTTATGTTCACCTTGCATTGTTTTTATCACAAGGCAATGTGAGGGACTTGGCCGAATGTGCATATCAATAATCTCATACGCTGATTGATTATGCTTGGATTTGTTTTTATCAGAGACAAAAACTCGACCAGTGAAGTACATCGATGCAGAATAAAGCTCCCGAGAGAGAGAAAGGCCGGGGAAAAACTAATCTCTGAATCCTTCCAACCATCACATAATGCGGGATTATGTTTGGATCTTGAATTTGCTAAAAATTTGATCGAGAGGGGGCACGTTAAGCGAAATAGCCTTCACATTTTATACATGTAACAATGGATATGCTCATAACAAGAAAGAAATAACTCCATTAACTCCAGTGGTCTATGTACCATTGAAAGTTCTCTGTAATTTTTGCGGTCTGTGCACCATTGAGAGAAAGCTTGAGTTTATACCCATTTAAGGTGGGATCGGGATCGCAACCTCTCCTAGTTTTTCGACAAACTACAGATGAGCGAGGAGGGGGCGTAGTAATTGGTATTTCTAAACTAATAGTAGAGAGTGTAAGATACTCACTTAGGGATGAAAGAGAGGTCTTTAAGTCCATAATGCCCAAAAACAGTTATCCATTTGAAAGAGGAAAACAATATAAAGAAACCAAGAACACAGAGAAATCATGTTCAAGTGGTAATCCATTATAACAGCAGCTTCATTTCATTTTTCTTTTATTCTGTACCACAAGAATTATTTTTTCCAGCCAAGCAAGGCCAGCCTTGAGATTCTTGGGAAGGAAAAAGAGGTCCCTAGGACTTGAACCATGTAGCTATTGAATAGCAAAACTAAAATTTTCCATTGGGCTAGCTAGGTCATTTGTTATGAAAGCGTTATATTGGATATATATTACATACCTCACTATACCTATCTAGGGCCCTAATTTTGAGGCTTAAGTCGGCGGCCTCGTCCGCCTTAGCTCAAGGCCGGCCCTACAGCCAAGACAAGAATGAAACAAAAAAGAAACAGTCACAAGACCTAAATCGATGTTCCAAAAACAAAGAAACATCTCCAGCTGCACAGGGCATCCCTTTTTGGACCAGAGCTACCGCAGGGCACTATTTTTTGTTTACCTAGCTCTATGGGTTGTATATTTGGTTGCTCCCCTTTTGTTTCATTTGGTCTGTAAACTGTTATCGTTAATCAATGCATTTCTATAATGTTCCAAAAAAGAAAAGGACCTAAATCGATGGGTGCACTTTTGTTGATAAACATGTATTGGAATTATCACCAGGGAACTGTTACTAACTCATATACAAAAACTCAAAAGCTTGTTTGTATATCCTTCTCTTTTCTACTACACTCACTAATTATTGAGAGAAAAAAGGAGGAAAAAACAGTGGTCATCTTTGGCAATAATTTGACTCCGAAAATAGAATGTAATGCTGATAAGGTCAAGCTAGAACTATTGGCACATACACACAATATCGTGAGTCATTCAATTCTTGATCCTTCCAATCTCTAATCTGCATTTTGCAACGCCTAGCCCGATCTCTTTGCAGACTATCCAAGTTGAAAATCTACTGTAAGCGAATGAGCAGATAAATGCAAAGAAAATTGCATTCAAATCAAGGAGATGTTAGCTTACAAGCATTTCATGGTCTCCCATAATCTCCTCAATCAACTCTTGTAGTGGTTTATCAGCGCTGTTGGGAACAAGAGCTGCAAATACAGCAGGTTCTAATCCTGCATAGCACCGAGTAATGAGGCCAAAACCGTAAATGAATATCAAAGCCGAAAACCAAAAAGAATCTCAATGAAAAATCTGGTTTAGGATAAAGAGCAAATTATGCAAGTCTTTTCACAAGCAGTTCACAAATGCATCAACTATCAAGACTCGAAACGCTTCACATCTCACATAATGGAAACACAATTCGTTCCATGCAAATCTTGGATGTGTAGACCTTGAGTTGAGACAAGACGCTTCGTCTATCTAATATGTAACTTTAGTACCTTATAACAAGCTGATGGTTGTGGATATTTTAAGATAAATTGGGCTTCAATATTGTTTGTTTGTAATTTTCAGAATCTGTTCTCTAGGTTTATTTTCTGAAAACCAAATAAAACTTGTTGGCTTGATGGTTTCAGAAACTAGTTTTGTACGGGTCTTTTGGGAAAGTATGATATTTTCATAACCTTGAACACCATACCACTAAGAAATGAACTAGATACCAGAAGTGTTTTTGTTATGAAAATGAGCATTCTAAACAGTATTTCCAGAAACATGATTCTGAAAGACAGCAACCAAACAAGGAATCAATGTCTAGGTTCTTTTATAATTTTACTTTGGGGGGTATACAACTTGTTTAACCATACTTTTTGTCATGAGAAAGAAAAATTACAAGGACTTTGTTGGAAGTTTGAAATATGTCATAAATTTAACTAGAACCCTGATCAGAAACAATTAACCCAAATCCTGACTGGTAAAATGGAGTACTAATAAGAAAATCAGGTACCAATTTCAGGAAAAGCATCAACGAACATCATCATTTCTTCCCCCGTAAGACCAGATAAGAAACATATTCGTGGCACCAAATTTGCAATCTGCAAAGCACGGAACACTGATTATATTTGAATCAATACTGTGTGGATTCAGAACAATATCCATTTTGATTAAATATGAAGCGAATTCTATGGAATTATTTTGCAAGCTGTGACAGAGATGCTTGCCTGCACTACGTGGAACAGAATAGGTAGTAGTTCACAGGAGTTTTTTCGAGCTTTAAGGCCCTAAAACTCCTCCTTTCGACAACAGGTACGTTTAGTCACCCAACTCACTCCTCCCATAATCAAAACGAAAAAGAAAAAGAAAAAGAAGAAGAAAAGCAAATAATGGAGGGAAAAAAGCTAAGACACATTCACAGTGTGACACATCATGTTGCCTCCATATTACCTTTGGTGTTTCATATGGTGAACGATGTGGACTGCTAGAAACAATAACAATTTTCAACTGAAACATATTAACATCTGTCGTATATTTCCTCACAATTACCACATGCAGTGGAGTGTTAACGTGCAAACTAGGTATGAATTAAACCAACTAAGGGATTTGGTAATGTTGTGCATATTGCTTGGGGGAAGCCATCTCAACGATATCTCGAATTCAAGGTCAAGGTTGATAGGACCCACTGAGCTCTGAGGTGCTTCGGAGAACAAATGTACAGGAGACCTCATCGTGATTTTGAGTGGGCGAGAGCCATGAGATTAACAACCGTACCATTGGATCTGAGTCCCTACTCTACTCTGTATATTGCACATTACAATTTGTGATTCAGGATGAGCACTTGGTGCAAGTCTGATGACTTCCACTCAGCCCTTCGCTGTTCAACTAACACATTGCATCAACTGTACCAGTATGTGATTAAATATCAAAGGTAACAAATATGGAATTGGGAAATACCTAGAAATGCACTTCATTAATGCACAAAAGGCAGAGTAGTTGATCATTAAAATAAAAAGGATGTCAAGCAGATAGAATCTTAACCTTCACAGTATCCAAATAGGGCTGCTTTGTATTAACTGCCTCCCACAGCGAGCGAGTAATCATGTCTTCAGTACAGAAGATAACCTGCAGTATAAATTCTGAAGTGTAATCCGTAAATTAGATGCAGAAAAAGTTGATTGGATTCATAATGGTACTGCTGCAGTTCATTCATACGAGAGAATCTGGAATAAATAGGTAAACAACCAATATGACAAGGAAAACATGGTATCAGTTAGTCAAGAAATTCCAGAGAAACACGCTTCTTGACTATACTCTACTAATGGAACTTCTCTTAGTAAAACATTTGTTTCTACTCTTTTCCCTCACTAGACACTAAACCTTTTCTCAAGGAAAACAAGAAGCATGTGAAAATATCTCAGCTCATGAAGAAATCATCAAAACAAAACAAAACAAAAAAACCTGAACAATGTTTAAGAATGGGTTGTGGTAGTTAAAACATCTTCAGGTTTGAGTTCTTCATAAGGAAAATTTTGTTCAAATATAGAACAAGAAAATAGTTGGCAGCGTCCAGTAATTAAAAAATAGGTATGCGTAATCTTGAAGCTATCCTTAATAACACAAAGGCTCCTTGTGTAGTTCTTTCCCTCATTTCCTTAGAAACACAGTACAGATGAGAGCAAACAGAGAGATGCTATCTGGAAAGTTACCTCTAGGAATTCACCATCCATGCCTTTCAAAAGTTGCTGTATCTGCAACAAAGTACACACCTTACAAGCTACGAAATAACCTTCTTTCCTGAAAACAATTCCGTGATTTCTAGAGAGTTTAGGCACCGTGTCTTTTCTAGGAAGCTTTTGATAAGGCCATTCAACTTGAAGAAGGTTAATACAAAGAGACCATCTTAGAACTTACAATGGGGGGAGAGAGAGAGAGAGAGAGAATCCTAGACACAGAATTCTTTCTTGAACTAGTCATTCTTTTATGAGGAATATCCAGGAATCAAGATGCATAATCTGATCATAAATCTGAAGTACCATTTTGGACCGAAGAAGATACACTTAATAAGGATGACTCAGAATAACATGGTGTCCACCCCTTCTGTTCTAACCCCAACTTCATCAAAACAATCATTAACAATGTCCACCACTTAAAAAGCTGTAAACAGAAATGACAACTGATAGAAGACTAAAGTTTACCTTTGCTGCCTCCTCCACTTTAAAGCCCAACAACAATAAAGCCTGCAAAGCAAGATGTGAATCTCAACCTCATTTGATCAGGATATTGTGGTATTTACAAGGTCTAACATACAAATTTTCCTGTGTTCAGGAGGAAGTTTTGAATCAACTCCAGGTACCAAGTCTGAATGCAGAAAAAGTTATAAGAGATTCCTGAAAATGTCACATGACTCACATCTTCTTCAATATACAGGAAGGTTATATTCTTCAAAGTGACAAATAAAAAATGCTTTATTATTGAAGTCCCATAGTCAAAATGGTTCCAAATCATAAAGAACGGTCGAAAGCAGTGAACTTGCTCCACAGACCTATACTATGTTGCAAGAGGGTGCATATGCAAGTGTTGTATTCTTCTAATCTACATATCCCAGGATTCTGTAACAAAGATTAATTGTGAGGTTTCCATTCTAGTCATTCTATATAACACGAAGAAGTTAAGTCTCTACATAACATGGCATGTATGTTGGTGGTACTTCACTCCTTTCAAAGTAGCAGATAAAAAAGGATGGCATATGAATATCAGGTTTGATTCCAGATAACTTGGGATGTTCACTTCAAATCGTTTTTCTATTATGGCTAGCATTCATAGGATACTGATATGGCCAATCCAACCCTTTTTCCCTATTTTGCTAGTTCCAACACAAGGATTCCACCATCCAAACTACGCGATGTAGAAGTAAATCAGGAACTTAATGCAAATCTTTGGACGAAGGTTAACATCAAATGTAACAAACGGACAGCAAACATCCAAAAAAAATAGGCAAAGAACTAACCAGAACTTACTGGTGGACCATATTGAGGATCTTCAGCAGTCAACGGGACAAATTTGGAATCTTCAATCAACTCAGTAGGAAGGCCTATAGAATGGCCCGTGCAAACTTTAGAATCAAAGAAACTAAAAGAAGGTATTGTTTTAAAAGAGAAAGAAACACAAACATAATCCCAAAAATCATTATCCCAAAATCCCTCAGGCTAAGGATTGAAAAGAAAAATCTCTTCGATGACTCGAATTTAATTTCATGGATGCACGGAGTATATAAGTATGAAGATCACTTCAATGAGTGCGATGATACCATAATGGTCACCACAGTACTATGTGGGCATTCTTCTTACATTTGGAAGAGAATTCTGGAGCTACATCAGACCAATAGGAGCCCAAAGGGCTGGAATCAGAAACTTAATTGGGCTATCTCCCATTGCAGAAAGGAGTACTCCCACAATTAGGTATATAATGTCCCTATGGCAGCAGCTATACCTCACATAAGGCAAGAAAGGATCTTCTCTAATAAAGCTAGAGACCCCATATCAGTTTTTCAAAGCTTGGAAAAAAGTGTCAAAAGGCAGAATTTTCTCCTGGCAGGTGGTGAACACTCGGAAAAACTGGCCAGTGGCCACGTGTTTATCTTGGAACATTTGTACATGGGTGCTCATTAACAGTTGAAGGACTCGAGCTGCGTATGGGGCCTTTGCTCTCTGATTTTGTTGTTTGCTCTGGCTGAGCTAGTGGCTTATTTTTGTGTTGTATCTGTGTTGTGTCTTCCCCTAAGTCACATAATGCGCATGGCCGCGTGTGCATGCGGGAGCAGAAGCGCAGAGCGAGGATTGAGAGCAAGAGCGAAGGGTCATACTAAAGGATTACATGATTGCAGTCTTTAACTAACCAAAAAAACCGATTTCCAAATGGTACTAGTGATATGAAGAGCATTGTATGATGTTATCCTCCCAAAATTCTAAACTAGTTTAGTTGTGGACGCTTCAGCAGATCTATAACTGGAACCAGTTCCAAGCAGTGTCAAAATCGAACTGTTCAGAAACTGAAGGTGTCTTTATTAAATTGTTACCATTTCTGGTGTAATAAGATTCGTTGAGCTCAACTTGTGTGTGGGAAATTTTGGTGGTACTAACCTTTTACCCTTTTACAACAGATAGATCGTCATTTTCTACAAGGTTAGCCTTTTATGGCCATTTAAATGCAGGACTATTTTACCCATAAAAAAGCTGGTTCCACTCTCCTTAAAGAAACCCAAATAAAGTATGGCTCCACAGTCCACACAGAAAATCGCATAGAGTGTTTTTCTTGGGAAGTTACAATTAAAATAGACCACAAGACCTGTCACTCTAACCAAACCAAACCAAACCAAACCGAGCCTTACGTCCCAATCACTTGGGGTCGGCTACATGAATCCGTTTCCTCCATTGAGCTCTGTCAAGAGCCACTTGTTCACATAGACCTATTAGACTCATATCTTTGCGCACTACAGCATCTAATGTCAATTTAGGTCTAAAATACTAATTATGAAGAGAAGGCAATGTAAAGTACTTGAACTGACATACACTATAGCACCCATTTCTTTTTCAAGGTTTTTTTTTATTTATAACCAGATATAAAGACCAACTTACGCGCACCTCGACTAATTTCGATAATTTCGATGCCTTGAAGTTACCGACTAGGCGAACCTCTAGCCTCCAAGGGCCCAAAGGTTTGAAATGTTTGGCCTCCATAGAATTTGAACAAACATGCAACCTTATGGAGAACAAGCTCGTATTAGCTTTCTCATATCCACTTTGACCAAACCCTTCGGTTATTTCCTTTTTAAGTTATTACATCAATTCCAAAAGATATGGGCAACAAAAGTTATAAAACAGCCCTTACTGTAACCGAGCAGTGGCAGTGTTTGGTCGTCATCTGGGAAGCAAATTTGTTACTTTTGATAACATATATTAAAAGCCAATCTTTAATTTAAATGGACCAAATAATTACTTCTCAAAATTTTGATGACAGACATTAAAAATAAAAAGAAAAAAAAAGAGTACAGTTTAGTAAAGGTCTCTCAAAAAATATATTTACAACAAAAATATGTCTGTTATACGTGTCCGGGCCAGCTTAAAGATCAATTACACTACCACTGGACATTCAAAGCCGGGGCAAAATGGATAAATGAAAATTTTTAGCCAAAATAATCAAACGGATAAACGAAAAAATCTAATCCAAGTTGAATCCAAAAAAACCCAGCAAGAAAATTACCAAGTAGGCATTAGATTGCAGTGGTGAAATTAGAGCAAACCTTCAGAAGATGATGATGCGCTTGGGAGGTGCTTGAGCTTGATATAATTAGCAGTTTTTGGATATGAAAAAGCCGAAACTACAAATGGGTTTGAGGGTAATGAGAAGATTGGCCTAATATGGGAACAGGCGAAGGAGACGCTTTTGAAGGTAACCAGAGAAGAAGCCATTTTCACTCTCTCTCTCTCTCTCTCCCTTATCCTCGTCCCGTCATTGATGACTTAATGGCCAGACCCTTTTTGATGCAAAATGAATCACAGAATCAATCAGGGGTGGGCAACAGGTAATTTCTTTCATTTTCCTCTCCTATCTCCAAAATCTTTTAGCTAAATTTTTATTTTTCTTTATTTACTGACAGTTTATCAAATTAATGTCTAATGAATAAAATTACTCATAAAATTTTTATTTTTAATGCAATTATATAGATTTATTTTATTTTTTGTGTCAGGCATGTCCACCCCTAAAAATAATGTTGAAGCAATGAGCTCTACTATATGCAAGGAAAACTTGAAACGAAACCATATAAAGAAAAACGTGTTTGGACACATTCCGGATCCCACAAAATCTAGAAAAATATCCATAAATTTTTAAATATTATTCTATAGGGTCCCTTAAAAAATCAGTTCCAATGGATATCGATAAGTATTACTTTTGGATTCGTATGGACAAACTGTTCTACATGGCCCCATTACCACATGAACCACTGCTCCGGCGGTGCCCATCACCACCAGCGCTGCGAGGCCGCCTCCCTCAAGTCCTCCATCAACATCTAGCCCGAGTGGAACACACACAGAAAAATAAATTTAATTTTTCTTTACTTCACTTTTTCTGAGAACCAATTTTCTACACAATACGACAAGTAAATAGAGCTCTAGTCAATTTAGTCTGTTTAGTCAATAAAAAAAATTTCACCCTAACCTACCAACCAAATAGATTCGGATTGTCCGGGTTTATGTAATGCATAAGAGCTTCTCTAAACCATCTCCAAAACTTCAAAATAGAGAATGGGTGTAACCTATTAAGAGAATATTTTATAATTTATCTCACATTTTTCTTTATTTTTTTATACTTTTTGCGAATTTTGGAGGGACCCATTGTTTTTTTTAGAGATTTGGTCTCCAAATATAGAGATCACATTTTCATTTTAGAGACCAAATCTCTAAAAAAGACATGTGTCTCTTAAATATTTTTCCAAAAAGTATAAAAAGTGGAAAAAAAAAAGAAGGAAATAAATTTCAATGTCTTTTCCAATATATCGATCACACCCATTCTCTATTGTAATTTTGGAGATGGGTCGGGGAATGCTCCAAGCCTAATTTTGGAGGGGCAATTTTTAATTTTCTCCTCTCCAACAGACACTATTAGGGGGGCAACTCTTAACGGGCAATAGGTAAGGGCATTTAATGTAATTCCCACTAATTCTCTCTACAAGTACCCCATTTCACCTCATCAAAATCTCACCTCACTTTGTCCATTTCCGGACCATTCAGAAAAATGAGAACTCCTCCATTTACCCCCTTCACAAAATTTCCGGTTCTGAGAATCAACCCTTAATTCTGAGCTCTTTCCGATCTGGAAAAATGGTAACATCTCTCTCATCTCAGCCCTTCAGACCATTATTTTCCAATTTTTCCCTGTGTGTTTGCACTTACATCTCTTTACATGCACAGAGCCTCACTCGCATCAGATGGGTTTTCTAGGGTTTTTAACTAACTTGGGTACCCTTTTCTGGGTTTAGCTCGTCTTAATCTCTTCTTGCATGTCCCAGTTTCATCAAAAAAATTCTACTTGCGTTCTGGGTCCCAGCTTTTGTTCAAGTTTGAACCTTTTTCCTGTTTCCATATCCATTTTGTGAAAGGTATTTCCCTTTCTTTTTCTCTTGTTGTTGTTTAAATCAGATCTTGTGTTTGTGTTTGTGTTTGTGTTGGTGAAATTAGAACTCAATTGGCTTGAAAGCTCGTGTCTTTGTGTGAGATTAGGGTTTTCCTGTATCTGGGTCTGTTGTCAAGGCTTGGGTTACTTCCTGGGTATAGCTCGTCTTAATCTCTTCTTGCATGTCCCAGTTTTATCAAAAAAAATAATACTTGCGTCCCAGCTTTTGTTAAAGTTTGAACCTTTTTCCTGTTTCCATATCCATTTTGTGAAAGGTATTTCCCTTTCTTTTTACTTGTTGTTTAAATCAGATCTTGTGTTTGTGTTGGTGAAATTTGAACTCAAGTGGCTTGAAGCTCGTGTCTTTTGTGTGAGATTAGGGTTTTCCTGTATCTGCGTCTGTTGTCAAGGCTAGGGTTTCTTCTTGTTGTTTAAACCAGGTGTTGTGTTTCTGCTTGGGAAATTTTAAGTTAAGTGGCTTGAAAGTGTGTTGTGTGAGTGGTTGCTAATGGACCAAGGTATGGGTTCAGAGTCTGTTCCTGCATCTGGGTCTGATGACAAGTCTAGGGTTTTGAATGTCAAGCCTTTGCGATGTCTTGTTCCAATATTCCCATCAAACCCTGGCGGCATGTCCTCAATTTCATCTCCCCAAGCTTCTCCCTTTGT
Organism: Rhododendron simsii; assembly: GCA_014282245.1. Lineage (NCBI taxonomy): Eukaryota > Viridiplantae > Streptophyta > Magnoliopsida > Ericales > Ericaceae > Rhododendron > Rhododendron simsii. The sequence goes on from CM024961.1 coordinate 27,784,311, forward strand.
CTGTGTCCCACCAAGTGGTCCGTTCCCACCTGGGGTTTCTCCTGTTTTCCCATTCCTCATTCCAACTGAACAACAGAACCCTCAAACCCCATTTGCTGCACCACTCAATCAAGCAAGGCCTTCTTATGGTGTTGATAATAGCAATTCCATTCCATCACCCGTACCCATAACCTCGTATAGAACACCAACGGCACAGGCAAATGGAAGCGCCGGGTCGTCTAAGAGGAATTCAAAGGGGAGTTCCCAGAGAAAGACAAGGAGTGGCAACATGACAACTGCCCATGATGTTGACATTGACGCGGTAGCCATTGATTTTCTCACATCATTTGATCTTACCCGATTCGATCCAGCCAAACTATCAGATGGTGATAAGGAGTCAGTTAGGTATTTAACAATGGTATATAATCTCCTCAGGAGAAGAATTACTCAAGTTGAAGACTCTGAGGAGGCAACTCCAGGGGTCACAAGACGCCCGGACCTAAAGGCGGGGTCGATTTTGATGAATAAGAAAGGGGTTCGAACAAACATGACAAAGAGGGTTGGAGCTGTACCAGGAATCGAAGTTGGGGATGTTTTCTTTTTCAGGGTGGAAATGTGCTTGATGGGCTTGCATGCACCTATCATGGGTGGAATCGATTACATGAGTTTCAAGATTAGTCTAGATGAAGAGCCTGTGGCTGTAAGCATCGTTTCTTCCGGGTCATATGAAGATAATGATGAGGATGGAGAAGTATTGATTTACAGTGGCCAAGGTGGGGTTCTCAGAAGAGATGGAATTGTGATGGATCAAAAACTTGAAAAGGGTAATCTAGCTTTGGAGAAAAGTTTGCATCGCGGTAATGAGGTAAGAGTAATTCGGGGTGTGAGGGATGAGGCAAGTCCAACTCGAACTGCCAAAGTCTACCTCTATGATGGCCTTTACAAAATCGTAGAGTCATGGGTGGAGAGAGACAAGTCAGGCTGTAATGTGTTCAAGTATAAGTTGGTTAGAGGTGCTGGCCAGCCTGAAGCCTATACCTTGTGGAAATCAATTCAGCAATGGAAAAACGATACTACCTCAAGGGTTGGGGTTATTTTACCAGACCTTACTTCGGGGGCAGAGAGGCTACCAGTTTCTCTTGTAAACGATGTGGATCATGAGAAAGGGCCGGCTCATTTCACTTATTTTCCAACTCTCAAGTACCCAAAACCAGTTGATTCGCCTCAACCTTCTTCTTTCAGCTGCACTTGCCGTGAAGGATGCCATTCTAGTGACCTCAACTGCGCTTGCGTTCAGAAAAATGGTGGAGTTCTCCCATATACTACGCTGGGGGTTCTTCTGAGTTTCAAAACCCTGATATACGAGTGTGGTCCTTCCTGTTTATGCCCTCCCACCTGCCGGAACCGGGTTTCCCAGGCAGGTTTGAGAGTCCGTCTTGAGGTGTTTAGGACAAAGGATAAAGGTTGGGGACTAAGGTCTTGGGATCCTATCCGTTCAGGAGCTTTTATCTGTGAGTACGCCGGAGAAGTCATTGATTCGTCCATCACTGAGGAAAGTGGAAATCAAGATAACTATATATTTGATGCTGCTCGCACTTGTGAACCCGTGGAGCTAATGCCTGGAAATGCCGATGACTCTCAAAAACTCCCATTTCCACTTCTTATTAGTGCGAAAGAAGGTGGGAATGTGGCTCGGTTTATGAATCACAGTTGTTCTCCGAATGTCTATTGGCAGCCTGTTTTGCGAGAGGAATCTAATCTCCATATTGCATTTTTTGCGATCAATCACATTCCTCCTATGACAGAGTTGATGTACGATTATGGGATAGTTCAGTCTGGCAAACCAGAGCCAAGGAAGAAAAAATGCCTGTGTGGGTCTTTGAAGTGCAGAGGTTATTTCTACTAATGATGCTGGTCTTTAGTTTTTGGTGAGAAAGAGCTTCAGAGGGAAGTGCTTGCCTTTTGTTTGTAGTCATTCTCTCAAGCGGTATGGCAGACTAGGTATGTTAGAAAACCTAATCTCCTGTTTTGTTGTAGCATATGGTTTCAGGAAGGTTCTGCCTTTTGTTTTTGGCTGGCATGTGAATGTACTATTATTCCAGACTGTAGCATGGAACTTTATGTGGTAGAACTCCTGTTTAGTTTGTTGTGTTTCCTTCAATTAGTGCAAACTCTATTCTCTCTGACCACTAATTCTTATTGTTGTAGTCTTTTAATTTAAGGAAACTGCTCTGTTTGGGCCTCCAGAAAATGGGGAACAGGAAGATGCAGTTCATTAAACTTTCATTTTCTAGGAGCTGAGGTAAGGAAGAAAACCTCGCATGATTATCATCGTATAGCCCTTCACGGGAGAGTTCTTGTGTTTACGTTTTGAGAAAATATAGTTGCCAATATTTTCTTTTCCTCTTTTTCCCCTCTTCTGGACTTTATCGTCCAGCAATGAAATCTATGTTCGAAATGCGCTGCGGCTGTTCGTGTTGACAGCTATGTGTGGCAATGCCAATATGCCATTTGGGGCAGTGTTGTCTGCCTCCATGAAGAAGTTGCATTCATCAAATTGTCTGCCTCCATGAAGAAGTTGTACATATGGAATTGTGTTAAGCAGATTAGTTGGAATCTGCTGTAGTCATCAGAGAATGTAGATGCTGTTTATCAGATTATCTCTTCTGATTGCGCCGAGGATATTCAGATCAACTCTCTTTTGGTACTTTGGGATGTGTTACGTTATGACTGGACTTGTTAACAACCCACCCCACAGCTTGTTAACAACCACACACACCCCCCCCCCCCCCCCCCCCCCCCCCCAAGCTTGTTAATTAGGTTCTGACTTTATTGATGAGCCGAAACTGACACTAACGAATCCGGGTAATGTATGTTTTGAACCTGTAGTCATGGTGTTTGTTCTAGTCCTCATTTTGTGTGGTGCTAATGCATGGTTTTCCTTTAGTGCCATATGCTTCTTATTCTTACCTTTGCTTAGAAAAGGATGGGAAATTGTAGCATCAACATTTTATAGCAGCACGGTTCATTTGCAGGAATTAAGTTCATGATCTCAGTCCTGTTGGTCCAGCAAAGTTTGTGAATACTTCCTGAAATATCCTAAGAAATGGTGATAGAGGCCCATAGTTACTTATCCTTCTTGTGATCCTCCCTGCGTAGAGAGGTTTGTAGCTCTCCCTCCATGCGAGGAGGTCTATTTCTCCTTGCATGATTTATCTCCCTTTTGGGTGTGTACTTCATTGATTGACTGCCGGTGTCATGGTTTTGAATCCCGTATCGTATTGGCCAGTACATATTGTTTTTTGCCAAATTCAGTACCCTGGTACCGTACTATTTTTTACATGTTTTTCTTTCAAGTAAATGGGTATTTTGTGCTAATTTTTTTGATATGAGAATATAATATTAGTAGGGATAAGTTCGAAACTGTATCCGGCATTTCCCCTGTATCGGTATGTATATAAACATATTACTGGTTGAATAATCGATAACCGGCATTTCCCCTGTATCGGTATGTATATAAACATATTACTGGTTGAATAATCGATAACCGGTAGAAAAATTGATACTCGATAGTCAGAACCTTCTTCAGTGCTGCAATATTATTGGACATTGTGCCTTTTCTACGAAAACAAAAAACAAAGAAAAAGACATCATTTTGCGGATTCTGCATCACGGACCATTCACTCGTTATTGGAAAAATTGCAGAAACCTAGATTGGCTTTCAGTCTTTTTGGAGGTACTTTCTGGTCTTGAACTTCTGCGGTTTAGGAAATATTTTGTGCGGTTTATTTGTCCCAAGATCAAGAAAAATCACAATTAACATTTATAGCCCATTTGTTTGATGGGTTTAATAGTGAAGTACAAATAACCCGTAAAATATGCAATCCCATCGAATACAAACTCTCATGGTATTGTAGATTCATTATTTTGTGGGACAATATTTCTGATAAGACATTATCTGGCTGGGCCGAGCCAAAATAAAAATAAAAATTTCAACAACTCCCCAATATGTAGTCCCTTGGATTTATGGTCAAATCCGATGCTCAATCTGGATAAAGAAATGGGCCCTCAAGGGCAAAGGCAACCTAAACTATCAAGCTTTCCATTAAGGCTACAATGTGAACGTAAAAGAAAAAGAAATTGAGAACTTTCTGAGTAAATCAGATGCTCAATCTGGATAAAGAAACGGACCCTTAAGGGCATAGGCAACCTAAGCTATCAAGCTTTCCATTAAGGCTACAATGTAAAAGAAAAAGAAATTGAGAACTTTCTGAGTTTACACAGGAACAACGAGCAAAAATGCTTTCACAAGCCTAGAAAATGGCATGCACGTCTGTTCAGCTCTGGCCTCCCATCATTCGCACGAGTTTTTTTTAAGGCTTAGCAGCACAACAGATGCTGATAATAAGAATAAGCAACAATGCAATGGATTGACTGCTTGTATGTACATGTTCAAGAACTAGAGGGCATTTAGTTGAAGAACACTGTGATCATCACGCCAAAACGCCCAGAAGCAGCATTCTTCGGGAGTAAGGGGTAGGCATCGAGAATCCCATCAATGAGTAGTATATCCACCTTCCACCTTAGAGTCGAGATCCCTCCTGCTGCGAGTTTGTAAATAACAGAACCCAATGAGGAGTTGAGACAGAAGGTAGTCTGCCTTATTGCACGAACCAGAAGCCATGGGCAAGGACTTGCAGTCCAGGTCCTTCGCAAGTAACTCCGACTTTAGTAGAGTACCATGTCAGGGGACAACAAGAACCACCGTCGAACTCTTGCTCGAATATTGAAGGGCATTTCCATCCATAGTGCTGGCCTGCGGGCATCAGAGAATCATATAGACGACCATTCTAAGGTAATGAAAAACTTAGTGTTATTCACAGTCTCAAGAATAGCATATGGCTTCCAAAATGGAATAACTAAACAAGACAGAACTGCAACTACCACCAGAAAGTGACAACTAACGTTAAATTCCCAAATCCCTTCAATGATGACCTAACAATTGATGCTGAAACGCATGAGGCCTCATCTCCACACATAAATGTTTGAGGGAATGGAGATACACCATTACTACCGTCTGTAAACAAACGTCAATAAGATGTAATAAATCAGAACAAACAAACAAACTTACACTTGGGCACAGACATAAATACTTCCTTTTGCCCAAAGAAAAGCATGAAGCTGGAAGATCATCCACAGACATGAGCAAGTAACTAAGCTTTGAGTGCTCTTAAATCACAATTGGCCCAAACAAATGCCTTGTTTAAACCACAATATGAAGGACTATATTTCCAATTGACCACTAGATGCACCAAGTGTAAGTTGAGCAAATCAAGTGAATTGAATATTACCTGTCACAAAGAGCCGAGATTGTGCTACATCAATGTACTAGCTCCAACATATACTCCTACATTTGGTCTCAGTTTACAGTCCATCACATTTATACTGGAGGAGGAAGTGAGCCATGTCCACCACCACCGTCTGTATTTACTGTAGGGGGAGAGGAGCTAGTGCCCCCAACATTAATGCTTGAAGAATGGGTAAAGCCATTGCCATTGCCAAAAATTATGGAATCCACATTTTGATTTGGGGTAGAGAGAGAGCCAAAGCCATTAACTACCATTTTAGCTCCCACTCCTACATTCGGAGGTGTAGAACCATTGTTGATGCGCATTACTTTAGCCTTCCTGTAAAAACCAACAAGATACTATGAAGTGACACTTTGAGATGAATAAATGTAAGGTGAATTAATAACGATTTTTATCCCATACCTAACAAACTTTTTCTTCAAAATAGCTCTTGGCTTCGATGTCCCTTCCAAGAGAAATACAAGGGTAAATGTTAATGTAAAGTTTTATAAGCTAGACTTCATAATCTAGAACAATAACAAAACCTAGAAATGAATCTCAAACCACTAACCAGATTTAAGTGACATAGACGTTGAAGCAGACTTGCGATTTCCCCTCTCGGCCTTGATGGAAGCAATAACAGAATCCGCAGTAGGCCCCAGACCTTTTCTCCCAACCAGCTTCACTCCAAGCTTTTCACACAGGTGATTCAATCTCATATCATCACCCCCTCTTACTTCCCTCAGCTCAAGTGCCTGTTCCCTTGATAACAAAGCGTAAACATGAAACTCCTGCTGCTGATTAAAATGGGACTGAAGCTGCTGGAATAGTAATTTATTGGAGTGCGGCTGGTCTGGCTTTGAGCCTTCTTGGTTCCTCTTTCGCTGTCCACTCAATGTCACCCTCAAAACTGCCGTAGACTTGGGATCCGAATTCTTCCGACCAAAAATTACAGAAAAACCCCCGAACTCCATATCGGGCTCCCTGAATAAATCTGCAAGAAGTGATGCACAAGAATGTGCATTTTTCGACGGGCTCCTATCTACTTTTGTTTTCATGGATCTAAGGCCAGTAGAGCGGGCCATATTTGCAGCTTCTCTTAGCCCACTAAGAAAAGCTCCATGCATAGTTGCAGGGTAACGCCTCATAGTTGCCTCTCCTGCAAAGAAAACTCTTCCATCTCCTACACTCTCAGCCAAGATATCATAGTCGTCTCCTGACGCCCCAACCGCAACATTAGAGTAAGAACCTAAACTGAAAGGATCACTACCCCATCTGGTACAAACAGTTTGGATAGGTTCTGGGACATCAATCCCTTGTGGTTCATATATACCTGCATGCATTGGATGCAGAGATCTTAATGTAGTAATTAACTTAATGAGGAGCATAAATTGCATGTACTTGAAAACTACTGAACAATCAAACTTCAGGAATCTCGAGAATTTGAATTAACCAAACTATATATTTACAGACAAATGGGCTGAACTCAATAGCCAATTCAGCTCAACGAGTAGGCAGCAAGTCTAAGCAAATCTAATTACCAAAGAGAAGATAGTAATCACTGAAAGAAAAATCATCCGGAATTGTTCAAAGTTCACTGCTTGGGTTTGATTCTGACATGGTAGTTGGCCCAATAATTGTGTAGCTCCTGGGTTCACGCTGATGGAGCAGCATCAACAACCTCAGTAGTAAGCTACTTTGCTAACCCCTAACCTCCTACCTTTGGAAAAACAAATGTTAATTCCACAATAAGTCCCATGGTGTATGATGCAAATATGCCACCATGTATATTTTACATCCGCTCAACAAAAATATACCATGGTTTATCTCTACAACAAAGGGAGTTCCAATCAAAATTTTAAGATATAGCGTATAACAAGACATACATATAATGTGTATATATGAACACATATTTACCCTTGAGAATTTGAAGAACCCGGGTCACAGCATCAGTGGGAGGTGTGCTCTCAAATTTGTGAGCAGCTTCTCCTGCTACTAAAGCAATCAGAAGAGGACCACCAGCCACAGTTGCATAGCTATAGAACAGAAAGAATTCCCCCCTACGGCTTGGATCATCAGTGAGATGGCCAAATGTATCCAGATCTGTTCCCCAAAACACATGAGGAAAAAGCATTGAAACCTTGTTTAACAAACCAAATCCCAACCTCTTTATCCCATCAAGCTTCCTCTGAGGCAACTCCGGAAAAAATTTAATCGAACCACTCTTCAAAACCCCAAGAGGAACAGTGCACAGCACCATATCTCCCTCGAACACCTGGCTCCCAGCAACAACCTGTACTCCATCGCTAGTATAACGGATTGTATGCACAGTTTTCTCATAAAGAATCGGCATGTTCTCAGCCAAAGCCTGAATTAGCCTCCCATTTCCTCCAGGAAGGAAGCAGTGGTCTCCTCCCATATCATATGGATCATCTTGGTCCCAGAAAGCAAGGGAAAGCTTAGAAAGTAAACCCGCATTTGCATACTCCAAATTAGCAAGATGCCAATTAAATAAGTTCATCTCCTCCGCTTTTGCGGCATCCCCATAAACCTGCCAAAAGGTCTCCAGTGCTGACCCAAGAGAAACATCCTGTGAAACATCTCCCATTAACTGTCTAATCTTACTCGCCTTATCCAAAAGATGGTTAAAAGCAGTTTCCACCTTTGAATCCACATCTGGGTCCACAGGTTTTCCATCCAAATTGTAGAGTGGGCACTTGTCTCTCACTTTATGAAGAGAAGATGACAGTTGTCTAGCCAAAATCCCAAGTGGGTTCCCAAGTGTACCGGTCAACACACTTCCTCCTAAATCTGCAGAAGCAGTCCTATTCCCTCCCTCCATTTTCATTGTATAAACCCTTCCACCAGCACGTTTCCTTCCCTCCAAAACAGTCACTTTGAATCCAAACCTCATTAACTGCCGTGCTGCAGCCAAACCCGCCAAACCTGCTCCAACAATTATCACAGTTGGCTTACTGGGCTCTGATGGAATTTTCTCCTTTATAGCAGGGGCAACCCCGAAATTAATATACCCATGTGAAACCAGATATTCATAGGCAGAGTCCAAGAGTTTACTACAATGTGAAGGTATAACATCAACAAACATCTCCTTTGTGATCCAATGTGAAACGTTCTCACGCCATCTCATGATAATGTGGTTCCTAACAAGAATGTAATTAACCTGTTCAATTCCACCGACAACAGAAACAACCCTGGCGTCTATTTCCTCTTCCGTAAGGGAATCGGCTGGAAACCCAGACGTAAGTGCAGTCAAAGCTTCAGAAGTGGCTTCTTTATTGATCACAATGATCTCATCAGATACATCAGGAACTGTTTGCGTTGAAGGATTAGGGTTCTTGTAATTAGCATTTGAAGAGTTAGAAACTCCGATATTAGGTATGATAGCTGAAGCAGACGAAGAAGGCATAGATAACTCCCCATTACTAACTCCAAATATACCATTTGAAGCATAAGGCATGTGATATACCTGTTAGAAAATAGGATCAAACATGTTATTAGACAATCAAAATATAATAATTTAAGAACATATGCAAACAGTAGACAGTAATATTGGACATATTAGTGCCGATCAAAAGGAAAAATTGGACACATTTGTAATCAGAGAAAAACAGAAAAGTGGCGGCTTGAGGCATGGCATTGACAGTTTTAAAGTAGTCCCCCCACTTGAAGGTTCTAATGGACACCAACGGCTCTAAGATCAAACACTTCAACAGAGAGTCACAACCACACTCATTGAGAAGTCATGTCCTCAGGGCGGTTTAGGAAACGGGCCTGTTAAGATTGCCCCAAGTACATTTTACTAACGTGTTGTTGAGAATTGGACACAAAATGACCACTGTTTCATGGGAAACCAAGAGACAAAGAAAATAGGTAAATTCTTTTTGAGAAGAGATATCTCCAACAACTCACTATAGGCATTTACAGAGGCTTCAATATGAAACTCATGGGGAATCAAATGCTCACAAATAGCTAATCAAATATTCTAGTCACCCAAAAATAATTTTATCAACTGGGGCATCATATTATTGTAGCTGATACACTCCACCCCTCCCACATTCGAATGGTCTAAGGAGACAAGCAATAATAGCAGTCAAATTCAATTGCAAGACATCGATTTCCGATATTATGCTTCTACTCACATTTTCTAATACAAGGTATAGTTTCGGAAATTTAAAATTATTACACCAACTCTTTCGCACTATTCACTTGTCAAGAAATTGATGTAGAAATTTTTCCTGAGAAAATTATAAAGTGAAGTGAAGTAGAGGAAAATGATAAGTACTTTCTTTTATGCGTTCAATTGATATAAGAAATTTAAGAGAATGTCTAAAAGTAGTAGTTTAATTGTGTTTAAAATAGTATAAAAACAATATTCCCGCAAAATCTTGTATTTAGGAACAGTGTCCCACAACTTTCCTGCTAAATAAACACATTAGACACGTTAAAATGCAGAAAAATTGAATATTCCGGCACTTTCTTCCTTTTTTTTCCCCTGCAAGACTGCAACTGAAAACGCAGCCTTTAAAACACTTAACAATTTGAGACATTCCAAAATGGAAGATAGACTAGCAATTTGAACAGTAAATTAAACAATTAGGTTCTGAATCTTTTAACACCAATGGGTTGGTGACTTGGGATTTAGGGATTTGCTCCCTCCTAAGATCTCACAGTCAAAACCTACCGAGCAATACCATTGCTCTGACTTTAATTGGGACCCCCGCAAGCGGGTGATGAGATGGGTCCCCAAGATTAGTCGAGGTGCATGAAAGCTGCCCGAGTTATTAAAAAAAGAAAACTTTCAAACCATAGCAACAATACCTGGTTGTGATAATGCGCGGATTGCGCCGTACTCCGGGGTCTACCTCGTCTTCGCTTCTTGGGGACATACAGTGGGAGAAGGTGGTTCCAATTAGGGTTAATATTAACACCGGGGTTACCATTAGAATTGGGATTTGGATTTGGCTCGTACGGTGGGACCGGATAAGGATCATGGTTAGGAACGGGGACTGGGACAGAATTAGGGTTAGGGTTTGGTCCAGGAGCAGAGATGGTGAAGGGGAAGGGGTTGTGAAGGTAATGCGGGAAAGGAGGAGTCCATTGAGGGGGTTGATTTGATGGATTCATCTTCGTAGTGTGGTTTTAAGTGATGAAGATTGTGAGGAAAGATTTGGGGTATGAAGAAAACCAGAGGGTTTCGAGTGTTTGGTCGGCGAGAAAAGTTGCTGAGCGGTGGTTATGGCCTATGGGCCTCGTGAGAAAATTACTTCGGTTTCCGTTGTTGCGCCGACAAGGCTCTGTTTGGGACGTAAGGAGAAAGAAGAAAAAATAAGAAGAAATTAACGACTGAGTAAAGGGGAAATTCGACCGGAAGTTAAATGGAAATTGGAAAATTCTAAAATCGACAATAACAAATGTGCGAATGTAGTAAAAGAGGAAAAAAGCACGCAGAAATACATGTGTTTTTTTGTTTTCTTGTGTGCTTGGTTGACAATAAAAAGACCGAATAGAAATTTACTTTCTTTCCCTCTTATAAAAATTTTCCACACATGAAGGGGTAATATAGTAAATTTACACTTAAAAAGAAAAAAAAACCCGACTATAGATGGTAAAATACGAGAGTTACATTCAATTCCCGAAGTTCTAACTTGTTTTAGAAAATTTTCCATCTCTTTTTTAGGAACCAAACAAGGAAATGAATTTCTTTTCAAGAGATTTGAGGAAAAGTTGAACTTGGTTATTGAAAATTTTTCTTCCTTTCTATTTCATTTTACAATCCGGCTTGTCTGTAGCCCAAAAATATTTTCAATAGTCCGCATTTCCTGAAAGTATCTTACAGCAAATCTGAACCATTAATTATTTAAATGAACTGAAAATTGAATTACACAGGCTTCTCTGTAATTGAACAGCAAAGAAGCCGAATCCTTCTTTTTAGCCAGATTAGACAACTTTGAAGACCCCATCCTAGGGAGTTCAGATCCATAACCGCTAGCAAGTAAAATCACCCTAGGCCTCCTCCATCTGGATTATGGAGGCGAAGCAATAGCAATTCTGAACAACATTTTTCTCTTTTGGATACAAGAAGTTGCAGTAACGCATTTCCGTAAACCATGGCCAAGAAGACAGAGATAAGGGGAATATAAATTCGAAGACGGGTCAAGTGATAATTATCTTTCTTCTTCAAGTTAACAAACAGTTCACAAAAGGATGTTTAGCACTGAACAATTTATTTATCAGTAGACATGAAATTAATTACCCCAGCTACATCTTGCGCTATGTACAACACCGACTTCTTCAACCCGGTCTCTTCAGGTTCAACAATGATATTTGCCTGTCATTTCTTCAAAGGGGTTGCACTGATTTGGAAGCCCATTTGTAGGAAGAAAAGGGTCCAATTCGCAGAATTCTTAGGCCACATTCAGTTTTTTCCCTCCTGCAAGACATTGTCAGATACTTTTACCTTCAAGCCACGTTGCAGGGTGTTTAAAAAAATTGCTTCGAAGTGCTTCGGCAGCAATTTGCTAACTCTTCCAGCCAAGAGCCCTCAGATTAGATTGTTTTAGTTCAATATGCTTTCCAATCCTGTGAACAAACATGATAGCATCAGCAATGGCATGGGTTAGTTGCAAATAGCAAGTAGAAAAGAACCAAATTTTGACGAAGATAAGCAGTGCATTCTATTGCGTAATCAACCAAAGAGAATACAATCCAAATAGGCATGCATCCATTCAGCAAAAAAACAAAAGCATTCAAATTCCACGCCACAATCATGGTTTTGTATACATAGAGTGCCATAACCATTGTTTTAGCTTGGGCGAGATGGGAAGTTTTTGGCTTCTATTTGGCTTCATCTTCACGAATGTTATTTTATTTTATCAGTATCTTCACCAATGTTCAAAAGCAGGTAACACGCCTAATGGCCAATGTAGGTACACCTCAACTACGGGCATGTTCATGTACAAACGTACAGGTCCATGCTTGCATCTCCACAGTTGTAACAAGAACGAGAAATAAAGCAGGTAACACGCCCCAATGGGCAATGTAGGTATACACTCAACTACAGCTACAGTCTACAGGCATGTTAATGTCAAACATACAAGTCCATGCTTGCATCTCCACATTTGTAACAAGAACTAGAAATTTAGAAAACTGCAGTGCAAGGCAGATAAAAAATACCATCTCTGACAAATAAATAACATAAGAATGCACTTACCCAAGGTCTGATGGAAGCTTGAAACCACTTATACGTGTACGCTTTAGTGCATGAATCTGGATGAAGGATAAAAGAAGAAGCTAACTCAAAAACAATCTGGAAATGAATCAAATAAATTGACAGCTAAGGAAAAGGCAGTGCTGCCACTAACAGCATAGAAATAATTTAACACAGCTATCAGTAATCAAGGTAACAAATCATTGTGCTGGTAGGGGCATGAACATGCTAATCTAGGATATTAACCAATGCGCAAAATATAGAGGTGCGGTGATCCACAATTCCAAATCATCCAATATACACACCTACTTGAAGGAACTGGTACTGGTACAAAGAACCTTAATATAACAAAAAGCAAGAAGTTTATCATCCGAAACAATTCAACATTCTACACCCAATTCTGTATAGACCACACGTTTCAATAGGATATGTCCCACCCCCCCTAATTCGTTAAGTATAAGATTTACATTTGAGCAATCAAGAACATTGAATACAAGTGAGTTGTGGTTGAAACGATAAGAATTAGGATAGTATATTGCACTAATGAAAAAATTGGAACTAACCTCCAGTCCAGCATTTTTTACAAGTTCCCGAACTTCATGGTTTCTGCCCTCATGAACCTGCACCAATTTAATTAATTAAAAGGAAAATACACAAAATAGCCTTTTGAACTCGTGCAGCACAATGTAGCTAAGAAATACTACTTTCACTATGCCGGTTGTTTTCCTTGCTCCCCTTCAGATCATCAACTCTGAAGGTAGATGTTTAAGATGACATCACCTTACTAAGTACTACAATTAGTCTAGCTTTTCCATATAGAACAGAATGTAGGCTGAACGTTAGATGTTCATTTTCCTCAAATCACAGTACGCATTCCCCTACTGCTAAGTGCCATTAATTGTGTAATATCCACCAGATACAAATGTGACATATAGAGACCCAAGCAGAGGGCTAGTATAAAAGAACCAATACAAAACTAGTTTCTTGAAGGGACCTTGAAAGTACCACAATACGAAGTCGAGGTCTGGATATATCAGGCTGTTGTGGTAGTAGCTCCACTGCATCTGGAGTGCAATGGGTGCCATCAATGACTGTTCCCTCACTTATTGCAATTAGGTGTCGCTGGTTGACCTTACCATTTACTGTTGCAATATATCTACAGTCACAAAAGTTAAAAAAGAAATTCATAAGCATGCAGAAAATTAAGGCAATAGGGTTTCAGAGAGAGAGAGAGAGAGAGTCCTTGTGGCTGCCATCTAACTAGTAACATCCTTAGAGCATCCGCAATGGTAATAATCAAAACCAATAACCAAAATGTGTCACGTCAGCATTTGATTATCCATTTAGTCCATAATCAAACTTAACAACCCACATTGGTTATTTTTGCATCCCTAATTAAAAAAATCCCCACAATACACAATGCACATTTGTCCAATCGCAAACGAGTTCCAATCACGCATCCGACCATACCAAATTATTCGTCCCAATGAGACGATTCCAATGTAGGGTGTTTTTGAGTTTTTGAGTTTGGTTATTGGTAAAAGTTGTCAAGTTTGGTTATGGAATGGATGGAATTTGATTATTTGCTAAAACACTTAAAACTTTGCTTATTACAATGTGGGTGTTTTTTGAGCATTGTTGTTAAATTTTCTTATCCACTCGCATTTGCTTATTACAATGGGGATGCACACTACACTAGTAAATATACACCTTCAAGAAACATGGGGTGAGCTAAACTTTAGAGATTATCTGAAGGAAGCTATTGCCAATATGATATCGCCAAGCATTGCTGAAACCATTTGTGCAGTACCCAAATGAAAATTTAACAATGTAACTATGTGCACAATCATTAGCTCTCAATGATGAACAAAGCAGAACCTTACTCCTTTGAGAAATTGGAAGAAGGATGGGAAAGTTTCTGCGCAAACTCCCCTGAAATGGATGGTGACTAGATTTAGATGAATGCAGTTGATTCATATGATAATCCCATTTACCATCAAAAGAAATAATTATCAATTTAAACAATTGCTATGAACCATGAACATGTTTATATATCCATGGATGGTGTAAAAAACAGCTATATCTATACCATCATTTGTCACAATGATCAATCCACTTGTGGAAACATCAAGGCGGCCGACAGTAAACAATCTCGGTTTTGATTGCCCCGGATTCCTTTTATCCTGAAAAAAGGCCATCCATAAAGTTAATTTTGAAACCGAAATCCAACAAGTACAGAAAGGAGCCAATATATCGCCCAAAAAAATTGTTATGTTACAATGTTGTAAGCCTTACATACCCAACTCTTCAAATAGTCGTCAAATAGCGAAATGACTGACTTAGTCTCCTTCTCGCCAGAAGAGCAAATGTACCTGTGATAAAGGTAACTGCTAGATCACAAATTTTGAAAAAATGTAAAGCAGATAGGAAATGGGTCCCGCCGTGCATACTATGTTATCCAACAAGTTCTCTAATGCGCAACCCAGTCTAGCATGTCAAAATGTAACAAAGGTTGGGACGAAGTCCATTAGGCTAGTTAGCCGGTAGCCTTGAGAACCCACCACCTACCCCCACCCCCACCTAGGGACAAAAAAAATCTTAGAGCCCTTCATAATGCATCTCTTCCATTTGGAAAAAAAGCCTTTAAAAAATGGCCCTAGATAGCAAAGCTCTCAGAGTGGTGCTATTTCTTTGGGCCCACAAACTAAATAACTTGCACTGGTTCAAACAAAATAAAAGATCATGCTGGAGTCTTCCCAATCCAAAAAGGTTCCTTTTTTTTTGTTTGGCTGCTCAAACTGTCAACACTTCTTTTTTCTTGTTTTTTAACTTCACAATAATGTAAAGAAAACAAATTTCCCCTTTTCAATCTCCTTTTCGTATATTAAGCGGCCAGAGTTGCCTTAATCCTTGTTGCTACAATGAAAAACTTCAAAGTCAGAAGAAACTTACTCTCCCTCATTCCCTCTTTTCCACCAAGTTGTGCTGCTACGCAAAGATGCATTTCGTAATAGGAATTGATAAAATCCCACAACATATTGACTCATCAAAACTCACATGAACTATGAGTGGATTAGTGGCACTAGCGATTGAAGAAAATATGTTAGAAAAACTTGATTTAAAAACGTTAATTAGTTGCATCATGAGTGTGAAAAAAAGGTTTTAGAAAATATCAAATATGAACTTTCAGACATGTAGTTGTGTAATTTATAATATGTCAAAAGCGCCAACAATGGATTTATCCTAAGACCCCAAAATCTTAAGGCCATCCTGCGCTCCACATATACATGCAGAGTAGGGAGCAAACATATATGGAGAGAGTTACCCAAAAAAAGAAAGATGGAGAGACTTCAAACCAAATACCTTCTGAAAAGGAAGGCTTTAGTACCATGTCAGATTGCTAATAATCCTAAAAGCTTAAGTTGTTAGTAAGCCTGACAATGGATATCTGGCTAATTGACACTAACCAAATTAACCCCCAAGTAAACAATTGAAAATTCAAATTTGAGAAAGAACTCTGACTAGGCAAAGCAATGACCAACCCTTTTGGCTTGTTGAGGGCGAGGTAGACCTTTGGAGGCAATCTCTTAGGAAGGCGATTTCCATTGACATATATTACATCCCTTGCAGGATCAACTCTAGTCTGCCCATAATCAAAAGAGAGTCTTAAACCAGCAGTACTCCTGATCTTGAATCTTAAAGATTATAGTCGTTCCAAGAACACAAACTATGAGTTGAACAACTACTGGAAAGGGAACAAAAATATAACTCAGCAGCCAACCTGAGGAGTGTTGCAAACAGAACCATTAACAGTCACCCGTCCTCCAAAAATAAGCTCTTCACTGCTCCTCCTCGATGCCACTGACAAGAGAACCTTCCTTACTTGAAAAAATAACATAAACCAAACTAGAGACATTCCAAGACCAATAACCTCAAAACAACGACAGCCACTTCACTTACGGTCCCACTCCAGTTCAAAATGTTAAAGCAGCTCTTTGGTTTTCAAAGCGAGAACAGTAAAGAAGACGAAACAGGAGAGCAAAACAAGTGGATATCACAATAGCCATCGCATGGATATTTTACAAAGCTAATAACATTCAAATGGGTAACAAAAGAATGAAGGAGTTGCTTTGCGTTTGGTTCACTGGTATGACTCTAAGAAGGAATGGAATGATGATTCCCTGGCCTACTAATTGAATCCTAACTCATCAATTACCAATATCAGAGAATGATGATTCTTACTTGTATTGTACCTTCTGTCAATTTTATGCAAAACAACCCTTGGAGACACCATTCCACCAAATTCCATTTTGGCTTATCAGTTTGGATGACCGGAATAGGTATATGAAAACCACGAATAAAATTGCTAGGAATTGAATACCTGAAGTAAGGGATTAAGTTTCATTACATTTTCAATTTCTAAGGATTGAGCCACGAACCTAAGATTTATCATAGAGTAAGGGAGGGATCAGATTCCCATTTAGTCTGGGGATGTGAATTACCGTTGAATATATCGTCGGGAATCACATTCCTATTCCGGTCAGTTCCAAACATAGGAATTCACGATTAATGAGAATATGACATCACATTTCCATTCCATCTCAAGGTTCCCGTCATCCAAACTGAGCATTCCAACTTCATTGCACCGAACCAAACACTGCTCTAAAGTAATGACAACCACCTTACCTCCAGATGAAGCAAGAACCTTACTAAGTCGCTGCTGCTGCGGCTCCCTAAAATTCTCATTATAAAACCTCCTCGCCGCCTTCGAATACTTGGGCGCCGGCGGCTTCTCCGATGCCGCCGCCGCAACCACTTTGTTGCTCGGACTCTCTTTCTTCTTCGTGGTCTTCTTCTCCTTGGCCTTCTTCTTCTGCGTGGTGGCGTTGGCCATCTCGTGGAGGAGGCGCGGCGGCGGGGTCGTCGTGAGAGTGAGGTTGCCGTTGTCGTCGCGGACAATCCAGGGGATGAAGAGCTGGCGGCCTAGGTCGTCGGTGATGGAGGGAGATGGTTCTTCGGGTTTAGGGCTTGGGGGTTTAGGAGCGAAGGTGATGTTGAATTCGGTAGAGGAGGAGAGAGAGGAGGTGATGGTGCGGAGGTGGCAGCGGGTGCGGGAGAGAGAGGAGGGGCGGGAGAGGTGGAGCGAGGCGAGGGATGAAGAGAAGGCCGCTACGGCGGCGGATATCGCCGCCATTGGTTGCGGTGGTAGTGGTGCCTGGTGCGTGGGGGAGTTGGGGTTCTGGCTGGGTGCACAGTGGTGTGATTTTTTTGGGTGTGGTTTTGGAAAAGATGAGAGTTTTTTTTTTAGAACTCTCGCTCCCACAAATTTGTGGATGTTTCGGAAAGGACCTCATCGATATTTGAACTGATTATTTAGTACTAAATAATCAGTTCAATTTACTACTAAATAATCAGTTCAAATATCGATGAGGTCCCAAAATCATATGTGCGTGGAGTAGTGCAAATAGCACAACTCATTTTGTAAAAAGACTCGCCTCACTGGACGGACAATAGCCCCGGTGAAAACTCGAAAGAATTTAGGAGGGAGCCAGTCCTAAATCACCAGGCAACCTATGGGGTGGGATTTGGATTGACAACTTGACCAAATCCCACCTTCGGCCATGGACTATAAATAAAAGGTTTAGTGAACAAGAATGGTTCGATGTTAATTCATGGACTAAGGGCTTGTTTGATAACCTAAACTCAGCACTTAATACTTAATCAATTAAGTAATAAGTGATTCAGTAGGTTTGATAACCACATTTTACATTACTTAACAAATTAAGTACCACTTAAAATATAAGTCAAAAGGTTAAAAAAAATTAAGTAGCTTGGAGCTATTTAATTCTTGCTGAATTTTTATACACGTACATTCAACCATCATACCACAACCACTCTCACCCACACCGCCACTACTCCACCACCACCACTACCACCACCACCACCACCTCCACCACCACCACCTCCACTACCACCACTCCACCACCAACACGTCCACCACTCCACCACCACCACCACCACCACTTCACCACCACAACATCACCACTACTAGCTTCACCACCACCACCACTTCCTCCACTACCACCACCACCAACTCCACCACCACTTCCTCCACCACCACCACCTCCACTCCTCCTCCACCACTCCACCACTCCACCACCATCACCTCCACCACTCCACCTCCACCACCACTCCACCATCACCACCACTTCCTCCACTATCACCACCACCACCCCCGCTCCACCACTACCATCACCACCACCAGCTCCACTACTCCACCACCACCACCACCGCTCCTACCACCACCTCTACCACTTCACCACCATCATCACAATCACCACCACCACCGCCACTCCACTGCCACTACCATCACTACACCACCACCACTCCACTACCAGCACTACACCACCACTCCTACCACCTCCACCACTCCACCACCATTACCAAAAGTATATTGTGACCGTTAGTAAATTAAGAGAGAATTAGAACAAAATTAATTCATCATTTTTTTTAATTCAGTACTTAATATATTTATCAAACAGCTTTTCAGCTTTCAGTTTCAATTTTCAGTTTTATCAAACAATCCCTAAGTTAGGACTTTAAAATGAAAAGTTCCGGCCTTCCGGCCCTCACTCAAACCCTTTGTCCAAGTTTAAAATATGAAAACTGAGTTTTACCCTCTCTTATATATTTTAACCCAAATTAAGGAGACTTAATCCTCATACCAAATTTACTGTGACTAATTTTTGGTGGGTGGTAGTGGTGGTGGAACCTCCAATGGCAGAGAAGGTTTTGGCAGATTGATCGATTTGTGGAACTCTGTGAAAAGATCATTGCCGTCAACAGAGAAGGAGATCCTTGTCGTCGTCTACGGAGAGGAGTTATCTTCCTCTCCATGTCAATTAAAAGGAAGCAAAAATGCCAAAACACGCGCCAAAAAATCCTCCGTAGAAAAAACGAGAATACAGACTTTCACTTTTGTAGAATGGAAAAGCGGACGAATGATACAAATGGTTATCACATTATACATTACACCAACCAAAAACAAAAAAAGGGAAGAAAATTAATTCGTATGTGTATGCTAAAAGGGAAGATTGCTGTACAGAGAGTAGCTTGTTTCCTAACTTTACAAAAGCTAGATCAACTATTCAGAAACCTACACACCATAGAGCATATGCACAATTATTTCCACCATAGAACAACCTCACCAGAGCTCTGAACCATTCACAGAAAGCACGGTAGAAACTTCTTACCAAAATGCAAAGCTGTGAAAATCCTTTCGGAAAATTCGACAAGGATTCAGCTCCTCAAACATTTGACACTTATAACATGACGCATCATGACCTAGAACAGCGTGAAGCGAAAAAGTCAGCCATCAGTTATTTTAGGTATCTAAGGTGGTGTTCGAATCACACATTTGCTTAGAGCTTAGGAACTTACTACTTGTGTTTGCCATCGTGGAACTCTGCATTTTGTGATGACTTGAAAGTTCCCAAAAATTCTTTAGCCTTCTGTAATTCTTGCTTCTGCCTTGACCTGTCCCAATTGTGTTCGGAAGCTAGTATCTGGATAACGTGTGGCAATGCTCGACCTGCTGCGTCAGTGTCGAGGAAAGCTAGCCGAGATCTCCTGGCAATGAAATCTACTGCAGATTCACAGTACTCATTCCGAGCACAGTATGCCACCTCAGCTTCTAAATATGGATATCCATGAGCAAGCCGCCTCCCCAGACTTTCATTCTGTAAATTCAGAAAAAACAGGTTTCCAAAGTCAGTGGACAGAAACAACAAATTATTTGCATCACAGACTTGCCATTACGGTTAGCACAATCGCGAAACCTTTTCTCGATTAAATGCTAGAACTATGAAATGAAGTCTCAATCACGGGCATCAAACCTGAGCAATGGCAGCCACCCGGTCAGCCAAGGTACCATATGCACGGGACAAATGCTTTGCTGTAGCAGTGTCCATTGCTTCTGGAACAACTTTACCCCAATATGACTTCTTCGTACGCACATATCGTTGGGCAAGCACAGCGAAATGTGCAGGATCCCATCCATCTCCACCAATAAGACGTAGGTTATATGTTACGCATTTATTGGTTGGACTCAGCTTTCCCGACTTTATAGCTGCATCAACGGCATCTTCTGCCATACTGAAACAGATTCTAATGAGCACAATATATGTGTAAAGAAACAAATGCTTCAATAGGATAGAAGAATGAGCTTCAGATGCCCCGATCTAACATTAAGTCTGTCACCAGTTCAGGTCACTAACGCTCCGTCTGGATAGCTTTGGATTTTGAAATCAAGGGATTTTACGTTAATTGCAAGAAAAATATAATAGGTGTAATTGTAGGTCGAAGATGGATTAGTGGTGCTACTCTTGTATAATTACAATCCTTAGTATGAAAATCAGTACGCTAAGCTTTTTCAATGCACAATGATAAGTTCCCAAACTCAAATCCATATGTAAGCTATCGATCTAAATTTCAGATATTCTTACCAGTGTCAAATCCCTTATATTTTGAAATCCACTTCTACCTAAATGGAACCTAAAAGTACTGCCTCCAGTTTGCTCCAGTTAAGCCATGAGAAAAGGGACAGTGACAGAAGTAATGGAACGGGGAATATTTGTTACAGGATAAAAGCACCACACAAAAATCCTTATGAACAACCGTCCTCAGTTTCCTTAAAATGACACAAATCCAATAATTTATAGAGGATTCCAGATCAGCCAAGCCCCAGCATGTACCTTCTAAAAGTAGTCCACTTCCCACCAGTAACTGTGACCAAACCGGGGTAACCTTCAAATACAATATGATCACGGGAAATGCTCTCTGTGTTCTTTGCTCTAGGATCCATTGCCAGTGGCCGAATACCACTCCAAGCAGAGAGAACATCCACACGCCGCACCTAGATTGTCCTGAAAAGCCTTTAAGTCTCCACTAAATAATAAATAAGCTATTCTATGAAAGGTAAGTGCCAAAATGCTAAAAAAAAATTATATGATCCACTGCAACGTTTCTAGACCAAGAGTAGAAATCAAAGTTTACCCTTTGTCAAGTTTTCTTTGATAAAATGTTACTTTTGCCTATCAAGAGAGAGAGAGAGAGAGAGAGAGAGAGAGAGAGAGAGAGAGAGAGAAATCGAAGTTTCAGTGGGCATTTCATATGATCACAAAGTTCAGAAGCGAGAGGCACATCTGGTATAGAAGTAAAAAGAAATGTACAAATCAGAAGAAAAAGAAATTAGCAACAAGTAAAGCTAAGACTACAATCCAAAAACCAAGTTAAACATTCCATGCGATATAAGATGTAGTATACACACAGAAAAAGAGGAATTCAATCATTCAAATTCACAAACCTTAATTTTAAGGTAATCGGAGATGGCATCCAATATAAATTTAATCTCATCCTCGTTTGGTTCTGGAAGCATTGTAATTGTGGTGTTAGAGTCTGTAGTGCCAGCAACTGTTCTCCCCAACCATGGCAGCATGAAGACAACACGCCCATCTTTAGTTTTGGGAACGATTAAGCCCATTCCCTGAGGAGAATAATAATCGGGAAGCACTATATGTACACCACTGCTTGGACAGATTATTGGTTTTGCATCTTTGTCAGCCATTTTCCTCACAGAATCACAAAATGGCCCAGCGGCATTCACAACCACTTTAGCATATGTATCAAACTCTTTGCCTTCATAGTTGTCAAGAAAAAAGAATCATGTAAACTGGAATAAACAATACTGGTTTCCCAAGTTATATGGAAATACTATGCATTGAAGCAAGAACGACCAATGGAAGAGGAAACCATGAACAAACAAATAAAGATAGCCAAAAAGAAAAGAGCAAGAAAACCAAACCAAACGGAGCTTTAAGTCCCAATTAGTTGGGGTCGGCTACATGAATCTACTTTCTCCGTTTCGCTTCCTTGAGGGCATCACAAAATTTACAATAATGGACTAGCATGACCAACAAGTGGCATGCACACGAATTCCCACGCACACACACCACGCAAGAGGTGATGGTACTTTCCCCCCTGCCCATGGGTTTGAAATTTCATTTCCGATGTCCAAAACCTTATAATAAGATGTTGCTCGTATTATCCAAATCTATAGTTGGCATCTCCAAAGTTGTGACATATATTACGGCGGAATTATAGAAACATGTAACACATAAACCTCATTATTCTACAAACCATGAAAGGCTTTGAAATATATATTCATAGAGGTCAAGGTATGAGACACTTAAATATTCTAATTATTGAAACTTCGGTTCACAATAATACGTCAAAGATATAGTAGTTGCCATACCTGTCAGAGTATCTCGAATACGAGCGCCAATTATCCGCTCGTTAACGTCATCCTTAAGAAAAGATAAGACTTCAGCATGGTTAAGCACAGCTGCACCAGCCAGCGCAGCAGTGCAAGCTAAAGCAACATTTAGTCTTGAGTCATCCATTTGACCATCATAATAAACAACTGCTCCCTTCAATGTTCTTTCTTTACCTTTCCTTGCAAGAGTTGGGAAGAGTTCGACAGACTCTTGTGCAGAATAATATCTGGACAGATGCAGCAGGTGGTGTCCAGCAACAAGGTCATATAGCTTCAAGCCCGTCCAATAGTACACCACCTCAAACCACTTGAAACAGGGTGTCATGCATGGTAAAGAATGGCATAAGTGTGGAGCATTCTCAATAACCTGTTTACGCTCCTCAAGGGCATGAAAAACCAGCTTCAGCTGTCCATAGTCTAAGTTAAAAATTGCTTTCTCCAAGTACCGAACTCCTAAAAATGTTGGTTTAAATGAGTACCACGTAAAAGAGCAAAATTGATTATCTTGCAATGTGTTCGCGAATTATCCAACTAAACATGAAGATGACGAGTTATACAGAGCTATACTCACATGCTTCCTGCATCCATAATTTTTTCCTCTGTACAATGAAAAGCAATTTAAGAAGAGTGACAGGCGGAGAAATTGGATAATTTGGCGTTCATGAAAAAGTAGATCCTAAAACAGTGTAAAATCTACTTCAATCATACTGTCTGGCTAATCAGCATGTACACCGCAGCATTATTCAACGGATACCAGTCACTATGACACCATAAAGACAAACATTCGCACCCTTATTCCTTCAACACATGAGCTGACATCTTTACAGAGGGAAGACTCAACCCAGGACCTCACCTTCTTATGACATGTTTCAAAGAAATCACATGTTCTTCATACAGCTAACCTTTTTTGCTTAATAAATAAATACTATATTAGAAACAAGGCATTGAGCGAATGCTGCCCATATACAAAGAAGGTCAAGAGAGGGATTACATTCAGGCCCTATACACTAGTATGAGTATGGCAGAGATCAAACCAATCTATGAATTGGTCAAGAAGAGAAGGATTACATTCAGCTAACCTGAAGTCATTAGAAGATGTTAGGATTCTTTTCCAGTTATATCGATGTATTTTCAATAGCCAGAGGTGTTTTAAAGATGGAACTTAGCATTTATATCTTCCCTTGTAACAATGCGTATTGAATTTTTTTTTTTCCCTTCCCGTAAGTCATATTAGTAAGGTTAGGTCTATATGATATTTACTTGTTACTAGGGTTTAATAACCTATCAACAGGCTTATTGGGTAGTGAATTAGGTCATGGAGGAGACTCACTAAAATAGAACTACCGGAAATTACTTCTTCTGTTGTTATGTACCTTGGGGACTCCCTCTTATCTCTTATACGTATTCCTTCCTACGTAATCGTCAGCTCGTTCTTGATAGATCTCTTCGAGTCAAAACTGATGATATGCTTTGGCGATTGCCTACCAAGTAAAAGGCCTGCAAGCAGATCGAAATCACTTAGGTCAGCAAGGACACGCTCACTAAGGTTGGTTTTCGACAGGTTTCAGCTTAGTGACGGTGGCCCTATTCTTCTCTCTATGTTCTTTTTCTTCTCCAGCTTTCTTATATATCACCTATGCTCCTAAATATGTTTTGCAGCACAATTTGAAAACTACAATTTAGTTTCATTAGACCTTAATTTAGTAGCGTCCATGCAGTCGTAAGACTCATTATTCAAGAGCTACAAGGGCTGGTAAAGGCACCTTCGGACCTTAAAATCTAGACAGAAACTTGAGAGAGAAAGAAAACCCAAGCCTTCTACCCTCTTTTACCCAAACTACTCCTTTTTCTTCAAAATCTTGGCAAAATGAGTTTTACCCAAATATTCACTCAATTCAAGGGGGATTTTTTTTTTGGCAAACTAGTGCTCAAATGAAGCTTTTTCTGGCATATTTGCTTGGCAGGGCATTCTTAGTTATGGGGTTTTCGCGCAAGATTTCCTTGTCATCAGAATTCCAAATGAAGCATCTACTCACATTTTACCGAAACTTACGGGTTTATTAGGAACTTAAGGAAAAGATAAGAAAAGAGAGGAAAATTAAAGAAATTTATCCTCCCTTGCATGGTTTGGAGAGGCAGAGAGGAGAAAATAGCAACTTTAAGCTTTGTAAATAGTAAACTTTTCCTCCCATTTCCCCTAAAGTTCCAAACACAGCATAATTGTGATTTCATCTCTAAAGAGTTTGTCTACAGCTTAAGGATGTTAGACAAACTATTTCCGCTAAATAGATGTTTTGTTGATGTATGGGAGAAGAATGGCCTGTCTCGAAATCCAAATTTTTGTGGGCATTAGCCCGTTTAATCCGTTTATACACTAGGGAAACCAGACTAAGTACAATTTTAGTAAAGGTCTGGAGATGTTTCAAATTCAAGCTGAGCATCTACAACAGATGACTGTACACGAGTTCATAGCGTAGAAACCAAGCCCAGAAAAACGAAAAATCTCACATTGGACGCCATGCATACCTCCATGAATTAGTTTAGTAGACCGAGAAGAAGTCCCAGACGAAAAGTCGTCTCTCTCCACCAACCCCACGCGGAGGCCTCTCGTTGCGGCGTCAAGAGCGACGCCGCACCCGGTGGCACCACCGCCGACCACGAGTAAGTCGAGGGGATTGACGGGGCTGGCACCGACGAGGGCCGACTCCTGCACGGCCCTCGGCGGGACGACGGCGCACGGGTCGGATATCTTCCTCTGGATGGCGTCCGCGGCGGGGGCGCCGCTGCGGTCGTTGGCGGAGACTGAGGGGTCGCGGAGGGAAGCGTGGGCGCCGTAGGAGAAGACGGCGATGGCTGTGGCGGTGGCGCGGAGACGGGTGGCCATTGGTGGTGGAGGGGCAGACAGAAGCGGTGGCAGGGGAAGGTGGTGTGGAACATTCGGTTTTGTAAGGGAGAAGGAGGCGTGGCGTCCTGGCCTAGGAATAAAGAGTTCTTATTTTTTAAAATATTTATTTTCTATTTTACAAGACGAGTTATTCAATCACGGTATATCACCTTTAATTTATTTAAAAAATAAATACTTATTTTAATTAGTGAAATACACTTTAATATGGCTCACGTGTAGCCGTGTATGGAATAAAAATGGTTTGTGTGCGATATGCGTTTGGACTGTTATGGTTTGGATAATCTCAGTCATTTAAAAGTATTTTTAAAGATTAGATTTTGTTGAAAGAGTTAGAATTTTTGCAAAAAGTTTTTAAAATTTGAACAATTAATTGTTGAAATGAACGAGCGAGATGAAACTACAAAGACTTTTCTGTAGTCCAAATGCCAAGGAGCTAGATCGTATGGAACACTCCAACTAATTTGGAATACTCTTTGGCTATGTTCGTTTGGAACATTTGCTTTGTTTTTATTTTGTTTTTCAATTATTACCATATTTCTTTTTTCAATCATTACCCTATTTCTCTAATTATTACTTTCTCATTTCTCTCTATCTTTCTCCAATCATTACCCCTATTTCCAATCATTACCCTATTTCTCTCTCCATCCACTACTAAAACTAAACTAAACTAAACTCTCAACCAAATAAAGCCTCTTGTTTTTTTTGGTAGTACTCATTTTCACACTATCATTCTTTGTAATCACACTCCTATTTTCTTATGATGTAAAATTGCAGAGTTGTCTTTCTTAGTGTAAAAAAGTATACAAATGAAAGATTAGTTGTTTAGTTGTCCTTGTGAAAAAATATATAAATGAAAAGTTAATTTTTAAATTCACATCACAATAGGACAAAAAAGGTAATGTGATTGTAAAAAAAGGGGTGTGATAATCAATTCCCTTAAATACAGTGGAAATCAAATATTCATCATGCTTTCAGTCTTTAATTAAAGAGATGACACAATGAAGACTTGGCTGCTAAAAAGAAAAAAGGAAGCATCTCCTGAGGGATGTGATCAAGCTATCGAAGGTCTGAGTACTGCAGAAGCTAAAGCTAAAGCTAAAGCCAAACGATTGCAAGAGTCTGAAAAGGTTGATATTTCTGTTTTGCAAAGAGTACGGGCTATATTTTGGTCCAGCTTTGAGAGCTGTTGCATCGATGAGCAAGTTTAAAAAGTTTCCGTTCTTCATTTATCTGTCCGCTATAGAGCCAGCGTGTTTCACATTTACGCTCAGTTGATCGCTTTTCATGTTTTAGGGAAGAGATCAGACGAAGAAGCTATCATTCGTTGGGAGGATGAATTCATATCAACATTGCAACACCAAAACAGGATGGGTTGGGTTTTAAGCTACTCTGGGATGATGTGAGGATCAGTTCAAGATTGCTGCATAAGCTTGCCGGTGGGAAGAGTCTATCCAGGACGGTGTGGCAACAGCTAACCCGAAAATCACAACAGTATTGGTTAGGTTTTATGCTACTCTGGGCTGATGTGAGGATCAGTCCAAGATTGCTGCTTAAGCTTGTTGGTGGGAAGAGTCTGTCCGGGAAAGAGAGGCAACAGCTAACTCGAATCACAGCTGGTATTTTGAGGCTAGTTCCTGGACTGATCCTCCTGGAATTGTTGCTCCCAGTTTTCCTCAAGTGGGAAAACATGCCTGTAGCATTTCATACCACACGCGAGACAAGTGGCGTTTGAATGATTTCAAAACTGAAAACAAAGACATCGCTCTAGCAATTTCATCATTCAATGTGAACTCCTACAGGAAATTAAATCACATGGCAGTACTTCTCGTGGCAACGCAGAGATGGGAAATCACTACTCTCTTAATGGAAAACACTCTACATATGCAAACAATAATCTAAGCAACAGGTGGGAAAGAAAGAAGAAGTAACAATGAACTCTATAGTTTGCGGTTGGTAAAAGTAAATCCTAGACACTCTTCCGATAATTACTACTTGCTTTCCTACACCGAATAAGAGATCTTCATTTCTGATGTTTTTGGCTTTGCTGATGCATACATAATCACGTGGCACCAAAGCATGTATTTCAATTGAAAATATATAACATTATTTGAACAAATCACAGACTTTTAACGCGGAAAAGTACACATCATGAATACAAACATGCTTCTACTTTCCAAGGACAAAAAAAAGATACAAAGCTCAAGCGTTGATTCTGCTCGTGAGCATAATGGTATAAGCCTGCCTGACTGTGAGACCGACTGGTCGAACAGAGACGCTGTCAAATGCAGTACAGTACCTGGCTGCTGAAGACCAAGTCTGTTTAATACTAGTCCACCTAAGAAGTTCAAACAGACTGCTGGCTTTCTTGATTTCAATGGAGAGTTTCTCACTTCCTCATGATCTATACCATCTCAGACACTGAGCCCATTCCACTTCTGCACGCTTAAAATTCCACCAGACATTCTTCTGGACAGAAAACCCATCGACCATCAACCCTTGCGGAACGTACTCCATACAGATGCAAATCTCCCGACACAACACTCCATTGTCTACCATGAATTGCAGACTTTACATCTCAACAGCTGCTGAAGAAAGCCATTCAATTATCGGAAATACCTTCTGTACAGTCAAATCACTCAATTACTGACTGTAGATTAATATACTACAGAAAGGCCCGATTTTTTGTACAACATTTCTGCGTGATCTGAATTACATGCTTTAAAAGTCAAATTTCAAATAATAATAGCTGCAGAAGAAAACATCATTTCATGGTTTTTGTATCACGTCAACTCGTTGGAGTAGTTCCAAAACACTTCCTGCTTTTCTCTTGGCTCTCTCAGTGCCATTCTCTGATAATTCTTTCAACGCCTCTTCTCCCCCAAGCTCTATCACTATTCTCAAATATTGCACATCACCAGTGCACAACGACCACAAAACTGCCGCGGCATTCTCACGATTTCGGGGTGAACCAGTCCTTATCACCTCCACCAAAACTGGAATGGGCTCCGCCTGACCAATAGCAACTTTTCCCTCTTGATGGCTCGCAAGAATTGCCAATATTGCTAACGCCTCATCCACCATCCCACCACCAGAGTCCCTAAGCAACCTCATAAGTGGTCCCACAATTCCTGCCCTCACGGCTCTCACCTTGTTTCCTTGGTATATCGAAAGGTTAAAAATAGCCGTGGCAGCATCTTTCTTTCCTCTTGGAGTCCCATGACATAACAAATCAATAAGAACTGGAATTGCCCCAGCGGCACCTATCGCCACCTTGTTCTCATCTATGACGGACAAACTGAAAAGGGTGGCAGCTGCATTTTCTCTCGCTTCCATGCTTCCGTTTTTCAAGACATCGACTATATCTGGAATAGCTCCTGAATTTACAATGTTACCCTTGTTAGCCTCGTGTATGGAAAGGTTGAGGAGGGCAGTAACAGCGTGCTCCTGGGTTCTTGAATCCACGGAGGATAGTAGCTCAACAAGAAGCGGAATGGCCCCTGCCTCAGCGATGAACACTCTGTTATCTGAATTTCGCTTGGCCAGCAACCGAAGCTCTCCTGCTGCGGCTCTTTGCTGATCCAAATTTCCATCTGCAAGTTTGTCTATCAAGGCGTTAATAGCAGCTCGATCGCAGTCTGAACCACTTGCTCCTGATTTTTTATCTCCACAGTTCCCTTGCCTTTTTGGCAACTCAATACCATTGCTCTCACACCACAAAGCAATTAAACTCTTCAAAACGTAGTTGGGTGTTAGGGCTGTGTGCAGAAGGGTCTGTTGAGTCTTGGGGCAGGTCTTGTGCCCCGCATCCAGCCATTTTTGAATGCATGATCTTTCGTATGTCTGCAAAAGGAAGCACAAAATTCGTTAATAATGGTTATCATTGTTCACAAAATCTCTAAGGGTCCTTTTGTTTGCCTGGATTAGAGCATCAAATTTGATTATAAATCCCAAGAAACCACATATCCTAAGTTTGATGGAAGCTCTTGGGGTCAAGACTAAATGTCCGTTGGATATAAAATCCCCCAAAACATGAGATAGATGATATCTTGGATGATTTGGTACTATTAATCCCTGCACTCCTAGTTCCAAATGAGATTACATAATTAATCACTTACTATTAGTCCAGTGCCCGGATTTGAGATTGGACTAACAAATCCAAGGGGGACCACATATCCTAAATCTTGACAGAAACTTTTGCGGTCAGGATTAAATATCCGTTTGATATGAATCTTAAAAAAAACATGGACTATACAACACCTTGAGGAATATGGTACTACTGATCCCATTAAGAGTAGACTGATGGATTATATATGCTATAGAATTAGATACCGCTTCACTATTAGTCCAATAAAACAAACAGACCCTAAAATTATAAGGGATTCCAGTTTAAACCTGTCCAGTAGAAACTATGACAGGATCTTTCATCAGTTCAAGGGATATTGGGCACCGAAAATCATCTGGGATAACAGGAGATCTGTGCTTAATCATCTCCTTTTCAGCCTCAGAGGTATCTTTGTCTGGATTTCCAATCACTACATCCTTCAGCTTCTGAAGCAGAAACGACATTGTCTGAATGCAGTCCCCAAGATCTTCACCACATGATATGACCATATCACGGATAGCAAGTGACTCTTTCCTCAGATCATTCATAGTCCTGAGATGCAGCTTCTCCGAAAGCCTTTTCAAAATTGAAGGGTCTATGTCTATGTCCTTTTGTGCTATAGATAAGTCCATCTCCAGTAGTAGATCAGGTGAGTCCCTTCTTCCTTTAGCTCTTTTGAATTGAGCATGCACGAGTTCAATCTGAAAGAAATTAAAATATGATGTACCTGCAGTCAGTAAAAAAGATAGAAAACAATAGAATGGACTGTTTTTCAATCATCTTTAATATAAAATATATGAAACATTCATTTTTTTTCCTGAAAAGGGCTAATCGTCCAGTATGTGTAGTTCTGTCCCAAATATACCAGTTAATTATCAAGCCTAAGCCCTAGGGTTGCTTCAAGAGGGAGTAAGGAATGGAATATTTAACCATTGGCCAACACATTCAGGTTGAACTCAGGACTCCAAAGTAATAAGTTATGTCCATCCATGGTTACAATATTCGGAAAGATTACTCCTGAATACCTGTTCTCTAACTTCCTCCGATATGTCAAGTTTATCATAAGGAATCCGGCTCATTGCTTCTTCAATTTGTTCCGTCACTTGTTGGAAGTCACCAGCAATTTTGTCCATCTGCAAAGCCTGTGACACAGAAAATACAGCTTACCTTATAAGGCTTAATTCCGGGGTAGTAAGCAGCAAGGCAAAGTAACATTAAAGACACTTAATTGATAAAGCAAGAAAAGTATATAGAGCTTTAAAACTCCATATCCAATAGCAATGGCCAGGATACAGTTTTGAACAAAGACAAAACACCTCATTATTATCATTTCCTCGACCATCAACGTCTTCCTGAGAAAGAATTCCAAATTCTTAAATGCAAACTTAAAATTCCAAAATCCCATAGTTTGGCAAAGCCATAAATTCCAACAACTTAGGAACTTAGGTGGCTTTTTTTTTTTTTTTTGGTGAAAAAAGAAAAAAACAGCCCTTACGTTTTTTACCACCACAGTGAACAGATAAAGCAATACAGCCTCGAAAATGACCACAGAAACATAATACTTGCCACCTTAAGATCATTTGACAAGAATTGCAGCCCCAGTTCATAATAATCAACTCATCTTCAAAACAACAGTTTCCAGCTAGCTTTAAGCTAATCATTTTATTTCTGTCATACTGTGAAAGTTGGACATTTTTGCAAAAGTATGACACAGAATTTAAATCCAGAACGTTGACTTGCTGAAAAAACTAGAAAAAAAACACGTAAAATAAGCTAGAATCATCTGCTTTCTGCATTAGAAATTTGACACCGATGATTCTGGTTGTTTTACCTAGTTTTTTTGATAGTCGAAACTCAGTATGGTTAAAATAGTTAGATTAGCGGTGAGAAGTTGAACTCCTGACCACCTAACCACACCCTTACGGCGTTGGGCGGGCCAAAGGCCTCTTGGCTAACAAGGTAAAACAACTAGAATCATCGGTATCAATATTTTCTTTCTTCTCCTAAACTTTCTCAACAACCAAAAAGACGACTTCAACCAACAATACCAACCCAAAACATAACAACCAACAAAAACCAGAATTTAGGTAAAATCAAATTAAAAAAAAAAAACAAAAGAAAGTACCTGAAAGAGCTTGCTGCCTTCATTGATAGATCGCAGAAGCTCTCTAGCTGAATCCAAAGCGATTTTCAAAGACTCAAAACCTCGAACCTCTTCATCATCCAATTCCTCTTCGCTGTCCTTCAATTCCTCAAACAAAGGGCTCAATAGCTTCACTCTCCTCACCAAATTGTTGTACATCTTCTTCGACGCGTTACGGCACTCTGGGTACCCGGAAATGTCCCTTATGGCCATGCTGAGTTGATTCACCAACGCGTCCTTTGAATCATCCATCGGACCCATGTGGTCCACGGCAAGAGTGACCAAGAAAACCCCAAGAATTGAAATTTGAAGGTTGCTTGGAGAGACCAAGATGAGGGAATTGGGTGAAATTTGATTGATTTTTTTTGGGGGGGCTCGAATTGGATAAAGTATATGTCTTTGGGAATGAGAAAAAGATGGTGGATGAGAATTGGAGGCCTGAATTTAGGGTTTTTGTGGGTGAGGGAGTTAGTTGAATTTCAGGTGGGGAAGGGAGAAAATGGGACGCGAAGAATTGGTATGCATGTACGGTAACCAAGTTGTTCTGTGTACAAGAAAGGTCAGAGAGAGAGAGAGAGAGAGTTGAATTCTTGATAAAAATTGAGAGAGAGAGAGAGAGAGAGAGAGAGTTGAATTCTTGATAAAAATTGTTCAAAGCAGTAAGCAGGATTATTTGTAATACTCGTTGGATAATATGGCTAGGAAATAAGACCTGGAATAGGAAACAGGGAGGAAGCAGAAGGGAATGTGACCCAATTAATTTTCTTATACTTATACATGAAGTATTTTTCTATTCCCAAATTTCAGGGCCTTGCCGTTTTCGGAATATTCTACGATTTAACGATTTTTTTTTTGATTAAAGGATTTAAAATGCACAGGTCAAAGAACTTAGATGAATCGCATTCGTTATAATTTAATCTTGAAATCTACCTTATACATATCACTTTAATTTTCATCTTATTGTTTAGTTTATGATTTCCTTTTTCTTTCAATTATTGTTTAATTTCATCTTATTGGTGCAAACGTAATAATAGTAATTGTTGATTTTTTTTGTTATCTTACAATTATTATCTACATAATAAGGGAAAAAGGGTTTTTGAATCTTATTTTTCTATAAATCCTAACAAGTAATTTGCTCTATAAATCCTACGGTTTTCCCTCTCTCTTAAACAATATTAATTTCACAATTGACACTAATTAAATCTCACGTTGTGCTGCCTTCAGGCACGAACAAACCCAAGTAAATATATATCACAGGCTTGATGTGTCTTTAAGTATTAATCCTCCCAGAAAACAAGAATTAGGTCAATAGTATTTTGGACAAATCATATATATATACACACTCCGTAGTATATTTTTTGATAGGCTATTTTGGACAAATCATGGCTCACAGAACACTCACCCCCATATTGTCAAGATTTGTAGAATTGTAGTTAGTAGGTTATTAGCTGTTGATTGGGCAACTAAGAACAAAAGAAAAATCCACAATATGGACTTTAGAATCTGTTTAATTTTGGGTTGATAAAAATTACCAAAATTTGAATAAATTTTGAGGTGATGAACTACTATATGAACAATTAGGCTGCCTTTTGTCAAATTTCTCCAAAGACTTTTTTAGTACTTTTGGCTGCGTGCGTTCAAAGAGTCTTTGGCCTAATTTTTAAAGACTTTTATCTTAATTTTACTTGAATTTTCGTTAAGTTTTTACATCATAATATCTGTTTTAATGAGAAAAAAAAATAAAAATCAAATAAAATACATTAATAAAAACAAAATTTTTAGAAAAAAAATAAATTAAATTTATAAAAATCATATAAGATAGCGAAATTTAAGAGCCAAAAAACTATCTTTTTAAGGAAAAGACATTAAACTATAAATTTAGTTCAAACAACTTGTCTTGATGCTCGAGGAGAACTTTTGTAAGATCAAAAAATTCTATAAATTCGATCAAAGGCACCATTAGTATCACACTTATCAAGACAAGACCTCGATACTTTACCAAGAGAGTTGTTATAGTGCATCTCCGCAGTACACGGTGTAGTGGTCGATTCGACTGTCCATCTTGGCAATGGACGACTCGAGACTTTTAATCCGAGCAGAGTGAACGATTCACGATATATATGTGATCGGATTGAAATCTGAGTCGTCTATGCTGAAAAAACAATTGAATTGGTGCACTATAGATGTAGTACGCACAGGAGGTGCATCCGAGTCACCGACCCTGAGCCGGCTGTGACTTGGCAAATGCCGGCTGTGACTTGGCAAAATGAGTTCGGTCAATTGGCATTTGGCGCGTAAAGAGAGAGTAAAACTTGTCTGTGCCGGCAATGGGATCTCGTGACGTGTACATCTAGCGAGATTGGGCCCCACACGTTCTGGTCCAATTGCGTTCGTCGCCATGGATTTCGAGGGCAGTCCACGCTTCAAATTATGAGTCAACTCTAGCGAGCCCATTTTCCGGCATTTTGCAGTTGGCAATTAATTTGGTTCATCATTTCATTGGGTTGGAAATGTTTGACACGACACGTTAGCATTATATAAGCCCGATACGAGATTAGCGGATTAAGATTGATACTACTCCATTTCTTTTCACAGATACAAATATAACACGACGAGATAACACAAATATTATCTCCGATTCAATTAACAATTGTTTTTTTTCAGGAATTCGTACTTATTTTTTAATTGATTATATCTTATAATTTATAACGTTTTTATGTGGTTTTGAAAATATTATACTCCCTCCGTCCCATTTTCATTGTCTTTTTTTGATATTCGTGTCATTTTCAATCGCTTATATTTTCCAATGTGAATCTCCAAAAATATGCAATATGGATCTTATTTGATAGACTTCAATTTGTTCTATAATACAAAGATGTCAAATTCATGAAAAATATTGTAGATTGAAAGATATACGCAAGAGACAAAAAAGTGAAAAAGGAATAATGGACAATGAAAATGGGACGGAGGGAGTATTATATAGAACTAATCGAGATTTATCAAACAAGATTCATATTGGATATAAAATTCATTACCGATTTAAAAATATAACTAATTTTTTATCCGATTAAAATAGAACGAGAGATTATTAAATTAAAACGGAGGGAGTAATTAATAATCAAGCCGGCTACAGAGTAGCCTTGAAGTTAGCCTTTTCCATGTATGATTAGTTTGACGATATTCACACATTTAAACTTTTTAACTATAGAAAATTAAATCGTTCATAATGAGATAGTAAAAAGACTGACAGGAAGTGACATGATACAGTAATCATATATAAAAAGTAAACATGTGGAATTAGGTCCGAGAGAATCTGTTCACCAACCCAAGTGATGTATATAAGACACAAACACGACACTCCTGATTTAGTTGTTTGACATACGAGACATTAAATTATAGTTGCATTAAAGAGTATACTTGACAAATAGTGGTATTTCTGGATTTTAAATCAAGAAAAGAAAGTTTAATTTCCATAAAAAGTTATTGTGGAAGAACACTCAAATAAAAACAAGAACTAAAAAATCTAGATTAGGCATGTGTGGCGGATCCCGTAGTAGTATTTGTTTTAGTTGACGTCTAAGGGAGAACCAAACAATTAAACAGATACAAGTTTAGCATATTTAACCCCCACAGAGTCTACATAAAGTATAAATTAACAATAAATATGAAAATCTCCAACAGAAATAGGCTCATCTTTGCTGCTCTCATGAGTGGATGGATGAACATGGGCGCAATAACATGGAAATCTTTGCCAGTAGTTGATGTTTTAAGGCTTTGGATGTTTATTTCGGTGTATGTTCCTCGATTCTTCTCTTCTCAACTTCTCGTTTGGAAGTCTTCCCCCTCCGCCCTCTCTTCTTTCTTTCTTTTCCCCTCTTGTTTGGAAGTCTTCCCCCTCAGCCCTCTCTTCTTTCTTTCTTTTCCCCTCTTCTTTGTCCCTCAATGTACCCAATATCAAGTTTCCTTAATAAAATTTTTGCTGTTTCAAAAAAAAAAAAAAAAAAGGCTCATCTTTTAATTGTTAACGTATCCACACATTGGTTTGCCTCACGGTGGAGTGGTGGACATGCATGCTTGATAGTCAAGGTTTCAAATCTCTCTCCATTAGTAACCTGCAATGATAAATAATACTGCTGACAGAGTGGTGACCAAATTATCTTTGGCCAAGAAGTTGATTAATTTTCCCTCATAGACTTAGCAGGACGCAGGAGATAAATTAATTAAATCAGTCGAAATCCCACAAATTATTTACTATGTGGCAGAATTTCCTCTTCTTCTTCGGGAGTAGAATCGTCCTCAATCGATCTCAATAAATTCATTATTTTTAAGTTTAAATATTACAAATAAATACATATTTTTAAAAAGACTTGTCACTCGAAATCCTACAAATTATTTACTATGTGGCAGAATTTCCTCTTCTTCTTCTTCGCGAGTAGAATCGTCCTCGCTTTTAAGCGATTCCTCCAGCCGCTTCGCCCCCGTCGTGCCTCCGACTTTCTAGACAACCGCAGCCGCCAGGTCCTTGACGTCGAGACAAATTGCTGAAAAGAGCAGGGCGTGCACAAACAGGGGCACCAGAACCTCCTGATCATCTTTGCCCAAATATTCCGAGTAGCACCGCTCGAGATCGTCGCCCGCTTCTCCGGCTTCCGTGTTCGCAGTTCGCGTGTTTCTTGCATTGCTCGATCACAGTCGCGAGAGTCTTCCCGTCAACACCGGGCACGAGAATGGTGCGCCCCGACGACGCGCAGTCAACCTTGTCCCCGATCATGTTTCTGAGGTTTGAGCACATTGTCTCGACAGACTCTTCTAGCTCGAACGTCTGGCCGTCGGAACGTTGTAGGGCTAGGTTCTTCCGAGAAGACATGGCGGGCGTGTGCTGTTGTGCGTGAAAGAAAAGTGGAAAAGAAGACAGGGTTCTGTGCATGTGTATATACTAGGGTTTACCCATGCCTAAAGGCGTGGCTCGAATATTGTCAAAACCAAAAGCAACAAAGATAGCGAAGGCTCCACTCAACTGATACTACACATGAAAAAAACTTGTGAAGCAAAAAAAAAAGAAAAAAAGAACCACCTGAAGGACACGCATGTCTAAAGAGTATCACTCTATCTACTATTATTTTTTATTTTTTGGGGGGTTAAAAAAATGTGCAGTCACACGTATTTGATCTACCTTACCCTCTTTTTTTTTTTGCAAAAAATATGAGCAAAAAGTGCGAGAAATTAAATGTTGAAATGAGGAGCTAAAGTAGGCCCAGTTGTTAGGTGAATAGCCAAAAGGATAGTAAACAAAAGGTAAATGTATGTTTCTTTATATCATCTAGGCATTTTTACAAACACCTTGAATGCAATATAAAATTCATAGAGTTCCGAATGCCTGAAAAATTTTCAAACCTGAAAAAATAAACAACTGCTAATTGGTATAAAAAAAAACTAAGGTCAAACCCCCATATTTTAGGGGGTTAAAAAAACCCCTAAGAATTTACTGTCGTTAGGATGAAATAGCTTTGAATGTTGAGAGGATGAGCCAAATTAGGCTCAGCTATTCGATGAATGACTGAAAGGAGAGTAAACGAAAGGTGGTTGCATATTTTTTATTCTATTTAGGTATTCTTACAAAAACTTTGAATGCAATATAAAATTTTTAAAGTTTTGTATTACTTAAAAAATAAAAAGGTATGTTTCCCTTTTTCCCATTTTATTAGCTAACACAACAATTCCATAAGTTTCAAATTTTCTTACGTTTTTCACTCACAATCAAACTTCTACTAATAATATGATTTCCCAACCCAATATCAACTTCATCTAAAATTAGAAGATATAGTGATTTCAGATAATCCAATTGGGGCTATAAAAAAAATTAAGGAATGTGGAATCTGCAGAGGGGCTGCTAATGGAAGAACTTCAGGGGCAGAGGTCGTCAATGGTGCGAAGATGTGTTTGATATGTTGTATCTCTAAGCTACGCAGACACACACGGAGAGAGAGAGAGAGAGAGAGAGAGAGAGAGAGAGAGAGAGAGAGAGAGAGAGAGAGAGAGAGAGAGAGAGAATTAGGAAACCTCAAAACTCAATTCAGCCGTAGGATTATAAGGGTAATTTTGGGCCCTTGGATTTATGTAGACATAAGATTCAAAAACACTTCTCCCTTATTATGTAGATAGTGTGTATCGCATGTGGTGAAGTTCTTGTCTGGGGTGGATTCGGAATGAGGAATAATTTGGAAACTTGTTCTCGATCGGTATGGAAACGGAAGCCAATAATTATGGTAGTCGTGGCCCATAAGGCTGTAAACTAGCCGAGCCCAGTTTGGTGAGCTCGAGCTCAGCTCGTTTACTGAACAAGTCAAAAACTTAAGCTCAAACTCGATTCAAGCCTTAACAAGCTGAGCTCAGTCTTTTACTAAGCGAGCCTCTTTAATTAAGTCGAGCCATCCTTAATGAGCGGAGCTTGAGCTCATTTACTAAACGAGCAAAAAATTTGAGCTCGAGCTTGACTCATTTAAACTTTAACGAGCCGAGCCCCAACTCTATTATAAATTACACATCTTTTGTATGTGGGGGGAGTACCTAAATGTGTTGTAAATAAGGATTCTATGGTACTATGTGATGGTGTCCTAAGACTACTACTGAGTAATTACTTGAATAAGGGACTAGGGAATTTGCATAATTGGAGCGGAAAAACGGTTAACAACAAAATAATATAGCAATCCCTCTATGGCTCTATCCCAAATTTTGTGTACCCGTACGAAAAATCGTGCAATTTTAAGATAATAAGTGCTTTCGTGAGTTCTTGAAATTTCTTTGCATCGTAGTATTATACTACTCATGTCATGAAGTACTTTAATTTGCTGAAAAAAATAAATCAAAAAATAATATGTGAAAGTATTTTTTTTATTCAAAGATTACACGACTTATTAGAGAGGGCAAGCAATTAGGGATGGAGGAGTTAAGTGAGTCCATGGCCCCACCATTGGTGCCGTTCTGATAATTCCATATGTTTATTTTGTGTGTGATTATAACAAAAAGCAAAGAGTAAATTGATTTTAGATTTCAAAAACAGTTAGTATTTATTTTTCTTAAATATGTAATCAACAAATTTTGAAATTAATGGGATTAGTAGATCGAAGCTTAAAAACAGCTACAATTTGATTTTGTTAGAAGTCAGAGTTTCGGAAGTACTTTTCAAATTAAATTTAAAAATCTGAGTAATGTAAAATTGAATTTATAAATTTTTACAGTAAATACTAAAAACTTTTGCTTCATCTTAATCTTATAATTTTCCAACAATAGAAAATCTATTTGTCGTTTATTTTTTTGATAAGCGAATCATGTTTGGGCTAAGCTTGCGTACACATCGATTAATTCTAGAGCTCTGGGGTTAACAAACAAACCCGCCGGTAACCCTAAAGTTTGGAAGTTTTGGACTCTGTGAAATTCGAACGTGCAACCTCATTAAATTTCCCTTCTCAATGTATCATTTGTCAAGTTCTAATACTCCTT
Organism: Rhododendron simsii; assembly: GCA_014282245.1. Lineage (NCBI taxonomy): Eukaryota > Viridiplantae > Streptophyta > Magnoliopsida > Ericales > Ericaceae > Rhododendron > Rhododendron simsii. Next base: position 27,823,849 of record CM024961.1, read on the forward strand.
TGTCGCCGATTAAAAAAAAAAAACTCATGAAAGACAAACATTACTTTAATTTTCTCAATCTCACAAGGCCAAAGCGCGGCTGAAAACCTAGGGTTCCCTTATCGCCCAAATCGCATAGGGTTTTAGCCCATCTATATAATATGACAGGGTGGTTTTTGAATCCCCTAAATTGTCTCCTATATTTTGGACCCTAGGATCGGTACACATTTTTCCGACGGCTGAGATTACATGGTAGAAAACCGAGGGATAAATTGAATTTTTACCAAATCCTGATTTGTTGTGAGGGTAAAAAAAAAAAACTTGATTGGGACTTAAAGATTTCTGAAATTTCCGTTTACATGATTTCAAAATTTCCTGCATGAGAGTCCCCATTTACATGATTTCCGAAATTTCCGAAATTGCCTATTGTAGTTGATTGGTTAGACATTATTCAGTTATGGACTTAAAGATCCATATTTACCGATTGTATTGATTTTCGAAATTTCTGAAATTACCGATTGTAGGTTGATTTGGGTGGAATTAAAGACTTGATTGTAAAGACTTATTAGGAAATGCCAACACATTCAATTCAATCACATTCAATACCAAAATAAAAAAAGAAGAAGAAAGATTCATTAGGAAAACTTTTCAAATTGCAAAATAAAGGAAAGATTCAATTACATTAAATTTGATTTACCCGACGCCGCTGCTATGCACGGTTTTGTTACATTCATATACAAAACTTCCGAATTTAAAAAAAGAAAGAAAGAAGGAAAGATTCATTACGAAAACAGATTGAAAGATTCAATTACATTCAACTTTAGGTTGGTAAATCATTTCCTAATTAGTAATTACCAACCATTTTGAAGATATCAATAATTTAATTACCAATCATTTCTTAATTACCCGACGCAACTGCTAAGCTCTGTATTAATGAATTTGGAAATCATAGCGCTCCTCATTTCGAAGATAGTTCCCATCTTCGGAAGCACGCCTCGGTAGTTCCCATCACTTCGAAGATACTTACCCAACGCTGCTGCTACCAACCATTTCAAGTTAGTTGGTTTTACATTGTTCCGCAGCGCTGCCGCTATTTCCGGTTCCATTCTTCCTTCTTCATTTGTTTTTTTTGGGTAAGTATATCTTCGTTGTTTTGGTGTCCCGTTCACATGATGAAGAGTGAGAATGTTAATCCTAATATTTTCCGACGCAATCGATTTTCGAAAACTATCAATATGTCACCCCAATACTGAAACATCCAAAGAAGCACGCCGTGTTAGATTAGGAATCGTACACAACAAAAAGCTTATTCGTACGTGAAGGTACTAATATCCACCATCCAATACTTATTTTTCAACAAAACGCTTAACCGAGGGAGTGTACCGCTCAAGTACTGAGGGAGAGCACCACATGGTAAGAATTTTAACTGCATGGTTTGTGAACATAGGGACGCATGATTTTTTTTCCAGTGGTTTCAAGAAAAAATATGAAAAAGTAGCTATTTCTATTATCATTGTATAATAGTAGTTTACCAGTCAACTTGAAGGTTTGGTGGTTGTGCTTTGACAAGGTAAATAATTGAAATATTTTGACGGCATGGATAAAAAAGGGGTTTCAAATGAAATTTTATTTTCCTGCCAATGAATTTGAGTATTCTGCTTTGTTTCTATTTAGTTGGAGAAATTCAAAGCAAGTATTGTATCTAATTTCAAATTTTAATGAATCAATCTGACTAATAATCCGGAAGTTTCCATAGTTAGATACCGTAGATTGGCTCAGATTGATTTCATCTGACGGTTGAGAGTGATTTTTTCAGTTTTTGGAAATGATTTTTTAAGCTTCATTGGCTTGATTATAATGACAAATCTATAATAACAGATTTGAATCTTTGTTTCCCTTTGACTGCCGATTTTTTTGAGTAATGATTTTTAATGCCGATTTTTGGTAATGATTTTTGAAAGCTTAATTGGGTAATAGGATAGAATAGCTCACTGATGATATACACCCCATAATCCAACCGATCCAGACCCCAGAGAACCCCATCTTATGCATAATGGCTTCCACAAAACCCCACTCAACTCTATCATAAGCCTTGCTCATGTCTAATTTCATTGCAACAGACCGGTTACCCCCATATCTTTGGTTCTTCATGTAGTGCAACGCTTCTTGAACAAGAATAATGTTATCTGAAATCATCCGTCCACCTACAAAAGCACTCTGACTGTTACTAATAATCTCTGGCAAGAAACGCTGAAGCCTATTAACCAAGACTTTAGCCAACACCTTATACACTGAGTTACATAAGCTAATGGGACGCAACTGCCCCATATTCATAGGACACTGAACTTTAGGGATCATAACAATGTGTGTATGATTTATACTACGAAGAACAATGTGTGCAGGAAAGAAGGGGACTTTGGAATGAATTGCTTGATATAGCTAAGTCTGAGCCTCTTGATTGGCTGGTGGGAGGGGATTTCAACGCTATTACTCATGTAGATGAAAAGTTGGGCGGAGCTGTTCGTCAGGATTGGGAGTTGACTGATTTTCAGGGCTTTATTCGGGACAGCAACCTCATTGATTTGGGTTATGTTGGATACCCATTCACATGGAATAACAAGAGATCTGGCCGCAATAATGTGCGGGTACGATTGGACAGGTTTCTAGCTAGCCCAAGTTGGAGGATTCGGTTTCAGAATGCGATGGTTTGGCATCTTAAATCTGGAGGGTCAGACCATTGTCCAATCTTTCTGGATACTTCAGCTCCAGTGGAGAAATTCAAGCAGAGGTTTATCTTTGATAGTCGTTGGGGTGATAATGAAGAGTGTGGTTGTATTGTGAAAAGGGCGTGGGGCTCTCAAATTCAAGGGTCTAAGTGGTACCAAGTACAAGGGAAAATTAAGGCTTGCCGTGTGGGTCTTTTACAGTGGAGGAGGCAACATAATGGCAATTCCCGACACAACAAGGAGGTGTTAGGAGCCAAGCTACAACACCTCTTTGAATGTTCTGACTTTGACGGCGAGGAGTATAATCATACAGAATCGCTTCTTAAAAAAGCAGTTCGAGAAGAGGAAATTTATTGGAGGGACAAGGCTAGAACGACTTGGTTGAAGGCTGGGGATAAAAACACTGCCTTTTTCCATGCCCAAACTGTTCAGAGGCGTAATCAGAATCGATTGTTTGGTCTTGAGGATGCTTCTGGGGCTTGGAGAGATGGGAGTAATGCAGTAGCTGAGGTCGCGCTTGACTATTTTCAGAACATTTTTACTTCGGAAGGGGTGAATAATGTGGAATCAGTTCTAGGGTGTGTGGACCAACGTGTTTCAGCAAGGATGAACAGGTTTCTGGTTCGACCTAGTTCTTATAATGAGGTGAAGAGTGCGATGTTTGATATGCCTTCTGGAAAGGCTCCGGGACCGGATGGGATGAGTGCGGGGTTTTTTCAAAAGTATTGGCAAGTAGTTGGACCGGCCATTGTGGATGCTGTTCGTAGCTTTTGCCATTCGAGCGGAAAAAAGGTTAACAACAAAATAATATAGCAATCCCTCTATGGCTCTATCCCAAATTTTGTGTACCCGTACGAAAAATCGTGCAATTTTGAGATAATAAGTGCTTTCGTGAGTTCTTGAAATTTCTTTGCATCGTAGTATTATACTACTCATGTCATGAAGTACTTTAATTTGCTGAAAAAAAATAAATCAAAAAATAATATGTGAAAGTATTTGTTTTATTCAAAGATTACACAACTTATTAGAGAGGGCAAGCAATTAGGGATGAAGGAGTTAAGTGAGTCCATGGCCCCACCATTGGTGCCGTTCTGATAATTCCATATGTTTATTTTGTGTGTGATTATAACAAAAAGCAAAGTGTAAATGGATTTTAGATTTCAAAAACAGTTGGTATTTATTTTTCTTAAATATGTAATCAACAAATTTTGAAATTAATGGGATTAGTAGATCGAAGCTTAAAAACAGCTACAATTTGATTTTGTTAGAAGTCAGAGTTTCGGAAGTACTTTTCAAATTAAATTTAAAAATCTGAGTAATGTAAAATTGAATTTATAAATTTTTACAGTAAATACTATCAACTTTTGCTTCATCTTAATCTTATAATTTTCCAACAATAGAAAATATATTTGTCGTTTATTTTTTTGATAAGCGAATCATGTTTGGGCTAAGCTTGCGTACACATCGATTAATTCTGGAGCTCTGGGGTTAACAAACAAACCCGCCGGTAACCCTAAAGTTTGGAAGTTTTGGACTCTGTGAAATTCGAACATGCAACCTCATTAAATTTCCCTTCTCAATGTATCATTTGTCAAGTTCTAATACTCCTTTGTCACTGATTAAAAAAAAAAAAAAACTCATGAAAGACAAACATTATTACTTTAATTTTCTCAATCTCACAAGGCCAAAGCGCAGCTGAAAACCTAGGGTTCCCTTATCGCCCAAATCGCCTAGGGTTTTAGCCCATGTTATTATGTTATATGGAGTGCAATACCCAGATTTAATCAAGCCATACTTACTAAGATCACGAACACAACAAATTTACTACAATAATAATTAATACAATGATCAAACCCTGATGTTTAAAAACTCAGATATGAATTATCAATAAACTTGAAAAGAATATGAAACAATTTAAAAGAAATCCGAATTCATAATCGCGTCGAATTACATTATACGAAAATCACCTAATTCCTGAACAAAAACAAATTAATGTTCCAAATCCTAAAACTCATTGCTAGTTAAATTCCATAAAACAAATTACTAGAAAAACAAAATTAAAATACGCAAGAATTGAAGCACAATGAAAAATTAAAAAATCACTCGAAAGCCCACGCATTCGCCTTACGAACTTCCTCTTCTTCCTCGGGAGTAAAATCGTTGTCAATGTTGAACGTCTTCCTGATCTGCTCAGGCGTCTTCCCCTTGATCATGTCGGCGACTTTCTGACAAGTCGCTTCCAGCAGTACCCTGACGTCGAGGTAGTTGGCGGCCAAGATCAGGCGGTACAGAACCGCCTGGTCTACGTCCAAGAACTCCGTGTCGTACGTTTTTAGGTCGCTTTCGGATTCCGAGTCCGTGTGCTTCTGGCAGTACTCCATCACCATGGCTAGGGTCTTCCCGTCCACGTTGGGCACGGGAACGGTGCTGGACGCGCAGTCGTCCTCGATCATGTTCTTGAGCGTCGTGGATTGGGCCGCGACAGAAGCTCTGATCTCGAACACCTCGCCGTCGGAGCTCTGCAAGGTAATTAGTTTCTCCTCCGAAGACATGGCTGTGGTTGTTTTGATTGAAAACGAATCGATCGATCGATAGCACGAAACAGGAGTGGTACGTATTTGGAGTGATATGGAGAAGAACGGGGGGTTTCTGATACTATATATAGCAGAAGGCGGGGCGGGGGAAGTACTTGTCCTTGTTGGAGGAGGATTTGGATTTGGGAAGTCGGAAATTAAGCTTCCTAATTTGAATTGTGACAGGAATCGGAATTGGAAAACTTCTGCCCCAGGGAAACACGCTTTTAGAAAGAGATAGAGATACCAAATTCGGTTACGGTTTTATCGAAATGCAATGGCGGAAAAGATCAAGTGCTCTTAATGATTTTCGAAAAAGATGTGGACTTGTTTTTTTGATATGCAAAATTAATTAATTTCATTCTTCTTGAAAGCTATAGAATAAAATCAGCATAGATACAGTACGAGAAAAAAAAATGCATTGAGCAATTTCTTCTCATGAGATCTTAACTTACTATTTCACTCCGCAATTTTGATAATAGTCTTGTTAGCAAGACCCAGACTACTCCTAATGTTTGAACCACCCCCGACTCATCACAAGCCGAAGCAAAATTAACTAAATGGAACCTAATTGGGCCAATCCCATTTGCATTGGGCCGCCCACACCAACCAAAAGCCTTAGCAACACTAGCCCTCCGCCACAGCGCCGCACCTCGCCACCACTGCTTGCCTCCCCTTCCAAACCAGCAACCCTAGCCCTCTGCCGCTGCTCCTGACTTGGAGGATGATGATGAATTCGAGAAAGATGCCTATGATCTCTCTCACTTGGAATTTTATGTTTTAAATTTTGTGTCCTTCGGTGCGTCCTTTCGGTTTTGGTTTTGCTCTTTTGGCTTATGTGGTGGTGGTAGTTTTTTTGGTTTTTTTTTTAGCGGGTGTTCGATGTTTTAGTTGGTATCAGATACCTTTTTTTTAGTGTGGTTTTCGGATAGCCTGTTAGCCGTTGTGCATGTGATTCTTTTAATCTTTGTTTCCTTTCAAAAGGTTAATAAAATCATTTTTTGTCGATAAAAAAGACGGTATCGTTTTTCAGTTATGTACCAATATTATCTACTAAAATGTGTACTTATATGTATAATATGTTTAAAACTTAATTAAAATGCTAAAAAAATTCAACCAACATGAAAATATATCCGAAACAAAAAAGCAATACTAGTAGTTATGATTATCATAAAGGCTCAAATAAGAAACACAGTATAGTTTTTTTAAGTACGTACAAAAGACTCAATTATGGAATTGCCTCCTGAAAAGATAATTAAAAACAGTATGATCGGTTCCGTTCCGTAATCACCAGCTGATAACGACCGAAGCAAAATTAGAGGGTAGGGTACCATTTGTAGACAAAAAAAAGTACATACCGGTCAGTACTGAATGATAATCATATACACTATAGATCTAATTCGAAAAATCTATCACGTGCAAGTAAAACGTTTTTCCTTTCGATGGTCGGCTCTCGAATAATCTATACCATATTGCCTATTAAGAAAAAAATATCTAACCATATTTCATGGAGGTCCTGCACAATCACCATAGACTCAGCAAATCAATGGATTTACATTTTTATTTTAACAGAATTTTTTTAATTACTCAATGGATTAATTTTCATGAACAAGTTTTTCTTTTTTTTTCTTTTTCCCGGTGATGATATGAACAAGCATTGTATGAAAAGATAAAAACCTCAAACGAACTCCGCAGAAGAGTTAAACCTAATTACTGGTAACGAAATCTGTAATCCTTTAAAAAGAATCACTACAGTTAAATTTTTTTTAATCAAAAACTGAGTTATTAACAATAGTTTCTTTGTGCTTTCGGGCACAGGCAAACCGTAGTTGACCATATTTTATGAAACTTCTGAATAGTTGACAAATTGGAAGAAATTAACAATAGTTTTCATGGATTCGCAATATTGTTCCTATAGATTAAAACTAAAAGAATCACGCAAATGAGTTAAATATTATCACTAGCTATGAACATAACATTGACTTCAAAAAAATTCCTTTTGCTGGGGGGAAAAAAAAAGCAAAAAAAAAAAAAAACTATTCATTCCTCCTCTAAAAAAAAAAGAGTAAAATATTATTACTATTAAATTTAATTATCATCAAGGAAATCCTTCAAAAGCCCAGTTGTTCTCCTCTCGAACCGCGGCTTCTTCCTCAGGGGTATAATCATTCTCGACATTGAACAGCTTACGGACCTCCTGATGCGGCATGTCCTTGATCATATCCGCGATTTTCTGAGCCACGACATCCAACAACCCCTTGATTTCCAAGAAATTCGCAGCCAACACCAGATGAAACAGGGCACCGAATTCCAAGTCCTTTAAGAATTCCGAGTCGAAGCTATTTAGTTCCTCTTGTTTCGAAGAAGAAGCGTTCGCGTGCTTCTTGCAGTAGTCGAGGACTTGGGCTAGGGTTCTGGCGTCGATTTTGGGGAGAGGGATGACGTCGGCGGAGGAGCAGTCGGAGTCTAACATGGTTTGGATTAGGGTGGATTGGAAGGCCACGTGCTTTTCGACGAGGAATTCCTCGCCGTCTGATGATTTTAGGGTTAGCTTCTCGTTGTTGTTGTCGGTCGAGGAAGCCATGGCAATGAAAGATAGAGAGAGAAGATCTGGAAAATCGAGGTTTGGGTTTTTTTGACGAGGCAAATCCTATTCTACTACTAATCTCGGGGTTGAGGCTGAAAGAAGGTTTGGGTTTATGGATATATATAGAGGGTAGTAGAATATTAGGGTTTCATGCACATCCATTTGTGCATGCATGGAATTGAATTGATTGGAAGCGTTAAACCGACTTTATTATAAACCCTAGTGGGCTAGGGGGCAAAGCTTACGTTGTGATCAAGTATTTCCTCTTTGTTTCGTGGTTATTTACTGGACCGGGGATTGGTGTTGTGTACATTCGAACCATCTGTTTCGGCAATCAATGATCAGGATTGCTAAGACGGTTGGAAACTTGGACAGTTGAGATGACGTACAACACCGAGTAATCCGGACTATTAATTGTAAAGACGGACGATCCGAATGTGCACAGCATTGTACCAGAGCTTAGGACTGATTAGGTTACCCATTTTATGTGGGAGTATTTAATTTTCAAATGAAAAAATGTAAAACTAGTAAAATACGTAAAATCATAATAATCTTTTAATTATTACTACTAAAATTCTTTGTCTATTTCATACTTGTTGCTGAGCGGGAGAATAACTCAGACTTTTTTTTTTGCTCGGCAAAACAAAATTTTATAACACTCGAAAGGTTACATTGAGGGGAGGGGGGTTGAGGAGCACAAATGCTCAAACTCAACCAGGGGAAGGGGAGACGCAAATCCTCCAGCAGAAGGTTGAAAGATTCACGCCCAGCTAATTACAATTTTAACGAATGGATACCATCCAAAAACCTTTTGAAATCCTCCACTGAGTACATCTTAATATTGAATTTGACCTTGATCCACATAGCCACCCTAAATTTAATTGGCTTATCTACTTATTTGGTCCTTATAAATTAGTCTCAGTTTCATTTTCGTCCTTGTAAATTTTTGTGTTTTAATTTTACCCTTACAGTTTATGACGGGTTTCAATGTTACCCTTTTTGTCAATAAGTGGATGGAAATAGCTTAGGTGGCTAACGGAGGCTGATAAATGACTCTAATAACCTTGTCCTTTTTTTTTTTTTTTTTGGAACCTGTACAGTCTACCCCCTCTCTACAACAAAAATTCTACTAAAAATTTGTAAAAGAGGAAAAGGAAACCCAGTTGGGTTCTTCCCTCTATTGTTCTCTCTTTCCCTTCTCGTATTCTCTCCCTCTCTCTTTCCATTATGTATTTATACAACATATAACGAATACAACCCACACACATAGATATAGACTATACCCATATATATCACGCACACATGCACAATACCTCTTTTCTCTCTCTATCCCGTACTGTCTCAACTGAATCTCTTTCTCCCTCTCTTTCTCTCTCTCTCTCTCTCTCTCTCTCTCTCTCTCTCTCTCTCTCTCTCTCTCTCATCCCCTCTCTGCTATTAAGCCAAGGTTATGGCCGCCAGTTGGACTCCGTTGCAGGAATGAGGAACCCAGTTTTTGAACATTAGTGATTTTGAGTCTAATTTGTGAAAATTGTTAACCCTCTTTTTTATCATCGGAAAAAAATGCAATTGATAGGAGATAGAGGTAAGACCCATTTGCTTAAAATTACAATTGAGATAGGGAAAATGATAGACCCATTTGGTTAAAATTGTCGTTGATTGGAAAACAAGGTAGACCCATTTGGTTAAAATTGCAATTGAATGGGAAAAAAGGTAGATCATTTGGTTAAAATTCTGATTGATGGGGAAAAAGATAAGCCCATTTGATTTGAATTGTAATTTGCTGCAATTGATAGGGGAAACAAGGTAGCCATGGTTGCTGTTGATGGAAGTGTGGTGGTTGAGGGAGTGAAGAGTGGAGGGTACTAATATATAGATTTTTGTGATTTGGAAATGTCCGAAATGTTGGTGTAAAAGGTAAATGTAATTAGAGAAAAAAAATATTAGTAGAATTTTTGTTGTAGAGAGGGGGGCACACGTTTAAAAAAAAAAAAGACAGGGGTATTGGAGTCATTTATCATCATCAATTAGCCACCTAAGAAATTTCCATCCACTTATTGACGGAAAGGGTAACATTGGAACCCGTCATAAACTGCAAGGGTAAAATTGAAACAAAAAATTTTATAAGGACGAAAATGAAACTGAGACTAATTTATAAGGACCAAATAAGTAGATAAGCCATTTTTTATATCCACCACCTCCTCCGCTCTTGCAGTCACATTCTTAAAAATACACTCATTCCTCATCATCCAAATGGACCAAATTGTTGCATAAAAACAAGCTTCCCAAATTTGCTTTTCCAAGTTGCGAATGCTATTGTCGAACCACCAACACAAGAGATCCGCTATCGAAAACGGGCAAACCCAATTGGTATGCCACCAATCCATAATTTGAGACCAAACGTACCAAGAGTATTTTTTTTCTTTACCATCGTCTTTTTAGTTGTTTTCTCTTAATCAATTTTCATTGCATTTGGGTCATTTTTTTTTTGGATTAATCAATCGTCTTGATTAACGGAATGTAAGAAGTAAAAAAATTATGACCAAGAGACGCAATAAGGTCAATAAATATGAAAAACGCTAGAAAAAGACATTTTGCACTCTCTTTTAATGTCTTTACCTTCGTCTTACATGAAAGTTTTTAAACTTTGGTTTCCATTTGCCAAGATGAATATTGATTAGCCAAAAAATTATGGCAAAAAACTGAACAAAAACCGGTAACTTAAAGCAAAAAAATACCGACTATCTTTAAGTGAAAATTAATTTAGGCCAAACTCACTCTTATTTGCTTAGTTGTTACTCCATCCATCCTATATATTTTGTTTACTTCTGTGTCATTTTAATCTAAACAAATAATTCAAACATTTTTGCACGTTCTAAATTACACATTGATATGTCTTGAACGTGGAAAAAATTCAAACAATTCTTTCAAAAAGTAGTTTATTTTTGAAGGTCAAATGACCCGATCTAGTGGAGAACAAATAAAACAGGACAGAGGGAGTAATTACATAAACGGAATTTGAAAACCTGTTCTAATTGAGTCACAACACCGTTGTCTATGCCGAGCTAAAAAAAAAAAAAACACCGTTGTCTATTGTGCTTTACTGCCTTACATATCAGCCTCATTCTTGGCTTAAAAAATGACACAAATTGTTCATTTTGCTTGCCTCGTCATGTTTTTTTTAGGTAATCAACCCTCATCAAGTTTGTTGCCTACAACAAAATAACATTCATTGAACAGGGGAAGAATCCTTCCGTTGACAAAATAAAAAATAATGAGAAAGCACTTGAAGAAATATGGTTTTGTCACGTTTGTCTCGTAATTTTATCTTGAATTTATATTAGCTCTTAATTTTTTCAAGATTAATGCGTTTATCGTCCCTTTACACTTTGCGCGATGGTCCGATGGACTTGACAAGGCAATAAAATTTTCATGAACGAGCTTTTCTTTTTTCCTTGATGATATGTACAAGCATTGTATGAAAATATTAAAACCTCAAAAGAATTCAGCAGAAGAGTTAAACCGTGGAGTAACGAAATCTGTAATCCTTTAAAAAGAATTACTACCATTAAAACTGAGTTATACCAAAAAATTTATCATACGACAACTACGATTTTTTTTTTTTTTTTCCTTTTGGCCTAATATGATGTTTTTATTTATTTATATTTTGCAAACGGTTTGGTTATTGATTCTTATCAATAAGACAAAGAAAATAATACACACAATAGACTATTTCAATACTAAGCTGGTACATCAAAAAAGCAAAAAGAGGGTCAAACCACTCGCTTCATGATGTTGATACATGAAGAGAGAGAAAGACTCAAGATAAACACATCCAACAAAAAGTTGAATGGAACCCAAAAACTCCACTTTCTCAACCTTATTTAAGAACAAATTAACCAATTTTACGCAAAAACAAAATAAAACCAGAAGAGAACCAAAATGTACACCATAATTCATGGAGGTAGGGATTAGGGGTTAGGGTCTGGGCTTGGCCCTCTTTGGGCTGGGCCTTGGCCCTTTTCTAGTGTTTGATCTTAAATTTCTTTATCTGGGCTTTTAGGCAATGAGTGTGGGCTTTGTCCAAACGGGTTTTCCATGTTTGATTTCTTTCCAAACTTGAAGATTAGGTCTCGGATGGATATAGAATTACTCTTAGCGTTGTAGATTCTTTAGGTCTTGGCCTAGGATTTTGACATCGTCATCCCTTGCTCCGATTAATCGTTGTGATATTTTTAAAAATTAATGAATTTTTTTTGCCTTTAAAAAAGAATAATTCATGGAGGTAATGCACAATCATGCACCATGGACTCCCTAATTAATCATAAATCAACAGATTAATTTTCATGAACATGCCTTGTTTGAAAAGATTAAAAACTCAAAAGAACCACGCAAAAGAGTTAAACCTAATTCATTATAAACACGAGATCGACTCAAACCAACTGATTTCTTATATCATCCACTCTTATATATCCACCTCCTCTAAACCCAATTCGGATTACACAAATCTTTAATCCCTCAAGAATCTGAAACTAATTTGGAGTACTGCAATTCATGAAAAAATGGAGCGCAAAAATTGTTCAATACCAAAAAAATAATAAAACCAAACAAATTAACCAGAAGAGAAATCAAAATCTACACCGTGTCCATGGAAATTATTGCTAATCGCCATGGACTCAACAAATTAACAATCGTTTTCTCCATGGATTCGCATTGTTCGAATAGATTAAAACTAAAAGAATCACGCAAATGCATAAGTTAAATATTATCACTAGCTATTAAACTTCAAAAAATATTAATTTGTATTTTTTTTTTTGCTCGGAAAAAATATTAATTAGTATTACTATTAAATTTCCTTTCCTTTCTTTTTTCTTTTTTTCTTCCCATAAGTTCCAAAGAACCCTAAACCTAATTATCATCAAGGAAATCCTTCAAAAGCCCACTTGTTCTCCTCTCGAACCGCGGCTTCTTCCTCAGGCGTATAATCATTCTCGACATTGAACAGCTTACGGACCTCCTGATGCGGCATGTCCTTGATCGTATCCGCGATTTTCTGAGCCACGATATCCAACAACCCCTTGATTTCCAAAAAATTCGCGGCCAGCACCAGATTAAACAGGTCGCCGATATCCATGTCCTTCAAGAATTCCGAATCGAAGCTATTTAGTTCCTCTTGTTTCGAAGAAGAAGCGTCCGCGTGCTTCTTGCAGTAGTTGAGGACTAGGGCTAGGGTTCTGGCGTCGATTTTGGGGAGAGGGATGACGTCGGCGGAGGAGCAGTCGGAGTCTAACATGGTTTGGATTAGGGTGGATTGGAAGGCCACGTGCTTTTCGACGAGGAATTCCTCGCCGTCGGATGATTTTAGGGTTAGCTTCTCGTTGTTGTTTTCGGTCGAGGAAGCCATGGCAATGAGAGATAGAGAGAGAAGATCTGGAAAATCGAGGTTTGAGTTTTTTCGACGAGACAAATCGTATTCTACTACTAATCTCGGGGTTTATGGATATATATAGAGGGTAGTAGAATATTAGGGTTTCATGCACATCCATTCGTGCATGCATGGAATAGAATTTGATTAAACCGACTTAATTATAAACCCTGGTGGGCTCGGGGCCAAAGCTTACGTTGTGATCAAGTATTTGTTTTCTTTGTTTTGTTGTTATTTATTTACCAAAGCTTAATTTGGTTACCCATTTTATTTATTTATGTATAGAGTATTTATTTTTTGAAAGAAAAAAAATGTAATACTTAGTAAAGCACGCAAAATTACAGTAATCTTTTTATTTTTGCTAAGCGTAGTCTTTTAGTTGAAACTAAAATTGTTTGTCTATTTTGCAGTACTTGTTGTTGTGAGGAATATTGTTATGTAAGTGCCGTTGGGTTTTATCAATGTATTACATCTCACTTTTGTCAAAAAATAAAATAAAAAGAGAGATAGTAACTCAGACTCCCCCCTTTGCCTTAAATGCATGTACAAGTTTTTTTTTTTACTATCATTTTTTTGGTTGTTTTCTCTGAATCAATTTTTATTGTATGTGGGTATTTTTTTGAATTAGTCATTCATCTTGATTAACGGAATGTAAGAAGTAAAAAAATTATGACCAAAAGTCTCAAAAAGGTCAGTAAATATGGATATTTTTTTTGAAAAAGACAGTTTGCACTACTAACTTTTAGTGTTTTTAGCAACATCGTATATGAACTTTATTTAACTTTGGTTTTCATTTACCAAGATGGATGATTAGCTAAAAAACTATGACAAAAAGCTAAAAAACAGTAACTAAAAGTAAAATAATGCCGACTGTCCTTAAGTAAAAATTAATTTAGACCAAACTCACTCTTATTTTCTTAGTTGTTGCACCCTTCGTTCCATTTTGTTTGATTCCATGTCATTTTGATCTTAAAAAAAGAGAGGTGTTTTTGAGAATAAATTTTCAAACTTTTTTGCATTGTTCAAAATTACACATTGAGATCTTTTGAACGTTATAAAAAAAATTCAAACAACTATTTTGGGAAGTAGTTTGTTTTCAAAGGTCAAATGACGTGGTCTCTGGTAGATAACAAACAAAACAAGACAGAGAGAGTAGTTAAATAAATAAACGGGATTTGGAAATCTGTTCTAATTGAGTCACAACAGCGCCTGTCCATTGGGTATATGGTACACTCTTTTAAGAGGTGTGTATTATAGACTTTCCCGTCATTTATTATTAGGCTATTAGCCTCATTCCTGGCTTAAAAACTTATCCAAATTGCCCCGTCAAGTTTTTTTCTTTCAACAACCAACCCTCATCAAGTTTTCGGAAAGGATGATGTTATGATATCCCCGGTTATTTTGGAGACACTGTAATTTTTGACATAACCTCACTATTACAAGCATAACCAAGACCAATGATATGTATAACCAAGGCCTTACAAATGCATAACCCCCAAAATTCCGAGAATTTTCTGGGGATTTTGGAGGTTATGCCTTTGTAAGACATTGGTTATACATATCATTGGTCTTGGTTATGCTTGTAATGGTATGTTATGCCAAAAATTACGGTGTCCCCAAATGGTGGGTAGACATCATGGCATTTCCCTTGGGGGATGATCCAAAAGCTTCAAGTCACACTTCTACTATACTTTCAAAAAATGTTAATCATGTATTGGAAAACGTTATGCCTCTCAGTAGTAAATATTACGCTTCTTAACGGTAAATGTTATGTCTCAGGTCACACCCTTTATAGGTGCTATGCCTATTGGCTAAAATGTTGCGACAATGTTATGCCTCTCGGTGAAAATGTTATGCCTCTCGGTGAAAATGTTACGCCTCTCAATGGTTGGTGCATATCGTACCCCCCAAATGGTGGTGTGTATTGTAGCATTACCCGTTTGGGTTAGGTTTCTTTTTTGTACTTATTGTAAGTTCTGGGCTTTTAGGTCCTTAGGTAATATGGATTTTGTCCCAATAGGTGTTTTGGGTCTTGTCCCAACTGACTATACTTTCCAACCAGGTTGGAATCCCCTTTCTTCTTAATAAAATGTTACTTTTGCTGATTAAAAAAAAAGGTTGTTGGTCATTTTAGGATTTATGGCTTCTAAGGGTATCCCATCCATATTCTCCCCTCTTCTTTTCTTATGAGCCACTTTGCTGCAAATCCACTCTAGTTCCATCCTGAACTCCGCTTGACCCATCCTCTTGGATTTTCTTTTATCTTTTTGACCAACCAAAATATGCAGATAATATATACTCCGTGTAAGAAAACATTACAACAAAAGAAGATACTATCGGTCCGAATTTACAGAGAAAACAAAATACAACAAAAAAACAAACAAAACAAAACAAAAGCCCCCTGGAGCCAAGATGCCGGAGTTAAACCCATCAATCACACTCGTGAAAGGAGATTGGAGTGCCCAAAATTGTAGTGGTCAAGAATGGATGGCCCCACTACTATAATCCTCTTGATTATAGTAATGGGGCATTCAATGCACTTGATGTGTACCAAAAAGAAGATGTTTTCACTTGGGCTGGGCTGGGAGAGTACCGCCTCTTCACTCTCCTTCAGACGATTCAAATACCAAATCCTATCTCTCAGAGGGAGGTTCATAAGCCTATCGATTTACCCCTATCTCTGTTTTCAAATGGATATTTAGACAATACTCCAGTATTCTTTCAATGAGGCCCAGTTTGGGATGTTTAAAGAGTTCAATCCCAAGTTGTGAATACCATAACGTGTCGGCCAGTACATGTCATTTTTGTCTAAAACTGATGCACTACCTCTTTAATTTCGTTCCGGTCGATACTAGCCATACCAAACAATACCAGACGGTGTTTGTTGGTAACAGTCAAACAAATGGTACCATTACTGCCCGGTATGGTATTTATAACCTTGGTTCACTCCAATTACAACTTTTGCTCTCTCCTCATTCTCATTGAATTCTTCTCTCTATTTTTGCTTTCAAGATTTTTAATGGAAAGCATGGGTCATATTATTAAAAAATCACCAAACATAATAGCAAGTAACGAAATCCATCAAGCCATCTTTGTCATTACTTTACCCTTAAAAAGAATAATCCCTTCTTTTTTTGAAATTTGAGGACTCCTCTATTCTAGGAATCCATAAAGTAAATTTGTCACCAAAGCAATTGATTTTGGTTTTTAGAAACATGAAACTGTCATTCAGAAAAGATTTTAAAATCTCTAAATAAAGCAAGCCTATTAGAAACTCTAAAATAGGGCCCAAGACTGCATTCATATAACTTTAGTCTTGTCAAAAAATAAGCAACTTAAATCCCCCGTCAAAAGGGGAGAGTTTTTAGCCTGATCCCACAAGAATATGTTCCGAGTGCAATTCATGATCTTAGAACATTGATAAAATCGCAAACTGGGAGAACAGTATATGAAGATACAATAAAATATACACAATAATACAGAGACATTTGATACAATTCTGATGCGGCTATGCGCAATTACCAAGTTTTATTTGTTTTCAGAGCGCTATAATCATGAAGGGGATGGGCGGGGCAGTCGTTTAGCAATTTCCTGTAAAAAAAAAGCAGCAGCAAATGATTTGAGTGAAAATAAAAGCGCAGGGGTATCATGTCATATAAAGACACATTCAAGCAATCTCACTGATTAGTTTTGTAACCATTCATTTCTTTGACTAATGAGCCGGTTATTTGCAGTTTAATTGCCAGGAGCCTCTCCAGTAAGGAAGGGCTAATGGAGAGGATTCGTTTGGATCCGACAATTTTACAGCGACCCACTTCAACACGATGAGTTTTCTCTCTTTAAGCTACTGAAATGAACAAACAGGGCAAATATTATGTACTATGAATATATACCTCAAACAGCTGATTTACATTATCTGCGGTCTTTGCAGATGTCTCAATGAAAAACATCCCATTCTTCTCAGCATAGTCGATGCCATCCTTCAGGAAACAAGTATGTAAATATTAAATTGGCAAATCTGTAACCGTTAATAACTGTAGGAGAATATTAAACTGAGATATTCTCCGGCCTGTCACTCACTTGAACAGGTACTTCACGTTTCTCTTGAAGATCAGCTTTGTTACCGACTAAAGCCATGACAATATCCGGGCTCCCATGCTTTTGTAGTTCCTGAAGAAAGCCACAATAACTATGAATCCACTGGTATATTAGCAATTTGGAGGGAAGCATAACTTTGAAACAGTACAGAAGAAACTGTTAGAATAGAGTTGGAGTTAGTCCCACATTGGTTGCTTATGTTATGTAACTAGTCAACTACCGATAGATCAACCAACCAAATACTCCAACAAACGGCCAATAAACAAAAAATAAGGAACTGATTGACCGGCTAACAACCAAGGGCATGACAACGCATGCATCCAACTACAACAAAACCAAAGTAGCCACCGAACAACATAATCCCAATATTGAACAACAACCAAGAGCTCATATGCCAACATAGACCAAATAACTCAACTTAATCTAACAACCGAAATCAGACTTCAACATACCCAAACTACCATCTATTGGAGAGGATAAACTGTCGATTATTACCACATGCAAATAACCGAAATCCAAATCCGAGTAAATTGTAGATTGACCAAAAATCCAAAATTACCAGAATAATCAGTGCATAAGAGTGACGGAACGGTACCAAACAGAGATGAACAGTAACAGTGATGAACAGTAACAATGATGAACAGTAATCTGTGAACACTACACAGGAACAGTAATCAGTGAGCTAGGATTAGGGTTAAAGCAGAGGCTGGGATTAGGATTGTGATTTTAGGGATTATGTACAGAGGCTAGGGTTTAGGCTAGGGTTGTGGTGGTTTAGGATTAAGGTTATACCGTGTTGTGATAGAAAAAAGGAAAAGTGTATAGGGTGTTAACTAACCCTAATGCAAGTGAACTTTATTTATATTATGTGGCGACTAGACACATAACATAAGCAACCAATGTGGGACTAACTCCAACTCTATTCTAACAGAAACACTCAAAATAGAAACAAATAGTCAAACCAACCCAGCTAGCTGGTCAATCTCAGAGATCTTCTTGGCGGGCAAATAGGAGACAGACAAATAGAATTTCCAACGTCGACGTATCAAAAAAAGAGAGGAGACGGACGACCATGGTCCCAAACTTACCAGCACCAGAGGTTAACTAATCAATGAACCCCCGATACCTACTTTCTTTTCTGACAAAATCATGCCTAACTGGTCACGACAAGAACTATAGAGAACTTTTGTTGGTTGTTGACCAACAGAAAGCATGGGAGAAAGAAAGATGCACAGAGAAATGAGAGAATTGCCCAACCAACAATGTGATGCCTTGATATAAGAATTACCTTTGTGGCACTGTCACTTTCTATAAAATTTACTACTGAAACAATTTTTACAATAAAAGATATTTACAAAGACGATTGAAAGAGTTATACTTATCTATATAACAGCTGACCACGTTCATTTGAGGAAAACTGGAAAAGCTCTCGAATAGTTTTGACTTTCAACAACTCAAATTCTGAATGAGGTTTGTACTTCTAAATCCCACGTCTCAAATAAAAGATATTTACAAAATCAATTGAAAGATAATAGAATGTGCAGCAAGCCAGTGCCATTACTGATCTAATTGTCTGCATAAGGTTTGACCACAACGAATTTCCCAGGACCCAGACATAGTTATCCACATTTATTTGAGAAAAAAACTCTCAAATGGTGTTGACTTCAACAACTCAAATTTTGAAAGAGTTTTGAACTTCTAAATCCCACGTCTCTAATTTTGAAGTTTCATTGTGATGAGACCAAAACTGATCTTAAAGCGCACCTCTAAGACTAAATTGGGTTTCCGCTATAGGCTCACAGAACGCCAGGCATTCTTGTCATTCTCTCAAGCAAACCATTCTGTCTAACTCCCAAGTAAAACCATTACAAGGCCATCCATACAATAATATACACAGCAATACAGTAAAATAAAAAGGGAGACAGTAGTTTTCCCATTGGGAGAAGACCAAGTTGCCTCTTGGAGAGGCTGACCGGATCCTCCTTTTCTGCTGCCCACTCTCAATATCCAAAACAACACGATGGAGTACCTTTCTTAATTCATAGGAGGGGCATCATCTCTTATGAATTTCACTTGCTTTCTACTAAGGCAGAAAAGAAAGGGACATCGCCTATCTGTCTTTTCTGGGTATCTGTTTCTCTAATTTACAAAAATCATACCTTAACCCAATATTGTGCCTTGATGAAAGAGTCAGGGCTTGTTATATCGTAAACAACAACCGCAACTGCAGCACCTCGGTAGTAAAGTGGTGCCAATGCTGCATACCTGATCAAGACAAAGTTTAGAAGTTGAGATGCTCTTATTACTTCTACCTAGCACTGGTGGGAAGAGGAAGAAGACACCCAGTCATGTAATCCCAAGAGTTGATAATAATAAACGTTCGTAATAAGAAAAAGAACTAAAAAACAACAACTAATTTTAGTGGTCCATACCTTTCTTGGCCAGCAGTATCCCATATTTCAAACTTAACGGTCGTAGAATCTTGCAATGCAATTGTTTGTGACAAGAACGAGGCTCCAACCGTTACCTGAAATGGTGACGAGACAATCTCAATAAAATTGATGAAGGCAAGTAAATCAATCATTAACTAGCCTTCTAGCGTATTTGGTAGGGAAGATAAGCACTCATGTAGCAAATTACTGGCCAAAACATTACACCTAATTCAGAAAATGGCAAAAAAGAAGGGTAACCCAAACAGTATAGAGCAAAATTTTATGTCCTTACCTTCGATGTTGGATCGAACTGACCACGAACAAAGCGAAGAACAATGCAGCTTTTCCCTACACCAGAATCTCCTAATAGGACAAGCTATAGATAATGATGAAACAAAAGATTAGCCACTTTCAGGTTGAAAAAGAGAAGGCAACAAAAATTATAATCACTGATGCTATATCCAGTACGCTTTTGTCTAATGACGCTCAAAACTTCCAAGACCCACACTCGCAAAGATTAAAATGTAGACTAGAACTTTCATGACTTGATGTAATTCTGCAAGGTAAAACTACTCGGAGGAGGTCATCAGAATGTGTAACGATGGTGATGCCTTGCAACTCTTAGTAATCTCTTCACCAGCGTGGATGCTTAGTGAAAGCTTCATTTGTAGCGAAGAGAATTGTCCATCAACATAGACATTGAAAGCACGCTAGAGAGAGTTTGAAGTATAAGGGTGTCATCTATGTGCCGGCTAAATTTCCACAATGTCCAGTCGACAACTGTTATGTCCAATCTTAGTCCCTATTGACCAGAAAGCCTTTGTCACCAACTTGGAAGTTTGGTCAACAAACATGCTGTGTCGTTGATGAAGATGTCTTATTCGGCAGACTAACTAGCTCAAAAGTTTAATTTTAAAGCCTCCACAAGGTCTTCAGGCTTGGCTATAAAACCAACGAAAGACCTTCTAAAGGATAAGGTTGGTGAGTGTGAGCTCTTGTTGAGATGCTCATTTCCCCTTCTCTTGATTAACTCATCTAAGAGAGTCACTTAGTGTGAAGGAGAGACTACACTCATGTGACCTCCGATTGAAAGGTCGTCCCATCTCTTTGGAATCAGTGCCCTAATGTTCATCCGAAGGTAACCGTAGTCGTCTTAGTGTCATACTTAGTGCTCACTAGTTGCCTTCACACACTTCCAAATGTGTCAACAGTCTAGAGCATTGTTTGGGAATCTCATATGAGTGTCCTTGTTTGGGCTAGGTTGTGTATCAGTGAATGTTGACCTTTGATTGGACCTAATGAAAACCCTTTGTTGAGTTAGTGCATTAGGAATTCTGTGTAGGTTGCCCGCAGTGGATGCTGGCAAGTAGCTGAACCATAATGTGAACATTGTCTTCATCTTGACTTCACATTCATGATTCAACCGATTATGATGCCTTGAATGTGCGCGATGTGATGAACAGTTTACACCTGCATGCTTGATATCCGCTATACTTGTGATAGCTACAATTGGTAAACCTTAGTGTATATGAAAGAGGTCCACAAAGAATAGGCTTACTCGGAAAAGAATTGAAATAAAACCTATTCAACGCCCATTAGGACACATCCACCAAACACGGGAACCTATACACTACAAGCCAAGCAAAACATAAATGTAAGAAATCCTCTTTGACGGGAAAAGTAGGGCCTTCACTTGCTAAATGACAATTTTAGCCACTAATATTTTATTGACAGAGTTGGTCTCAAATAACAATGCTTAATTCAATTCTACAACAAGGCCATACAACATCTTATGTTTTCTGATACATTAGATATGTAAAACCAATATGGAGCCTATCCTCAAAAAAAAAAAAAAAAAAATTTGCACTATCTCGGCTTAGATTAGAAAGAAATCCTTCCTTATACAAATTTTAAAGTACAAATTTTCCTAATTTAGCGCATAGTTACTCAGACTACGCAAATGATTCCAACTAAAATAAATTTCAGAAGTCCCCTGATAAAATATATGAAGACACTCAGAGATTTGACAATCACATCGCTTAAGTAAAGCAGTGAAGAAAGTAACAGAAACTTCAAAAGACATTGAAACAACACTCAAGAAAGTGTGCGTATACAAAAAAGAATGGTAAACAAAAATTAACTCAACCAAGCCCTCCCAAAAGTTTAGGGTCTTCTATTTGAATCACATTTTAACATTCCAGCTTGTCTAAGGATGTAAGTGATGTAACTTTTCCTTGCTAACTCAGTGTATATGTCTTGTCATTGCCAAACATTTTCCTGAAATAACAATCAAACCACTTATCCTTAGTACATTGCTATTATGGTCAGCATGACTAAACCATACTATATTCGCTTCTCTTCAACTAGGGCTATTTCCATACTCCAAAAGTGTGATCATCTCTAGTGTTATCCTTCCTTCTCTGTCGCCATATCCATTTCAAGATCCACACCACATCTCTCTCTCTCTCTCTCTCTCTCTCTCTCTCTCTCTTATCCTTCCTTCTCTTCGCCATATCCATTTCAAGATCCACACCACATCTCTCTCTCTCTCTCTCTCTCTCATCCTTCTCTTCGCCATAACCATTTCAAGATCCACACCACACCACGTCTCTCTCTCTCTCTCTCTCTCTCTCTCTCTGATGTCATCGTCACACAATGTTGTGGCATATGACTAGTCTTAGCGTCAAGTAACATGTTGAAGTATGTATGACCCTTCTAGACTTCTAGTCCAACAAATATATGAATGAAGGACACTTAAAAGTTGTTAAAGTGTCTGAAAAATGGGTGTGGGCACCTAGGTGAAAGATGAATTGAAGTAGAAATGATGTAAAGAGTCAAGGGCCTACATGATCAACAAAATTTCACAATTTTGAACCAGTGTAAGATACAGCACAAGTTGTAGCAACCTGACAGCTGATGCTACAATTTTTTCTCTATATCATTGCCGACACCAGTGCGAGGCAAACTTAAACTCAATGGCCTCCTAAGCCCACATACAAGGCATTGATTGAGGTAAAGAGCACATTTCAAATTTTGATTTATTCATAACACATGAAAAAACAACTGAAAAACACTTATATCTAGCCTTTTAACGACATTTAATTACGACCACTCCAACAATAAGCTCATTCGTAATCGTGCTCAATTCTAATTTCTTCATCTCCTCCAAAAGTTGATTTACTCAACTCATGAAGCACCAAAATCACGCAAGTAATTGTTCATCCTTTCATTTCGCTAATCTTGAGCTAATCCCTAATCTTCTTATTAAATACCAGTATTCCCTAACAAATAATTATTTCAAACAAACAAACATTCATTTTACCTTCACTCGAAGATTTTTGGCATCGACCGCCACACCATTATCAGAATTAAGTCCCCCCGACAGCCCAGAAGACTTGCCTGCATATAGACAAAAAAAAAAAAACCCTAATCAGTCAAATTCAAAATAAATTTCCAAGAGTGTCGCCGATTTAGAAGAAGGTCGACATTAATTGAAGAATTGACAGAAGAAATTGACAATTAGACGAAGATCAAATCTTTTTCTCCAATTCAAAAGTTCAAATGAGTAAAACCCTAGAACGGTTGCAGGAATTACTTGGAACAGAGGCGGAGCAGCCCATGTCTGAGGTAAGACCGTCTCCGATGCACAGTCGGTATATATTATGTATATGGGAGGATGATATTAGGGTTTAGCGCAGAGGAGAGGAGAGAGAAGGTCAATACTGGCGAATTTTGTTGGGTACGCCGGACAGAATAGAGGTAGAAGGAGAGAGAAAAGGGGGGTATTTCGGTTACCCACGTGTCTAGATGTATGGCTGCTAAATGAACTAAGCATTTGAGTCCGAGCTTGTGTCCGTTTATTAAAAATTCGTTTTTCTTCCATTCAACGGAATAACCAATTGCTTAGCGTATACCATTTCGGTCACCGATATTGTCCCGTATAAGAAAATTTCTTAAAAAATAAGTAGCTTATTAGATATTTTTAAATTTAAAAATGATGTAAATGAAATTTTTTTTTTGCATCGTTTTAAAATCTTTTAAATAAGATCCATATTATATATTTTTAAATTTCAATAAGTTTATGATTTTTAAACTTAAAATTACCTTCTTAAAAAATACAAACAATAATTTTTTTTGCGTTTTAGAACGGCCCCTGATAGGAGTTTTTTTTTTGTTTTTTTGCCTAAACCCGTAGGAGTTGAAAGACCTTGAAAAATAAAATAAGTTGAAAAGATAGCAAGGAGGAAAAAGTAAAATTGGTAATTCCATCTCACCATAAACAAGTTTTTCAGCTAGTGAATGTTGCCTAACCTATTTATTATCTTTGTGAGTTCTTATATACTCCAGAGGATAGTTAGCATTATTAAGTGAGTGTTATCGTATGCCCCTAAGATATACATTAACAAAATCCCTCATAAATAATTTTAACTTGAAAATATTTTTGAAGCCCGTTAACTTGTCAAACAAAGCTTGATCAATTACCAGACTTGTTTAGCCTATTTATCACCCTTCTCCAGATGTCAGTAGAATTGCTATTGCCACTGCATGTGGCAGGATCCAAAAACGGAAGGACGAATCTCATTGACACACCTTGAGGATTTTTCCTTCGAAATGATATTGGCAATCTAAAAATTGATGCAGGCATTCCAAAAAACAAATGAAAGTGGCTTTGGAGTTACACTGATTTTGAAGTGCTTGCATCAATTTTTGAAGTGTCAATATCATTTTCATTTTTTTTAACCACGGATATCGAAAGAACTTTTTCCCCATTGACAGATGCTCCAAATCGACCCAAAGTCGGTTCTGAATCAAAACTTGTGTTATAGTCATTTTAGGCGTCCAAAATGTTTTGAATTCTTGGGGCTCGTCCTACTTTTTTACCCTTTATAATAGTTTAATAAAATGACTTCATTTTTTAATTTTTGCTTTAAGCCATCAGAAAGTCAGAACTTGCTCGTATCTAAAAATTCACTATTTTCTCATAATGAAAATGCCCTTGAAACTAGTGCAATCATTTTGGTACTCCAAATTTTGATAACACTCCATTGTTTGCCGTTTGGTGTTCAAGATACACATAGCACAATTTTCAAATTTCAAAGACAAATTTGGAAGGGTGATTATTAAAAAATGGAGGGTTAAAATGACCTAGCAAATGATAATGGTGATGAATTTAGCTTAAACAATAAGTGAGACCACTGGAATTAAAGGCTCGTTTGGCTCGTCTTCCTAAATTCAAGAAATACGTGAACAGAATTGATACAGATTTGCAAAATAACGAATCAAATATATACTACAATTTTGCCAACTCCGAGCCGAACTGTATCAGTGATTCGGCTCGATTCGGTTCGTTTACAGCCCTAGTTATAGTCATCTTAGTCGTTCAAATTTTTTGAATTTCAAGGGCTCGTCCTACTTTTTTACCTCTTTATAATAGTTCCGAGTAATAACTTTATTTTTCATTTTTGTTTTAAGCTACCAGAAAGTGAAAGCTTGCTTGTGTCTAAAAATTCACTATTTTCGTCATCCTTCGCAAGAGATTACGTGCAATCATTTTGGCACTCACAATCTGATAATACTCCATTGTTTGCCGTTTAGTGTTCACATACACATAGCACAATTTTCAAATTTCAAAGACAAAGTTTGAAGGGTGATTATTAAAAATGGAGCGGTAAAATTACCTAACAAATGATAATAGTGATGAATTTGCTAAACAATAAGTGAGACCACTGGAATTAAAGGACTCGTTTGGTTCGTCTTCCTAAATTCAAGAATACGTGAAGAGAACCGTTTGTGATTCCACGACGACATGTATATCATGATAAATTGATGGGTCACTGACTCAGCCGAGTTTTTTTTTTCATGAACAAAATTGAAGTGTCGGTATGACATCTCGTCATCTTCGCAAGAGAGTACGTACTGTTCCATTACACCACTATATTATCTCTAGAGGACCCACCGCACCTACGTCAGGACCAAATCTTAGGTTTCACCATGTGTGGATGGTATTAGGAGCATGATTAGTTCCAATAAAACATCTTCGGACCTCAAAGTAGAGCATTGCCCAATTAAGACCGAGTTTTCACACTGAACCAACACCTGTGACTCAACCGGGTTGCCGACGGCAACATTAAGTGTGTGCATGTATGTGTGCTTAAGATGGTCCTCATACGCCCCTAGTCAACAATTGTCTGATGAAGGTGGAAAGTGGATTTACTCTCTTATCCTTCCGTGTTAAAAAAAAGTACCCCCTCCTTCCGGATTTAATAGTCTCTTGTTTTATTCTAACTGGATAAAAAATGAGTTATCTTCAAATTGGTAATGAATTTTAATTCAATATGGATCTTATTTGATAAATCTCAATTAATTCTATAAGACAATGTTTTCAAAATGACATAAAAAATTATAAATTACAAGATATAATCGATTGAAAAACGCCGTGAATTCCAAAAAAAACACTATTAAAATCCGGACACATGGAGTAAATAATTTGTTATGGCCGGATTTTGGGCCGGTTTATATTGTTCTCAGTCTTATTGCCGTTAGGTTACAATTTGGTCCATTGGGCCAATGGAGGACTTGTTGGGCTCTTTGACCAATTTAGGCTTTCCTCTGGGCGAAAATTCCGGCCCACTTCAAGTCTGATATCTATCTCTAGCAATCCGATTTGAAGCGTATCTGGGTCCACCATTGAAACTCTAAAACGGGGCTTGGGTTGGAATTGATCTGCAACATAGACTTTGGATCTAAACCCATATCTCCAGCCCACAGGCCCATCTCTCTCTCTCTCTCTCTCTCTAACAAGCCAGGGTAGAAGAAATACTATTAGTAAATTATGATTCCCCAATCCATTTTGGTTTACAAATGACAAGAATAAAAGTACAGGATAAGTGCAATAATTAATGTTAAACAGCCCCTTCTTCCCACACAAGCCCACAAACATTGGGATATCGAATTTGGTGTTAGTTTCTCATTATCGAAAACGAATGGTACGCTTTTATCTTAATTAACCCTAGAAAAGCGTTCTTAGGATATACTTAACTAGGATGCTTAATTTACTTAATATTCTCATGGATTAGGTTGGAATCGCATCTAATGCCTGTTCCAGCCCCATCTCGACATATAGTAAACGACTGTCAAACCAGCGATCAACATTTGTTCAGGTTGCGGCAGACAAGATGACGAATAATCGCCGCTGGATAAGGCAACAACAGACAGAGAATCGACGCGATCACGTGAAGTAATCATTGGGATCCGCACATAGGCATCTCTGTATTGATGACCCATCTCGCCATTTTTCGCTTGTTAGTGGCGCTAAGCCGCTAACCAATCGAAGAAAGAGAAGAAAACAAAAGGGAGACGTGATTGAAGGCATATTTTTGTTAGTTGCTCATCTTTCTACTTTATTAACTATATATATATATATATATATATATATATATCTTCTTTCTTTTTTTTAACCCTACCTGAGTTTTGTCACAATCTTAAGTAAGATTACCAGCTTCCATTAAAGATTCTTAATGCTTGTTTTTGTCTTCTAATTAACCACCCTATATATAAGTGCATGTAAGGGCACCATAACCCATGTGAAAAACTCAAAAGAAAGTTAAAGCACCTGAATCTTGATAAAGACAAGAGAAAAAAAAAGAGTGGTTGATATATTGTGCAGACACATGGATTGATGGAAATGGTACTAGGTTGTTGGCCATGACTAGGCCATGGAGCCCAACTCTCTTGCAAAAGATATTTAAGGAGAACTGCAACTGGTACGGCAACTGCCATGCAGACTGTGTGCTTTTGGACTCGTCTCGGGTCTAAAATGATAATCGGAGCCGTTTGTTTCGTTCAAAATATTTTGTTTAGGGTTTCTGTAAAAAATTAGC
The DNA here is from genome assembly GCA_014282245.1 of Rhododendron simsii. Taxonomy (NCBI): domain Eukaryota; kingdom Viridiplantae; phylum Streptophyta; class Magnoliopsida; order Ericales; family Ericaceae; genus Rhododendron; species Rhododendron simsii. The sequence continues at coordinate 27,851,549 of CM024961.1, forward strand.
TTCATCCGATGTCGGTAAGAGCATTTACAAAATGTCCGATTTTGCTTCGAAATTTAGGCTAGTGAATATGGATGTTTCGTAAACGCCCTTAACGATATCGGATATAATTGATTTTTTATTAGGACTTTAAACAAAATATTATGAACAAAATGAACGGCTTTGATTAATTTTTTTTGGAACCGAGATGGGCCTAAAAGTGCGGTGTATGCGCTATCTGTACAACAGTTGTTGTACCAGTAGCATTTTCGATATTTAAGTGATTGAAAGAAATACTGTATTTGATTACATGTAGGACTCAAGACACAAGGCACCTCTTTTCTTGTGGCGTAAGCCCCACCACTAAATGTGATTTTTGAACGAAAACAATTTTGTTCAGTTCAAATTTTTTTTTTATTAATTATTGGTAATGCCGGGTGTGCCGACTAGTTTGTGAGCACCTCAGACTAATTCCTGCAGCCTCTTCTATAGCCGTTTCACACACTTACTCGTGAGTTAGATGGCTCCAATAGTTGTTAGTAAGAAGAATCGAACCTAAGATTTTAGGATGGAGTAAACACCTAAGTCCCAGGCGACAACAATTTTGTTCACCCTCTATCGGAGTCAGAGTTTATAGGGAAGGTTTTTAGAGTAGTGAGAGATTATATTTGAATGCTCGTAATCTTGAGTGAAAGCAAGAATTCAATAGTTAGGTATTAAAAAAGTAAATTATTCTCTATTGTGATCTCATGCATTCAAATCTTTGGATTCATTTAAGGATTCATTTAAGGATTTCATCAAGAAATACTTATTTAGAAAGATTATTACTATACGAGATTTATTTTTTCCTAGGTTAAGCATAAAATTTATACGTAATTACCATAACAAAGGGGGATGGAGATATTAAGATTCTACTAGTACTTAACTTGACAGAGTAATTCAGAGAGTTGCATAATTCAACAAGAATTTGTTTTGTTCTAGTTTGTTATGACATAAGAATCATGAAGATCCATAATCACATTGACGTTCTATCATAATTTGCACCATAGTAGTTTTCGTCCAAAAATAATTATGGGTATCGCGAATTTTGGCTATCACGACCATTGCCCCTCCATTCAACAAATTCTCGACAACTTTTTGAATTATTTCAAAGATGGCCATGAATTAGTAATATTTTAGAACCGAGAGATCAAGACCCCTTATTTTTTTTATCGAAGGACTCTGTATTATTTACCCAAAAACATTAATTATTTTTCACGCTTACGTGGAAAACCTAGATTTAGGGCTTTTTTGTTTTTTTCATTCATATTAGGTACCCATATCTTATTATTTTGGTATATGTTCACCACATAAAGGGGCATGCCCCATGCATGGCCTAGCTCCCTCTTGAATATAAAACAATAAAAACCTACCTACCTTGACATGTGCTAAATGCAAACCCCAACCCTCCTATCCCCATATTATTTTGAGAGAGAGAGAGAGAGAGAGAGAGAGAGAGCAACTAGCATGATGGCTGCTAGCTGGTTTCTCTTGTATTGTAGTAGTTCGGTTCAATGCTAAAAGAGAAAATCTAACGACTAAATTGGTACTATCTGGGGTAGGACTTAGGAGGGGCCGGCCAGGGAGAGAGTGTTACGAGATACTCACACCCCGAGTACTTTACATATCTTGGACCGATTAATTAAGGAATCGAGTTACCATAGTACGCGCTCGTGTTTACTCGTTAAAAAGCTTGTTGAAGATCGCTTATTATTATTATTTTTTGTCATTCGGAAATTCATTAAACAACTACGAAGGAGATCAGAACCGCATCACAAGTGCGCACTTGGGTTAATTTCATTACAGTCCCAAACAGAAAAGAGAGAAACTAATCTAACACTTGCCTAAGATTTAGACTATTGATCCCTGATAATGAGATAACGAGATATGGCCGAGTGTTGTGCTAGTGCGGCGCATGAGATCATAATGGGCTTCGTTTATGGTAACACTTTGAGAATGATTTGCTGGGTTGCCTTCATTTATCAAATTCACTACTGTGATAGAGTCCGATTCAATCTGCACGTTCGATATCTTTTTCTCCAAGAGGATGGACAGTCCTTTGTAAAATTCCCCTTATCTCAGCTTCCAAGCTTGAGGTGCATAAGAGTTTGCCATAAAAACCAAGAATCCAATCTCCATTTTGGTCTCGGAATACGCCTCCAAATCCTCCTTTTCCATTTGCCTCATACCAGCATCCAATCTCCATGTTACCGTTAAGGTTTGGGGAAATCCAATCAAAATTTGAAGTTTCAGTGGCCATAGGGAATGCTATTCCAAAGCTTCTTAGCTTTGTCACATCCCCTAAACAAATGCTTAACATTTTCAGGAAAGTTATTAATTACATCTTGGACATAAATTCGAAGTTGCAATAGTACCTCTTCTGGCACGGAGTTGGTTGGAAGTTAGTCATGAAGGACAAGCCAGATAAAAGTTTTAAATTTCGCTGGAGATTTAAATTTCCAAAACCATTTTCAACCCTTCAAATCTGCGGTTTCCTTGTAGATTGTAACGGCGATTAACACATTGTACATTTCCTACCATCAACGAGTTCTTTGACCTTCCAAAATAAACACTTTGTGTGAAGGTGGGCAAGGTGATAGCATTAATGTAATCAAGAGTGTTGTTGTCTACAAACTGATCTACATCATCAAGGACCCATCTCCCATTCACAATCAACGTTTCCACTGGGCTGCTGGATGGGAAATAGTTAGGGGGTTTATCCCCACACCACCAATCATGCTAAATATTCACAGTTTCAAAGCTCGTTAATTTTTCAAACTAGCTCGAATAAGCTACTATCTGTCTCATTCAACTTAGGATAATATCAAATTTAACTACTCGAAACAGGCTCGTGTTTGACTCGATTGAATTAAACTCACTTGCAACTAGCTTATCTCATAAACAAGCTCTTCAACATGCATGTTCTTGAAGGGAGTCTTCAAATACAATTGTTCATCCAAACAAGTGCCAACAAATTGATGCAACCCTACGCAAAAAAAGCTCCGTTTTCGCTATCTTTTCCATCGATAACTCATTGTCAAAAGTGAAGTACTTTCTTCTACACTAAAACTATTTTTCATATCCATTGTGCCTTTCACCTCTCATTTCCTTTTCTCTTATTTCATCTTTTAGTTATATAGGCCAATGGACAACTAAACTTTAAGTTTAGCGGAAACACTCCCTGACTAGTCCATAAAAAACAAATAAAGTCTACAAGTATTTGAATCTTTATTGACTAGATCTCTTCAATCAATTATCAAATCGAGATTAATGCAGTTAATTAAATTATTGGTAGATTTGGTTTAGAGGATCTGCCACTAATACTGTCATCTAATCATGATTACTGCCACGCATTGATGTCTAATCATAATCATTGTTATATTGAACGAAGTTGCTGTTATCTTAGCCGTATCATGTATATGCCTTATCAAATGCAATTGAATCAATCAACGGTTAGGAATACCCAGTGTTTTTTTTTTTACGAGTCTTTTAAGGGGAATGATTCTCACACTCCCCAAATTGTTCCGCACGGGGGTGCAGAAAATCAAGTCCATATAGGAATTGATTTCGCACCATTTCAATTGTTAACCGCACTCCCAAAACGCGAAAATCACTCTCCCGATCTCTAATTGATCCCTTATTTTTGCACGATAGTGCTTACGTCGTATCGGTCAAAATTATAAATTCAAAAGGTCGGATACGACAATGAAGGTTCAAGATGCATGATTCGATCTTGAATGCACACGGAAGATGACACAAGAATTGAATCATAATTACCGAAAATTTTTTCGATGTCCAAAAAAGTAACCGATGTGTGAGAATAACATTTTCAAACGAAAACCTTGCTGTTATGATTCGATATTTGCCGAAAATTGAGAGCCATGAAAAACAACCCTAGGCCTTTGTTTGCAAGGTAAAGGCCAAAATTAGAGATTTTATCCATGTCGAATTCATGTTCCGTTACGACAACGGGATCAAGATCTCACCGAAAGTAGGTATATAATCCAGTCTAAATGGCGAAAACAAACACCAGTTTTTTTTGGAGCCATGCAACAACATTATATCTCCGGATCAAACAAGCGACATGGGAATTATGTTTTGTTTTGTTTTTTTTGTCGGCTTGTTGGATAGGATCAATTAATTTGATATCTAGGTCCAACAGACTACCAATATTTCAAAGTGGATAATTAATCTATACCTATATTGGCAAAAGCATTGAAGTCATTAATAAAGGGATTCGATGCTCAAATATTGGAGAAAAAAACAAAAACAATAAGTCTAGGTACACTATATTTAACCACTATACCATCCATTACATTTTTTGTAGGACCCACCATGGGTCCCAAAAAAATACAGAAAAAATGCTCATAAATTTTAAAATAATATATTATGGAACCTTGTAAAAAATCAGTTCCAACAAATATCAATAAGTATTAATTCTTATTTTGTAGAGGCAAAACCGTGCAGTTGAACATTTCGCCCCTACAAATCAAGAATTAATACTTACCGATATCCGTTGGAACTGATTTTTTACAGGGCCCCATAAAATATTATTCTAAAATTTATGGACATTTTTCTGTATTTTTTTGGGACTCAGGGTGAGTCATACAAAAAATATAGTGGATGGATGGTAGTATATATACATCTCCAAACAAAAAGTACCAAAATAATAAATTCGCCGTCGAGCTACGTACCTATCTTCGTACCTCATGATTTAGCACTTTAGTAAATTAATGCTACACCCACAATACAACTGTACAGAACTAGGTAGATAGTGAAACTAAAACTCGGCGTTTTAATGTTATAAATCTCCTAGTTAAAGAAAAGAGTTATAGCTAGTTTAATTATCGTTTATTTTAATTTCTAGATTATCTACATAAGATGGGAGTCCTGCTAGAAAATGAAATTACGTACGTTCACGGCATAACCAGTCACTGAACGGGTTGCTATTAACCCTACACTATATATCTCGAGACAAATCGGAAAAGTAGCAAACGGGAAAGCATTTGCATTTGCATCGGTGTTGGTTGCACGCACAATAAGTTTTGTGCATGTTTTTTCACATGTTTTTTTCCCGTAAGATTAGTGTTTTGGTTAGAAAAATGATTTTGTCACTCCTTTTTTTTGTTAATGGCACTCCTTTGTAAGTGTATTTTTTTTTACACCAAAAATATACTTACAGAAAAGTGCCGTTAACAAAAAAAAAAAAAAAAAGTAAGTGACAAATTCAGTAATATTTGATTGACATGGTTTGTAAGAGTACTTGTACCACACTAGTAATTACTGCATGTGCCGGAAAGTTGGTTGTAAGTTGTAACAAATTATAAATCAATTATAAAACGAAACTCTTTTCCTGCCGCCCCTATCTCTCTCTCGTCTCTATCAACCCTAGTCCCTAGCCACCACAATTCTTCTTCTCCCTTCCCCTTCCCCTCCGCCTGTGAGTTTCATACTTGTGTGCAGTGGTAGGAGAGGAAGACCATGATACTATTTTGACTCACTTTCTTTGTTTTTTCCTTTTTTCTTCTGTCTCTCTAGATCAACGACTTGTCGTCTGATTTGTGAAAGTTTTGTTTCTCGTTTTATGAGAGTTTTGTCTCTTATTTTACGAGAGTTGTTAGTTTCGTCTTTGGAAGAATTTTGTTTACAGATCGAGTTCTCTCAGTAGAGATTGCTTCACAACTATATCTTCAGCATTCTATCCGATGTCTTTTGGCTGGGCAACTCGTGGCGGCTTGACAGATCTGTAGTTCTTGGGTGTTCATTAGTGTATTCATCCTTGGTTCGAGTGCATCTAATCGTCTGAATATTTGGTGTCTTTATCATTAAATTTGCACTTTTTCTCGTTTGAGACTCCTAATTAGGTGTTAGGCAATTTTAAAATGTCACTATTGTGTCAGGTCATGCCCGAGTTAGGATGAAAAATGTCATTGCTTTTTGATTTACACGTTTTTATTTGTTAGATGATTAGTTTGATTTTGTTCAAATCCTTTGTAATGATCCCCCTTTTGTAAGTGTCGTTCGGCGTTTATCAATACAAGCTCCTCATTTTTGACCAAAAAAAAAAACAAAAAACAAAATAAATTAATAAATGGAAATTCTGGACTAACGTGATTTGGCAAAATAGTACTCCCTCCATCCCAAATTAGATGTCAATTTTTGATACCCTTGCCAATTTCAATTCCTTATATCTTTCAATATGGATCTCAATAAATATGCAATATGAATCTTCTCGATTAATTCTATTATACAAAGTTTTCAAACTCATGAAAAATATTATAGATTGAAAGATATAATCGACAAAAAATGATACGAGTTTTAAAAATTTTCATCCTTTTTGGGACGGAGGGGGTACGTTGGAGGAGTAAGTTGGAGCATTAGCACTGACTAGCATTGCACCCAACAGTGCTACACACACAATTGTTGTGTAATAAATGATCACGATTTGCTCAAACTCTTCTTTGAAAAAGTTAAACTTTTTTCTGAAAGAAGTTTTTTAAAACCTAGACCATTCAAACACATCTGGACAATCAGAATTAGTTGCACAACCAATATAACAATTGTGCACCTATTATTTTTGTATATGCAAAGGCAACCCTCCAATTTTTTAAAAAATTGGGAAAAATGGGGAGATTGGATGGAAAATAAGAATATTGAATCGAACACCTACACATATCGAACTGAGCTAATTTTGCTTGGGCCCACTCATTTTTTTAATTTATTGAACAACTCGGATCATTCGTGCGAGGCCCAAAGCGAGTCTCGTGTGCCGTTGGTACGCACGGCCAATTTCTGTTGCAGCTTTGAATGTTTATTCTTATTTTTGCATTGCCCTTATTTGTAAATACACTTTTGGTAACAGTAATAGTGAGATAGGATTATGATTTGGATGGATAATGAGATAGGATCGGTTATGAGTATATTTGTTTAAGATGAGATTATCAATAGTATTATGTTTGTTTTCCATGTGATAGAATTGAACTTAAACTATATATTTCTATTTTTGTCCTTATGCAAAACTGAAGGATAACAACCATATGAGAGCTCTAGAGCAAAAAAATAATTATAATTTTGTAGAATAAAATGATTAAAAAAAATAAGATGTGGGTTGAATTGATGGTATACATTTCCATTTTTGTTCTTATGCAAAACTAAAGGATAACAACCATATGAGAGCTCTAGAGCAAAAAAATAATTATGATACTTTAGAATATAATGATCAAGAAAATAAGATGTTCACACCGGTGCAAACATATTGAAAATTGGAGGACTTAATTTTTCAACCATATTTTTTAGTTAATAAACAGTCCTCCGAAAATTAAGTTTACTCTAATTTTTAATCCGTTTGAACCAGGATGAAGAAATTTTTTTGATCATTTTATTCTAAAGAATCTTTTTTTGTTTTGTTTTCAGGCTCTCATGTACGAACTTTAAGATAGCCATAAAACTAACTGAAGAGCAAATAGTTGCTTATGATAGCTCTAGAGATAAAGATTATTTATGATATTGCCAAAATTGCTTTTGTTATTGTCAAAACTCTAGTGAATAAAAGTTCTTATACCTTGCATATGATACATAGTTTTATACGCTATAATTTTGACATAAATAAAAATAGTTTTGGCATTATCACCACCTAATAATAAACCACAATTTCTATGTTTCTAGAATTAATAATTAAAATACCGACATGCATTACAGAGCTTTGTTTTGGCTTTAATTATGAGTGATAAGATTGGTTCTTCAGAACTAATTGATGTACGCATAAGATGGTCTGAACACCTAAATTACGAAAGCATTCATAAAATTTTCCTCTCTAAAACTACTTGCAAGACCCAATCTACCTAATAAACATAAAGGTGTGAGAACCATACAAACACAAGTTGAAAGAATGGCTGAGATTCATTTGATTCCAGAACTGATGTGTGCTCTCCAACTTTCTTAAGAAAACACCCACACTCTTACAAATATATTGCAAAAATGCCATCGATTCTTTTTATCCATTGCTCAATTTTTGGCGTTGGCATAAAAAAAAATTTATATAAATGCCCGTGCCTACGGCACTACAGGGGTGCGGAGTGCTATAGGAACGGGTAAATGCCAGGTAATAAAATAAACACGAATGTACAAAGTTTCTATGAATTCGTTGGTCACATTATCATTCCTCTCAATGCCAGCGGCGGTATATAACTATCCCCCCGCAAACCCTTTTCCTCTCACCTCTTCTTTACCCCCCCCTCTCTCTCTCTTCTCTCTCTCTCAAACTCATCATCATCCTTCCTATAGGTCTGGTCCGTCTGGAAAAGCTCAACAACTCTTTATTCGTCTTCGCATAAGTTTTCGTAGATTCTTCAATCTACCCACCAGAGTCCAGATTTTCCACGATTTGAGATTTCATGGAAAAACCCGGCTCACGATACCCAGAAAACCCATATGATTTCTCTCCAAATATTTTTTCCCCAGAATTCTCTCTTTATTTCTTACACGTAAATCCAAATAAATCTTTCGATTTCAAAAGGGTTTTGAGTTTTTTTTTTTCTTTCTAGGTTGATTCGAGACTGTGCAGTACTGTTTTAGGGTTCCAATCGATTATTTATCCACCTTTTTATGTGACCACTGACAAGCCACCACGTCAATACCACTCGTGGTCATGATTTGGAATCCGTACAGAGTATTTTCTTACTTTTATTTAGAGCCATTTAAATTTAATCATTCTGGATTCCCATCATCTACTCTGCCATCATATTCGGTCTCAATTCTGTTATATCTACCAATCATGCATGGATTGATGATAAAGAGTCGTTGTTTGCGGGTGCGGCATCATCAAGATTCACATGCGAAATAACGACGACCGTTATTTATTGTCCGTCAGTTTTTATTTTTTACGGATGAGAATCTTGATGATGCTGCATCGGCAACCAAACGACTACTTACGTACCTGACTCTTAGTTTCGATATTCTGGTCTCCTCAGAAAAAAAAGGTGAATTCTTTTGACTCCCTCGCTTTACCTTCAAATCATGCGTGTAGTACTGATGAAGAGTCGCAAGAGTTGTTGTTTGCAGGTGCGGCGTCATCAAGATTCACATGCGAAATACGACGCGGTCGTGCTTTTTTCGGAGATGAGAATCTTGATGATGCTGCATCGGCAACCAAGTGACTATAGACGTACCGGGGAGCGACGACCTTATTTCCGGATTTTTTTCGTCCAATTGGAAAGGTGAGTTCGTCGCGACTTTGTCCCGCGCGTTCTTTTGCTAATGTGGTATGTTATTGATGAATTTCTAAGTTCTATATATCACCGGTGATTTTGCTGTTCATTTTTGCGAAGACTAAAAGAGCTAAATTGAAAGAAATATCCTATAAATTGGACCAGTAATCTATTTCTAGATTTCATTATTTGTTAATCTATTTGGTTCCTTCATCTGTTTGACCAGATTTAACCCCCATAACCTGGAGTAGTTGTTCAGTAGTCTTGGGGCACCGTCCCTTATTCATCACATATTCTTGTGGGGTTCATTCCTTTAATACTGCGTCCCACAAGATGTGTAGTGAAGAAGAATGTTAGAACATCACGTGGCGGTGCTTCCAAGACCATTCGATAAATTTTCATAAGATGATTGGATTGGTAAAGGAAATTAAGATTTTGTGGTACTTGGCTTTTGATTAGGTTATACTATACTGAATCTCCCTAAATTTATAACATTTGTATAAAAATTTATAAGAACATAACATTTGCTTAATATATTTCATACATGGGAAGAGTCGTTAAGCACCCTGAATCTCCTTAAATTTATAACATTTATATAGAATTTTTAAAAAATATAACATTTGCATAAAAGCACCTAACATCTGCTCAATACGATTTCATACAAATGTTATGAATTTCATATTGTTGTTATATAGGTATTTCCGTGCAGACTCCAAGTGGTTTGGCTAAGTGACATGAGACAATAACCAAAAGGTTAGTTTGCCCTCTAAGAGATTGCAATGTTGTTGAATCGTAAATTAAGTCCAAACGTTCCAAACCAAACCTTGGGGCCATTGAAGGTTTGTCTTGTCCTTAACTTCAGGACTCCTAGATAAGTCGAGGCACGTACAAGTTGGCCCAGACACGCGGTTATAAAAAAAATAATTGAATTCATGTGCAAAATCTTATGAATTTCTTAAGTAATGAATTCATGATTGATAATATGAATTTAACTGCAAATGTTGTGAATGTTTGAATGATAAAAGGGTGCATCTTACATATCCAAATATATAGTGGCATACGGTGAATTTAGGGAGAAAATATGAACCTAATGGGAATAATTATTACTTCCTCCGTCCCAATTTGTTAGTCTTCTTTGGGAGTTCGTGTCATTTTTGAATTGATTATTGATTACTATATCTTACAATCTATAATCTTTTAGATAATTTTAAAAATTTTGTATAAAAGAGCTCATTGAGATCTATCAAACAAGATTCATATTTGATATAAAAAATTATAAATTAAGAGATATAGACAATTTTTCGGGACTTCCAAAAAAAAATAAGAGGACCAAGAGGTAGTAGTACTTCACATCTTGAGTGGTAATAATTGGATATATGAAATTTGGATCTTCTCCTCTCTCTCTCTCTCTCTCTCTCTCTCTCTCTCTCTCGTACGAGTTTGTGTTCTCCTTGGCACTTCTATCAACAAGCATATATTTGTTTTTTGTTTTTTTGGAACTCAAGAAATGAGTTTGGATACGAAAATACATGTTTTGATCATTTCTTGTTTGACCTTTTCCACCAACACTGTGTTATTAAAAAATACTAAATGGAGAAGGGTGAAATTGTTGTAGTAATTTTATTGAACTGGAGGTAGGTGTCTCGCTTTCTATGGAGTTTTAATTCTCCTTTATCTCTCTGTTTAATTTGCTTGTTTTCTGGAGTTGTACTTGTCCATGGTCTAGCAAGGGTGATGCGAGTTTTAAGCTCGTTCATTCACTTCTCTCATGAACTTGCAGCTTCGCCAAAAGTGACAAGTCGCCTCCTTTCCTCCGCCGAAAGGATGCAGGTTTTAATGTTTTGGTTCTTTTAGGCTAATGGTTGCTTAGTTCTGGGCAATTTTAGCAAGATCATGTTGGCTGTATTTGGTGGGGTTCCGTGGTTTGGAGGTGTTTTGAGTGTTTGGTTGTGCGTTATTTTATTTCCTGGTTTTTGTTGTATCAGTTGGCGTTTTGCTTTCCTCGCTTGTTCGGGTACTCTTGGATGGCGTTTGCCGATGTGCCCTTGATCCGTTTAGTCTTTGTATAACATTTTCGAAGATTACAATCATGTGATAAGTATTGCTACGACTCCCGGTGTGTTCTATTTTCTAGTAGCTAACCCCATAACGAACGGGAGAGCAGATGGCCATTTATTTACCTGGGTCTCTTACTTCTCAATGACTATATTAATTGCCAGACGCGTTTCACTATAAGACTTTGATAGCTTTCTTTGTTGTTCCTGTTGTAGTAGGTGTTTTTATGTTGGGTTTCGAGGCTCGGCTGTATTTGGGTTTTTTGGGTTACCGCTTTCTTCTTTTTCCTTTCGGATTTTGGGTGGTTGGCGTCTTGTCTTCCTTTTGGTTTGATCTTGAGTGGTGTTTTGTCAAAGTGTCATTGATCTATTTTATCTTTGAGTAATGAAGCCTCTCTAATTCAAATCATTCAAAACGTCCTCTCCTTTTGACATGGAAATCTTAAAATATAGAGAGAGAAAAAAAAAATTGCGTCCAATAGGATTTGAACCTATACCAAAGGTTTAGAAGACCTCTGTCATTACCATTAGAGAATGGACGCTTTTTATTTATTCTTATTCTTTTTACATTTTGACTTTCTTGCCTCTTATTTGTTTTTGGAAAAAAAGAAGAAAGAATCGGATTGTATGCAAGAGATTTTCAGGAATTGTATACTATTTAATTCCAATGATCTATTAATTCTCTCTAATTACCTCTTTCTATCTTAATTAAGATAGATAGTCATAGCCCTTTGACCTAGGTGGAAAAAGAGATTTTGAAATACAAAAAGATATTTATTAACTTGAAAACCACATAATTGGAATTGGTGTTATGCAGTAGTGTGTGCAGTATCGTGTTGCGTACCTCCGAGCCATTGGATCATGCATCCGATAGCTCGGATGCAATCAACAATCAAACTGTTCATTGCCAAGATGAGATCTGAGTTGTCGGATGCACAATCCAATGGTTCGGAGGTGCACAGCATGGTGTTACGTACACTACTGCATAGCGTACCTCCGAGCCATTGGATCATGCATCCGATAGCTCGGATGCAATCAACAATCAAACTGTTCATTGCCAAGATGAGATCTGAGTTGTCGGATGCACAATCCAATGGTTCGGAGGTGCACAGCATGGTGTTACGTACACTACTGCATAACACCAGCCCCCATTCCAAAAACCACATGGTACGACGAGCGGCTATAAGGTCGGAAGCCAAAAGGCATAGTTTAAAACAAAATAAAGCAGCATTCTCAGGAAAAAACATTTATATAAACAATTAAAGGACTCTAGGCGCGCAAATTATGACAATTAAAATCATATATCTATATATATGCAATTTAGCAGGGTAAAAGAAGAATTTCAATATTAATCTTTGAATAAAGAATTATAAAGATTAAAAAGAACACGAGCAAACAGGCATCTTGTGCAACCGATCAACTCGGACCCAAGAAGGAAAAACAAATGGCTGGCATGGCGCCGACCATCGAGAAGTACTTAAAATAAACAAACACAAGCGACAGACAAAAACAGTTTGATCACTCCCACACACATTGGAACAACATTGAACGTCACCCCACTTGCAAAGGCAATTTCCCATTAACCCTTTTTAGCAAAATAGCAGCAGTTTGTACAATCAGAAACAGCAACAGCAAAAGCAAAAGCAAATACGATACCAAGCAGCAGCAGAGAGCGCACAATGCCCTCCTACTATTGCTACTCACAAATTCTTGACCGACCTCTCCGCCTCTCGAAGATTTTCTTAAAACCACCAAAACGCCACCCCAAAAGCTTCCAATGTCACCCTTAACCCTGGCTGCCTCAACCAAACACCCCAATGCTGCCTCAAACCAATCCTAAGAGAGCCCCAGAACAGCCCCGAAACAACTCCGGATCGACCCGAGCAGCACCTAAAACAACCCCTAAAACCAAACAGCCAAGCACATCCCAAATATCGCCCCAAAATCAGCCCCCAAAAGAATCCTAAATCACCTGTAAACAGCCCTCGAATCGAGTCCTAATCAGCCCTTAAATCGCATCCAAAACATCTCTTGTATACAGCATTGGCTATACATAACTACATTACACAAGGTTTTTACTACATTTAATTAGTCGGTCCATTGAACTAGATAACGTTCTATACAAAGAGGGAAAGAGAAAGGTTTCATAACTAAGCATTAGGGTTAGGTTTTGCTTTGTGGAAAAAATTTCATCTGAGCTCTCTCCACTTATCCAATGATCAGATTTGCTTTCCTCTCTCTGGAGCTGTTCCAATTTTGAATGCACAATTTGCAAGAGTAGTTTAATTTTGTTTACGGCTTCTTAATGTGTTTAACGAATTAATTAAAACAGCTGACAGGCAAAAACAAAAAATAAAAGTACTGAAAAGCTTATTCTTTCCTGCCATTAGCCTAGCTATCACATTGGTTTATTTAGTATTTTTTAATATCTTAAGCATAATCATTTAAAAATGGTCATTCTAGTGACAGTTCACTGGGTTGTCAACAAATTCAGAAATAGACATAAAAGAAACACCTTCTTTTCAAACGGCAACACAAAAAAGAACACGTTTTTTGAAATGGCAACACAAAAAGGAACACATACCAATACACCTTTAACACTTTTCGATTCACTTTCTTTATTTTTAACAGATTTGAAATACACTTTCACATATTCCAATATGTTTTTTTTTTTTACACTTTTTTAACACATTTTTAAAATCTTAGCATCAGTCCACTGGACAGCTTTTACCCTTTTCCCATTTAAAATTCACTCCGACTAGTATTATAGAAATTCAACTACATTTTTTCCTAATTTGTGAACGTGGAAAAAATGCAAAATAGAGACAGCACCACGTCAGCATATTGGTGCTGCAAACTAATTAATGATAAGGACTGTATGACATATTTGTACCTCCCTTTTAGTCCTATTACTATAACTTTAGTCCTAATTAATTACAGTATGTACTATGCGGCCCATAGGTGATGGCGAAACATGCATGCTAGCTTCACCTTAGAGCATCTCCAAGTTTCAACCCATCTTCATTTGAGCACCAAAACTCCATTTTAAAGAATTCAAGCCCTCCAATCCATCTCCGTTTGGGGTCTCCATTTTGCAGACTCAATGATCATTCTCCATATTTTGAGAATCACTTCCCAAATGGAGACCCATCTCCATTTCTCTTCTTCACTAATATTCTATTTACTTTTTTGCTAGAATTTATTGGAAAGACAATTATAATACCTTCAAAATGAGTCTAATATTAAGTATTTGTAAATGCATTTTGAAATAACATCAAATGTAAATTCAAACCATTTGAACTCATAATATTATTTTTTTTCTCATTTACACTATCCTATTATTGTATTTGTTTGAATAATGAGTTGAAATAGGGGGAAAAAATGCATCTAATGAAAGGAGGAAAAAAAACAATATCGAATAATAAATGGAAGAAGAATTGGGGAGAGTTTTGGAATCCAATGTCCCGAAATCCATATTCTGTCAGTACTCTACAAGGCGCACGATTGTGAGTCAGTCGCAATTAGTGTATTTTGAGATTTTCAACGTACCAAACGGTTGTGAGTGTACTGGGAATAAAGGCTTACAGTGATTTGAAGAGACAAATCGAGGACAGGTTGGCAATGTGGGTTGGAGTACTCGATTTTGTAATCAAAATGGTGGGCATGCACTTTGTTAGACTTATCCTACATCAATTCAAAATAAAGCAACATTCTCAGAAAAATAAAAAAATTTGTTGCAACATTTATAAAGAATTAAAGGACTCTATGCGCGCAAATTATGACAATTAAAATCATATATATATGCAATTTAGCAGGGTAAACAACAAACGAGCAAAAGAAGAATTTCAATATTAATCTTTGAATAAAAAATTACAAAGATTAAAAAGAACACGAGCAAACAGGCATCCCATGCAACCGATGAACTCAGACCCAAGAAGGAAAAACAAATGGCTGGTTTAAAATGTGAGTTTGTTCTCTATAGAGAATCTAGGAGGCTTCTCCAATTTGTACTATTGCTAAAGGATCTAGCTAGGTTCGATGTACTCTTATCCAAATTCTTCAACATGATATTAGACCTAGCTAGGTCTTGCACTGTTCGTGTGTCCTCTCATCTCATCTCGTGTCTTTGTATTCATGACGTACTCCACACTCTATCGAACCACATGTGCTAGACCATCGATTCACCCAAGCTTAGTCTTTCTAATCTACACACTACAAGTTATGTATTCCCAAGAAATTATAGATTGAATGCATTTGCAAACTTTAACACAATTGTTATTGCAGTAGCCTCGATGAAATTGATAGCCTCAACTTTAACACAGTTGTCATTGCAGTGGGCTCGACAAAGTTAATGGTCCCCAGATTAGACTGACGGTGATAGCTGTATTATTTGTGGGGTTCGAAATGCTCGACATGAAAGAGCAAAGGTACTATCATTTAGGGATGTACCCTGAAATATTTGATGCATAGCCCACTAAAGATTTCCATGGCACATTACCAAATAAACCAAAAACTAAATGATCAAAAAGCATCAGAATTGTACACATTGTTAGGGACCACGGTCAGTTATAATGTGAGTCAGCTTTTGAATAGGTTAAACTGGATACACTGATAACTGGTGTATGGTAAGGGGATCACTAGTTCTTTGTTTGTTTTTGCCTCTTTTTGCCCATAGTTTTCAAGTTTAATTGGATTCTTGGACATAAATTACTAAATTTACTACATTATATATGCTTTCTGATAGATCATGGTGTTATTTAGCTAATTAAAACAAGGCAGCAATTAATATTTTGTTCAAAAAGAAACTTTAGTGTAAAGGGCAGAAGTGCGGATATTTTTTATCTAATAAATAAACAAGCTTTTAATTTTAGTGTTTTATGGTATCTTTGTTTTTATCAAAAAAAAGAGGGAGGAGAGAACCCGCTTCATGGTTTGGTTAGTGGTGGAAGTAAATTAAATACACCTGTTTTCAAAAATGGGTACTATGTTTGTATCCCTACCGGAAACAAGACAAATGAAAAACTAAAACATAAATGATACAGATCAGGACACTCAGTCTAGGAAATCCGACCAACGGTCTAGATATAAAGAATTTTGGTGTTTTAGGAAAGAGTTCTGGACCTTTGATTGAATTTCTGAAAAGGTTTTCTGTTTTCTCTTTCATGGACTGTACCACTGGAACTTAACCGGTTCAGGTGTGGGTCGGATCTTGGGTGTTTGGGCTGTTTTTGTTTAATTTGGATTTGGGTTGAGCTTAATGTTTTTTGTTGTGGACCATATAGACCTTTAGGTGTTTTGGGCTTTGCCGTTGTGGTGTATTATCCAACTATTTGTTTGATCCCTTTCCCCCTTTCCCGTTTTTAATAAAATTCATCTTTACCGATTTAAAAAAAAAAATAGAGTCTTGAGTTCTTGGGAAACAAAGATGACAAAGTGGTAACAGATACTGTATCACTCATCACATTAAACTTGAAACAACCATGTTTGAAAGATCAAGTCCGGGGATCTTCAAATCTGTGCAAGACAAAAATAGTAAAGAATGGATTCTATGGACAGGACAAGATGATGAGCATCTTTGACAAATGGAAAAAATTTCAGTGCCGAGTGAGTACTACGTGGTGCCCGTTCGGCGCATTCGAACAGTCCATTGCGTCTTTCGACGGCTCGAATTTAGATGGAGAAAAAAAGGAGAGAGAAAGTGTTGGGGTGAGGAGAGAGAGAGGGTTTCAATTTAAGTCGTCTAGAAGTGTATTGGACGGCCCGGATATGCCAAACCAGTACTATGTGAGATATATCCGCCCGGCACCAAAAAATTTCTCCTTACAAATACTTCAAAAGATGTTCTGTGACCTGCAAATTTTGCTTTGTTCTCTTTACAATTCAAAAAGAATTTTTCAAAAAATACCCCCTAAATTCCCCTTATTTTCAACATTTCTCTCTCTATCTCTTTCCATTCATTACGCCTATTATTTTTTTAAAAAATTTGAAAAACCAAACCAAACATAGCAATCTTTCAAATTAATTATTCGAAAACATTTCCCTCACTCTTCCAATGGAAAGTATGAAGAGAGCATATCAAATATTAGGATATGGAGTTGGCTGCTAGTTCAAGCAGCCATGAAGGGTTTTGTTAGATCATCTGAGCTGTTTATTTTATGAAAATAACTGTGTATAAGGGTATTATCAATATTTATTAGTCAATCAACTTGATTTGGTTCATACAAAAATGTCCTAGACATGAAATCACATAAAATGAATAGATCGAATTATCAGAATGAGATTCATAATTTGCCTCCGAAAATCGGACTGTTCCTTCCCTGTTGAATTAAAATTGTGATAGTACTAAATTTTGATGCATCTCTCGGAGGATACTCTTATCACCGAATATTTATTGAGTGGTCTTAGGGCACCATCAAACCTTCTCCGCCAATATTTACATAGGTTGAGTACTAAGTATAGGAACCCACAAGTATGCGTGATAAAGAAAGGTGTTGCTTGGAGGATGGCAAAAGGGTAATTCCACATATCAACTCATCTAGGCAATTGCTGACTAGGGGGAGGCATAATAGACCCTTTAAACATACACACACACAATACCCAAACTACTCCCAATGCGGGAGCTAGCCCAGCTAACGTAGGCCCAAGAGCCTCACTACTAAAAAGTGACACCACAACAGAGGGCCCAAGGGGCCTGCACCAGAGGTCAAGCACCCAAACCGCAATGGGTGGGGTGAGACTTGGTTGCTTTGGAGGAGGGTAAGTGGGTAATTCCACATACCAACTCACCTAGGCAATTGCTGACTAGGGAGAGGCATAATGAACACTTTAAACATACACACAATACCCAAACTCTCAATGTGGGAGCCGATAAAGAAAAGTATTGGGACACCACATGGGGTGACTCAAGAAAGTGGTCTTAATGTCGGTTGTACCAGGCAATGTTATTAATACCGTTCCGTACCGGCCGGTACGTATCGTTTTTGACAGAATCCGGTACTCTACACCTCTAATTCCGTTCCAGCTCAAATACTGGTCGATACCGGATAGTACCGGACTACTTTCAAATTTATTTTTTTCTTCAAGTACTGGACAATACCGGATGGTACCGGGCAAATACCGGAAGGTACCGGACGGATACAGGATTTTTTTTTTTTTTTTAAAAGTGTATATTATACTATAAATTCTTTTTTAAGTAGGAAAATAACACTAATAGCGATCAATCTAAACGGTACCTGGTATTTGACCAGTACCGGTACGTACCGTACCAGTAGAAAAATCGGTATCCTGACCGGTACGGTATTCAGAACATTGGTACCAGGCCCATTCTCTAAAATCCACAAACAAGTTTAAGGTCCTTTTATGGAAAATGACGGCCAATGACCGCCAATAATATTTTGGCTTAAATACTTAAATGGTCCTTACAAAATAGAGTCAGTTTCATTTTCGTCCTTGTAAAATTTTTTGTGTCAATTTCGTCCTTCCAGTTTGTGACTCAGTTCAATGTCACCCTTACCATCAACCAGTGGATGGAATTCGCTTACGTGGATAAAGGACTTGCCAGTTATGTACTGGTTTTGGTTAATAGCAATGCTAATGACATTTTAAGCCTAAGATGGCAAAATCGTAATTATTCAACTGCGGAATTATGCGACGGGCCATTATGGGTTCGATCCGAAATGGCCCAACGGTCAATACACATGACCTTAGGCCATGTGCGGCGTGTTTTTTAGCCGTTTAAGAAAATATTTGACTTGCTAATAACTTGGACAAGGAAAATCCGAATTAAGTTGTTCTTTTGGGAGAAGTCTTAGAATTTTTTCTATTTTCTAGTTTTGCTATTATTCCAAATTTTTTCATTTTTTATAATTTCAGTTATTAATTGATTAGGTGTCCGTTTTGAGGCGAATCAATTAGATTTAGGGTTTTTCTACCTATTTACCAAGTTGTAAGCCTTCGGGGCAAGATAGTGATTGATTATTATTGAATGAAAAGAGTCTAGAGAGCATTTTCTCTAAACCTATATCATTTATGATTTTTTTGTCGCACGTTCGTAATGTAATTGAATGGCAGATTGATCTTGTTCGCATTTTTTTGGTAAAAAACGATGCGGGTAATATTGGGGGAAAGAGACATGGGCCAGGTAAATACCAAAGAAGGCTTCCGTTATCCAAGTAGGAAAATTCTGTCCACTGGTTGACGGCAAGGGTGACATTGAACTAATTCATAAACTGAAAGGACGAAATTGACATAAAAAATTTTACAAGGACGAAAATGAAACTGACTCTATTTTGTAAGGACCATTTAAGTACTTAAGCCTAATATTTTCAGTATTAGCAAATGTTCTCAGCATGTTCTTGACAAATATTAATTATCAAAAACACATCCTGGACCGTCATTTTCCCGTACTTTTATGGTTCCTTCCCATACAATCATGGTCCATGGAAGGAAATGTGGGCTGAATTTGGATCCTTAAAAGATGGCCTCACCCAGGCCCATTTTCCTCCAATTTCTTTGTCAATCTTCAAAGTCTCGGGCCCTCAACCAGAAAAGAAAATGAAAGAAAAACAGACTCGCACCAAAATTGACTTCTCGAAATCGTTGGAGTCCTCTTCCACGGGGAAGAGAGGGAGGGAGAGAATCGATGAAGGGGAAAAGATTCCTGTCGATCCCTGTTTTCTCTGTGTTTCTGCTGCTGGGTTTTGTTTACTACGTCGCAGTCTTCGTGTTCATAGAGAATTGGGTGGGGTTGCAGAGCTCGGCTGGTTCGTTGAACGCTCTGATCTTCACCTTCTTGGCTTCTCTCTGTCTCTTCTCTTTCCTCGTCTGCGTCCTCACCGACCCAGGTGGGATCCCACCTGCTTACGTGCCTGATTTTGAAGCTAGCGAGGCTACGGATCAAGCGCTCATGAAAAGTGTAAGGATTTTATTGGTATTTTGGGCTTATTGCGTTGGAGTAATGATTTCGTTGACACTCATTTGTGTCACTGGTTGAAGGTGTTGACTTCTACGTATGTGGTGTTAGGGTTCTCTTGTTCTTGGCTGCTTGTGCTTAATAAGATCATAATTTACCCATAAAAAAAAAATCATAATCTGTCCATATAATATGGATCTTTATGTCTGGGGATTCAGTATAAGAATGCCATGGTTAGACTAATTGACTTAGGTTGAGTCTCAATAACAGCGGTTCAAGGGGATTACCTTTTAACTCGACTAGCTCTATTAACCAGTAGTCCAGTAGTATACACACAAAATTTCGTATAGTTGTACGAATAGTGCGGTTAGAAAACATAACAATACATAAGCTTTTGCAATTGTTCTTGAAGAAATTTTTACATCTTGAGCCAATCAGCCAAACAAGATTAGACTGGCCGCATAAATCAATTAATATTCAAAAAGGGAAATTGTGGCGAATAGGTTGATGCGGATCTTTTTGGACGTATTCTCTCTCTTTTTTTTTGGAGATGTGGAGTCGGCTGATGTTCAGCGCCAGAACAATAACGACACCAGTAGATCATTCTTTTTCTCTCTATCTCATAAATAAATTTGTCATTAGGAATAGTTTATGTTTGAGCTAATGTATTAGGTGTTCAATTACGAATAACCTGAATGCATGAGTGTTCATAATATAGAGCTTAGTGGTCAAATAAAGCCTAGAACTACTAATAAAATTCAAAGAAAAGGGTGTTCCTGTTCACTTGACCACTCACACCAGAGGGTGCAGCCGCCTATGCCCAATAACCTTTCTAAGAAGCTTGGGAAGACTGAGTTTTGATAACATAACCATATGAATTGCTAATATGAAGTCCGCTAGGGAGGTAAATGGTTTAAGTCTACTAAATGGTTGTGAAGCTTGGAACTCTTGGTAAGTGGTAATCAATTGGGATGGTTTAACAAGGGAAATGTGGGAAACATTACCAGGGGCTGTTTGAATTCCTTTTCTGTTGGCACAAAGTACAAGGTTAAGTGTTGGTATGAGGTGGTTACCCAAAATGTCAACCATCTTTTGTTGGGAAGACCATGGAACTATGATCTGAACATGAGGCATGACGGTTGAAGTCACCCAAACCACTTCAAAGTCCCGGGGGAAGTCCAAATCAAAACCACCGCCTATTTCTACTTATATTTCATAAATCAAAAGGTTTACAAGAGATACCAAATTAGGAATTACCCACAAGCCCCTTGCGACACCTAACTCCACCTCTTGATGCAGCACCCTGTGGTCCTCTTGGATTTCATGGACTCCACGAGAATCATCACCTCGATCTTTGGATCAAATCGGCTCCGGAATCATCCGGCCATGTAGAAAGGAAGACACCAATGAATGCAAATGCAAATGATGAAGATTTTAGGTAGAAAGAATAAATCTTGAGTGTATTCATGGAGCATTAAAGAATAAGATTAGATTGACAAGTGAAATGATCAAACACAAGGTTTAAATAACCTTTTATGTATCAAAATACATGAAGATCTAAGATAGAAAGAATTTCTCACACTAAAATATCTGATGCAGTCACATGCCCTAAAGGGGCAAAAACCTGTGTAAATATGCTCAGGTAAGCTTTCCTAAGGTCACCATTGCGCCAGCATCCTAAGGTAGCGCTGCGCATGAAGCGCTTGCTAAGTGCCTGCTAACCATGGAAGCGCAACTCTCTTAGTTGATCAAAGCAAGAACAGGCATAGAAAAATTTCCTTCTAATGCCTAAGCTTTCTACACAAGATAATTCTATGAATGAAAAGGCATTAAAATCCACATGATGCATGGGAAAACCATTGGTTTCAATGCAACACACAGTGCAAATGAAATGCATATACCTTTGTTGATCATATGCCAAACATTTGCACGCGAAGGACCTCTAAGCCAATTCGACAACCATCGGGCAGAGTGTCTAGACACAACTCAATCAACTTGTTGGGGATTCGAACGTCCAAACCCACAAGCAAACACACACAATCGAAGAACAAACCAAGAACAGAAAACAATATAAAGCAGGAAAAGAACAAGACACAGAGATTACGTGGTTCCGAATTAAGCTGATTGCTTAATCGTACGTCCACGGGGTGCTGGGGTGTTTCACTATGATGAAAATATGTCAGAGATACAAAAAGAGGCAGCCCTAGCTTTGCTTTTATATGTACAAGCAAGCTAATACTAGAAAACCCTAAAAAACGCTAAAACCTGCGTTGGGCGGGACCCAAAACATTCCGGGTCATTTTTTACTGCAACTCTAAATTGTCTTCACATCTCAACAATCTCCCACTTGAAGACATGATCAAACATCTAGCCAATCATCAGCTATCATTAACACCACCAGCACCCAGCCTCCCACTCAAGCTTGGAGACCCACAGAAGCTGAACAAGACTTCAGCTTCTCCACAGTAACCACCTTCATAAACATGTCTGCCGGATTATCCCTTGTGTGAATCTTCTCCAAAGTGAACTGTCCATCCTCCAACAAAGAGCGAATAAAGTGATACTTTATGTCAATATGCTTGGTCCTCGAATGAAAAGCTGCATTCTTCGCCAGATGTATTGCATTCTGACTATCACTAAACAATTTGCAATTGTCCTGTTCCTTACCCAACTCTTTCATGAAGCTCCTTAGCCATACCATCTCCTTGCACGCCTCCGTGGCTGCAACATACTCCGCCTCTGTTGTGGAAATAGTCACTATTTTCTGTAGTCGCGAGACCCAATCAACCGCTGCACTCCCCAGTGTAAAACCATACCCAGTAGTGCTCTTCCTGCTGTCAATGTCCCCTGCTAAATCCGAATCCACACATCCTTGCAAACAAATATCAGAACCCCCAAAACACAAAGCCAAATCAGAAGTACCTTTCAGATACCGCAAAATCCACTTGACTGCCTCCCAATGCTCCTTGCCTGGATTTGCCAGAAACCTGCTGACAACTCCCACTGCTTGAGTAATGTCTGGCCTCGTGCTAACCATAGCATACATTAAGCTGCCTACAGCTGAGGCATATGGAACTTTGGCCATGTAGTTCTTTTCTTCATCAGTTACTGCCCCTTTTTCCCTCGAAAGCTTGAAGTGCCTTGCCAACGGTGTGCTAACAGGCTTAGCACCTTCCATGTTGAACCTTTTGAGCACCTTTTCAACATATTCCTCCTGTGACAACTTCAACTTCCTGTTCACCCTGTCCCTACTGATTCGCATCCCAAGGATTTTCTTCGCAGAACCCAAATCCTTCATTGCAAATCCCTGGACAGCTGTGCCTTGAGATTAGCAATCTCATCCATGCTTGAACCTGCAACAAGCATATCATCTACATACAACAAAAGTATGAGATACGATTTACCAAGCTTCTTAAAATAACAGTGATCCCCATGACATCTACTGAACCCCGTATTTGTCATAAAGGTATCAAACCTTTTATACCACTGCCTAGGCGCCTGTTTCAACCCATACAGACTCCTATGAAGCTTACATACCTAATCCTCTTTCCCTTTGACAACATAACCCTCTGGCTGATGCATATAAATATCCTCCTCCAAATCCCCATGAAGGAAAGCAGTTTTAACATCTAACTGTTCTAAGTGCAAGTTCTCAACAGCCACAATATTAAGAACACATCTGATAGTACATATCTTTACCACAAGAGAAAAGATTTCGGTGTAGTCAATACCTGGTTTCTGCTCAAAACCCTTTACTACCAACCTCGCTTTGTACCGTTTGCTCCCATCAGATTCTTCCTTAAGCCTGTATACCCATTTGTTGTGCAAAGCTTTCTTTCTCTTGGGCAACTGAACCAAGTCCCAAGTCTGGTTTGATGAGAGAGAATCCATCTCATCATCCATTGCTCGCTCCCACTCTCCCTTGGTCTCCACCTGCAATGCTTCCTTAAAACATTCTGGTTCACCACTATCAGTTAACAACAAATAGTGTAAAGCAGGAGAATAACGCATTGGTGGTTTAACAGTACGTGTAGACCTCCTGAGTGGAGGAGTCTGTGGATCTGCCCGTGGAGTAGGTTGCATATTAATATCCTGATGCTGTCAGGGATCCCCTCAAACTCTACAAAGTCTGAATTTTCATTAGCCTCCTCGGGTTGATTCTGTCTGTTTCTATACAAAACAGACTCATTAAATAACACATCCATACTCCTGCGTGTTTTCCGATTTTCAAAATCATATAGCCTATACCCATAGCTATCAGTACCATAGCCTATGAACACGCACTTTCGAGACTTAGCATCAAGTTTACCCCTATCACTCGATTCAATATGCATATAGGCCATGCAACCAAATACTCGTAAATGGGATAAATTTACCTCTTTACCTGACCAAGCCTCCTCCGGCAATCCATTGTTCAAAGGAACTGAAGGTCCTCTGTTGATCAAATACGCCGCTGTATTTACTGCGTCCGCCCAAAATTGCTTAGGTAACCCAGCATGTAGCCTCATGCTCCTTGCGCGCTCTAGGATTGTCCTAGTCATGCGCTCAGCAACTCCATTCTGCCTTGGCTTCTTTGGGATCGTTTTCAACCTTCGAATCCCATTTGCAGCACAGTAAGCCTCAAACTCACCATCACAATACTCGCCGCCATTGTCAGATTTCAGACACTTCAATTTCTTTCCTGTTTCATTCTCAACTAATGCTTTCCAATTCTTGAAAACACCAAACGCATCAGATTTATGCTTGAGAAAATAAACCCATAATTTTCTAATAGCGTCATCAATGAAAGTAACAAAATAACATGAGCCAACAAGAGAAGATACCTGAGATGGTCCCCACACGTTTGTATGAACCAACTCCAACTTCTCTGATTTTAGAGTCCTTGCCACCTTTGTAAAGCTAACTTTTCTCTGTTTTCCGAAGATGCAATCCTCACAGAAGTCCAAGTCCAGCGACTTACAACCCACAATTTCCCCTTCGACAACATTACTTTCATCCCCTTTTCGCTCATGTGACCCAGCCTACGATGCCACGTAGTACAGTCAACAGCTGATGCTGCCACTGCGATGCTACAATAAGTACCCGAAGATACATATAGGGTTCCTTCCTTTTTACCGCGAGCCACAACCAGTGCCCCTTTGCTCATCTTCCAAGCGTCTGATGTAAACGATGTGACCACTCCACCCTCTGACAACTGACCCACCGAAATAAGATTCCTTGTTAGACAAGGCACATGTCTAACATCCTTCAATTTCAGTACTGTCCCGTCTGTCTGAGTCATATACACATCCCCTTTCCCAACTATGTTGCAAGCTTCATCATCACCCAGATAAACTTTTCCATAGTTTCCCTGCACATAATTCTGTAGCACATCCATGCGTGAAGTAGCATGGAATGAGGCTCCTGAGTCTACAATCCAAGACTCATTGCAAGAATCCAACGAACAAATCAAGGCTTCATTATCCGATTCCTCGGAAACGTTAACGTTGTTCTTACCCCCCTGATTATTCCCGTTCTGCTGTTTTTTCGGTGGTGCCTTACAGTCTCGCTTCCGATGCCCCATCTGACCACAGTTCCAACAACCTTCAGGTTTCACTTCTCTACTGTTAGATTTACTCCTGCCCCTGTTCTTGGAACTCCCTCTTCCTTTGCTCTTGTTGCCTCCCCTATTTGCAGACCTGCCTCTATCCTCTGTACTAAGTGCTGAACCTGAAGCAACATCCTCACCCGATGCTCTCCTCCTAGCCTCTTCTCCTAATATCAATCCAGTAACATCCTCCAATTTTATTGTTGCAGACCCGGAGGAATTATTAACTGCCACGACAAGTCCATTCCAACTTTCTGGCAAACTCGATAGTAGAACAAGAGCTCTAATTTCATCATCAAAATTAATACCCACGGATTCTAATTGATTCGTGACCGTATTAAATTCATTTAGATGTTCAGCAACAATAAAGTTTTCAGGCATTTTTAGGTTAAACAACTTTTTCATAAGATATACCTTGTTTACCACAGAAGGTTTCTCGTACATCTTTTCTAGGGCTTTGAACAAATCTGCTGTAGTCTTTTCTTTGGCAATATTCGACGCAACCGACGGCGCGAGGCTCAATCGCACAGTCCCCAAAGCTTTGCGATCCAAAATATCTCAATCTGCTTGCTTTATGGTTTCTGGTTTCATGCCACTGATCGGAAGATGTAGATCCTTCTGATACAAAATATCCTCCATCTGCATCTTCCAGAAAGCGTAGTTCGTACCATTGAACTTTTCGATCTTGTATTTTTCTTCAGACATTGTGTAAACCCTTGACCTCCTAACCCGGAGCTCTGATACCAGTCGTTGGGGATTCGAATGTCCAAACCTACAAGCAAACACACACAATCGAAGAACAAACCAAGAACAGAAAACAATATAAAGCAGGAAAAGAACAAGACACAGAGATTACGTGGTTCCGAATTAAGCTGATTGCTTAATCGTACGTCCACGGGGTGCTGGGGTGTTTCACTATGATGAAAATATGTCAGAGATACAAAAGGAGGCAGCCCTAGCTTTGCTTTTATATGTGCAAGCAAGCTAATACTAGAAAACCCTAAAAAATGCTAAACCCTGCGTTGGGCGGGACCCAAAACCTTCCGGGTCATTTTTTACTGTAACTCTAAATTGTCTTCACATCTCAACACAACTACCTCCCAAACCCAAATGGAAAAAGAAATACAGACTCTAATGGTTTGTCGGTATCTGGAAATTGCAAATAACACTAACAACGGTCGCAATAAGAGAGACAGTTTGCTGTTCAACACCACCAAACTGTAGGATATGGAACATGTGATGAGAAACTATGTGAATCATATCCCTTGATGTCTTTTTGTGTTGTGAAAATCCTAGTGTCGGCAAGTCAGTCGTGTCACGTGTCCTGTTTGTGCTTTAGAAAGAGACTTGCACTTCTATTCTCAAAGCAATAAAGTTAAAGGGTAAAGACACACATTGTGTCATCCATTTACTTGAAATCTAGGCTATTCTCTTTTGAGGGTATGTGAAAGTGTTTGTGCAATGTTGCGTGTCCTTCATACTTTTTTTCGCAAAATAAGAGCTGCTGGAAGCAATGTAAAACTAGACGAGACGATCTGAATTTTCTATTGTTTTCTCCTGTGCGAAAATTTTATAACCCTGCCATACCTTATTGCCTTTTGGATGTTCAAATAGTGATTGGACTCCAAACTGTATCATCCATTTACTTGAGAAGTTAGGGTATTCTGTTTATTCGTTGTTGTTTAGAGTATACATGATTATCGGAAAGGTTGTTGGTTCGGCAATGTCAAATTGCAATTTTCTTTCACAAAATGTGATTCATAGAGCCTCCAACCATTTATTCCAAATTACTTGCTCAACGTCCACGTGCCTCCTTTTTAGCTTACATGGTCCACCTACATGATTTACAGGGCGCACAACCGAGGCAATGTGCCAAGTGTTCTGCTTACAAGCCTCCCAGGGCTCATCATTGCCGGTCTTGTAGAAGGTGTATCTTAAGGATGGTAGGCGTTGTTTCATTCTTTTTGGAATAACTAAATGGTACAGAACCTTCCGTTGTCGGGCAACTACATGTTAGTTTGTAGACTTGTCTAACATTAAGACTTCATGCAGGATCATCACTGTATGTGGATAAATAATTGTGTTGGTCATAGGAACTACAAGGCCTTTGTCGTCCTTGTGTTTTATGCGGCTATGTCCAGCCTTTATTCTGCAGTATGTTTCTTGGACTCCTTTTCCTCTATTTATTCATTCATATATATGTTTTCCTTAACTTGCTCGAAGTTGTAACAAAAGTCGACATGCTTAGGTTGTAACTATATGCTGCACAATTGAGAAGGACTGGCATTACAGTGGAAGTGGCCCCCTCAAGTTGTTTTATGTGAGTCAACTAGAAACTCATTGGTTATTGGACTTGTTCGATGTTTGCTGAATTCCCAGCATTTCTCTTTTAGAACCCTCTTGATGCAGTTCATGGATTCTAGTTTAATGGATTCATAAATGAGTGGTCATTACTCAGTTTCTAAGCTACTTTTAATATGATAAGGATAGTTAATTGAGATTTGTAGTGTGTGGAATCATCTTCAAATATTTTTTTTTGGTAAATGTCAATTTTATTCACCAAAACACCATGTACAAAAAGGACTCAGTCCTTACACGAAAGAGAAAACAAAGCTCCTACAAGGAGCAACACAGAAACAAAGAGCATCAAAAAGCTAGCCCAACATCAGGAATCAAACATGATCACTTCCCAAAACTTTAAGGGAGAACCCCCATCTCAAACATATCTCCTTGTTGGCTTCAGTTCTGCAATGATCCTTCCACGAACACACCCTGGCCCTAACACCCGCTGTGATTGCCTCAATCAACATATTTACAGACTTCACACCCCTACCAAACACCCTGGCATTCCTTTCCAACCATAGGTAATAAATTGCAGCTGAAAAAGTGAGTTTAATTACCTCAGTTAGAAAGGACTCGTGGCTGCAAAAAGAAATAGCCCAAACAAGCTCAGAATTCCAATTACTAATCCCTCGCTGCAATGATCTTCAAATTTTGTTTTCCTTTAGAATTTCATCCAGACTCTTACTGATTTCTGTGCAAGTTTAAACACAAACTGTCATGGATGTTTTCTTGGTTTTGGTTTTATTCAGTTCGCAATCTATACAAACTGTCAAATGTTATAGAAACTTATAAAAGCAGTGACATTTTCAGATTCTATGCGGCGTAATGACTGTTGGCTTATTCTTGACACTGGGAACCCTCCTGGGCTGGCATATCTTCCTCATCAGTCATAACATGACGACCATAGAGGTAAGTGAAGTGTTTCAACACAGATCACAAATTAAATGATTTTTGTTAATTAACACATGTTTGGGACTGGGCTCTTTTACAGCGTTATGACGCAATAAGAGCAGCATGGTTGGCTAAGAAATCTGGACAAAGCTATCGCCATCCTTTCGATGTTGGTGTCTACAAAAACATTACCCTGGTATTCTTTCCCTCTAACTCTGCGTGCATACGTTTTTGTGTCTAAAAAGCACGGCCATGTCTATCTGCCTCATGGATCACGTTCGAACACATTTTGGACATGTTCAGACATGCCTCAGACATGCTCAAATATGCATCCACTTTTATTATGTTTTTCCTAGGACGCCCTGGGGATAGAATGTAAATGTGTTGTAAAAACTTGGGGTGGTTCAAAATTAGTTGAGTACTTCTTGATTACATTTTTTATCGGCTTCTTGATTACGTTTTTAGTAACTTCGTTGGTTTTAAATCTTGATACTTGATAGTACTACTTGTGCTATTCATCACGGGTTTTGCGTTTTATTTAATTATACATACGTACAAAATAAACATATTGGCTTGTAATGATACTCAATGTGATTCGCAACGTATCCATGCCCTAATGTTTGGAAGAGAAAAAAAATGCAGTAGTCATGTCAGAGTCTCTTTGCTTCTTTGTCATTACAAATCTAATGATCGCTAACATGTCTTCTTTGTGATCAGATATTAGGTCCAAACATGCTGAAATGGTTGTGCCCCACTGCAGTAAGCCACATAAAAGATGGGATTAACTTCCCTACTACACGTGATAACTCGTGACATTCTCTGCCTCGACCAAGATCTTGTTTTTCCGCTTCTCTTCCTTCATTACCAATGTTGTGGTAACTGATAAATACTAATTTCATCTCTCAGCTCTTGAGCTCAAGGGTATATGATCTAGACCTAGGGCATTATTCCTGTCAGCAGCTACAGTTTGACCCGGAAAAGCTGGGGCCATGTTCTCGGCCTCTATTCGTTGCATCATACTTGAGAAACACATGCACAGCAGGTCCCATTACCGGAGCCAGATAATTCCCCCCTTTCTGTTATGAGCCTCGAGTCATTTCTTTGTTTCTTTCATTTCATTTTCCTTTGCCCTTCTATTATAAGCCTCAAATGCCAAAATATGTAGATAGTTTTGTACATAGCGTAGTCATTTTTACGTCGGAACTTCGACTTTTTATGTCATGGAGGGCGTTCTTTTGTATACATGTTTATACGTCGTACTCCTTTTGCTAACTTTGCTCATGTTAAACAGTTATCGGACTATCAGTCATTGTTTTCGAAATGAAGATTGCTGCTTAACGTTAGCATATGTAGATCTAAATCTTGGACATTTCGTTTCATATTTTTTGTTCTTATGTAGAGGCGTTCTCCCTCCTTGCCGCCTTCGTGTGTACAAAAGTATGTCCATTTAGTCTCCATGACGATAGGATGTTAGTATCTTCGTATTTGTTAGATTACTACAAGGGCCAACCACCTGTCCATAGGAGTACGAACCCTACACAACGCTTACACGATCATTGAGCCAAACCACAAGGTCGGTTTTACCGAGTTTCACTAACCGGAAAATTTATTTTTTCTATCTCGGCCTAAGACTCTATGAAGAGCTGAAAAAGGAATATTCGATCAAATTTACAATCATGCTCGCGTATTATTTGCCCATTTAGCTCAACTGCTTGTCAAGTCTCTATCTGGATACATTGTATACTTCGTTTTCGGCATTTCACTTTCGATTCACAGTTATTATAGTCTCGTCACCTCCCTAAAATCAGCCAGTCTCTTTCTATGGAGTGGATATGCATTGCTTGTTTTGATCCACCTCAGGTCCCTTCTCAGGAAACAGCAAAACAAAGATCATGATGATCCCTGAGAATACAAAGTGAAGAGTTTTTGGAGTGTAATTCGAATGTAAATAGTTCATCAACTAGTACACAAAATAACACTTTTTTCTTTTTATTTTTTTAAACCATGTGAATTTTTTAAAATACATCTAATTCAGTGTTGGGCACTTGACATACAGAGAATAGATGAATGATTTGTATCCGGTATTTCTTGTCGGATGCATGATAAGTAAATTATGGTCGTAGATGGGATAAAATGGATAAAAAGCATAAAATGAGTACAACATCATTTCTTTCTAATACTTCCTCCGTTCCAAAAAGGATGACAATTTTTGGAACTCGTGTCATTTTTCGTCACTTATATCTTTCAATCTATAATGTTTTTTATGAGTTTGAAAACTTTGTATAATAGAACTAATCGAGAACTATCAAACAAGATCTATATTGCGTATGTTTTAAGATCCATATTGAAAGATATAATAAATTGAAATTGGCACGGATATCAAAATTTGACATCCAATTTGGGATGGAGGGACTATAAACTAGATTCAAAACACAAGAAAATGGTCTTTTATGCGAAATTCCCATACCTTTGAATTGGAATTTTTTTTGAGGGGCTCAAACCTCAGATAAACACATTTTCACGAAGAGCAATGCCGTGCAAAAAACCTTTAAAACATGACCTCAGATACAAACTGTGTTCAAAATCGCTCAATACACATAGGTGCATGTGCATCGAGCGGTTTTAGATACAATTATGTCCGAAGTTCAAGTTTTAGATATAGACTATCTGTTTGCATTAATACGATTTTTATAATCTTAAATCAATAAAGATATGCGGAAACGAGACAAGAGAACACGCCAAACATGTGCGAACTGATCATGTCAACGTGAAGACAAAAAAACCTAAGGAAATGAGTGGGATATGGATTTGATCATAGAAAGAAAGCCAAAACAACCGGATTTTATCGCCCGTCGCCCTCCAACGTGCGCTGCTTCTTTCCTCATTAAAACTCTCCAGACCGTTACGGGCTAGCGCAAGCATCGTGTCGTGCTATGTAATATTTGAATCACATAATTTTGGGTTTTGTGTCGTTTCAAATTCGTGGTCCGATATCGGTTATAACATGATTAGAGGACATTTATCCTACAAAATGAGTAGTTCGTTCTCAAAATTAATTATAGGCACATGAGCAGTGCTTGTCGCTAATTACATGAATTTCGAATTATTTTGGAAAAGCCCTATAGGGTTCCTGCATATGTGTGAAAAAAATCTAATAAAATTTTAAGTTATATATCAATCATTCATGATTTGCGTGTGAAAAAAAAATCAAATGGTAGGTACACACACACACACACACACATATATATATATATGCATCCGCCGTTGAGAGCATGGGATGTTAAATATTTACAAAACCACACAGTACTTCTTTTCAGTGGAATGTTAGTATGTCAGTCCACAGAGAACTCAAAAACTGTCAATAGTCCTAAGGCCCCGTTCCAGAACGAATAATAAGTACTTATTTTTTAAGAAGGCAATTTCAAGCTCAAAAATAAAGGGTTTAATGAAATCTAAAAATATGCAATATGAATCTTGTTTGAAAGATCTCGATGAGATCTTTAATACGGTGTAAAAAAAATCAAAAAATTATTTCGTTTACATTATTTTTGAGTTTGAAAATGTAAAATTAGTACTTATTTTTTAAGAAGGTGTTCTGGAACGGAACCTAAATCTCTAATCGCCCCTCGCAAGATTCGAACCAAGCCTCCATTCAGGGAGGCATACCAACCGAGCCAAGGGCTCATTGGTAAATCCATGATGTTAATTATCTACACATCAAAGGTGCAAAACAAAGCCACATCACACCCTAAAAAAAAAGTTGTGATCCGTACATGCGGGAACTGTGTGGTAGATACTGCTACATCCAATCATCAACTTGTTTGATAGTGACTTCAGGTTAATTTTTGTAGGCCATGCCGCAGGAGATGATTCCACATTTATATGATTTTGTTGGCTGTCAAGATCGTGGCCTGTGACGTGGGGATAAGATCGTGTTTTTTTCCTACGTAAAATACTAGTCTGATTGACAATAACACAGCCTTATTTTAGTAGGGAATATTTTAATGCTGGCTGTCTATATATATATATATATATATTGGATGATGCTAGGGTCAATATGATGTATCTGGTCATTTTGGAAATACCGTAATTTTTGGTATAATCAAACATTTCAAGCATTTTTAGGAATTTTGAGGGTTATGTCTTTATAAGGTTTTGTTATACACATTACTGGTCTTGGTTATACTTGTAATGGTCAATTATGCTAAAAATTACGGTGTCCCCAAATGGCGGGTGAACACCGTAGCATTTCCCATATATATTACTATTAATAAGTAGTTGATTGTACAGTATTAATTTGTTTTCCCATAGACAAATATAGGTGAGACAGCCATATAATAGGCACATAGTGGGCTAAAGATTTTCTAGGTGCTAAATTGTGTGTAAGAGATGCATGTGGTCATGTTACTGGAGTAATACATATCCATGAAGGCAAGGAAGTAATGTCACCATCTTCCCACCAAACAAAATTTATTGTGTCATTTTATTTAAAAAAAAAAAAATGGTAATATAGTAGAAGGATTACTGGATAGCACGTACGAGAACCCCTCAAAACCAACAACTCAGAAATGATAAATATAGTACAGCCACCATGGAGGTCTAGTTTCTCAAGTAGACGCGCCATAAACTCTCACGACCCTCTTAGCCAAACTATGCATCGCGCCGTTGACATTTTGTTGAGTGTGAAGTCGAATTCGGTGTTTCCTACACGTTTTTTGAAGTTTCAGCATCTCTGGTCCGGACCAAGCCTTGTGTGGTCCGGATTAGGCAAGAGGAAGCAAAAACAAAGTTGTAGCTGTGCTGGTCCGAAGTTTGTCTAGACGAGCGTTTCGGTGGTTCGGACCAGGGTCTCGCTGGTCCGGACGAATAGAGCTGCGTCTGCGCGTCTTTGGCTTTTCTTTAAGGCTTCTATTGTACTCCTTATAAAAGGCAAAGGATGGGCAGCTCCTAATGTAATCTCGTTCATCTTTTTATCATAGTGAAATCCCCCAACACCCCATGGAGTATGATTAAGCGATTGTTTAAGTCAGAACCACGTATATCCCGTGTCTTGTTCTTTCAACTGCTTGTTTATTTTTCGCTTGTACCTGTTCTCTTGCCCTAACACATTTTGTATGACAATTGAAAACGAACAAAAAAAAAAAAAACGAACTGCTCTCGTAGCATCACAACTGATCCCGCCATCAAAATTGATCTTTAATGGCTCCATTTCAACGGTCATTTGAAATGACTCATTTCCCATGCACGCTCCATGCCATCTCCGACCCTCTCGTTTAAAAGGAATAGTTAGTTTGAGCATCCCAAAGGCTAATTGGTGGAGATTCGCCTTTTTCGTTAATTTTAGTATCTCTCGAAATTGATTGGCCCGGGAGGGACTAATACTGGACGGTCAAAAAGTAAAATGTTGTGTCATTTTGACACGAGCACTTAGGGGCTCAAAAGTGTATGATACATGTCCATGAAGTATGAACTGATAATAATAATGGAATAAAACATGGGTACGTTGATTTTTTCTAGCTATGATTGCTATGCAAAAGTAAAAAACCGTCCCGCTAAGGTTATACTATTTTTTAAATACTTATTTTTGTTTTACGAGACAGGTCATTCTTTCATAATACATCACATTTAATTCAATAGGACAAGTATATGAAGCTCATGCTTATCTACATTCATGGTGTACCATAAGGCTTTACACGTTTTTTTTAAAAATGTGCTAGCTAAAATTTAAAATTGTCAAATCCTTGTCACCCTTGTTTAGCCATCGAGGTTGGCGAAAAAATGATTTTACTAACGAAATTAAAAACATTGCCTAGCTACAAACGATAACACAAATGCACATGCACGTACCCCACAATAATTGATATGGATCGATGCATCACGAGACCAATCCTATATCTCTATCTCTATTATTAAAAAACACAATGGTGTGGGGATAAGTTGTTATAATGACTGAGATTGAATTGATCCAATGGTTGAGGTAAAATTTTTCTTTTATTAAATTGTCCAGCCTCTTTCATTTAATTACAGAATTGCCACCGATCAAAATTACACCCACCTTCAAATTTGAAACCCTACTGCAAAAGAATTCTTCTCTCTCTCTCTCTGATCCCACACAAACACTACCTCACCCAGACCATCTCTCTTCTTCTCATGCGCCCTTTTCTCCTTCACCGTCCTTCACCACTCAAGTTGACACTGACCCGCCTTTCAAGCTCTCCACAATCGAGACCCCCTCTCGCCCCTCTCTAGCTTTTGCTCATGGTTCAAATCTAGCGGAAGGGTACAAATCAATTTCAATCGAGATGGGTAGTACCGTAGGCACGGGCAAACATTAGTATATATATGAACTAGTATATGGAAAAATACTAAAGAGCTGTCTTTTTGTCTCTAGTGTCATTATATTTGAATATTTTTCAGCTTCGGTTTGTGTATTTATCATTTTTTGATTCTTCTCGTTGGCGGAGAGGCTGTTGGTATGGATCTTAGTGGTAGTAGCAAATATTCAAATGAAAACTTTGAAGGCCGAAGAGGAAAAAAGATTCCATCACCTGAACTGCCCTTGCATAGAGGTTAGCCGATCCTAAGAGTTGGGGAAGTCCGATAGAGCACGTGTTGATCAGCGTGAACTTCGAAAGGAAATCGGATTAAAGTACATGAACTCATCGAGACAAATGGTTAAATCAAATATCACGGTAATATGCTAAACAAAAAATTACGAATAGTAAGTGCTGAAAAGATTCCCAGAGTAAATTAGGAAGAACAGATCTAATAGAAGAAAATCCAAATCGCGCAAGACCAGTCATATGTCCCCGGCAGAAACTTCGAATCGAACCAGAAAACTTAAGATATTAAAGTAGAAAGGTCCTCGCAATATATTTATTAATTATTACTATATTCACACCAGTCATATGTCGCGGAAGACCATCCATTTCACACGCTTATGCGTGAGGGTGAGATGCCCCCAAATGTTATTGGTAAAGATAATCGAACTTGAAACATAGGATGAAGAAAACAACTAAGTTCCGGGCTAAGACCCCTTGGCCAACCCCTTGGAGTTAGAGAACGTAGCGGACACTGGAGGCAGGAGACCGACATCTGAGCTGTACGAGTAATCTAAGCCCATAGTGGTATTGTTTAATCTGAAGCCAATCTTTATGCCTTTTAGATTTGAGTAAAGTGGTCAATTCATTATATAAAACTCGCGGCTTTAGAAACAGTTTAAACTATGAGGAAATAAACATGTGTTTGCGCGCTGTAAACAAACATGGCTTATCCGCTAAAGAGACAACAAGGCGTTGCATCACCAATTTTATCTAATCAATCGATTAGGACACAAGGCTTGATTTGGTTTGACTTGACATGTCCGTCGTGTAGTATTGGGATCAATGTTGTCAAATCCGTTTCGTACCGGTCCTTAACGAAACGCAAAGAGTCGCGTTTCATTCCGGTTGAAATACCGGCCTGTTCTGGCCAATACCGGGTGTACCGGACAATACCGGTTTGTTCCGGCCATTTTCCGGTGTTCCAGCCGGTATTTTTTTATAGATTTTGTTTATATTTACACTTAAATTTTTTAAAAATGGTAGATATATATTAAATAGATATATATAATATTAATTGCGGTAAATCCGGAACGGTACCGGAATACAGCTCGGTACCGGTACGTTCCATTCCAGTAGTGAAAATGGTACGCTGGCCGGTACGGTATTAACAACTTTGATTGGGATCTCAAGAGGATAAGAGACGGAACCAGAATTTCAATTTAGACGCTGGAACTTCAAAAATAAAATATTCCGTCTTGGCATGATTATTGTATGAACTTATAATATCTTAAACGTGGATTAACTTAGGATCAGAGTAGCGTAATTTCTTTCTTGATAGAAGAAGAAAAAGGAAAAAAGAAAAGACATACGAATCGAAGGCCAAGTGCAATGGATTAATTTCCCTACATATACGGATAGAATTTAGAAGAATTTGGTTTCTCTCTGGATTGAATTGAGGCCCCGTTTGATAACAGTGATAGATGAATAAGATTCGTAAAGAGATATGATTAAGATTGATATTGTTTATAAAAAGTGATTGATAATGAGTATGTTTGTTTGGGATAAGATTAGATGATAAGATTATTAATATCATGTTTGTTTGAGATAAGATTAAATTTGGTAATGAGAAGGGATTGTGATTGGACTACGAATACCAAGTCTCAAGAGGTATTGTTAATACCCTTATGGGCCAGATTGTTCATCTCATGGGATTACCAATCAAAACCAATTTTGGAAACTAAACAAAGTATTACTAATACCATCATCTTCGCAATCTAATCCCAACCTCCAATCTGTTTATCAAACGGGGCCTGAATTTAAACTACAGAGAGCAATCTGTACAGTTTTAGTTGTCCGTCCGAAATTACTTGTAACGGATCGTTATTCCCCAAAAATTTGACCCTAACCGGGAAGGATTTTCATCAAATTTGTACCAGTATTAATTACTGAAATAAACAATCGAGATGCGACTATTTTCCACAATTCCAGAGGAGACAAATCATTCAATGATTATGGTTGAGCAAGAGTTTGGACCACACATTGGTGTGGAGTCTACACATTTAAAGGTGGATCCCATACCAATGCGTGATCTATATTCGTGCTCAACCTCGCCCCATGGATAGTAAGGCACATTTGAGTAAACATCATATTTTTCAACATTTTCGATTCGTCCGGATCAATAATTTACAAAAATTAGGTGCAAAATTAATAAATGCAAAAAAAAATTAATTGAAGACAAAATAAGAAAAAACCCTAAAATCCCAAGAAGCCCTTAGCATAAATAGTATCTTATCTCGGCAACCAACGATCGATAGCCGTTTATTACCGAGATGAGATCCGAATCGTCGAATTCACGATCCAATAGCTCGAAGGTGCGCAACACACAAATAAGAAGTCAGTATAAATAGCCCGCTAAAGCGAGTCGAGAACAAAAATAGCCTTTATTGCTGAGATGAGATCTGAGCCGTTGGATGCACAATCCAATTGCTCGAAGGTGCACAGCAGGTGCCGTGCACAGCACCATCCCCCAATCCGGCTTTAATTTAGAAGGGCAACCTCAGCACACAAAAAAGAAGTCAGTATAAATAGCCAACTAAAGCGAACAGATAACAACAGAAACAGCTCTCTCTTCTCTCTCCGTCGAAAAGTTCTTGGCCTTTTGGGCCGGAAAGATACGGAAATCCGAACTTTCTCGCATCCTTTTTTGGTTTCGAACTTTCTCGCATTGATTCGATTCTTACAGTAAGCCACCTCTCTCTCTCTCTCTCTCTCTCTCACACACACACACACACAAACAGAGCACACACTTGTACACGTAAATAGGAAGCCCCTGTAATAACGGTACGGAGAGAATTAGAACTGCGTTTCCAAAACAAGGAAAATCCACTTTTGAACACTTCAAACTTTGCGCCTAAAAACTAGTACGAAAAAAAATGGGGTTTGTCTAAATTTGGCCTTCTAAATTTATCCATCGTCTCGACCCGCCATCTCCATACAATCATATGTCGCTACATGTACTACTACGTATATACGTCTCTGCTGGCCTGAGTTTAATCAACTGAATGTAATTCGCTCGTCGTGTTTTTGTCCGTCGATTCGATAGCTATAAAGATAGTTCTTTGGATGTATCTTATGTTACTCTTTTGGTTTTGGTGATTTATATTGTGTATAACAGGTAACTCGGTTCGACATAAGCTTCCAAACCGAAGGCACTAGCAAACAGAGTGAATCAATTATAATAAAGGGTATGCTTTTTGATTGGAGCAAAAAGCTTAGTTTTTGTTCGATTTGTTTTAAATTTCTATTGAATTGGATTTGAATCCTAGATCTTGATTCCTTAGGGTAGAGAAACATCTTTGGTTTTTTCATATCTTATGCTTTGTAAACCAGAAGGGGAGAGGCTTTTGAAGTAGAGAGAATCGAGAAGATGCATAATTCGGTTTCGGAGCAGAGTTTTTACATTGATGAGAGCG
The DNA here is from genome assembly GCA_014282245.1 of Rhododendron simsii. Classification (NCBI taxonomy): domain Eukaryota; kingdom Viridiplantae; phylum Streptophyta; class Magnoliopsida; order Ericales; family Ericaceae; genus Rhododendron; species Rhododendron simsii. The sequence goes on from CM024961.1 coordinate 27,890,571, forward strand.
AAGAGGAAGATGACGAGGAGAAACAATTCGACAAAGGTGAAGACGATGGGAACGATTCGGATACGTCGAATTACTCGAATGATAATCGGCAGCAGAGCAAACCGAATTCCCTTAACACCACATGGCCTCAGAGTTACAGGTCTCTCTATCTATCTGTCCTGTTTTGCTCTGCCCAGTTACATTTTTTTATATGTACAGCCGTTGTATAGATCTTCATAAAAGTTTTAGCATCTGGAAAAATTTTCATGGTGGAGTTTTTTGTTTTGTTTTTAAATATGGGTACTGAAGCACTTTCCTTGCCATAGACACTAAGAGAGAAATTAGTGTAGTGATGGAATGCATGTGGTATATGAGGTAAGCTTTTGGAAGAGATAAAACTTAAAAGAGCAGAAAAATGCAATGAAAGTTGCGCGTGGGAATTAATGAATGGTCAAGACTCAAATTGGTAACGTGGAGAATAACCCCAGAATGAATCTGAGCCACATGCTAATATTTCAGGGTAAACATTACCCAATCTCAAATGAGTTTCATGTTGGAGAGTTATCAAGTTTTTTTTACAACTCAGGTGTCCGGGCTAGCTTAGGCACGCCTTGATTAATTTTGGGGACTAATCCTTCCGTCTATTTGCGGGGGCCAATTAAAGTTCGGACAGAGGTCAGCGTGGATTGGTCCTTGAAGAGTTAATAGTAGCTGAGAGGTTTTGAGCTGAGAGGTTTACTATAAGTCCTAGGCCTTGATGGCCAGGCCAATTTGAGAGTTACCATGTTTAGGTGGTTCTATTGCTAGAAAATATTCTGTGAGGTCAAAAAAGTCTCCAACGTTGGATGACTAGGTTAGAAGGGCTATTCTGTGTCTGTGGGGTAGTCCTAGCCATGGCACTCCCTTATGTTGTCTATAGAAGTAAGTTTGCAACAATATAGAAGTAAGTTTGCCACAAAATTGTGACCATTAGTGGAGTGAATAGTGTTGTTTGCCACTGCCACAAACTTCTGTAGTTTGGATCATTTTATTCCACCACATAAGAATAAGAATAGTTTTTTACCCATGATGGTATCCCTCAAAGGTGTTAGTTTTTCTAGTGAAACTTTGCTTCTTTCGTCTTGTTCCACGAACTTATTTTTTCCTCAACCAAATTTCAGGCAGTCAATTGACCTGTATAGTAGCGTGCCATCTCCAAGCATAACATTTCTTGGCACTCCTACGTTGTCAAGATTAAGCAGTTCATTTCTTTCCTCGTCACTGACAAGGAGGCACACCCCCGAGATATTTCCTTCGGCGAGCAAACCTCTATTGCCAACATTAGAAGATGAGCAAAAACCGCATCAAAGACGAAGTTCGCACTCTTTGCTTCCTCCTCTCCCATCAAGGAGGGGTTCTGCGAGAAAATCATCCAAGGTCTCTCATGAACTTCCAATTTCTCGCCAGAGCTCATTTGGCCAAGCTGTGGTTAATGGTAAGACACATGGGCTCATGTTCCATCTCCTGCATATATTGATTACAGGTTCACGTTGTTAGTATCGTAGTAGAAAAAGCTATTTATAATTTGGATGTGTACCTGAATCAACCATGCTAATGTCTGGATATTAGAGATGGGGTATTATTGTATTAATTGTGATGTTCTTCTAACCTCGGTTCTTACTTGACTTGGTGAAAGGTAGTTAAATTTTGAGTATTCTAGTAGCTATTCTTAGAATTGTGGATGTGCAGAAGTTCTTGCCTTGTGCTTACATATAGAGAATATTGTATGATGTTGTCATAGCGATATAGCTGACACTTAATTGCTTTGAAGAGAAGTTTGCAAGCCAGGGTTCTGCATCGGGTTATTGGGTTACGTATCGATATCGATGACAGAACATATTATGTACACAAGGCACGATAACATGAAGGTCTACAATCCACATTAAGGCCAATATTTAAAACCTAGATGGACTTCGTAAAGACTTGTTCTCACTTCTCGATACTTATAAGGAAGGAATGGAAGGCTTGTTATGTGCAGTTTTAATGGAAGGTTGAATGGGTTCTGCAATTTCTATGGTTCGACATTTCTTTACTAATGATTCAAAAATCTTATCGTAATTACACTTTAGGGAAAATGGATCTCTTGTGAAATCGTAGTTTGGTTATAAATCTATCGCACGTCCATCGGATCATAGATGCAGACATAGGAGATCATCTTCACACATGAAAGCTAACCCAAGTTCCATTATGATAATTTGTTCTTTTTGAATTGTGGTTTCCTCAGGCATAAATGTTCTGTGTGGAGTGGGAATCCTTTCTACTCCTTATGCTGTCAAACAAGGTGGATGGGTTGGGCTATCGATATTGGTTGTTTTTGCGGTTCTTTCTTTTTACACTGGGCTCCTATTGCGTGCCTGCTTGGATAGCCAACCTGGACTTGAGACCTATCCAGACATTGGTCAGGCTGCATTTGGTACTGTGGGACGTTTTGCCATCTCGGTAAGTCTTTATATCTTTTAAATTCTTTGCTTCTAACCTTCTATTTCATTCTATACGTGCTAGTGAAAGGGGGAAAAAATAGTACAATTTAGATAGTGGAAATGCGTTAGATTTGAAAGAGGCGGTATGAGCTAATGGAAAATGGAAAGAGTTAGAGGAACATCACTGGAAAAATAGAGAAGGACCAATATAAAAAAGATTGGAAATGTACACTGAGATGAAATGGAACCTTTCTCTACTTGTATAACATGAATTGGGCCAATAAGCAGAGATGAAAATTTTGCGCTTTGACAACATAATTTCTCTTGTACATAATTGGACATGAAATCCGGTGTATTGGTTCCAAACCATTTGTTTTTATCATATAATTGTAGGAAAGAGTAGGATTATTGGGGTGTTTGTGTTGGAAGGATTTTTTTGAGAAGAGGGAAGAGTACTTGAGACTAAAGTGGGGAAGTAAGCACTTTGCATTACATTTGAACACAAACTTTTTGGCTTAGTAAAAAATGACACCCATCCATATTTATACTAGTCCATGGAAGGCTTTAGATTTCTTCTTTACAAGATAATATCTAGGTAGGTTCTAGATTTTACAGCTATCTAGAACTCTTCTAGAAACTACATTTTTATTTTGGGCTTCGTGACTTGGGGTTGACTTGGGCCAAAATACTAAATCAAGTGTATGCTCCAACAATAATCAGCTAGTATTGAGATACTCTTCTTTTTTCTGTTTCTGAAACCAGTATCGATTTTCAGGCTTAAAGTTGTTCCATGCATGTCCATCTAAACTGTCTTTTCCATGGTGAGGAAAAAACAGCAAAACAGTTTGTGGAATTTTCAATATACGAAACTCAATAAAAATAAGTTAAAACATGACGATTACTAACCCTTGGATTCTTCTGTTGATTTTTGTGGTTGCAGATAATTTTGTACGTCGAATTATACGTAAGTACAGCCTCCTCATCTGTCTGTTTTGTAGTTTCCTCTTCTGCTCATATTGTAGGACCTTCTTGACATCCATCAGCTAATGTTTCTGCATACAAACAAGAAACTGTTGGTGGGTCTTGTAGTTTGGAAGGTAATGCATTATCACCCACTTTGTTGTCTCTGCTTAGACTGTTTCT